>JAUDYJ010000006.1:63200655-64400655 GCA_030761175.1 Masticophis lateralis
AATAGAGTGGTGGTTAAGATGTTGATTGGGAACAAGGAAACTCCATTCTCAGACACAAAAACTCACTGAATAACTTGGAGCCAATTACTTTCTTTTAGCCCAATTTACTTCACAAGGCAGATTCGTAAAAAGAGGATTTCGGGGCACGTGTTTTAGTTTATTTGTAAATGAATCAGAGGAGAAAGTGGTATAAATGGCACTTGAGTTAATGGGAAATGATGGGACTTAAACTAGCAGATAAATAAATGAGTTCATGTTAATTCTGTTCAATGATGGAGAGTCTATGCACTGTTCACAACATCCTTTGTTTCACTGGACTTTTCTATAGAAGAAATGGATCCATGACAATGGATCACTTAATATTTTAATATTGATTAATTATTGTGGATTAATAAATTTACTGAATAATTAGTTGAAATTCAATCAATCCGGGGTTCTTTTCCTTTTTCATTAAAAATTGTTGCGTTCCCATGGTCTATCATTTCTTTCTGTTCCCTGTTTAAGGAATAAATTTCTCTTTGAAAAATTGTTTATTTTCAGAAGCCCACCGTTAGTGAAAAACATACCCACCAGTTTAGGCTATGGAGCAGCACTTAATGCAAGTTTACAGGTAAATCATTAAACCATTCATTTCTTTTATATGCCCTTCTGCTTGCATTGTTTCTTGTATGAAAGATAACTATCTGTGTTAATGTTAGTTGGGCATTTAGGGCATTATTAATATATAGGTTAATCTCCCAAAGAAGTTGTATTACCTAGCGCAGCAAGAAGTACCTGTTCTAATTCTCTTCATTTTGATGTAAAGAAGCAAGAAGGACACCCTGTGGCAAAATCTGGAACACTCTGTTTTATTTCAGATACTAGATTGATAGAAGCTTTTGCAAATGCATGTGAATATGCATTAATATTTATCCAGGCTGTCAAGAATGATTTCATAACATAGTGTTAGAGAATATGGTGCTCATAGCAAAAACTTTAAAGTTTAATTGTAAAATATAATTTTCATGCAGTAAAGGCAAATGTCAGAACTCTTTTCTTTTGAGTTAAGTTCTGGTCATTATATATATATATATATATATATATATATATATATATATATATATATGTATGTATGTATGTATGTATGTATGTATGTATGTATGTATGTAGGCTGGCAACAGAAACAAAAAGTACGCTACATGTTAGGACATAATATTTAAGATTAGTGCATTTTATAGTCAGTTTGAAGGCAGAAGACATGGTGCATATCAGTGTCAGAACATATTTAGTAGTTCCATCCAACAGTGCTGTGTGTGTTTGTGTGTGTGTGTATTGTCAGATACAGAAAAAACAGAACAATTTTTTCCCTAGACATTTGTTTACTTGTATATACCTCAGTATGTATTAAGCACCCTAAGAATGCTATATCATCTCCACACTGCTAGGCTGCACTGGCAGAAAGTAGTTTACCTTTGCTTGGTAATCCCGGATTAATAAATAACACATCCAGTGGCTTACTACAAGCAGTCCATGAAGATCTCAACGGTTCCTTGGAGCACATTGACAGCAATGGAAATAGCAGTCCAGGCTGTTCTCCACAGCCTCACATGTAAGTACTGCTAGCATCTTCCAGTATAGGGGGAAAAAATCAAAAAGTACTGCCTTGCTTAATAATTTATCCAGAACAGGTAAGAATGTTCAGAAACTGGCCTAGGGGATAAGCCAGTGCTTCCCAAACCTCATTAAATTACCCCAAATTGGGTAAAAGTGTTTTTTCTTTGCATGAATCCTTTACCAGCACAACAAAGACATTTAAATTGACTTAAAAATTGCCACTTGTAAAATACATTTGAAAATCTCCCAAGTTATTCCTTTTAAGATGAAAACAGCTGAAATTATTTATGGTAATTTGTTGAAATGACATAAAGTTCATTCAGTGATATGGATTTTATGATACAAATAGTCCTTGAGTTACAACCATTTGTTCAGCGACCATTTGAAGCTACAACAGTGCTGAAGAAAAGAATTACTCAAAGTTCAATAAGATTTTCTGATAAGCAGTTTTATATAATGAAGGAAAAGGTTTGGGAAGTACTGGAATTGGTGCTTCCATGCATGCTTGAGATTTCCCTTTGACAAATGCTTCTTATTCATTGCATGATAATACAACTTCATTTTTTCAAATATGGATTCTTTTCCTAAATTAAATTTGTAGATTAGCAAAAGAATTCCAATCAGAAATACTCTAATTGTATTTTCAGATCTGTAATACAAGTATGGACTGTTACAGAAATACTATTCCTTTAAAAAACAAAAACATACAATGGAAAATTTAACCATTACCCCAAGTTTACATAGAAACTAATAAAGTGCAAGTCTTTTACCATCTTATAACTCAAAAAAATCACTGTAACTACATATTCAACTTTTATTACTGGTGTGACAGTATTGGCAAAGTTTGTATGTTAAATTTTATGCAAGGCTACAATTCCTATTAATATTTAGGAGCTAACTATATCATTAATTACTCTAAATCTTTCCCCACCATCTTTTTAATGGAGCTCAGAGAGTGGTACTATTAAAAATTGATGTATCATGGATTTCAGGAATGTGAATTAAAGCCTAAGAAATGTCTTTCCTTAATCACCAGTGTCAAAAGTAGCAGTATCTTGTTTAGTAAATAGCAAAACACAGACCTTGGGGGTATTGATTTCCTGGTAATTTATATATTAATTAGTGCTATGATATCTAAGTAGGCATAGATATACATTTGCTATAGGTTTATTTATTTTTAAATATACAATTATGTCCATAGTTACCAATAATAATAATATTTTATTTAAAATGTACTTAAATTCTTTTTATTTCTTTTATCTTTAGCATACTATGTTCAACATTTATTATATGTGCAATGTTGAAATAATAATTGTAAGCTGCTATATTCCCTATATTTTCAAGGTGTATATTTTCATTTGCCTTTAGAGATTTTAAGTTTTATATTTTTTTTCCTGATTTGCCTTTTTGTATAAGTAAATACATTAATTTAACAGATATATTTTACACTTTTAAGATGATCTATCTCATTCATTACCACATACATTGTATCATCTTGGACAAATAAATAAAATTAGTGTGCACAAAGAATGAGAAAGAATGTTAATATGCTTTATTGAATTCCAAACCACTAATTCCCCACCTCTCCGTGGAAGAATTTGTGTTTTGTATGTATACAAATATATTTAGATATATTTAATAATACCAAAGAAGTAATAAAACTTGAAGTAGAAAAAACATGACTACAAGTTCTTGAGAACGGCAGTGCTATGAAACAGGTAAAGTGAGCCACCAAAGTTGTTATATTTTGTGATGTGTACAATCAACCATGCAGTCAGTAGCTTGAAGCCTTTTACTTTTAGTAATTCTCTGAGTGTATTAATGCTCTCTTTCTTCCTAAAATACCAAGAAAATAAAAATGTAATGAGCAAACAGGACTTAAATCATTTGTCTAGTTAATTCACATACAATGAAGCACATCTATTTATGTTTTCATTTTTTTTCTATATAATATTGAGTAAGCATAAATATATACAAGGTGTCTACTTTTCAGGTTTCTAAATTTTTTTAAGAGCTGTAACTATTAGAGGAGAACGATGTAATTCCTCTCAGACAAGGCTTCTGGTAGCTAACTGTTTATGATGTTATTTTCCCCACGTTCTTTTGCAATTACATTTGTATTTTGGTCTGTGACCAAAAAAAAAAAAAGTTTATTATTATGTACAAGGTGACTAGAATGCAATACTGCAGGCTACTTCTGCTGACTGCTGGCTGCCAGCAGTTCAGCAGTTTGATTCTTGCTGGCTCAAGGTTGACTCAGCCTTCCATCCTTCCAAGATTGGTAAAATGAGGACCAGGTTTGTTGGGGACAATATGCTGACTCTGTAAACCACTTAGAGAGGGCTGCGTACCAAAAGTGTATGCACCAAGACTTGTGTGTCCAATCACACTTGGCCAATAAAGAATTCCTATTCTATTCTATTCTATTCTATTCTATTCTATTCTATTCTATTCTATTCTATTCTATTCTATTCTATTCTATTCTATTCTATTCTATTCTATTCTATTCCATTCCATTCCATTCCATTCCATTCCATTCCATTCTATAGCACTATGAAGCAATATATAAGTCTGAATGATATTGCTGTTGCTACCACATATGCCATGTGCAATACACAGTTCTGTAAGTTATGCAGAAAACTTTTTCCATATTACAGAATTTGAGAGTGTGTTTATATCTAAAGCCTGTTGTAAATTGTGCCATTAATTTCCATTCTATAACTAAACTACTATACAGAAAGAACCAAGTAAGCTAAGCATTTAGTGTGGTAGGGAGAGAAGCTATCCAGTATGAAAATCTGTCTGATTGTGTGACAAACCATAATAATAAACCGCCCAGCTGCCCTGTTTAGAGTGACCTGCTTCCTACTGCAGTTGGGAGCACGGGATGACCTCTTGCAGGGTAGAGCTGAGGAATAGAGCTGAGGAATTTGTGCAGTATCTGCATGATAAAATCGCTTAGATTCGGGACAGCCTGGACTCCAATTGGGTAGCCTCAGATGGGATGACGGGGGTGGATCTTGAGAATGTTATCTGGGAGGAGTTTGACCCTGTGGCTCCTGAGGACGTGGACAGGATTTTGGGGAGACTAAACGCCACCACATGTTTATTGGACCCGTGTCCCTCCTGGTTGGTACTGGCCTCCCGGGAGGTTACACGAGGCTGGCTCCAAGGTATTATTAATGCTTCTTTGAGTGAGGGTGTCTTCCCATCTGCCTTGAAAGAGGCGGTGGTGAGGCCCCTCCTCAAGAGGCCTTCCCTGGACCCAGCTATTTTAGCTAATTACCGTCCGGTCTCTAACCTTCGCTTCACGGCGAAGGTTGTTGAGAGTGTCGTGGTGTGACAGCTCCCTCGATACCTGGACGAAGCTGTCTATCTGGATCCGTGCCAGTCGGGTTTCAGGGTGGGTTGTAGCATGGAAATGGCATTGATCGCGTTGGTTGATGATCTCTGGAGGGCTCGGGACAGAGGCTACTCCTCAGTCCTGGTCCTCCTTGATCTCTCAGCGGCTTTTGATACCATCGATCATGGTATCATGCTGCGTCGGTTAGGGGGTTTAGGAGTGGGAGGCACCGTGATGCGGTGGTTCTCCTCCTTTCTCACTGACCATACGCAATCCGTGTTGATGGGGGGCAGAGGTCGACCTCGAGGCACCTCATTTGTGGGGTGCCGCAAGGGTTGGTTCTCTCGCCCCTCTTGTTCAACATTTATGTGAAGCCGCTGGGCGAGATCATCCGTGGTTTCAGGGTGAAATGTCAACTGTATGCCGATGACACGCAGTTGTATATTTCTACCCAGAACCACCCCAATGATGCCCTTGCCGTGATGTCCCATTGCCTGGAAGCCGTACGGATCTGGATGGGGAGAAACAGGCTCAGACTCAACCCTTCCAAGACAGAGTGGCTGTGACTTCCGGCGCCCTGATATAGCCATTTGGTACCATCTTTGGCTATTGGGGATGAGATCTTACCCCCCTCAGAGAGGGCTCGCAACTTGGGCGTCCTCCTGGATGCATGGCTGTTTATGACGGCCGTGGCCAGGGGGGCCTTTTATCAGGTCCGCCTGATTTCCCAGTTGTGTCCCTTTGTGGATCGGGACGCCTTACGCACAGTCACTCATGCCCTTGTCACTTCCCATCTGGATTACTGTAATGCTCTCTACATGGGGCTCCCCTTGAGGAGCACCTGGACACTCCAACTGGTCCAGAATGCGGCCGCGTGAGTGGTTATGGGAGCAACTCGTCGCTCCCAGGTAACTCCCCTCTTGCGCTAGCTGCACTGGCTTCCAGTGGTCTTCCGGGTGCATTTCAAGATGTTGGTCACCATCTTCAAAGCGCTCCATGGCTTAGGGCTGGGGTATCTACAGGACCGCCTTCTGCCACTGAATATCTCCCACCGCCCGATATGCTCTCACAGAGAGGGCCTCCTCAGGGTGCCGCCAGCCAGACAATGTCGGCGGGCGACCCCCAGGGGGAGACCCTTCTCTGTGGGAGCTCCTGCCTTATGGAATGAACTGCTCCCGGATTTAAGAAAGATTCCCGACCTCCGCACCTTCCGTCGGGCTCTGAAGACTCTGTTGTTTCACCAAGCCAGCCTGACTGAATAGATTAATTTAAGTGGGTTTTAAATTGGTTTTAACGGGGTTTTAATAAGTGGTTTTAATAACGGCTAAATAGCTTTAACTTATTTTAGTAATTTAATGTTTGTGTGGATTGTTTTAATATGGCTGTGAACCGCCCTGAGTCCCTCGGGAGAAGGGCAGTATATAAATGCAATAAATTCAAACTCAAACCCAATAACTCTACATGTGAGTTATTTTGGAGTCAGGCAGTGCTTAAATATAATTAAATATAAAAAATAATTGGGAATAAATTTTATTCTACAAAACCATTTTATTTGTATTGGGGTTCAAGCCAATGCATTAATTTTCTAATTGCAGTTAAAGCTATTATTAGCCACTCATACAGCATGTACTCAGATAAAATAAGACTGACTTAGAATATAACTTTTGTCATGCACGCATGACTTTGTATTCCTCTTGAATTTTTTATAAGATAGCAAAATATAAGGAATTAAGATTCACATGGTATGCTATAGGAATACCATGTGAATCTTAATTCTTTATATCTTGGTAGTTTACAAAAAAAACCCTCTAAACCTATAGTTTGCAAAGTTTTCTTTGCAAATATGTATAGACTAGTCTCTTGTGCATTGAGTCTAGTTGAATTCATATTCACCTTTAGTTCTTTGGACTGTACTCATAACAACAGCAGTGAATGAGGCAGTTTCTCATTCAGTTAGTATGTTAGCTAAAGATGTCATCTCTTGAATTCCTGAGTTGTGCTCTCCACTTATATATACTTGCCTTTTTCCTCTATGTACTTAGCCACAATTTTTGTTCCTCTCACAAAAAAAAAATGTTTTAATTTTGTTCTAAAAAATTGAAATAATTGTATGCTTACTGCTTGAGGGTATTGTGTGAGCTGATGTTTATGTGGTGAAAAACTGTGGACAAAACTAAAAAATACTTACTAAAGGAACAGTGCTTTCATTGAATTCCAAAATCTTCAAATAAATATTTGTCTAGTTCTATGTTGCCAACTTTCCATTTCTCTCTGGAGAAACTGAGGTCTAAACTGATTGCTAAATGAAGGTGCTTTTCTTTGGGCCTTTCCCATAGTCCTTGTGCAATGCTCATCTAGAATTATCTTGTACATTAGCCAAATGACAAGTCCTTCGCACACTTTCACTTTTACGTGTCTTTCATGTTATTTAGATATTCTGTAAACTAAAACAGTATGTAGGACCATCTGTCATAAATATATTATTCATTCACCAAAGACAGAAGAGAGTTGATAAAAGGTTGTTCCAGACTGTGTTTTAGCACACAGTGGTTTGATCACTATTTTTTTAACTCCCAGGGCACTGACCCAGAAAACAATGGTGAACTGTTTTCTGAAAGTATTCCTCATTGCCATGTATCACCCAGTGACATATAGAATACTTATATTCTGCTTTATTTTAGCTTCAATGCCTTGTGACAGCTGTTTTTGCATGTTTGCTACAGAAAAGGAAACTGGGAGTTGATAAAATGTGTGAGAAAAGAAAGATGGAAAATAAACTGAGAAGATGTGAATTCAAACAGTCATTCCTCTTCTATTTCTACTCTAGGCAAGAAAGATCTTGCTTTGCATACTTTCAATCGTTTTTCCACCTTTTGTATTCAGCCATTTTTCTCAACCTGTACCTTCTTTACAATTCCAACTTTTGAATCCATCCTTTTTTCTTACAATTTGATCACCATAAACATCAGGCTTTTTATGTTTTTAAACTTTTTTCTTTAAATTTTATTTCTAAAGAGAAGTGTAATTATTCTGCTCTTAAGGTCTTTTTGAGGTGCTTCAGTTTGAAACCAGTCTATTGTCAAATTGTTCCATATCTGATTATTCCAGTCCCCTACTGTTATGCTTTCACATTACTTACAGTCGGTTATCTATCATTTCAATTTCCATCTCTTTCATTCCCTTGTATTTTAAACTTCATATCATTTCTGTCCCCCTGTTTGAATTTTTGTATTTTTGCTTTTTGTCCCATCTCATGATGCTTCTGAATTTACTTTGGAGGTTTGTTCTAGTGTAAAAAGCTTCTGTGATGCAAAGTTCTTCTTCACTAGGTGAGATTTGGACATTGACTATAATAAAATAAATCAAACACTTAGAGCTGTATCAAGCTTTGGGAGAATGATTGAAAATCATTTAATTGAGTCAATGATGCTACCAGTGCTTACAGCATTTTTGAAATTCCTCATGCATCAGTACCATATAATCCTACAGAGGTAATACATGAACAGATTTAAAATGCTGCCGTATTTAATTCTGTAATCTTTAAAGGCAAAACAATGAGTGAAACACTATCATTTGGTTTAAGATAGAGGATTGCTATATGCAGGCTGCATAAAATGCTAAACTTTTGTTTAATGTTTTCTATTATCCGATTTATATGTAGGCACTGTTGTACAAGTGAACATTTCAGTTTTAAGACCACCACCTGCCATTTCAAATTGACAGGCACAATGAACAAAAAGGTAGCATTCTACCGTCTTGATGCATTTACTCTTTAAAGATTACTCTTAAAGACTTGTATGGTTGCTAAAGTGAGTGAGTGTATTTGTGAAGAGAAGGAGACTATCTGCTTCAAACATAGAGTACTAGAAAGAGAAATAATTGGGGGGGGGGATGTTAAAATGAAAATATTTCTTCAACTGTAAAACATACAGTGTATTCAGAAAGTATTCAGATCCCCTTCACTTTTGTCAATTTTGTTATGCTGCAGCCTGATTCTACAGTGTTGATTCATTTTTTCTAATTAATCTACACTCAATACCCCATAATGACAAAGTGAAAACAGAATTTTAAAAATGTCTGTAAATTTATTAAAAAGAAAAAAACTGAAATATCACATTAGCATAAGTATTCAATCAATTCACTCATTACTTTGTCGAAGCACCTTTGGCAACAATTACAGCCTCGAGTCTTTTTTGGTTTGACGTGACAAGCTTTGCAGACCTGGATTGGAGGATTTTCTGCCATTCTTCCTTGCAAACCCTCTCAAGCTCAGAGAGGTTGAATGGTGACTGTTTGTAGACAGCCATTTTCAGGTCCCTTCAGAGATGTTCAATAGGGTTCAAGTCAGGGCTCTGGCTGGACCACTCAAGGACATTCACAGAGTTGTTCCTAAGCCACTCCTATTTTGTCTTGGTTATGTGCTTAGAATCGTCATTATATTGGAAAGTGAACTTTCAGCCCAGTTTGAGGTCCTGAGTGCTGAGGAAAGTTTTTTATTGAGTATATCCCTATATTTTATTTATTTATTTATTATTGCAATTTATATGCCGCCATTCTCCCGAAGGACTCAGGGCTCCATACTTTGCTCCATTCAGTTTTCCCACAACCCTGACCAGTCTCCCAGCTTCTGCTGCTGAAAAACACCCTCACAGCATGATACTGCCACCACCACCATGCTTCACTGTTGGGATGATATTGGGCAGGTAATGAGTGGTGTCTGGTTTTCTTCAGAAATAGCGTTTAGAATTGAGGCCAAACAGTTTAATCTTGGTTTCATCAGACCAGCAAATCTTGTTCCTCACAGTCTAAGAGTCCTTCAGGAGCTTTTTTGCAGACTCCAAGTGGGCTTTTATGTGTTTTGCAGTGAGGAGAGGCTTCTGTCTAGCCATTTTGCCTAAAGCCCAGGTCAGTGAAGGGCTGCAGTGATGGTTGTCCTTCTGGAACTCTGTCCCATCTCCTCACAGGATCTCTATAGCTCAGTCAGCATGACCATCAGGTTCTTGGTCACTTTTCTTACTAAGGCCCCTCCTCCCTGATTCCTCAATTTGACTGGGCAACCATCTTTTGGAAGAGTCCTGATTGTGCCAAACGTCTTCCATTTGAGAATTATGGAGGCCATTGTGCTCTTAGGAGCCTTCAGTTCAGCAGAAATTTTATTGTAGCCTATCCCAGATCTGTGCTTTGCAATAACCTGTCTCTGAGCTCTGCAGGCAGTTCCCTTGATCTAATGGCTTTTGCTAGGCTACAGTATGCTTTGTCAGCTGTGAGGCCTTCTATAGAGACAAAGTGGGGTACTTAGTTTAATGAGGAAAAAATGAATTTCAACAACTGTAGAATCAGGCTGCAGCATTGACAAGAGTGAAGGAGGTCTGAATACTTTCTGAATTAACTGTATGTTCAGAAATAACATTCTCACTAATTCAACTTCCCAAAACATATTTTCCCATTCTTCAGATTATATTATTTCCCTTTACTTTTCAACTCTAGCCTCTTGTATTTTATTTTCCCACTCATCAATCCTCTGATCTTTCTAGCTTTATAAACTATTACACTCGGCAGCCATTGCAACCCTTTATCATTTCCTCTTTACTTTCTTAAATGTTACGTGCTTTTGATCAAACCATTGATGTTCTTTTTTATATAATATAATCTCCATTTGTTGCACAATTCTTTCTACTTCCTCTACTTTCTCTTAACAAAAAGATCACTCTAGTGATAGAGTGCCTGCAGCTGTCTTATGCTGAGAAGTGTCAGATCCCCATAGTATAGATTGTTGAAGTTTGCAGGATCCTTGGGGATTTGTGAGATCTACAGTATATAGAAGCAAAATACATGGATGATTTTATTGAAAACTTCATTTATTCTCTTTTAAAACTCTACAAATGAATATGTTTATAGGGCAGAGCAATAATTTTTAGATCTTATGTCCAGTCTCTAACTTAAATTCTAACTGTCTGAATATTAACTATTATTGTTAAATTTATAATTACTTCTAATGAAAATCTAACAAATTGAAAGACAATTTCATCCAAAAACTCTAACCAACCAAACAAAAACCTAACAACAACCAACTAAAGAAAACTCCCAAATTAACCAGCCCTGGAATATGTTCAGACTCAAAAAGAAGCCTTAATGAATCAAAATTCATCCCTTGATAATAATGGCAACATCATGTAAAGTCTCACACGTGTGAACAGATTTAAACCATCATAACTTAATGGCTCAAAGAGCAAATGATGTCTCACATATGTGAGAATGCTATCCACAGATGTAACATCACATGTCATATATTGTCACATCACCTCAGTCATAGGGCATCGTCAATGAAATTAGTTCATTTATCCGTCAAATATAAAAGAAAAACCAAATTACAAATATACAAGTGTGACTCAATCTCTAAGTGCCATAATAACAAGAGTGGAAAATTTCTCATAAATAATGATGTGATCCAATAAAAGAGCTATTATTTAGGAATTATACAGGTATGTGTGCATGCATGCACATGCATTCTGTGGAACGTGAACAGATATTGGTATAGAAGAGAATGAAATCAAAGATGTAATGACACATGGCGATAAAACAACATTGAAATTCCATTCGTGCTCTGTTTAGTTGTTATATTGTCTGTAATTTATGAATGTAGATATTTGTGTACAGGGGAAAGAGAGCAGGGAAAGTTGAACAACGTGATCATCAATTAAATTTTTGGCAGGTGTGCTTGTCTCTTGTTAAACAGGCTATTATATAATTCTTGATTCAATTTGTTTTTCAGACATTTAGTATTTTATCAGATTGAACAATTTAAAGTAGATGAATTGAGAGTAAGGAGAAGCTTCATCGTGAACAGTGAATTGGTGGTTTTATTTTCATAAAATGTCTTCAACCCCAGCCTAAATTTAGGGAATCAAATAAATAACTATAGTGATAATTAGGTGTAAGCTTGAAGCCATTCAGAAGTTTAAGATTCAGTTCAGGTGTAGTCATTCTGGGCCACCAAATCATAGTTTATTGAGCAAATTGTGTGACTGTTTCCCTTTCCATGCACATTGGTTTCATGATATCTCAACTGAACAACTGTCAGTACAATTTATACCAACCTACAAATTAATTTCTTATATAATTATATTATATAATTTCTTAATTGGAATGACATGATGGCTTAAGCAGAAACCATTAATATGTAGAAAGATAGAAGAGTGAAAGTGGATAAGTTTTGCTATAGACATATATTTTTAATTATTTGTTTGTATCTTGCCTTTGTTATATTTACAAATACCTCAAGGCAGTATTTGTAAAAGGTCACCTTTTATCTAACACACTTTCGTCCTCCTATTGTCGCACCCAACAACTACCCTGCAAAATGGGTTGGGCTGGGCTGGGCTGAGAAGAATGACTGGCCAAAGGTTACCCAGCTAGCTTTGATGGCTAAGGCGGGACTTGAAATCACAATCTCCTGCTTTCTAGCCTAGTGCCTTAACCACTAGACCAAATTGGATCTCAATAACAATTTCACGCACTAAAGTTCTACATTTTTCTTCCATGGATTTCAATCTGTTCTGTGTCCTTATATATTCTAATAAGTTATGTTAAGCCTTGTACAATTTTCCAAATTATTCTTGGATTTCATTTCCATCAGTCAAAGCACATTTTACATCTATGCACAATCATCCAGGGGTGAAATGCTACCAGTTCGGGCCGATTTGCCTGAACTGGTAGTAAAAATTGCTACCAGTTCACTGAACCGCTAGTAAAAAGTATTAAAAAAAAGTTCCAATGATCAGCTGAGCGACGCGTGATTGTCGGAACTGTTTTAAAAAATGTTTTTAGCATTTTTTTACTACCAATTCTCTGGAACTGGTAGTTAAAAATGATTTTAAGTTTTTTAAAAAGTTCCAACAATTGCACATTGCTCAGCTGATTGTTGGAACTTTTTTTTTATTTTTTAGGCTTTTCTTTACTACCAGTTTGAGTGAATAGGTAGTAAAAAATGCTTTTAAAAAGTAAAAAAACAGCTCCAACTACCACAGGCTGTGCCGCACGATCGTCAGAGCCTTTTTAAAAATCTTTTAAAAGCATAGTTTTACTATCGGTTCTGGCAAATAGGTAGTAAAAAAATGTTTTGAAAAGGTTTTTAAAAGGTTCCAAAGATCGCACAGCACAGCTGATCACCCCTTTGTGTTGTTCTACTTACTTTCCTAAGCCTCCTTTTGGCACGCATTGCGCTTGCATGCGCAACTCGCACCTGGTGTGCACTGCATATGCAAATGCACAGTGCACATTTGGCACATGATGCACATGCACAGCTTGCAAACTGGTAGAAAACTGGTTCAGATTTCACCACTGCAATCATCTATAGGATATTTGGGTTTTCCAACAATCTCATTAAGCTTTTTTGGTTGTTCCATTTAATCCCTGAAAATCTACAAGGCATCTGACTCACAGCTTTCCTGCTTCTCTTAAAAGAATTTCAAGTTATCTTTCTTCTTCCTCTGTTTTGTACTGTGTTCAAAGCAGCCTAGAGGCCCCTTTCTGATTCATCTCCCTAGAGTGAAGAACAAGTGCTTCTACAAAACATGGCCTCTTTTAATATGAAAATTGAACATTGCATGACCTTTGTCCAACAGCCAAATTAATTGTATTGGAAATTTGCAGAATATTTTTATAAATGAAACTGAAAAAAAAAACTTTTTTTTCCAATGACAATATTTCTGAGGCTAACTTTCTAAGAGAGTTTAAGATGAAAAACTGTAATTACGAACTTCCACTGGCATCCCTATTCAGTAGTAAGTCATAATATTACCTCGTTCATTCCAAATAAATCAAATGTGGAGAATGAAGGTCAAATACTATATTACATCTCCTGGGACAGATACTGTTTAGTTGCCTTTTTTATCTTATGTTCTTCAGTATCAACCTTTCTCATTTCTTGTCTCTTACTGTTTTCTTTATAGTTCCTTTAGAATAAACAGCTGGTGAAAAGAAATTTCACTCTTACAATTCTTATTTATATAATACATAATATGTAGAGCATCACTGTGACTAGTTTCTTTGCCAACTATAATGCTTATTATAAGAACCAAAACAATTCAAGAAGTCCAATTTAAAATATTGAAGTCCATAGTTATATATTTTGCTGTATAATATTTGAAATGAGACTATGAATTTTCACAATGTATTGACTCTAGTCTAAAACATCAACATTGGGGTGTGGGGGGATACAAGCCTAATTCAGACAATGGCTTGTTGGATTGATTGTGCCTCTGTGTGCATAAATTCCATTCTATCTTCTCCGATTTTCTCACTTTACTATATATGAAATTGCCTAATTTGGATATCAATACAAACAAAATTTGTATTGATATCCAAATTGTCAAACCATGGTTTTAATTCTGCCTAGAAACAACTGTTCTTATTTTGGCTAAGTCTAAGCTTATAGGAAGTGTTTAAACCTCAGCCTTCCATTAGAAGTATCTCATCAAACTGTGGTTTGACAAATACAGAAATACAGATAGTCCCCAATTTACAACAGTTCATTTAGTGACTGTTCAAAGTTACAACAGCACTGAAAAAAGTGACCTATGACCTTTTTTCACACATATGACCATTTCAGGGTCCACTTGGTCACATGATCAAAATTCAGACACTTGGCAACTGATTCATATTTATGACAATTGCAATATCCTGGGGTCCTGTGATCTCTTTTGCAACCTTCTGACAAGCAAAGTCAATGGGAAAGCCCAATTCATTTAACAGCTGCAGTGATACATTTAACAACTGTGACAAGAAAGGACATAAAATGGGGCAAAATTTACTTAACTCTGTTGCTTAGTAACATAAATTTTGGGTTCATTTGTGGTCATAAGCCAAGGACAGCCTGTATTAAGCTAGAAATGCAAAAGAAGAGGACGTTCAAATCAGTAGGAATATGTTGACCGTTTTTAAAATTTCTTATTGAATGAAATTTTGTTGTTAGAGCAAAATATCTAACATTGTATGTGATTTTAGTAAATGTTTTCATTTCCTTTAAATTTTGAATTATAGATTTGACAAGCTCAATTTTAAGGTGCCTTATTTCTTAATGTTTTAGAGTTTTATTTTTCTTATTTATCATCAGGCATTCAGAAAACCCAAAACTCTATTTATGCAGAAATTTGGATCATCATTACCTGAACACATTTACATGTTTATTTACTTTTAAAGATAACAATGTAGTAGACCTTATTTGAGAGAAGCATGCACATTAAATATTGTTCAAAATAATATCCATTGCTTATTCAAGTAGAAAATTAAAATCTCTCACCCAGCCTTCAGGAGAATTTTGTAAACAGAAATAGCTCTGTAGTCATGCTTCCATTACTTATACGTATGAAGGTGCCAGTTCTTTTTTTTTTTTTTTTTGTAAATATTTTTTTATTTTTTTCCAAACTTAAACATAAAATATAGCTTTCAAGAGCAAAAACTTGATCCGGTCATACATGGTACCATGCTTACATTCTTTTAACAAGCTCCATTCACATTTTCCCATTGCATCTTTTAAAAGTACAAAATTCAAAACGTTAAAAAAAAAACCCAATTTTAACATCATTTCTAACATCTTCATCTAAACAAACTTTATAAGAATACAGGTTAGTTTCAAATTCACTTTCACTCATTTTTGTATCTATATATCAATCCTAATCATATCTTATTCTTCATCTTGTATCTTTTACAATCCATATTCAATTAATTTTAACAATATTCTAAAAATTGTAAATTTTTACCTTACAATTTTATCACCTTACAATTTAATCTTAATTTCAAATTTAATACAACTCCATTTTTGTTACACTTTATAAAACAAAATTCTATCTAATTTTCACTCCTTTGACCCTTATCCTCAAATCTTAATATCTAATTATGTCAATTTATCTTGATTTCATCCCACATTTTACACAGATTTTTCACAAAAACATGTTTTATTTATCTAATTTCTGACATATTTTCTACTATACCTCCCCCTATTTATCTGGCTATTTTCCAACATATTCTGTTTAGCTGATTCTCAATATATTCCCCTCCAAAAACACCAACTATTTAATTAATTTCAACATAGTCTCCTCCAAGTCTACCACCATTATTGGCTGATTTCCACCATATTATATTTGGCTGATTCCAGCATAATCTTCACCTAAAATCCCTTCATTGTTTGGCTAATTTCCAGCATAGTCTCCTCCAACTCTCCTCCTATTTGTTTGGCTGATTTCCAGCATTTTATGGGCTGATTTCCAGCATATTGTGTTTGGTTGATTTCCAGCATAGTCTCTTCCAAGGCTCCCCTTTTATTTGGCTGATTTCCAGCATAGACTCCTCCAAACTCTCCCATATTTATTTGGCTGATTTCCAGCATTTCAAAATAGTTTCCAACATATTTCCTCCAAGTCTCAAACTCTTATCTAGTTGGTATCCATCCCACTTATTCTAATTTTCCCCTAGGATATAAGTATCTATTTAATATCAGTTTTCCATCATATTCTTTCAATTTAATTTTCAGTATACTTCATAATAATCATCATTTCCAGCATATATTACATTAGTTCACAATTTACACTGGCATCTGTGTATCATACATTTTGTTCAGTAAAACCTTAATCATCAATTAACATTTGTTTGCAAGTTAGAATTAAAGCATATTACATCAAACAATAAATTTTCTTAAAATTATCCCACCTCAAAATATACTTTCCTTTATTATTTTTAAGCCCCTATATATCATCCTTTATTTTAATTGCCATTCTTATTTTCTATTTTTGTTACTCCAAATACCTTCCTGTTTTTATCCAAAAATCATATATACCTTTAGGCTTTTAAGCTTTACATTTCAATTAATTACATTTAAATTTATCCACTTTATTTCTTCCTTTTCTTCCTTTTCCTATCTGAACATAAATGTTCCATTTCGAAAATTCATCTGTTCAAACTAAAAAATTCTGTATGTCCCTTTAATGCTTTTATAATGTCTGTTCCAAGAGTGATATATCAACTTCCTGTCTTCTATTACTGCACCACACTTAATTTTGTTTGCTGAGCTGGTTGTCCTCCATTGTCAAAAGTCCAAAATATTCTTTCTTTTTTCTTTTTTTCCTTCTTAAAATCATCTAGGACAGTATAGGAATCTCCAAAATCCTTAAATCTAATATTAGTTCCAAATAATTCAAATAATCCAAAGTAAAAAGCCCTTTAAAATGTTTCTTTTCCAGACAGAAAGAAAAATCTTTTCAATCTACTCTTCTGCTTAGTCATCACAGACTCCATGGCTATTTTGTAGCCATCCATTTGTCTATCTTCATTAACTGCATTTACTTTCAAAGGCATTAGCTCCCAAAAATACATTTCTCGAATCTCTCCAATTAAAAGCAGAGTTATTTTTCAAAATTATTAATGCCAATTCTTCCAAGTCCAATTTGCTAAGAGAAAGTCTAAATCGGGTCTTTTTCCATTTTTTTCCCCTTCAGTCTTTAAGGGAGCCTGCAGTTCAGCAGCCGCTTTTTGCATTTGGGGTCTTATTTTTTTAAAAAATTCTAATAGATGTGTTGTCTTGCCTGGGTTGGTGTCACTCACCCGGCTTCGAGATATTCACTCCTCCTTCTTCTTCCTCCAGCACAATCCTTGTTCCGGTTGCCGCCGTTTCAGGACAGCCGCCATGGCTGTCGTTCCACTACCGCCGACGTGAAGAGAAAGTCTCCGGCCCCAAAGAACCTGTCCATTCCTCTCGGCCGCCCAAGGTGTCTCTTCTTGTCCCCCTGTCCCTATAGGACAGGAGAGGTCCAAAGACCTGTCAGCGGCAGTTTAGCAGACAGGGTTTGGCAAAGCTCCACGGAGCTCGCCATTTTCCCATCTGTGTCCCCGCGGTGCCAACCGGAAGTCAAGGTGCCAGTTGTTCTTAATGTCCACTGCTAGATTGGATCACAAGAGCTAGATCAGTATAAATTTCTGTGCTCCTAGTAAGTCCCCAAGGTTTCAAACTCAGAATGTAGCTACTATGTGTTAACATCAAGGGAATCTAATTCTGTTTCATATCCAGGTCTGTGTATTGATCAGAAAGGAAATATAAATAGTGCTTTTCTTAGCTCAATCATTATAGCTGGGGATTCCTCTGTAATGATTGTGTTATATCTCATTTTCTTTTCCATGGTTATTTGCACTCCTGGAAATTCTTGAAAACTTACAAAGAACATGTTGGAGCTGAAATCCACTGTTTTATTAACTTTAGAAGTGCTTAATATTATGTTTGTTAAATGATAGAAGGACTCTGAAAATTATTCAGCTTATGGAACATGGTGCTATTAAGCAAGTAATCTCTTCAAGAAAGTTTGTAATTTTTTTAGTATACTTGTTTGAAGGTTAGAAAACACTGAAGTTAGCTTTAAAATTGAATTTGTCAGATTATGAAATAGAAACTGTTTTTAAAAGTGTGCACGCATATTCTTCTTGACTGTGGCCTCAGTCATTGTTAAGCACTTCTAAAGTTAATAAAACAGTGGCTTTCAGCTCCACTGTTCAGCTCCAAAATCAAACATTATTTCTTTGCAATGATTGTTTACCAGGAAATGAGTTAGTTTTCAATTGTGGCCTGAGAGTGAAAAATGTCTTCAGCTCAAGTATATACTTGAGTATGTCAAGGGGCTGGAATGTTATAGGATATTACCTTCAACAAATGATAAATTAGTGGAGATCTCTACTTAACTATTTTGGCTGACAATGAGCCATAATTCACAGCCATGGAAACAATTGGATGGGTTTATGCCAATTATTCTTTCAATTCAGTCTATTATACAGGTCTATCTTGTGAGAATAAAATGAAAGGAAGTCCCCATATGACCTACCATATTACTGTATTCCTGGAGAAGAGACAGGACACAGTTGTAAACAAGAGGAAACCAACAAATTAAAAAGGAACAAGTATTCTAATTAAGTTTTCTAAAGATTTTGATTGAATGTGCTATACTAGAACTAATCAATCTGGTAATCTCCAAAGGATTTAGAATTTTTCCCTACTATGTCCAGAGTATAGGTTAAATACGAAATCTTTTCTCCTAATTTTCAAATGTGTTGGAAAAAAATGGATAGCTTTCTTTAAAGGAACAGTGCAAAAGAGACTACCCCTAAATGGTGAAAAATGTCACTTGTATCACATAAAATATTGATTTTCATTCAGACTGATTGATTGATTGATTGATGCAATTTATATGCCGCCCTATCTCCAAGGATTCAGGGCGGCTCACAACAATAAAAATGCATAATCCCTCATTAAAATAGTGAAATTTAAAAATTCAAATTTAAAACAATTAAAATTAATTAAGAAATCCCAGTCAGTCCAAACTGCAAAACAACCAGGTCTTCAAATCACGGTGGAATGAGCGAAGGTCAGGAGCCATCCGGAGCTCCAAAGGAAGTTGGTTCTAGAAGGTGGGTGTACCCACAGAGAAAGCTCTCCCCCTGGTGGTCGCCAGCTGACACTGTCTGGCTGACGGCACCCTGAGGAGGCCTTGTCTTTGGGAACACAGCAGACAATTGGGGATTGTCGCTGGCTGCAGGGGGTCCAACAAATATCCCGGGCCTAGGCCATGAAGGGCTTTGTAGGTGATAACCAGCACCTTGAACCTCATCCGAAGGGTAACCGGTAACCAATGCAGGTCATGCAGGAGGGGTATAACATGGGAGTGTCAGCTGCATTTTGCAGCAGCTAAAGCCTTTGAGTGGTTTTCAAGGGCAGCCCTAGGTAGAGAGTGTTGCGGTAGTCAAGACGGAAGGTGACCAGCACATGAGTAACAGTGCGTAGGGCATCTTGGTCCAAGTAAGGCCGTAACTGGCGCACCAGGCGAACCTGGGTGAATGCCCCCCTGGTCACGGTCATCACATGATCTTCCAGAGACAACCGTGAATCCAGGAGGACACTCATTGCGAGCCCTATCCACATGGTGTAAGACCCCCGATGGTCAATGATGGAATATCTCGATCGGGCCCAGATGCTGGTACCCACAGCCACTTGGTCTTGAGTCGAAGCCTTTTCCTCCCCATCCAGGTCCATACCACTTCCAGGCAATGGGACATCACGTCGAGGGCATCACTGGGCTGGTTTGGGGTAGATATAAAAAGCTGGGTATCATCAGTGTACTGATGATACCACACCCCCAAACCATGGATGATCTTCCCAAGCGGCTTCATATAGATGTTGAACAGGAGAGTGAGAGGACCAACCCCTGAGGCATCCCACAAGTGAGCAACCTCATAGCCAACCTCTGTCCCACTTCCAACACCGCTTGCATACAGCCCGAGAGATAGGAGGTGAACTACCATAGAATAGTGCCTCCCACTCCCAGTCCCTTGAGCCGTCACAGCAGGATACCATGGTCAATGGTATCAAAGGCCGCAGAAAGATCCAAGAGGATCAGAACCAAGGATAATCCCCTGTCCCGAGCCCTCCAAAGATCATCCACCAGTGCGACCAATGCCGTCTCCATGTTGTACCCCAGCCTGAAACCCAATTGGTATGGATCCCGGTAGTCTGTATCCTCCAGGGCCAACGGGAGCTGCCGTGCCACCATGCTCTCAACAATCTTCGCGACAAAGCAAAGGTTGAAGACCAGACGAAAATTATCCAGTATAGTTGGATCCAAGGCAGGTTTCTTGAGGAGGGGTCTCACCACCACCTCCTTCCCCTCCTGGCGGGGAAGATACCCTCCTCCAAAGATGCCATTATTACTGCCTGGATCCAGTCCTGTGACGCCTCTCGGGCCGCATAAGCAAGCCAGGAGGGGCACGGGTCCAGTACGTAGGTGGTGGCATTCAGCCTTCCTATGATCCTGTCCACTTCCTCGGGGGTAACAGGATCAAACTCTTTCCAAATCCCACGACCAGCTGCCTCCTCACCATCAGACCCTGCCCAGTCAGAGTCCAGACCATCCTGAATCCGAGCGATCTTATCTAGCAGATGCTGACTAAACTCCTGGGCGTGTCCCCACAGAGGGTCCTCTCCTGCCCTCTGATTCAGGAGGGAGCGAGATACCCTAAACAGGGTGGCCGGGCAATTATCTGCAGATGTGATGAAGTATGCCCACTTCGCCGCCTCCATCGCCACCAGGTAAGATCGTGTAAACGATCTCAACTGGGAACGGTCAGATTCGGAACGACTGGCTCTCCAACCGCTCTCTAGGCCTCTCCTATGGCACTTTATCTCCTGGAGCTCCTCCATGAACCAAGGAGCCAATCAGGATCTGTGTCGAGTCAAAGGCCGGAAAGGCATGACACGGTCGAGAGCCCTAGAGGCCGTCTTTTCCCAAGCATCCACCAGAGCCTCGACCGGGGCATGGGAGAGAGAGAGAGAGAGGTATTGTCCCAAGCTCCATCTGGAACCTCTCTTGATCCATCAGGCGCCTGGGGTGGAACCAGATGGTCAGTCCAGCATCCCAGTAGTGGGGAGGTTGGCATTCTGGAAGCCCAGACACAGGAGATGATGATCGGTCCATGACAGGGGGTAAGTAGCTGACACTCCCCCACCGAAATCATCATGCCACTCTTCCGAGATAAAAACCAGATTGGGGGTGTGCCCCCCCTCATGAGTTGGGCCCAAATTATCTGGGTCAGGCCCATGGCTGCCATGGAAGCCATGAACTCCCGGGCCACTCCCGACACTCCAACCAGGGACAGTAGATTAAAGTCCCCCAAAACAATAAGTTTGGGGAACTCAACCACCAACCCCGAGAGAGCATTGAGCAGCCCGGGCAGGGCTGTTGAAACACAGCTGGGAGATAGGTACGTAATCAACAGGCCCAATTGCCCTTGCAGACCCTATCTCATAAGGAGGGACTCACACCCGTCTATCTGAGGAACAGTGACCTCCTGCGGACCAAGGGACTCCCTAATAACAACTGCTATCCCCCCCACCCCTACCCTGGGCCCTCAGCTGGTGTAGCACCCAAAAACCTGGTGGGCAAAGTTCAATCAGAGGGAACCCTTTCCTCTGAGCCCAACCAGGTTTCTGTAATGCAAGCCAGGTCTGCGTCCTCCTCCTCAATCAACTCACGGATGAGGGGAGCTTTATTAACCACAGACTTGGCATTAAAATAAACTAGCCTAAGCCCAGGCGCCCTCTCTCTCAAACCCCCGGGCAGTCAGACAGAACCTGAAGGGTTGGAGCGTGCCGCTGCTCGAAGATAGCGGGGGCGTGCTCCCAAATACTGATATGGCCCTCTGTTCTTCCACCTGCCTCCATTCCCAATTGCAACTGGAATCAGAGGCCCCACTCTCTCCCTTGGGGTGCCATCGGCCCCCGTCCCCACTCCAGCCCCACCACTCTCCTCCCCTGGTTTGGACTGACATTGACACAGAGGAGCCCCCCCCCCCAGCTACCTGCCAGAATTCACAACCCTCCCCCCCTCCCCAATCCCCTTAAAAATTAACATTAAAAATTATATAAAGTTCCTTTAGAAAAACGCTTAAGCTTCTTATGCCACCTCTCGGGATCCCAGGACTGGTCCTTAAGGCATTTCTTGGCAAGGCCAGTCGGCCACATCCAGGAATGGGGGGTATTCCTGAGGGCACGCAATTCAACACATCTATAAGTTCGAAATGCCTTCATCAGCCATGGAACGGATATGGCAACGGCGAGTGGGGAAAAACGATCTCAGAATAGATGTAAATCCAGAAAACGCAACCCAGCTATCTGGAACAGCCACTCCCAGTGCTCTCTAACAGCATTCAGGGACTACAATGTTCACAACCCTTGTCTCTCTCTCACCAAGATGAGGTCGGTGTAACAGGCTGGGCCAGCTGAAAAAGGCCCCACAACCACCCTCTCATGACGGCGGACATTGGCATCACGGAGTGAGAGGGTGAGTGGTGAGTGGTAAGTTGAGAGGGTGAGTGGTGTGCATGACTGTATGTGCATAATCCCTACTATACACACACATAACATAGATGGCTAATCCCAATTTCTTTTAAGGAATTGAGACAGAAAGAATGGATAGATCTCTCATTTGAACAGAATGCTCCCTGTTTGTTGCCTTTCAGCCATCAGCCCCAATTACTGTTGCTTTTACTGGGAGTTTTCTATCTTCCTTTCTTGCCAAATAGAAAGAAATTCCCTCTCCAATTCATATACTGGATAACTTACTGCCAGAATTCACTGATAGTTGTAGTGACTGTTTTATTAAAGAATTAGGTGACCTCTTTTCCTTTGAGGCAGATATTTCAAGGGGAATGTATATTTGTTAGGAAAAATGATAATTGATTGTTGGGTGGGTGATAGAGAAACAGGTTCATCTCTGGTTTAGAGAAAGACTATTGAGAAAAAGCAGACACATTTGAATAATTTACTTAATTTATTAATTATATTCAGTTTCTTTTCAAATTTTATATCAGTCTGTATTATGATAAGTGTATTAGGAGTGTTTTGCTTATTTATTTCTTTAGCAAGGCATTCGACAAAGTAGACCACAACCTACTTGTGAAAAAAATAGGGATAGATAGCATCATCATCAGATGAATTTTTAACTGGTTGACAAACCATATTCAATGAGTGGTCCTTAACGGTACTACGTCTACATGGAGGGAAGTAAGCAATGGGGTACCACAAGATTCCATCTTAGGCCCAGAACTCTTCAATATCTTCATAAATGATTTAGATGAGGGAATAGAAGGGGAACTTACCGAATTTGCAGATGATACTAAGCTGGCAGGAGTAGCCAACACCCTAGATGATAGGCTCAAGATCCAGATGGATCTTAACAGACTTGAACACTGCACTCTATCTAACAAAATGAAATTCAATGTAGAGAAAAGTAAGGTCTTTCACTTAGGCAAGAAAAACCAAAAGTACACATATAGACTGGGTGAAATCAGGCTTAATAGCAGTAACTGTAAAAGGAATATTGGAGTCTTAGTGGACAACCAATTAAATATGAGCCAATAGTGTACAGCAGCAGCCAAAAAAGTCAATGCGATCCTAAATTGCATGAACAGAAGGATTTAATCAAGATCATATGAGGTACTAATACCACTCTATAAAGTCTTAGTAAGACCACACCTAGAATACTGCATCCAGTTTTGGTTACCACACTTTATAAAAGATGTTAAGACCCCAGAAAGAGTGCAGAGAAGAGCAACAAAGATGATTAGGGGACTGGAGGCTAAAACATATGGAGAATGGTTACAGAAATTGGGCATGGCTAGTTTTGTGAAGAGAAGGACAAGTGGAGACATGATAGCAGTATTTCAATATTAGAAGGGCTGTCACAGAGAGGAAGCAGTCAACCTGTTTTACAAAGCACCTGAAGGCTAGACAAGGCATAATGGATGGAAACTTACCAGGGAGAAATTCAACCTAGAAATAAGGAGAAATTTTCTGACAGAACAATCAACCAATAGAGCAGCTTGCCTTCAGAAGTTGTGAGAGCTTCTCCAATGGAAGCTTTCAAAAAGAGACTGGACTGCCATCTGTCAGAAATGATGTAGGATCTCCTGCCTGAGCGGGGGATTGGAGTCAATGACCTACAAGGTCCTTCCAACTCTGTTATTCTGTTAAAATTCTGTTCTATTCTATGCTTTGGTATGTTGGAGCATGTTCTCATAAACCTCTCAATTATACCTTCAAGTATAGTTACTGTAGGATGATTTAGGATGATGTATTTCATTCAGGAAATACATCATCCTAAATCAGAAAGAAAACTCATTTTTTGTCCAGAAAAGAGGACCAAATAACTAAAATAAATTATGGCAACCCATCCAGGCAAAACAGACTACTGCACCAGTAGTCTTTATAGTCTATAGTCCTTGTATCCTTTGGAGGTCTCCTGTATAGACCCAGTTCTGTGTAGTTTTCAGCTATATGGTCAGCCAAGTGTTATTTCCTATAATAAAAGTAGAAGCTATGCTTTGCAAACTAAATTATGCAGATATAGACAAAGTGATGGTGCATTATTTTTATTTATTTATTCAGCTTTCTGACATAAATCTTATTTTTAGATCTCATAATTGTAGAAAATGAAATGAAACCATATACATTATTTGAATGAAAAATAAAGAATTTAATATATTTTGGCAAAAACATCAAACGACTAGCAAAACATTCTATTTTTTTTCTGCAGACTTTAACCAAATACCTTAATACAATTTTAATTATTACGTTCCTGTCTTGTGTCTCTTAAGCTAGGCTTAATGAAAATACCCTGTTTCCCCCAAAATAAGACATCCCCTAATGTCTACTAAGCCACTGAAGTAACAAGATCTATTTTAAAAGTACACCATTTAGCATTCACCATTCAATGCTCCAGGCTTAGTAACATAGTCAGGTTTTTAGGGCCTTACGAAAGGCTAACAAGGTTGGGGCCATTCTGATCTCCAAAGAGAGGATATTCCATAGAGCAGGGGCCACTGCAGAAAACACTCATCTTCTGCCCCTTGCCAGCCAACTTTTTTTGGCTGATGGGACCTGCAAGCATGTCCATTCTTCATTGGACATTGGATGGGTAGAGATTCTTGAAAAAAGCAATAAGACTGGCAATACCTCAGGTATCCAAGTCATAAAGGGCTTTAAAAGCAACCACCAACATTTTGAATTGCAGCCAGAAGCACACTTGTAACAGTACAGCTCATGCAAGACTGGTGTTACAAGGGCTGTGTATCTGGCACCATTTACTACCCCTATGGCTGCGTTCCGCACCAGGTCTGTATAGTCTTCAGGGGCAACTCCATGTAGAGTGTGTTACAGTAGTCTAACATGGAAGCTACAAGAGCATGAATTACTGCAAGCAGGGTCAGGATTAGGGTTTATCCTGTGATATATGGAATTGTGACACAGATTCATACTCAGTGCATTGCTGAAATGCTGTAAACCTAGAAAATAAATGTATATTACATTTAAGCATGACAATGAGTAACTCTTTATACATAGGAAATTTGACAGTTCCAAGTGCTGATGACCATATTGTTTCCATAAAAATGAACTAGTGGAATTTGCTGTTTTTTGAGCAAGCTAGTAAGGTGTGTAAACATTAAAAATGATTGAACATTAAAAAAAAGCAAAGCAAATTGCTTTCATGCTTGATTTTATTTAATTATATGGTATGTAGCTAAGGAGCTACTTTGAACATCATGAAGGAGCTAATTTATAATAAGGTTCATTTAGCTTAGTCTAAATGGCAGCAAGTCTCAATAGAGTTTTAGTCATCAACACTGGAAGCGCTCAGAATTTCTGTTATGGTTGAAAGACATTTTTTAAATAGAACTTCTGGCATTCATAATCTGTTCGGCAACTGCCATGATCCCTCTGCCATTGACTAAAATGGGAAAAACCATAAGTGAAAAGGCAAAGGAAAGATAGAATTTGGTACTAAGCCAAGAATTTATGACCTCTGAATATCTGGGAAATACCATGATCTTGGAAAAAAAGTATTGGTTTTCCATTGGGTGAATTCAAAATGTAAAAAAGACTTAACTCCTGACATTTTTATTTACAGTACTCAGAGTGGTAAGACCTGCTTTTATTAAGATTTGGCTTGCTATGAATGATTGAATCCTTTCACCTGCACTTGATCATATGAATGGGGAACAAAACCCTTGGTTTTAGACAGATTTTCTGTTCCAACTAAAAAGCAGACTGACCTTTTGCGATATATTCCAGTGTGTGTGGTTTGTATTACACTGCTTAGCTCTGAATAGCTGCCCATGAAAGAGCAGGAAGCAATAGCTGTGAAAAAGTGGTATTTGGAGATGAAAACTTTTAGGATTAAGATTTTGTGTGGTAATCAGAACTGGGATGCTCAACCATCATGTACAGTACATTCATATGCTATAGTTTGGCCTTAAGACAGTTTTCTAAAATGCAGTTTTCTAAATTGCATTTTAAAATGCAGTTTTTAAAGACAGTTTTCTAAAATGCTTGCACATTGTTAGCAAAATCAGGACTAAAGCCTGAACAGGATGTCTTGGTATTGACTGACCCAAATAATACATATAATTCCACAAATAATTGTATTGTTGATGAAATAACATGCACTCATAGACATATCATGCCGTGATACAGGCCACTCATGGCCTGTATCATGGAGACTTGGTTGGGTCCAGAGAAAGGGGTTCCTCTCTCTGATTTATGCCCACCGGGTTTCCATGTTCTACACCAGCCTCGACTCTACGGGAGGGGCAGTGGTGTGGTGGTTGTTATTAGGGAAGGTCTTAGACCTAGGGAGGTCACTGTCTCTCAGATAGGCGGGTGTGAATCACTTCTGTTGAAATGGGACCCTGGAGTACAGTTGGCTCTATTGATTATGTACCTATCTCCCAGCTGTGTGTCTTCAGTCCTGCACCATACTGCTCAAAGTCATAGCCGAACTGATGGTTGAGCTTTCCAATCTAATGATTGTGGGAGACTTTAATCTCCCATCAGCCAGTGAGACATCGGAGTTGGTTCAGGAGTTCATAGCCTCCATGACAGCCATGGACCTGACTCAAGTTGTACATGGCCCAACCCACAAAGGTGGACACACACTTGACCTGATTTTTATCTCTGGGCAGTGGATAAATGCTCGGGGGAGAGGTGAATTGTCTACTCAACCCCTGTCATGGACCGACCATTCCCTTCTTAAGCTAGACTTTCCATCCGCCAACCCACGCTGCAGGGAGGTGGAACCGACTCGTTGGTTCCGCCCCAGGTGCCTGATGGACCCTGACAGGCTCCTGACGGACATTTCCCACTGACCTTTCCTGTGATTCGCCAGAGCCCCTGGTGGATGCCTGGGAACAGGCTGCCACCGGGGTGCTGGATCGAATTGACCCTTTGTGGCCTCTCTGCTGACAGGGATCCCGGTTTGCTCCGTGGTTTTCCATGGAGCTGTGGGAGATGAAGCGTCGGAAGAGACGCCAAGAGGGCCGTTGGAGATCTTCCCATTCCGAATCCGATCGAACACAGCTAAGAACACATATTAGGTCTTATCTTGTGGCAATGGAAGCAGTGAAATGGGATTATTTCGCTGCTCTCATTGCATCTGCAGAAAATCGTCCAGCAGCCTTGTTTCGAGTGACCCGCTCTCTTCTCAATCAGGGAGCAAGGGAAGACCCTTTACAAGGCAGTGCTGAGGATTTTGTACAATTTCTGTAAGACAAAGTCGCTCAAATTCGGACGGGGTTAGACTCTGACTGGGCAGAGTCTGACAAGGAAATGGGAGCAAGTCTTGAAGGTGACATCTGGGTTGAGTTTGACCCTGTTTCCATAGATGAAGTGGACAGGATTGTGGGTAGATTGGGAGCCTCCACATGTTTGCTGGACCCATGTCCCTCCTGGCTGGTTGTGGCGACCAGAGAGGGGACTGGAGACTGGATCCGGGTGATTACCAATGCTTCTTTGAGGGATGGGGTCTTGCCTGCTGTACTTAAGGAGGCACTGGTACGTCCCCTCCTCAAGAAGCCAACGCTGGATCCGGCCTCCCTAAACAATTTTTGTCCTGTCTCCAACCTTCGCTTGATAGTGAAGGTTGTTGAGGCCGTGGTGGCCTACCAACTCCCACAATTCCTGGAGGAAACTGATTACCTAGACCCGTACCAATTGGGTTTCAGGCGTGGCCACAGCACAGAAATGGCATTGGTTGCCCTGGTAAATGATCTCTGGTGGGTCCAGGGTGGGGGTTGTTCCTCCATTCTGGTGCTACTTGACCTCTCAGCGGCTTTTGATACCATCGACCATGGTATCCTACTGCGATGGCTCTGGGGGCTGGGAGGGGGGGCACTGTTTTACAGTGGTTCTCCTCCTACCTCTCGGGCCGTATGCAGTTTGGGCGGGGGGTCAGAGATCCTCCCTGAGGCCCTTCACTTGTGGGGTGCCCCAGGGGTTGGTTCTCTCCCCCCTGCTCTTTAACATCTACATGAAACTGCTGGGTGAGATCATTCATAGTTTCAGAGTGAGGTATCATCAATATGCTGATGATACCCAACTGTATATCTCCACCCCGGATCAACCCAGGGATGCTCTTTCTGTGATGTTGAAGTGCCTGGAGGCAGTACGGGTCTGGATGGGTAGAAATAGGCTCTGGCTCAAACCCTCCAAGACTGAGTGGCTGTGGATTCCGGCATCTCCTGATCTAGCTACCCCATCACTTATGATGGGAGGGGAGTCGTTGACTTCCTCTGAAAGGGCTCGCAATCTTGGCATCCTCCTTGATTCACGGCTGTCTTTGGTGGATCATCTAACGGCCGTGACAAGGGGGGCTTTTGCACAGGTTCGCCTAGTGTACCAGTTGCGGCCTTTCCTAGACAGGGATGCCCTTTGCACAGTCACTCAAGCTTTCATTGTCTCTCGATTGGATTACTGCAATGCCCTCTACATGGGGCTGCCCTTGGGGTGCAGCGGAGGCTCCAGCTGGTCAAAAATGCAGCCATGCGGGTTGTTACGGGAGCTTCCAATTATTCCCATGCAACACCTCTCCTACATGAGCTGCACTAGCTGCCAGTGGCCTTCCGAATCCACTTCAAGGTGCTGGTACTTACCTATAAAGCCCTTCATGGTATGGGCCTGAGGTACTTGCAGGGCCACCTCCTACCGGCCTCCCACCGCCCTGTGCATTCTCATAGAACTGCCCTCCTCTGGGTGCCGTCGGCTAGACATGTTGTGGCTCCGGTCCCTGAGCCTGTATTATCGGCAGGAGAGGACTCCGAAAGTGAAGGAGAGGAGTTGGCAAGGCCTCCCTCTCCAGGACCCTCCTCTCTGGCAATGCCTTCAGTGTCCTCCGAAGGCCAGGAGATAGGCCCGGGCCAAGCACTTCCACACAGCTGCAGGTGGACAGTAATGAGGATGATGAGTCTTGGCTGGACCCTCAACAGCATCGCAGAGATAAGTGCGTACAACAGAGGAAGAGGCGTGCCAGGGATTAGGCTGAGTCACTGGACCACACCCCACAGGGTATAAAAGGGGTGTGGTGGCCGTTCAAGCTCTGTGACAAGCAAAAACTGATATTGAACAAACCTCTCTGCATTGCTGGACTTTTTGACTATTCTCTTATCTGTTGTATGTTGGCTTTGAGAAACCCTCCCTTCGTAAGTAAAAGACTCTTGGCAGCCAGCCACTGGGTTGCTGCCAATTCTGCTATCAGAGAAACTATTGTCGGCTGGTTTATTTCACTACTGACTGTCTGTGGGGGTGCGTGTGTGAGACGGGGACAGAACAAGACAATGTAGCATGAGGAATATGCATAATATATATAATTTCCTATTTATTCTTTATTTTATATAAAAAAATGACTCTTCACTTAAAATCCACTGTATGGTGACTTGCATACAAGCAACCAAATTGCACAATCCAGATGCAAATTGTTATTGCAGCAAGTAAGTACTGGTACCTATGTTGGATGTGTTCAATGGCAATCTCATTGTTACTGCATAACCATTGTTACTGCACAACTTCTTGCTAAAGCTTTAGGAAGCATTTCCAAATTCAGGAAATTACATGTCTTTGATTTGTTGATATATTATTTTGCACATTTTTATATTGATGCAACTTTAATTCTATTAGTTTACTGGAGAATTGAGGAACCCCAAAACAAGCAACTTTGCTATGTACTATAAATTTGGTTGAAACATAGCTAATATGATTAGTGTCACCATAAAGAATGATAATACACCTTCTTTCATTACAATACACAGTTATAACGTTATTTGCATCTCCAGCATATCTGTACATGATTGCTAGTAATAATCCTGTCACAATATGCAAGTGTCTCATTCCAATTGCAGCAATGAATTCAAAGATACATAGAACACATTTATTTCTGACTTCATAATGCTTGCTATTCATTAAATACTAAATGACTCATCCAGACATCTTAATACAGCATAAAGTGACTGAGAGAACTAATAATTTTTCTCGCTTTTTCAAACCACACAAGCATGTTACTGATTTATAATTAATGCAAATTAAAACTGTAAGATATGTTTTTCACATTGGGAAAAGGCTTGCAATGTTTTATGACTACAACAGCCTTGAATAGTTTAGACTCATTTGTTTAGCTCTAATATTTTTAAATACATATTTCTAACATGGTTTTCTAGGCTATGATAAATATTAGCGACAGGACTTTTAAAAAGCTATGTTTTGCAGTGAATCTTCTTGAAGTAAAATGAATTTGCATCCCTAGATAATTATTCAACTGGAGTTGATAGTTTAGATAAATTTAACTTACTGTAAGCCTTGAAAAATGCCAGTGACTATAAAATATCATGCTTCCTTTGAACCAAAATATGTATAAACAAAAGGCTGACATACTAGCAATTGCAGACTAAACCTATTGTAGTGACATTTCTGTGATTTTACATTGTAATGACTGATTCAGATGTTTTATTTGGGTAATATTACAGTTTTTTAAAGATTATTATTTTTTTTAGATTTCAGGTATTGAAGATAATCCTTTTTTCTAATAGTGAACAATTATTAACATATAAAATTTGAAAAACACAACAAAACTGATTGCTTTCCCAATAAGGTTTTAATAAAAAGTTACTTTGCATTGAATATTCAAGCAATCTGTACCTTTTAAAATTCAAAGTTACTTCTTTCATTGAAGAGCATAGCCCAAGAGATGGCTGGCAGATTCAGTCACTTTCTAATGCAAAAACTACTTGATAAGGATTTTTTTCAGAGCAATTCCCTGATGCAACTAATGTGTCAAAAATAATTAGGTTTTGGCAGATTTACCATTGCAGCACAACCCTTTCCTTGGGTAGGGCCTGGATCATGTTAAGCCTTGTTTGTGTGTGACAGCATTATTATTCTTGTTAGCTACCCACTTCCCCCCATCGTTCTGTTGTGTTTGGAAATTTCCCACCTCAACTTGTGTTCCTCACCAGTGTTTTTCTTCATTTATTGACAGTTGGTAAAGATATTCATTAATTTAGAGTTAAAAACATGTATCATCATGTCTCACTGAACTGCTGGGCTGAAGTTGATTAATGGCAAAGACTGGCTGCAGGTTTTCCTCTTGAGAAGCAGCATGCTGGCCCTGCATATTAATGAGAGACTGTGGCTTCTATTAACTAGATAAAAAAAAACACAGGTCTTCTCTTGCTTCAGGGTAAAGAGGATGTATTTTTTCATTATTATTATTTATATAATGTTTTCATCGGGTGCTTGGTTTGAACCTTCCAAGCATCTACCTACCTCATTCCTTCTCTAAAACGAACGTGCATTTCAGCTAGAGGGAATAAAAACTTGAGGATATGCACTGATTAATTTTCCATCATTATATTGTCACACTTGTCACATTCAGCATAAAAAATAATTAGATAAAATTATGTATAGGTGCATTCAAAAACACATAAGGTTGCATGTTTTAAAACCCTCATTGATACATTGAAAATAACAGTTGACTCCATAGGTGTTAGGAAAAAAGGTATTTTTACTAGAGATGCTGAGTGCGGCATGAGCAAGGCAAGCTCTGAAGAAAAACCATGTGAAAATCATATATTGAAAGCAATCCCCAATGCCCAAATTCCTCCCCTCTGGAAGAATAGTCCAATCAGGTCCTGTTCTGATGCATTGGGAACCTGGTGCCTCAGGTGCCACAGTAAATTCCTTTCCCAGGTCTGATGTCGTTGAAGGCAGGAAGATATCTCAATCTGGCAGCTCTGGTTCCTATCAGTGTCCATACTCCCCAATTTCTCATAGCATTCCTTCACACTTCCAGTACTCTTCCCCTTCCAGATGCCCCCTCCCCACTGGTTTTGGCAGTTGCTAGAGAGCTTCGAAGAAAATGAGCAGAGCAGCTGACATTTTTGTATATTAAATTATTAATCACTGTTTTGTTGGTATTCATTTAATCAGAAATCCTGTTTTTCTTTCATATTTTGAAGAACATTAAAAGAAGTCAAATGATTATGAGGAAGGTATAAATGGACTAGAGATGCTGTTGGTGTAGATTACATTTTTTGTACTCGACTACCCCTTTCACAGTTTCCTTTAATTATTTTGCTATTTATATTTATATTGACAATTACGAATTTTAATGGAATTCAAGTAGTTTAAGTTAAGCATCATATAATAAACAGTTCAAACAGAAGCATATTTAAACATTCAGATACAAAGCCAGAATCAGATGAAGAGCACAGATCCAGGTAAATCCAATAAGACTTTTGACTGCTATCTTGAAATTCTATGAGTAGGCCAAGAATTTTATGAAGAAATTATATGGATGAATGGCCATGAGAAGGGAAGTTAGTTACAAATTCTTTAGTCTGAATCCTATTTTTTAATGTTTTCATTGTGATAGAAGAAAAAGAAAATTGCTCATTGTCTACTGACAAATGTACTAAATAAGTAAAATTCTGACATATTTTCTTCTCCTTAGACACTCAATCCATGTCAAAGAAGAGCCAGTGACTGCTGAGGATGAAGACTGTCCAATGTCTCTGGTGACAACAGCGAATCACAGTCCAGAATTGGAAGATGATAGAGAAATTGAAGAAGAGCCTTTATCTGAAGACCTGGAATGAACAGAGACTTGGAAAACGTCAAAATGAAGGGACATAACACTGACCTTCCCAACCACTCCATAACCATGAATATTTGACAGATTTTTACTGTGACTATTTATTAAGCATGGATAAAGGAGAAACAATCCTAAAGGAACTCATTAAGCCAGCCCTTTGGGAATTCAATTATAAGCAGGCAAATAGCTTGTGGGTTTTTTTGGTTCCCCCCCTTTTTTTAAAGATAAACTGATTTTCTTGAAAAACAAAACTGTTTATATGTAACGGCTGCCCATTTAAAAAATGTGGCTAACAAGGATTCATGATATGACTGAATATGAGGATACATGTTCTATAGAAAGCAAATGGGCCTCATATACTGCCAAAAATAGTGTTAGTTTCATTAATGTGAAAATTCCAGCATACCGTAGTTGTAATAATATTAGAAACAATTGCTGGTCAAGTTCAACTTGTTGCTATTGTTTTTAATTTGCACAGGAGTAGTATCAGAAATTAGTGTCACTGCTTGTATCTAGCTGAATTTTAAGTCACAGAATGTTAGTTTTTTTCATGTTGGTGCCACCAACTGTAAATGACATAAGTTAGTTCTAACAAACCACAGTAATTAGACTGTTGCGACCATCTAAATCTAAGCTTCCAGTCTGTGCTGTTAGTGTTAAAATGTAAAGTGCAATCCTAAACTAACATTGTCTGTGCAAGCACCATAGAAACATTTGCATATCTGCATATATCTTACAACTGTACTCTTTACCTCCTTGTGATAAAGCTTTGTCTACCTGCAAACACAGTCAAAGGCTACAGCTGCAAACCAAAGCCTACACTAACAATGGCCAATAGCTCAATGACAGAAGCAGGCACATGCTTTGGTCAGCCTTCTGTAACTTTAATTAGTACAAAGGAACTTTTCCATGAACTATTTGCTGTTTTCTGAAGACCTCTGGGATCTTTTCATTTAGCCCTAGACCAAGAAATAAATATGGGGGTGGAAATCAATTTTGTCACAGTGTAATCTTTTGAGGCCAAAAGTCAACCTCAATGCAGTGAAGATTTGTTTTTATTTTAAAACAGAGGTGAGAATGAAGTTTGTGCAGAAGTTAACAATAGAAAGCAGCAAACATGGATCACTGACCAAAATGATATACTTGATGCAAATGCAGATTGTGTATTGTTATGTAAAATACGTTTTTTTAATTATGTTCCCTCTCCATTCAGACTGGTTTTTCCCACCCCCACCCCCATTTCCTGTGATGAATACATGTTGTTCAAAGAAGTCTCGTATGGTCTTAAACTTCGTTGTGTGCTACTTTTTATAATCTTAAATTATAAATGACAAAAAAGTAGGAACCAAACATAAAAAAGGTCTAGTAAAGCCAAAAATTAATTTCATATTGATTTAAAGTAATCTAGGTGAGTTTTTACAATGAAAACAAAGATTATAGCAATTGTAGTCCATGGTATTTATTTTCAGTCAAACCAAAGTTACATAAAATTCTGCCTCTGTTAATACGGGATACTAACACTAACAATACACTCCCTTTGGAAGACTTGCACAGGCCAAATTGTTGGAATGCTGTTTTTCCTTCTCCTGTTTTTCTCCCCTTCCTCCTCCTCCTCCTCTCCTCCTCCTCCTCCATCACTACCTTCCTACAACTCCAAACCCCAAATTACAATGGTACAATAATGGTGTATTTGACACTAGTATGGTCTAATGTTTGCTTATATCCTACAAACTTTACATGTTGCTTTTCATGTGCTGTGCCAAGTCTTGATAATACTCCCCCCCCCCCAACCAAGGGACCTCATAACCTGATTATGGTTATTGCTTTACAAACCATTTTTTTTCCACAGAAGGTGGCTGCTAGAGCTTAACATAAGTACCAGTTCCATGTGATGGACCTGGGTGTTACAAACTAAGCTCATTGTATTCTTTGCTGAAATCAGCATATAGACTTAAAGAGAAACAGTCATCTATCACGCCAAATAAAAGGACAAAATGGCTTTCGAAAGGATTTTCCCCACTTACCCAAAAGACTTTTTGAAAGCTTCTACCTCTGCAAAAGAAAAAAACAAACAAAAAGAAATTAGAACAATTATGGCAGATCGCATGAATTGTGAGATCATCACAGTAACTGCTATTTTTCATTACATTTGTCTTTGGGTCATGATAACAAAAGGTTTAAAGTAGTGACATCAAAAGAAAGCTTAACATGTGAATGAGGGTTTCCCCAAGTCATCTGGGATCCCTGATATGTGGATGACTGAAAGGAACTGATATTTCTTTCAATTGCATGTTCAAAGACTTTGATGGACTGGAAGTTACAGTGATAATTGGACCATCAGGAAGGTGGCCTAAGACTACAATGCTAAAGTATGCATACCTCAGTTACAAACCTTTTTGAAAGGAAGTCTCAGCCACAGAATGCATATACCTGTAGAGTTTTGCATGGGTTTTATATAAATACAGTTTAAAGGAAAAAATAGCTGCTTGCACATTATACCAGAAAAACCTCCAAAACTGCAATTGCTTTGAAAAATAGACTTTAGGTTTTTTGGAGTTTTCTGAGATGCTTGGTCTGTATTTTGATAATTGTGCATATTATGTAAAAATGTTGGTGGACCCATAAATGACCAGACTTTTTCTAAGAAAAATGTTGCTTTAATGCATTTCATGAATTTTTATCTGATATCATTGCTTGCTAGTAATAGCAAACCTGCTTTTCTGCATCTGCTTCGCGTAGCTATTGTAAGGCTTTGAACTAATGTATGTATTTATTGCTTGAACTTCTGTGCATACCTTATAAAGCATAATGTCTGACAATTTAAATGGCTCATGTATTCTTGCTTCTAACATAAGCTGATAATGGGGACTACGATCTTTTGTATACAGCAGATTTTAACTGTAGCACAACATCTGTTTATGTATTGGTGGAATATACCTGTTTTAGTTATCTTTTTTGAGGTGAACTAATTTTTGATACTTTTCATTACTATGTACTGTGTTCATACCTAGAATTCTCTGACATTAGAAGTCATGGTTGAGAATTGTAACAGCTGTTGTTCATTCTGTATTCATGGCTCTCATTGCTGAATAAAATAAAGGACCAAATTTAGGATTTGAAAGAAAACTGTCTACCTCTAACACCAGGGAGTTATCAGACTTTATTTTACATAGTTTTAGTCTACAAAGATAAATTGCTTAAACCTAATGGATTTAAAGCTTATGTTCTATATGGTTGAATTCATGACACAGTTGCACTGTTTCAAAATCAATTAAAATGTCATTTGAATATTATAAGCATTAGGTACTGTTAACTGGATTTTCTTTTGATAACTCAGATATAAGAAAATGATGATCAGCATTCTGTGTTTACAGTTCTTGAATTTCAGAAAATGTGATTTGGGTTGTTGTTGTTTTTTTGGTTGTTGTTTTGTTTTATTTTTTGTAATGAAAGAATTAAAGTCAAGCCAGCTAGGAGTACAGCAAATAATCTTTATTTCTGAGGAAAAAAAGAGATAAAGGATTTGACTGTCCTGATCCGAACCAATTTCAAGGTGTCATGGTTTGTTTCTCTCAGATTCCTCAAATTGGACATTCACTTTTGGATATTCTCCTTCAGAATTTAGCTGCAGTACATTCCAATACTGGGATACATTTTTTAAAGACTAGTGTAATTATTGCTTATAAAACACTTACAAACCCTTCCCTTATTATTTCAAAAGTGCAAATCAGAATGGGTTTTGTCCATAAATCAGGCATATTTAACAAAGAACATGTAAATTTTACTATGGCATTAATGTATACAGTGTTTTCAATGCTTCTGGATGTAAAAACTGTAAATGAAGCCATTTCATTCACTTGCTTAAATTTCTGGTGTACAAATAAAAAGTCTTAATTCTTTTTGACCCATTTATAATCCACAAGGTTTTAATTCTTTTCTCAGAAGTCATGCTTCCACCCTACAAGCTCAGTTCCTGTATGTTTATGTAGAAATCATAAAATGTTTGGCAGTGTGGTTATGATGAACTTTGGAAGTGCCCCAAGGGCTGTAAAAGGAAGATTAAAGGACAGGTTGGCAGAACCTATCACCTGCTTTACTAAATACTACACACTCAATTATTTATGCTTATCTACCTATGCTTATAATGAACACGTCTGAATTATCTAAAAACAAAAGAATAGAGTTGTGGATCAGGTCAAATGTTTATTTCAGAACATGGGAAACCATCAAATAGAAATAGGGACAATAGTATTAGGTGCTCTAAAACTTACATGTAGTTATTGTGATTAATTTGATAGTTTTATACTCCATGATTTGTCTAATCACTTTAATGTGCAAGTGAAGTATGTCCTATAAGTAAGTTTTAGAAAAATCTCTCATTTGATTAATTGGCATTTAGTTCTACGTCTGGAAAGACACAGAAAAAAAACTCACCTTATCCCCTTACTCCTCATCATATGTATTGTTTAGAGCAAATATGTTCTTACACATATTTTTCTTACCCTGTCTTGTAAACTCTTATCCATATTTTTTCTAAGCACTAACCTATCTTTAATAAATAGTTAATTTAGCTGTCTCTCATTATACTCTTGCTATCTTGTTAATTCTTCTGCCAATGCTGCATCTTCTTTCATGGTGCAATGACCAAAATTATACAAAATGTAGTTGAGTATATTAAAGGTACTATGACACTGACAGGTTTATTAATTAATTTCTTGCTAAGTCCCAACATAAAATTCCCTTCTCAGCTGCTCTGTACCATGTTAAAACAAACAAACAAACTATTAATCACATGCAGTAGCCAGTCTAATATAAAGTGCTTTCTATGCTATTAATCTATTAGGGAAGGGATAACTACATCTTTTCAAGCTAAAAGTCAGTTTTGAGTCTACTCTGTTGCACAGTTCCAACTGTAAGAAAAGAACAGCAAAAGTATAAAACAAAGAACAATATATAATCATTAACAGCACATAAAAATGTAGTTAGTCTGAACCTTGGGTCATTTGATCTATCCCTGAACCTATTCTTTTTCAGTAGGATGAGGTTATAGGATCCTCCTTTGGTGACCAGGAAGATAACTTCCTAGTTAGTTCAGCTACTATTCTTGGATAATGAAAATGGAACTCAGGAATTGTATATAATGGATCTGCATTCCCAGGGAGAAACTATAGGACTTAAAGTTGGCTGTTTCGTGTAACCAAGTATCGTATCTGTAGAAGCCATCTTGTCTACAGTATCTGATAATGCTTGATGGCTCTTCCCAAGTTACTGCTCTAGAAATATTTATTAGTGGGACCCCTATGGTTAGAGTTGCAGATGCAACCACCTCCTGACCACATGAATGATGATGCAGCAGGGAACTGTTTCTGCTAGCTGAGTACTCAGAGTAATTCATTCTCATATTTTGATATGCAATTGTATAATTCATTTTTCCAGTTTCCTTGTTTTTAAGAGGGGATATTTTGAGATATTTTAAAGGATTTTCTTACAGTTCATATATATTTACTTTGTGCCCTCTTTGTTCCTAGTTAGAAGAACCTTGGCAGAAATAAGGAAGTTAACGCTCATATGTTTGATGGAATTTGGAATTGACCTTGCCTAGTAACAAGGTACAATCTTAGTTACATCTTCATTTGATTGAAAAACACAGAGGAAGAAGGAAATTCCATAATTCTGGGACTTTGGTTTCTGGTGTCTATTGCAGTGCCAATCAATGATTGACCAAATCATTTGTTAGATTTTGGTGATGGCTGGGAATTTAGAAACTAATATGAATTATACTGCAGGAGTTGAAAGTCAATTCAATTTTCAGGCACATAGTTAATCTATCCTGGCACTGGATACAGAACTTGGTCTTGAGACAGGATACTTGATTACTTCAAGAATTCCCCAGGAATTTTATCTCCACTATGGACGAGATTTCCTGGGATTAAATGGGGTGATTTGTATCACCTGTATCTTTGACTTGTCTGCTTCTTTGTGTAGAGTTCGATCTTCACTATGGTTTTGGAACTGGAAAAAGTACTCCTCTATTCTATTATCTGCTATCATAAACACATTGCTTGGAGGAAGATCTCATTTTATAAGATCTTCTTATAAACATCTGGGTATCCAGATGTGCCAATTGTTCCTGAGACAACTAGCAACTCAGCTAGTTAATTATAATATTCAGTTATCTCTGTCTGTATTGTACTGACATGAACAGTAGATATCTCAACCTGGTGTCAAAATGGTATCCTTATGTATATGACCTTTTTCTGAAGGCCCTTTAATCTGCTCCACCTTGATTGTTGACATAGACTTGGCATAATATTTCTTCCTTACTGGTAGGTATCGCCCACTTATCTGATTGAATAGTTCATTTAGAGTTAAATATATTTCATAACCCTGGTTACTTTTTAGGCAATATCTGCTTGGGAGATCCACTGCAATACCCTGTCTTGGAAAAGGGCCCCTAACTTCAGAGACAGTGGCTGATTGGCCGGAATGAGTCACCAATGCAATTATTAGATCATCCTGTTTAGAACTGGTGAAATATATGTCAATCTGGACCTGGAATGGCAGAAAGAACATTGGGTGCAATTTGGAGTAGAAATAAGATCATGGTTTTGAGTCCACATTTAATGGCTATAATTTCACATTCTTGTTTGCATATTGAAGATCAGTAACTGGCAAAACTCAGTGTCCTGTCTATTAGAATGTAGATATTCCTTTTAGTAATTTGAGAGAGAGAGATTGGTTTTCAATTGAACAACTTCATTTTTCTCCAATGCCTCTGGAGGCCATTGTCTATTTTTCCATATACTTCAGGTCTGGTCAGTCTGTGATTGTTCAATGTTCTCCCAATCCCTCATTTTTGGCTGTCATTTGGCTTATTACTCTGGCCTCTTTTGGGCATGTTGATCAGATCAGTCTGTGTCTGCTAAAATTACACCACCACCATCGTACATGCAGAGAGTACAATGAAATGATACTGAAATGTTATTACTCATTATCTCCATGATTTTTACTTTTTTTTGTTCTCAATGTTTAATACACAGTTAAAAGAAAAACCACTGCTTCTTCATAGTATGCAGAATTAAAAACTGACTTTCCTTGACAATTATAAGAAATTTTGACAAAAATAAGAAAATTTCTTTGACAAAATAAGAAATGTTAAGCTGTTCCTTCTAGCAAAAAGTGGAGCAGTCAGTTTCTAATAATTCACTGCAAGATCAGATTCCAAATTTAATATATTAATATACATAAATGTACACTTGATAGTAATGAACTGGACTTATAATTTTCTTCTGTATTCCTTCAATCTTCAAGTATATTTTTGGAGATCTTAATTTTTATTTATTTGTATCTCTTTATTTTTACAAATAATTCATATCTTATCAACATACTTTCCTTTATCTATTTTTCGCATAATAACAACCCTGTCAAATTCCCTAAATATCACCTTCAGATCTGGTGATTTCACTCATCACTTCTGAGTTCAGATCCTTTGCAAACTATTGAAAAGTACTGATCCTAACAGATCCTTGCATTTCACACCATACGTACTAACTGTGCATTCCTTTAATCAGTTATTTACATCTTATCCCATGATTCCTGTATTTGCTCAAGATTATTTAATATTATTTGTTCATAAGAATAATGCAATCCATTTCCTTGTTTACTATTGGTCCCAACTGAACTAGGGAGATGATAGCAGAGGTTGATATGATAATGGAAATGTTTTTGATAAGGGCTTTTCTGTTTTTGTTTTTCTTCATTGTTTAAAAAGATGTTATTATTATAGCCATCTGCCTACTAAATAGACTCATGACAATAAACTTATTCTTTGAATAATGTGTGAAATGACCCAAAGAGATACAGAAGACTGCAATATGAACTTAGGAATACAGTCAGTCTACTATGAGAACAAAATTTGTTATGTGGCAATGCTGCTATGTATTGAATATATGATCATCATTTTTCCTGCACAAATTACCTAGACAACTTGCTTATATAAGTAAAAATGTCTGATTCAAGACCTGACATTTTGGGTCAATCATAGCCCTTTTCTAGATAAGGAATTGAAGTTCTGCCATAGAAATTACTAGGCAGATAATTATTTATTTTTGTTATGTTCCAATCAACTTATATTACTTTTGTTTTTATAGATGTTTAAACAGTATACATCTTGTATAGATGTTTAAACATAAAAAAAGCTGTTCATGTAATCTCAAATCCAAGAATGAGTGTTTCTGAAACTCTTTATTGAGACATAAAGATGGAAGATCTCAAATCATTAAAGTCCATATCTGATATCATTTTTAAAAGTTTGAAATGAAAACATATTATTTACTAATTAAAGCATTTTTCCAAGTGCCAAAGCTAGTGCTATAATTCCTCTTACATCTCTTACAGGTTCGGTTCATTAAGTGTTCAGTATTTACAGTATATATTAATATGGTAGACTAATCTATCTTTCTTATAAACTTATTTATATAGTAGCTGCCTTATTTACTGTTTCATGACAACATTCTATTTTATATTCCTATATAGAAAACTTCTAAATCCTTGAAAGTCATTTACAAGTCTCCATCTGAAGCAGAAGTCTTTGCAGAAAAAAAAAGAAGCCCTGGTTATAACTCTGTTCAGTTGAAAGATTTAATTTAAAGTGAATTTCTCCCTTCATTTTATAGCAGAAATAGATAAGAAGTATATAAATAAATAAAGAACTTTCCTTTGGGAAACAGTGAAACAAGTAACTTAACAATAACCGGGCCTCAGTTATAACTTCCTTGATGTCTTCCAGATATCTATGCCTTCTATAATCTTCAAACAGCATAATCAGTGGTGTGATTCAGCTGCTTCAGCTGAACCGGTATCTACCTTTTTGTGCAGTTTATCAAACCGGCTGAAAATAAAGTGCGAGAGGGGTTTTTTTTCTTCTCTCTCCCTTCAGTTAATAGCTCTAGGTAAGACAGCCAAGAACCACTTAACAGGCAACTACTTAGTTGTGATAACAAAACTGTAGGAATGAACCCTTGAATAAACAATAGAAATTGACAGGATTAGGGCAGGGAAACACCAGGAAACCAATCAACCTCTTCCCTTGAGGAAGAAGAACAAGATTAGAAACATTTTCATTATAAAGGGTATTAAGTAACACTTCTGTGATCAGCTGATACTCCCTGGAGTTCTCCAAGACCTTTTTATAGCTGCTGCAGTGTTGGCTACTTCTTGTTTCTTCCTGTGGGGAAAAGATAGAGGGTGGGACAATGATGCAGCTTGATCATACAGGCCCTGAATTTAATGCATGTGTGGTCCAACCAGCTGTATTGCTTCTGCTGTGAAGCACCCAATTTAGAACATAGAGAACATAGAATAATAGAGTTAGAAGGGACCTCTGAGGTCTTCTAGTCCAATTCCCTGCTTAAGCAGGAGACCCTATATCATTTCAAATAGTTGTCCCATCTCTTTTTGAAAGCCTCTAGTGATGGAGCAACCACAACTTCTGAAGGCAAGCTATTCCATTGGTTGATTGCTCCCATACTTAGGGAATTTCTCCTTAGTCCTAGGTTGCTTCTCTCTTTGGTTAGCTTCCATCAGGGGTGGGTTCTACTTACCTTTACCACCGGTTCACATCATGCTTGCGCGATAATCAGATTGCTTCTGATGACATCAGGGTCAGTGGGTGGAGCCTCCTGCCATTTTTACTACCGGTTCTATAGAACAGGTACAAACTGGGGGCAACCCACAACTGGTTTCCATCCATTGTTTCTTGATGTGCTTTCTAGTGCTTTGGAAAATAGATTGACCCCCTCATTTTTGTAGGCACCCATCAAATATTGGAACAGTGTTATTTTATTGTGCTATTTTATTGTGAGTTGGGGAGATGTTTGGCAAAATTGATTAAATGGAAAAAAGGGCATGGTTGAATTTGCTTTTTAAATCCTGTCAGCACTTATCTAGATAAAAAGTGAAAGATCATTAAAAAGATCATCAGTATTGTAGAGCTGGGGCAATTTTTGCACTGTCAGTTTGAAACAATCTCAAAATGTCCAATGGAAAGAGCACATAAAAAAGATATGGATGACTTTCCAACCTTTCTGTAGTTGACTAGATTGTGCCAGTTTGATGAAAGGTGGATGTCTCAGCTCTCTTCTACCTGAGATCCTTTGCTTTTTGCAGCCTGGTGCCTCCACCTTTCTGTCTTAATTTAGCTGCTTAGTGATTTCTGCTGCCATTGCCTGTCAGTTACATGGATGTGTTTATCTGATATTTTCCAACATAAGCCTGGCATGTGAGACAGATAAGAGTTTCACAGGCTATGCCATCATTGAAGAATAAACCGAAAGAGAGAGAGAGAGAGAGAGAGAGAGAGAGAGAGAGAGAGAGAGAGAGAGAGAAACATAAAGTGGATAAAAATGAAATAAATGCAGTAGTGTAAGGCATGTGACAAGGCAGTCAGCACCCCTTCTCCTTTAGAAGGACAACATTTTCACAAATGATTTATTTATTTTGTTAGATGTTTATCCTGTCTTTATTACTTTATAAGGAACTCAAGGTGGAGAACTTATCTAATATTCTTTCCTCCTCTTAGTTTCCCTACAGCCCAGTAGTGGGTTGCCCCCAGTTCAGACTGGTTCTATAGAATCAGCAGTAAAACTGGAGGAAGGCTCTGCCAACTGACCCCGACGTCATCAGAATGCTTCTACGTATGTGTGGCCCTGTTGCGAACCGGTAGTAAAGGTAAGTAGAACCCATTCCTGCCACAACCACAATCTAAGAGTGGTTTGGTCTGGGAGAGAGTGACTGGTCACTATCTTTTTTTAAGCCTAAAGTGGGACTAGAACACAGAGCCCTTTGGTTTCTAAGGCAGCACCTTAGGAATTTGGCATGTTCTGCTGCCATTTCTTAAGAATAAAATTTGAAATGTCAATTATGCTTTTTCAGTGTTCTCAAACACAGCAATTGTCTGTGAAAAAAAATAAAATAAACATTGCCAAGGACTACCTTTGGCAAATATGTCTTGAAAGGGGGAACTTGCACCAAGGTGCAATGCACATTTGTGAAGTGATCCTCATTCTTCTGCTTATTTTGATTTATCCAAAAAAAAAAAAAAATCCAAGTTGCTGCTTATACAAACTGACTATGGCAATGGCTATGTAGATAAATTTCCAGCACACCATGGAGCTTATTTTTTAGGAAAGTACATACTATATAGTGTAGGGTGAACTTTTACTTTCATAATTTATATAGGACACTTTGGCAAAGTGCATGGTGCACATACAGAGCAGGAAATTGCTAAATAGAGACTTGACTCAATAAGGCAACCTTTCTCATCAGCTTTAATTGAGAAATATGGACATGTGCACTCTAGTGTCATCATTGAAACAATAGAATTGCATTCAAAAACTCTTCAGGGAATTATGCTTAGAGGGAAATAAATTGAATGGGAGCAGCCACAGCCATGCCCACAAAACTGAAACAAAGGGATTGGGATCCTTTCTGATCATTCCTTGGACTGCTTTTGGAAATTGATGTCTTGCAAGGACAATCAAGTGATTGCTTCCCTTTCTTCTTCTGCAACTGTTTTAGTCATAATAGAACATTTGCAACCCAGGATAAGTAGTTCAAGGTGGGCCAGTAATTTGATATACTTTTTATTTGACTTCCATCTGCTAATAGCAACTCTCCTATCTCATAAGTATGCTCAGGCTTCATTTGTTCCAATTTGCTTCCCCTATGGTCAGAGAAGCAGGAGGCGCTACTTGTTGCTTTGGTGTCACATCTCACAATAGGAATAATATCCCTGTACCAGGGGCGGGTTTCAAAACCCATTGCAACCAGGTTGCTCGTGGGCGCATGCGCTTGCACACATGCATGATGCTTCTGCCTCCCGCCGCCGCCACTACTGGTTCAATGGATCCAGTATGAACCGGTAGCAACCCACCACTGCCCTGTACCTCTATTCAAATAATTTTGCTCCATTCCTTTGCAAAGATATGAACCTATGGTGCTTGTCTGCCCAGCAGAAAAATATTCAATGATCCTAATAGAAATGTTGGAACAAGTGAATGCCAATTTGTCTACTGCAGTGCTTATCAACTTGACAACTTTTGGGTGATATGGACTTCTACTTCCAGAATTCCCCCATCTAGCAGGCTGCCTGCTGTACAGTATTATATGCTGCCCAAATTAATTTTCCATGAGATGGTTAGCCATATAAATCTGATTACTACAATAAATAAAATAAATCATCAATCCCCACATTTTAAAGTTGTTGAGATTGAGAAACATTGTTTTAGAGGAAAGATTATCTATTTATTTATCTATCATCTATCTATACACATGCACACACACAAAGAGAAATAGTAGTTCTGCAGTCAATATCACAACAGTGGATATTATGTATTCTACTTTATTGTAAATCTTGCAATAACACAATTTTGCAAGTCTGAAAGTACAAATCTCCCACCGTCTCTTTTTTTAATGAGCCAATGCCTCTTTAAAATAGTCCATTCCCTGGACTCTCAACATATCTTTTCCTTGACATTTTCGAAGCTTCTAGGCCTTGCCAATTTTTGTTGTGTCACTGACTATGCCAATAGGGGAGCCATTTGGTGAGAAGGAAACACCTCTCAAAGACAACATCAGGTATACAATGGCCAATATGATCAGAATCCTTGCACCATTCTAGTGCTCACCTCCTCATTTTCCTGTATTTTCTCCCACAGTCTTAACTGATCTGTTTGCAGAGAATAAGAGTGGACTTTGCTGATTCTTGAATATTTAAAGATTTTGAAAAAATGAGTTATAATTGCTATTTGAGGGGTCCTTGGTGCTCTCTGAGCTTGCGTTTTTTCTTGAAGATGTTTCATTACCCTAACCAGATAACATCATCAATTCTATTAAGGAGTGCTGTTTGCTACCAGTTTGTATTCTGATGTCTTGCCTGTCTGTGTGGGTGGGGGCAGTTTTAGAGATTCTTTGATTGGGCTGTTTACTGATGGCTCTTGGGCAGTTTCTTGATTGGGGTATTGCTTACTTGATTGCTGGTCTTAAGTTAACCTTAGAGTTGATCTGTGCTAATTTGGGTGCTGATTACTAGTGGAGGGGTTCCTGAGTCTTTTTCTCTTTTGGGCTGGATGATTGTCTCTTTTGCATAGTCTATAGATGTTGTTAATGTCTATGTGACTATTGACGGCTGATTTGTCAGAGTGCCAGGCTTCTAGAAATTCCCTGGCATTTTTGGATTTGGCCTGGTCTAGGATTGTCACATTTTCCCAATTGAAACTATGGTTAAATCTGTCTATATGTTGTGAAATTAAAGAATTTTTGTCATGTCTTCTGCCAGTTGGTGTTCATGGATGTGTTTCTGCCAGTCTTCTGCCTGTTTGTCCTATATAGTGGTTGTTGCAATTCTTCCATTGTATGTTGTAGATTACTCTTGTTTTTTCTTCTGGGGTTGCTGGGTCTTTTAATTTAATTTAATTTAATTAATAATTTAATTATCAAATTTCTATGACGCCCAACTCCGAAGGGACTCTAGGCAGCTTACAGCAAAAAATAATACAACAAAGAACATAGGAAAATTATTAAAAAATATTATAAAATCATTTTAAAAACATTAAAAGTCCATGCACACCATTCATGGCTGGATCTCGCAAGATTGCAACAGCGAGATCAATGGCCCCAGGCCTGCCAGAAAAGCCAGGTCTTCACTGCTTTCCGGAAGGCCAATAGGGTGGAGGTAGTCCAGATCTCAGGAGGTAACTGGTTCGAGAGAGCTAGGGCAGCCACAGAGAAGGCCCTCCCCCGCAGGCCCATCAGCCGGCATTTTGGTTTGCTTGGGATGTTTTGAAGGGCTTTAGTTGGCTTGTGTGCTATACTGATTCCATGTGGTTGTAATAGTCCATTTGTAATGTGGGTTTGTGTTGGTTGTGCTGTATTGGGTTGAGTGGTCAGAGACTTTTTTTATTATTATTAACGATAAACAGACATACATATACAAACATACACACGTATAGACAAACTATACATAAACAAACTGTACACTGAAATCAAGTCATACAACTTGAGCTTTGGAAATAGAGTTACTTCGGTAATTTGTATATCTATATTTCTATCTATCTGTCTGTCTATCTATCTATCTATCTATCTATCTATCTATCTATCTATCTATCTATACACATACATATATATATATATATCTTTCATTATATAACGATATTTGTGTAACAATATTTAATTTTATTTCCTCATTTTTGTATCCTTGAGTGATATTCCCTTATGTCATCTTCTTTTTTTCTAACCAATCATACCATTTTTGCCAAATTAGATAGTATTCTGAGTCTTCTTTTTCCTGTATTTCTTTGGTGAGTTTATCCATCTCCGCACATTCCATTGTTTTTTGTATTATTCTCTCCTCTGATGGCGTATCTTCCAGTTTCCATATTTGTGCGAAAGTAATCCTAGCTGCTGTGAGAATATGTATTATCAGATATTGTATTTCTTTTTTGTAGTCCTTTGTCAAAACGATCTTTTTAGTCTATTCACCATTATTGATGTGAATATTTTATAGTCCGCATTCAACAAAGAAATCAGTCTGTAATTTTTTTTGAACAATTTTTTTTATTTTTAAACAAACATACATAAAACCATCTTCAATTACAAACAGTGTGTTGGTTACAAGTCTTTTGTGCATCATTCACCAAATTCATAGCTTACAATTTACAGTTTACCTAGATTCTCATATCATTGACCTAATAAATATCTATATATTATTATTCTCATTAATCATTTATTTGACTATGGCTATTTCTTCCCTCATTGTTGAGAGGGCGGAGCTGGCGTTGTGATGATACGGTGGACGATCTTGAAGCTCCGGGATCGCCATTGATATCTTCGCCACTGGATGGTCCATTTTGGACCTCACCGTCCCGTAGATTATTTATTGATTAGCCCTTGGGCCATATCAAAGTGCAGCGCTCCAGAACAATTATTACAAAAGTTTGCTGGAAACATTTTAAAATGAAATTGAAATAGGAATAAAACACAATTTAAAATAAAATTAGAATAAAATATGTTCTAGAATGAAATCAGAATAAAATACAATACTTTAAAATACAAATTAAATATGATTAAAATTATATTACAATGTCATCCCTGCATCTACCCAATCAGTCTTAAAACTACTATTAGAATTACATTATTAAATCAAGTGATCTTTCCTGCAATCTACCACATTCTGCTGCACCAGCTTTGTCCTTTTTTCCATCAATTTTCCAGCAAATTTGGCAATCCATTTCACCAACTGCAAATTTGAACCTACCAAACAATGTTGCAAGAAGCGCTCTTTAGACTTAGGGGTGCTGGTGTAAAAGATTCTCCCAGCTGATGTTCCCTCAGATCTGAGTACAAGGGGCAGTCAAAAACAGAGCCTGGATAGCTCAGCAGACTAAAAGCATTGTGATTAGCACCAGCTGTCTGCAATTACTGTAAATTCAAATCTCACCAGGCTCAAGGTTGACTCAGCCTTCCATCCTTTCTAAGGTAGGTAAATTGAAGACCCAGTCTGTGGGGGCAATAAACTGACTTTGTATAAATATACAAAAGTATGAAGGCTATTGCTTAACGCATTGTAAGCTGCCCTGAGTCTCTGGAGAAGGGCGGCATATAAATCAAATTTTAAAAAAATATTACATGGGACATTGTTTCAACTTCCCCCTTCCCACATAAACAGACTCTTTCACTTACAGGGATGCCCTTATACCTACCCCAAAGCATGTTTGTTTGAAGTTGGTTTAATCTCAATTTGGTAAAATATCTCCTTATGACAGGAAACAAATTAAATATTTTTAATTTGTTGAATATTTATAAATAAATATTTATAAATAAATAGTTAAATATTTTTCTATTTTGAAAATTTGTTTATTGGCTGATAACCAGGGGCAAACTTTTATTGCTGTTACCTGTGCAATATCCGATTGTGCACTTATGTCCTTAAATCTCTGTGCAATCCAATTTTGGATCTGCCTATGATCATACTGCTGCCAATTTAAAGGAATACCAGAGCTAGATACCTGCTTCAGAACTCTTGATAACCAATTATTTTTATCACTTGAGATAATCTGCTCCATTAGCGCTAACTTTGGTAACCTCCCTTCCTCCATCTCGATTATTCTTAATCAATAATAAACGGTCTTCAGTATGGTCCTTGTGCCAATCGCATGGACTCCTGTTTCTGCCCTTATTACACAAGCTGGGGTTCCAGGGGACACTGCCAAAATTCTCCTCAAGAACTTATTTTGAGGAGTTTCCAGCCCAGGCAACTTAACTGACCCCCACATTTCTGCCCCTTAGATAAGTACTGGTTCAATTTTCGCCTGAAAGACCTTTAACACTGGGGTTAATGAAGATGGAGTTTTCTTCATCATCAACAAATATTTGCTTGGGCTCTAATGTTTTTTTAATATATAACACTACACTTCTCTTACTTTGATGTGTCAACAAAGTAAATAATTCTCCCAATTTGGAATACTCCAATAGTTTTTTGTGTTGTTTTCTAATATTAACTTCTTGTAAAAATATAATGTCCATTTTGAGTTTATATAATTTATTGAAAGTTCTATTCCTTTTTATCACTGAATTTAATCCATTTATATTTATTGATATTGCTTTTATTTCTTCTTCCATGATTTACTGGTTTCTGGTTTTTGTCAATCTTGTTGCTCTTATCTCTCTTTATTCTTTTGCATCTTTTGGCCTTGCACCTTCTCTTATTGCTCTTTCTTCTTGTTCTTTTGTCCTGTCTCTTATTTCCTCTTCTTTTTCTTTCACAGCTTCTTCTTAGTATCTGGTCTCTCTTTCCTCTCCCAGTCTTCCCTCATCTTGTGGTCCCCAGTATTGCTCATAAAATAGTTCTGCTTTCACTATGGTATCTAATTTGTGTCTTTGTTCTTACCAATTCACCAATATTCCTTGTGGTATTAACCACTTAAAACTCATTCCTTTTTTGATTAAGCACTTTGTCAAAAATTGGTATTCTTTCCTCAAATCTCTTATGCTTCTGGGTGTTTGTTTCAGCACTGCTATCTCTCTGTCTTTGTATTTCATTCGGGTGTTTCTTGTTATCTGTAATATCTCTGCTTTAATTGCTTTCTTTGTAAATCTTACATGCACCTCTCTCAGCAATTTGTTTCTCATTGCATATCTTGTATGCACTCTGAATATTTCACCAGTCTCATTTAATATTTTTTTCTTTTGGTTCCTCCATCACTTCTGCCAGCAACTCTGCCATGACTTCTGCTTTCCCCTTTCTCTTCTTCTATATTTTGAAATCTTAAGTGATAATCAGAGGGGTCCATCTCTAAGGCAATAATTGTTCTTTCCTGATTTTTTATCAATTGTCAGTCTGTCATCTAGTTCTCCCACTCTTTTTTCTGTCAAATCTGATTTTTCTTCTACTTTTTGTATTCTTTCTTCATTTTTCCCAATCACCCCCTTGACATTTTTTAATTCCTCAGCTACTTTTTCCATTTTCTCATCTAATTTAGTTACCCTTTCTTTCAAATCTTCATAGAGCATCTGTATCATACATTTTAATTTCATAGTCTCTGATGTTTTCTGTGCCTCTACAGTAGAGGGGCTTGCTGTTGGAAGCAGATGTGCAATTATTTTCTTCATTTCTTCAAAGCTATTATCCACCCAATTTATAATCCAAATATGATTTCAATTTGTAATCAAAATATCTAATCCACCCCATTGGATGGATTAGAAAAAACAGAAACAAAAAATAAAATCTAATTAACCACCCCAAAAAAGAAAAAAAGGATCAAGCAAAATAAAATAAAAAGATAAGGAAAAAACCTAAGAAAGGGGAAGAAAAAAAATAGAAGCCACTTATCACTCTTTAGGCTCTTCTTGCCTTAATCCAAGTTTTCTTTAAAATTAAGCTGAACCAAAAATATCTCTTTGTGGAAAGTAAAAAAAAAAACCCAAGTCAAGGAGTCTTATCCAACTGCTTATTCCAGCCAGCAAGTAAAAAACAAAAAAGTAAAAACAAAGAGCAAAAGTGTAGCTAAAAAAAGAAAATAAAAAAAGACAACAATTGCTTCAAAGGTAGCAAAGGTAAATAAAAAATTCAAAGAAACCCTAACAAGTAATTACTTCAATTTGAAAAGCTTTTTTTCTTATACAAACTTTCAAAAGACTCACTGTTCAGCTAGTCTTAAAAACAACACTCCCAGTGTGCCTCTTTCTTAAACATCACAGTTTTTTATCAGTCCAGCCAACATTGTCAAGGTCAGCCTTATTCTTGTTTGGGTTATTCAGTTCAAGGTCTTTTCTCAAGTGCCACCAGATGGCACTGTAGTTTATTTTCAGTCAGCAAAAATAGAATTTTTTTTTTAAAAAAAAACCGATTTCCTCCTGTCATTTCAATTTAATTCAATTCAAATTCATTATAAGTTCATTTAATAATAATACAAATACCCAGTCAGGCTTTCTATATTCTCCTATTTCCAAATCAGTTCTTTCAATTCATTCAATTTTCCTCTTTCTGTGGACCTTCTGCTTTCTTTGCTGCTATGATGCCAGAAGCAGGGAGCCAACACAAGTCCACTCTCCCCTTCTCTCTTTGCACCACTTTTTTCACTTTGTGCTAATTATAGGCAGATAGGAAAGGAAACATTTATATAAAAAGTTAATTTCTCATCCAGATGATCCCCACTGTCTTGCTTTTTTGCTTCATTGTGGCTGCCCCAGCTTCTTGGTGACACATCTGGTATGAAAGGCTTCTTCCAACTAACCAGGGAATTTGCGACTTCCCTGTCTTAACTAGTCTGTGCCACTCTTGTTCACCATCCCTACAGGATGGTTTCAGTGAATGAAGACCCCTGAACAGCTGAGATATCAACGGTCCCCCAGGAGCTCCCAAAGCACACATTGTCTCACTGTGATGCTGGCCATGCCCCCTCTCTTGGGGGTTTTACAGCTTCTAAGTTCTTATGATCAGTCCAGACTTTGAATGGGATTTTGTTTCCTTTCAGGAAATGTCACCATGTGCCCATCGTACTGCATATGCCTCTTTCTCCCATATAGCTTGGTTTCTGTTAATTTTTTGGAAGTGTATGCACATGGTTGCAATTGTCCATGTTCATTCTTTTGGAGTAGGAGCTCTCCCACTGCCATGTCACTGGCGTCTGCTTGGATGACAAATGGTTGTTCAGGGTCTGAGTGTTTTAGGATTGGCTCAGCTGAGAACAGTTGTTTAAGTTTTTCTAATGCTGCTTGGCACTCCGTGTTCCAGTTAAGGAGTTGTCTTGGTTTTGGTACCCTCCCCCTTTTGTTTTCAGCAAGTTAATAATGGGGAGGGCGATTTTCACAAAAGCCAGAATGAATTGGCAGTAAAAGTTTACGAAGCCCAGGAAACTGTAGTTGTTTGTCTGTTTGGGGTGGTTCACAATCAATGACGGCTTTCACTTTTTGTGTATCCATCTCTATGCCCTGGTGGGATATTCTATATCCAAGATAATCAATTTTTTCCTGGGGGAACTCACATTTAGAGAGTTTGGCTGCTTGGAGTTTTTGCAGAACCACTCAGACAAGTTTTATATGGTCTGCTTTTGTTTCAGTGTAAATTAAAATGTCATCAAAGTAAACTAGTACACCTTTTTACAAATGTTCATGGAGCACAACATTAATTAATTGAATGAATACAGCAGGGGCCCCTTGTAGTCCAAAAGGGAGTACTTTAATTGGTAGTACCCCAATGGGGTATTAAAAGTGGTTTTCCACTCATCCCCTTCCCTGATTCTGATGTGGTAGTACTCCTCTCACAAGTCTAGTTTCGAAAAAAAAATTCCTTTAGAAAGGTGTGCCAACCTTCATAAGAAGGAGGGGGTACATATTTTCCATGCTGATCATATTTAAATTTCTATAATCCATGCAAAAATGCAAAGTGCATCTTTCTTTTCTCGAAATAACACCAGGGCCACTATTCTTGTTTGGGTGGGTTCGATGAATCCCCTTTCTAGATTCTTGTCAATAAATGCCTTGAGTTCATCTAGCTCTCTGGGGGACATGCAGTACATTTTTGGTTTTGGAAGTTTAGCCCCTGGCAGAATTTCAATGGCAAAATCTGTGGCACAGTTGGGTGGAAGTTCATCAGACTCGCTAAACAGTTCAGCCAAATCCTGGTACTCCTTTGGGATGCTAGGGGTCTCAGCAGGGTGGCTAGCCATAGCCGTTTTCCCATTCTCTTTTCCTCTGGGTTTTTCCTCTGGGACATTCACGAATGTTATGTGCCCCTGAAATTTCACAGTTCCTCTTTTTCACTTTATTTTTGGATTCCACTTCTGTAGCCATGTGAGCCCTAGTGGCCATTCCATTCCTGGGGTTACTATGAACATGAGGGTCTCGCTATGGTCCCCTAGGTTTATTTGTAATGGTTCTGTGGCAAAAATGGCTGGCTCCCCCCCTCCCCGCTACAGTCCCATTTAGTTGGCAGAAAGCAATGGAGTTTTCATTTTCCTCAGGTGTACTCCCAGTCTCCCCACCAGGGTTGAGCTGATTAGGCATCAGGTGCACCCTGAGTCCAGAAATGCTGCTACCTCCTCCCCTTTTCCTCGACTGGGGATAAAAAGTCTTAGAGGTAGGGTGAGTGGTTCGATTCAGTTGCTTACCAGTGGGTCATCCTCTGGGTCACTTTTGGACTGGCTCAGCTCTTCTCCTCTGGGTGCTGGAGTTTCTTCCTCAGGGATTGAAGGGGAACAGAACTCCACAGCCTCTCAGCTTCTCAGTACAGTTTCTTTTCCCAGGGGGTGGTTTTTGCAGGCCTCCCCCCTGACAGGCGATCAGGCTTTCTGTTGGAGGTTTTTTGAACAGCACTCCAAGGTGTGGTGCCCCTCCTTCCCACACTTAAACAACCTGATGGCCTCAGTGCTATGATGGTTTGGGGCTTGAACAGCTCCCATTTGCCCTGGGGTAGGGATCTTCTCCAAGCTCTGCCAGTGCAGTACTGGTTTCAGATCATGTCGATTTCTGCCTCCTCTGACATCAGGGATCACTCATGTAGGTGGTTGGGGGCCCCACGGGCCAGGCATGCAGTGTACAGATTATCATTGAGTCCATCTTTAAACCAGCACACCAATATATCTTCTGGCCAGTTAGGTCTCAGAATTCTTCGGTGTATTCGGCTATGGGTCGACGGCCTTGCTTTATGACTCTAAAGCAGTCTTGGGCTTTGCGATCAGCGAGAGGTGGCGCAGGACTGTCATGAATCGATTGAAGTTTTGCAACTCTGGAGCATTAGTGCTATGGAGGTTTACCATCCACCTGGCAGCTGCCGCTTCCAGGGCTAGGGTGTTGACTCGTATTTGCGCCCCCTGGGTTAGGAAATTCTGCCCATACTATTGCATATAGATGAGGACTTGAGCCAGGAAAAAGCCCAACTTCTGGGGGTCTCCATCAAATTTCACCCCAGGAGGAGGGGTTTTCCTCTGCAGCTGTGGTTCCCTAGGTTAGCTGGGGACAATTGCCTGGGCTGGAACAGCAGGAGGTTGGATTCTGGCATGGCTGCTGCTCCCCCCACTTGGTTGTCTGCTTGGTCCATTGTGGCTGGATCAGGGGTGACTGTTAGGGCTCCCACAGAGGCTTGTGGCTCACCTGCTGTCCTCCGTTGGTGACCCAGCTCACCTTAAACATTGAGATTTTCCAGGGCTTCCATCATGAGACAGTTGATGTGCCGCTTCAATCGGTCATCACCCACTGGTTCTTCAATCAGCTCTTCCTGATTGGACAGAGCTTCCATTTCCATTTTCCACCCTGGCTTGTAGCTATTGTCGGTGAGGGTCACCCCCCTGGTTCTTCCATCCCAGCTGTCCCTTTTTCTTATGCTGATCAACCATCAAGGCTTCATGGAGGTTTCGAGGACAGCTTTGATGTCCTTGATGGGACATATGGTAGCCAGTGTCAGGCTGGGTAGTTGTCGAAGTTTCTCCATAGCACTCAGCTTCCCCTTGCTTGCTGCTCTGTTCGGACATTATTGCAGGGTCTCCTTGGTAGAGTAGAAATTAAAAAGGGAAAAAAAAACTTTTGCAGAGCCTGCTTTATGTAAGGCCCAGCCTTGCCCTTATTATAGAAAGTAAAGACTTTTGAAACTTTGTATTTCAAAAGGAACCTTTTATTGAAAAGGAATGAAAGCAGGACAGATTCAAAGCAGGGTCCGAGGTCCCACAGAGCATACAACTTGGATAAAGGAAATTAGGAACCCCTCCCAACAGTCCGATGTTGATTCCAATCTGCAAGAGTGAAGATATTATTGTACCGGCCTCTCTGAGAAAGAGATAAAAAAAAGTTTCTCAGGTCCATCTTCTGGCATTGCAATCCACGTGGTCCTCCCTCCTCTTGCATTCCCCAAGAGGTGAGAATTTTCCATGCATCTAAGGTGCCAGGCAACAGTTATAAATCAGGTGAAAGTTTATACAAAAGACAAGACAATAAATAGGATACATAGGATATATAGAAAGGAAAGAGAAACTAAATGTATCAAAATCCAAACTCCACCCCCTCCTCTGAAGAATGGCAGATACACGGATCTGACATCTGATGAGTTTCTGTGTGCTGCTATTTTAATCCTGTCAGTTCTGATTGTTTTAGCTGAAAGTGCAAGAGCCATCTCCAGCTACATTCCTGTAGTTTCACAGTTTACTTAAGCTGTTACATTGAAAGTTTTTATCCACTTGCCTAGGACTATTTTACTTAGTTGAATGGTAGACATTTTTTTCTTTTTTGTGAGTGGCTTTTTATTCTCAGGCTTTTGTGCTAGGGGCTTGGTTCTTTTGGGGTTGTTGTTGTTATCATCATCATTATCACATTTTTCTGTTTTCTTTTGGAAAGCAGAGGTGGGGGAAGAGGTTCTTTACAACAATCCCCCATTTTGTGCTGTTATTGATGAGTCAGTAATTTGCACAACTCAGGTCCCAACAGCATAAATTTGGTACTTGCTGTCAACATGGTTCATCATTAAAGAAACCTGGTTTCCCCTTTTCTCCGGCTTTGGAATGGTCAAAAGGCAAGTTTTTTGACAGCAGAGGCATGACAGTATACATTGGCAGAGACAACAGAGGAGAAACCCTACCATGATTGCTGCTACAATTCCCAGGATGAGAATTTTTAGCCAATGGAGATTGGGTAACCATGATAGAAGTCCAGATAAGTCAAAGGGTGTTTTGTCATATCCAATGTTCTGCACTAGCTGTCAACTTTGAACTGAATCTGGCAGCAGCCATTTTTCTGTTTTTCCATAAAAATGGGAAGGAGGTTGGAATGCCTTACTAGACACAACATAGAGCTCTCTCATGAGAACCAAGGTCACCTCTACTGGCAATGGATGAGGTGGGGAAGGAGTGCCTGGAGAGCCTGCCAATTAACCCAATTGGCAAACATGATCTGTGCCACTTGGGGGGTGGGGTTATTTCCTATTTTAATTATGCTAAAACCACAGGAAAGATTTAGAGGGGTTTTTTTTGACGCTGTGCCAATATGATGTGCATAATAAAGAAGACATTTGGGAGGGCTCCTAGTCTCAGAGTTTTGATTTGCTTGGGTTCATTAGTCAGAACCTTGACACTAGCTCTTTTTAGGTGCCGGATATCACTCTCTGTGATCTCTGTTAAAGTAATCAAGTTAAAGTAACATAGACTTCAAAATTCTTCACACCCATAATTATGCCTCAATAGTGAAAAAGTTTCCGGAAGTGAGCGGCGTAACTGGTTGGGAAAATACCAGGCTCCGATGAGCCTGGTGAAGCCCAGCCAGATGAACCATTGCCAGGGGATCTTTGGACCAGATCTGTCCTGCAGGGGCAGTGAAGAAGGAGAGGCCTCTCGGTAGCTACAGAGGAACAGGCAAGTTCCTCAGAAAGCCCAAGAAAACTCTTCAATCTGGCGATGAAGGGTGGCGATCAGTGCAAATCACCATGAAGCTGGAGCATATGGAAGAAGTGTTGTGTAGAAGTGAAGATTTGGACAGAGTACTGGTACCGGGTGAGTGATTGGCCAACTCACAGATAATAAAAGAAAAATTGGAAAATTTTAGAATTACCCCAGTGTTGAAATAGTGGCTAAATAGCAACAGGGGGGAGACAACTTTTAGAGAAAAGATACAGAAGTGACAAGCGCTCTATAGGAGAGCCCAACTAAAGATTTAAAGCTGAATATGAATGAAAATGTTAAGTTGGAAACTGGACTTTTCAGATTTGGATTGGATTATAAACAGATTGGTTAGATATAAAAGTTAAAGAAGAAGTAGGAAAACTTCCCTTTTCTCCTTTTTGAATTACAAACAAAATGGATATTTTTTAACTGGCTGAGTAGAATTGTGGATTGTAGAGAGACATCTCCAGGAGAAATGAGAGTATGACATTAAACTTTCTGTTTTGAGGGAAAACTTTGAAGCAGTGAGAAAAAAAAATAAAACCTTGAACTTTTAAAATGATAAGGAGGATTTGTGTGTCTACAAGCAGTTAGACTTTGATGATTAAAAAAGGAGGATTATAATATGGATTTAAATTGGAACAATATCAACCCAGAAAGAATAAAATGGCGCAGGAGCTTAAGGAAATGATGAAGATGATGTGCTTGGAAATAAAGGAAATAATTACAATCTTGCATGGAAAATCAAAAATTGATGTATCTAAGACTGAGCTAGAATACGTGGAAGCTAAAAAGGAAATAACCAATGAAAAACAGGAAAGAGAGATCGACAATGAAGAAGATAAAGAGACTGACTATGGAAAATTAAACAATGAAATAGGTTGTAATAATAAAAGGGGGAACCTTAAAGATTACAGTGGGACTAATAATGGGGAATATAGAAAAAAGGGAAAGAAACAAGGAAGGAAAAGAGGGTCAAATAGAAAAAATATAAAATGATTAAATGATTACACTGGGATTTACAGTGGAAGTACAAGAAAGAGGGAAAAGAGATGGAAAATAAAGGGAAATAAAGGGCAAAACAAAAGATTTTATGATTTTAAAATACAAAACAAGTATACTGGGATTAACAATGGAAATATAAGAAAAAGGAAAGAGAGAGGAGAAATAATGGGAAATATAGGGCAGAATAGGAGAGCTCAGAATCTTAAAACACAAAAGAAAGGAAGAGGAAGGAAAAAGAAAAAGAAAAAAATAGAACATGAGAAAGGGAGAAAGAAATGAAAGGGAAAATAAATTTAGAATTGTAAGATTTAACAGGTAAGATGAACGTTAGAAAAAAGATAAAATAGTGATACCAATTAAGTGACTTAAAATGATGGGAAATTATAGAGATGTATGAAGTAAATGAAATAAGATTTATGTTTGATGTTTTATGTTTTAAATATTCTCTATTGAAAATTTGAGAAATTGAAAGAATTGTCATATTTTAAGTGCAGTGTTGGAGGTTTATAAAATGATAAATTGTAATAATATGAATAAATATAATTGGGGGAATTGTAATAAATTGGATTATTTTAAACCATATATAAACTACATATTTGAAATGTAATCAAAAAAAGGAAAGAAGGTGAATTAAGATTAAAATAAAAATTAATTAGATTGGGGGCAATTAGAAATTATTAAGATATGAATTATAAATATATGAGGTGAGGTGGTGCAGTGGTTAGAGTGCTGTACTGCAGCTACTTCAGTTGACTGCTAGTTCAGCAGATCAATAGATCAAATCTCACTGGCTCAAGGTTGACTCAGCCTTCCATCCTTCCGAGATGGGTAAAACGAGGACCCAGATTGTTGGGGGCAATATGCTATTTAGTATACTGTTGATTGTTGTAAGCCTCCCAGAGTATTTGGAGAGTGGGTGGCATAGAAATATGATTAATAAATAATAAAATAAATAAATAATAAATATATTGTTAACAATTAAAAAGATAAGAAGAATTTTGAGAAAGATATTTAATAAATGAAAGAAAGATCGGGGTTGCCTGGTCACCATAGTGAAAATATTAAATTGAAAATCCATACAGCAATAGAGAGAGATGGAAGAAGAAGTAGAGAGATGGGAGAGGGGGGAAGGAGAAAGAGGGATAAAAGAGAGTGGAGGAAGGAAGGGAGGGGAAATCAAAGTAGGAGAGAGGGTTAGTCAGGGAGGAAGAAAGGAGGAGAAGGAGAAAGGAAGGGGAAGTAGTAAGGAGCAGGAGAAGAGGGAAAGAAGGTAAGAAGGAAGGAAGAGAGGGAGAGGGAGAGGGAAGAAATTGAGAAGAAAGATTGCTGTATAACAAAAAAGAGGAAATGGAAGAAAGGCAACCCCGAACACACATATGAATATATGAAGATAAAGAAGAAATTGTTAAAAAATATAAGAGAATAAATGTGAACAAACAGGAAAATTAGAATTTGAGAGCGAATGAAGATGTTGTTTATATAAATAAATATAGAAATATTGAGATATGTATTAAAGAAAAAATAGGGGGGAAAGGAAGATTTTGGCAAAAATTGTAATTGAATAAAATGTATTTGAACTTGAAAAATTGTATAAGATAAGAAATGGCCAATACTCTGTTCAAAAAAAGATGCGGGTGAATGTGGGGGGGGGGATCAATAAAACTTGATTTTTTAAAAAACGCCTCAATAGTAAATAATCAATGGCTGCTCAATTTTCAAGCATTCTTCTCTGACCTATTTCAGTTCTTTATTTAGGTCACCCAGTGTCCCAGAGGTACAGTTTAAGCTTTTTGCTAATGCACAGGCCAAACTGTTTAAGTCTGGAATTGTCCACTGCAAGTGCTGGTATACCTACTACTGAGACTGCTGATGCTACATATTCTGCCTGAGACAACTGCCAGATTTTTGATTCACAGTCTGGGGTTAGTCTTTGCAGATCTCTCCTTTGTCACCTCTGCAATGAAGGCATTACCATAGTCAACCATCCTAGGGGGCATGGTCCCCCTGTTGAGTTTTCTGGGAAGTAACAATAGCCCGCGTTAGAAGAACCACCCTGAGGGAAGTCTTATATAGCTATAGGAGAAGGGAATGCTCTGAGTACAATTGCAGATCAATTCCTCATTGCTGAGGTCTTGACTCTGGGTCTTTGACTGCCAACTAATTTGAAGCATACAACTGATCTGATGACAGTAGCCACTTTTAAGTCTACAAGCCTCCAGCTTTGTGATCAGGATTAGTTCCCCAGTTAAAGATGATGGAATAGGTGGCTCTGAGAGGGAAATTCCTAAATTTAGTGGCATTAATTATGGCTTGTGGTCCTGACAATATTCCTATCAGACAAGTAGTTAGGATGTCCTTTATTGACCCACCCAAGCAGAAATTGGTAGTATTTAGTACTTCCTGTCCTAAATATTCCCAGATATTCCCCTTTTCCGGCAAAAGGCGGGGTTCTATAAATCCCATTACACAAGTTATAGTATATGTACAATCATACAATACATTTTAACAGTGTTCTTCCCCCATTTCTTCACAATCCCATCCTCTATCTCTCTTGGTTTCAAATAGAGTTTGCAGAATCCACTCTTTGATCTTGGGGTCTCTTCTGAGCCACAGGAGTGGCACTTTTGGTGTTACTGCAGGTTCTGAGCTATGGTCCAGTACTGCCAGCTTCACATGAGTCTAATGTATCCAGGTGCTCTTTTCTGCAACTTTGCTGTCTGTGTGATCAATAGAATCTGGAAAGACCTCTTCCACTTAGGTTGTAGTGGTGATTTGCGAGTGAATGACTTGATCCAGATCCAATCTCTGGGTTCAAAGGGATGAAAATTTTCCTCTAGTGGTAAAGTCTGAGTCAGGACACTCTGTTTTCACAGTCTGCAGAACTGTTGGTACCAGGTTGTGAGATATAATGACAAGTTCACCTCTCTTCTTTCAGGCTAAGTGAGTGGAGATCTAAGCCTTTAAAATTATTGTGGAGGAGAGGGTGGGGTGGGGACCAAACAGTTTGAATAGAGAAATATCCAGGTCCCACCTGGGTCTAGTCTTACAGTTAAGACTTGGGACCAAGGTACCGTATTTTTCAGACTATAAGACACACTGGTGTATAAGACACCCCAAGATTTCGAAGAGGTAAGTAAGAAAAAAAGTTTTTGCCATTCCCAGCCCCCAGGAGTACTCTGCAAATCTCCCAAAACTCTGCTCGCTCCATTTTTTTGCAGAAACAGGATGTGTGGGGTGGGGTTTTAGGAAACCAAAATTGCTATATTCAGTGTATAAGATGCACCAACATTTCCACCCTCTTTTAAGGGGGAAAAGTGTGTCTTATACGCCAAAAAGTACAGTAAGTGGATTTCCTGACAGACGTCCAAAGGTGCTTTTTCAAGAGGCAACTGGACTTTCTGGTTTTTCTTTGAAGACGTTTTGCTTCTCATCTGAGAATCTTCTTCAGATCGAACTGAAATCCATTCCCCACCATCCAGTCAGAGCTGAAGAAGCTGAAGTACTCTGAATCTAGGCATGATGTCTTTCAACAGATGTCGTGCTATCTCCAAGGCAGTGGCATGGCAGCACAGGAAAGCCTCTAACCAGTGAGTGAGCTGCACACTAAGACATACTGGAAAGTAGGAAGTAGGATATAGTCCAGGTGCAACTTTTCATAGGGTCATTGTATCCATGACCTCCCCTCTGTGTGTATGGCTTTTCTGGAAGAGGTGTTATTTGCCTGGCATGTTTGACATGCCTTGGCTATGTAGGCTGTTTCTTTATGTGCCCCTGGGTCATACCAAATTTGCTTGATGGCATCTACCATTGCCTGTGCCCCACAATGGCCCCTTGAGTGCAAGAGCTGACATTAATTGTAGAAGATGTGAGGGGCTATTGGACTGCCATCTGGAATCCACCAGAATCCATCTCTGAAACTAACCTTGAACTTCTCTTTCCAGACTTCCACCTCTCCCTGTTCTAGCAGATCCTGGTATGGGACTTTGGTGTCAATTTTTAAGGCTGGGAGTGCAATTGATGTTGGTATGGGTTGTGTGGTGACCCATTTTGCAATAGCATCTGCATATTGCTTTCCTTTGGTGATTTGGGAGTCATCCCTCTGATGGGTTTTACAACTGATGATTACCAGGGTTGAAGGCAGCTGGATGGCTTCCAGCAATTCTGAGACTAAAGCTACATGGGTAGCTACATGGGTTGTCCAGTGGATGTCAGGAATCCGTATTGCTTTCATAGAGCCCCTATTGCATGGCATACTTCAAATATAGACTCAGTGTAAATATAAATAGACTGGCCTGCAGCAGCTTTGCACACTTTCTTTAAGGCAGAAAGTACAGTTGCTTGAGCGCTGTAGTGCGGGGGCAGTGAGGAAGTCCAAACTGTCTCTTGTAGGGAAACAACTGCAGCTCCTGAGACCCATATCCCCTTGTGCAAGTATGATGAACCGTCTGTAAAAAGTTCTATATCTGGGTTCTGCAGGGGAACATCTGTTAGATCAGGTCAGGGTAATTCTACATCATGGAATAAGATTCACAATGATTGATGTTCACTGTTGGAGGATGAGTTGAGTAAAATGTGGTGAAACTCACTTAACAAAGTTCTTGCTTAGCAACCAAAATTTTGGGCTCAGTGGCGATTATCTGATGATGCAATAAGAGCAGCAAAATAGTCATACTTCGCCACTTTTATTGCCACCAGGTAGGTCTTAATATGAGACCTTACCCGTGTTCGGTCAGATTCAGAATGGCTGGCCCTCCAACCGCTCTTGAGGTATCTTTTCTGGCACTTCATCTCCCACAGCTCCTCAGTGAACCAAGGAGCCAGGCGACCTCAGAGAAAGACAGGAGGTCCACTCAATTGGACTGCTGATAGCAGTCCAATTGCATCTCAGGTACTGCTCTACCATGACATTCAGCCTCTCTGCCCCCCCCCCCATTGGTGTTCAGATGAAAAGCAAGCTAAGGTCCTGGGATGACTCAATGGACCATAGGAACTCCCTCCAGAACTTAGCCATGAACTGGACTCCTCTGTCTGAGATAATTCTTCTTGGTACTCCATGCAGGTGGTAGATTTGTTTCAGAAACAGTTTGGCCAACTGGTAGGCTGAGGGTAGTCCACTGAACAGTATGAAGTGCCCCTGTTTGGAAAATAGATCTATTACAGTCCAGATCACTGTGTTTCCCTCACTTTTTGGCAACTGCACTATAAAGTCCATTGCAATCTCCTCACATGGTCTTCTTGGCTCTGCTACTGATTGTAGCAGTCCGGGGGTGGGGGGGGGTTTCCTGGTCATTTCTTCATTGTGGCACAGATGGTGCAACTTTTCACATAATGGTCCACATCTTTCTTTATGCTGGACCACCAGAACTGCCTCTGTGGTAAGTGTAAAATCTTTAGGAATCCGAAGTGGCCTGCTGGTTTAACATCATGGCTCCTCTGGAGGATCAGGGTGTGTAGAGATTCCGGGATGTAGAGCTTCATCCCCTTCCATGCGAGGTAATCCCTTTTTGTCAGGATGTGTTGATTGTCTTGGAAACAGGGGTCTGCCAGCAGTTCAGTTTTGAGTTTTGTTGTTAGATCACTTGGTTGGTTGTACCAGTTGCGGCATTGTCATCTGGTGGTTACTTGGGCCGATATTTGGGTAGGGGGAACAATGGCATCCACTACCTGTTCCCGTTCACATTTGTACTGGGGCCTGAGGGAGAGTGATTTGACTAGAAAGTTCTTCCCTCCTGGAATGTGCTTTAGCATGAAGTCTAAATAGTTGAAGTATTGAGCCCAACGGGCTTGTTTGAGTGATAGTTTTCACGAGGTCCTGAGGGCCTCCAGGTTTTTGTGGTCCATCCAGACTTTGAATGGTTTCTGGCCCCCTTCCAGCAGGTGTCACCAGGTTAGCAGTGCTCATCTCACTGTGAACACCTCCTTTTCCCATGCTGCCCATCATCTCTCTGTATCTGTGAGCTTCCGGGAGGTGTAGGCACAGGGTTGTAGATTTCCTTGACTATTTCTTTGGAGTAGCACTGCTCCAACTGCCATGTCACTGGCATCTGCTTGGATGACAAAGGGTTTTTTGGTGTTAGGATGCTTCAACACCGGTTCCTTCACAAACATTTCTTTTAGTGTTTCAAATGCCTCTTGGCAGGTTAGGTCCCACTGTAGAGGTTGCTCTGGGTGGGGTTTTATTCCTGGGCTCCCTGTCGTTAGGAGGTCCATCATGGGGTTGGCAATCTTCACAAAGGAGAGAATGAATTGCCTGTAGAAGTTCATGAACCCTAGGAAGCTTTGTAGCTGTCCACGGGTACAAGGGGGTTGCCAGCCTAGGACTGCTTGCACTTGGCTGGATCTATCTCTATTCCCTCATTTGACACTTGATAACCCAGGTAGTTTAGCCATGCATGGTGGAATTTGCATTTTGACAGCTTGACATACAGGGGCTGCCATAAGTTTTTCCAGTACCTGGCGGACAAGGGGTATGTGGTCATCCATGGTCTCAGTGTAAATAAGGATATTGTCTTGGTAGATGAGAACTCCGTTGTAGAGGTACTCATGCAGCACCTCATTTATTAATTGCATGAACATCCCTGGGGCTCCCTGCAGTCTGAAAGGTATCACTTTGCCTAGGGGGTAGTTGAACACTGTTTTCCACTCATCTCCCTCCCTGATGCATACTTGGTAGTATGCTTCTCTGAGATCTAGTTTGGTGAAGACTTTTCCTTTGGCCAGGTGAGATAGCATGTCCATGAGGGGGAGGGGGTATAGGTTGTGTACGCACATGGCATTGATTCCTCGAAAGTCCACGCACAATCCCATAGTTCTATCTTTTTTTTTCTTTGAAGAGGACTGGCGCCAAGACCCATTGTTTGGCTGGCTCGATGAACCCCCTTTCTAGGTTTTGGTCTTATATAATTGCACATTTCTTGCATTTCCCAGGGTGTCATGGCATACAGTTTGGGCTTGGGTAGTTTTGCCCTGGGGATGATTTTGATGGTGCAACCTGCCTTCTCGCCACATTTGTGCATAAGGCAACCTTTGCGTCCTGCTGCTTCAGACTGGAGTTGCACCCTCTGCGCTTGGCCAAAGAGCTTCCAGGGGTGGGGAATGACACAGCAAGGCAATGGCTGGAGTCTCAGTACAGGAGAGAATCCGTGTCCTGTTAAGATCCACCTTAAGCGCAAGTGCCTTTGCTGTGCTTTGGCACTCAGTTGCAGAGGGTCTCCCCACGTGTGCGCATGCTCCCAGCTCAGCCACAACTGGCCAAAGGGTTGCAAGACGAGAAGGAGGGGGGAAGGAGGAAGACGGTCACCAGAAGGGAAGCCTCTGCTGCTGCTCGCGATCTTTCTTCAGCCAGCCCGGATTTCCAAAAAGAAGAAATAAAAGGAGTAGTGAAGTGCCCCAAGAAGAGCTTGCTGGCTTGGCCCAGCCATGGCTTTCTGAGAGCCAGACAGAGAGCCAGACAGACACACATACAGAGAGAGGGGAGAGAGAGAGAGAGACATAGAGAAAGACACACAGTGATACACAGAGAGGGGGGGGGAGAGATACAGAGGGAGACAGGAGAAGGAGGAGAGATGGGAAGATAAGGAGAGGGACAGAGAGATACAGAAGGAGGGAGACAGATAGTGGGGAAATGAGAGAGGAAGATAAGGGGGAGAGAGAGGCATAGAGAGAGAATGGTTTTGTGGCTGGGTAGGTGTAGCTAAGGGAAGTCATGTGAATGAGTGGGAATGAGTGACATCAGGTTGGCCATGCCCACCCAGGTTTTGTGGCTCCTGGTATGTGTATGTGTGTTTTTCCTGTGGGAAACGGGTCCAAATGGTTCTTTAAGTGTTTAAGGTTTCAGACCCCTGTGTTAGAGGCACCAAAATAATGCAGATGATATAAGGTCTCCTGTTGGAGCATGGGGTTGGACTAGATGACCTCCAAGGTACCTTCTAACCCTGCGATTCTATGATTCTGTAGGGGTCTCCTGACCGAGCAGGGAGTTGGACTGGCAGAGGGGGACTTGGACTAGGACAGTATGGTACTATGTGGACCCTGAGGGAGTCGGCTGCTATGAACCATCTATCACCAGAGGAGATTAAATCATCAAATTTCTGCTTTTGGACATCTGGTTGGCTGTTGTGAGAGGGTGGCCAGAAAATTTTCCCTCTGGGTAACTGTGTAAACCAACTCCTTCTGCTGCTGTGAGAGGGCAGTGGAGCCCGGGCGGCCACCTATATGGAGATTTTTCTGTCCTAAGACTTTGTTGGACCCTACTAAGCTGCTCTCCCATCCTGGTTTTTACTAGATGTACTTGGCGGTGGAGCTATGTGCACTGCGAGATGCCCCCCTCTCGCAGGTTTGGCCCTCTACTTTATCGAGGGCGTACCTTGATGACGGGTTTTGGAACCCCGAGAGGTGGCATGGTGCGAGAAGGGGGTTGAGGGGCTTTTTAACCAAGATTTTAGACAAAATTTTAAGGGGTTCTGGGAGGGATAATCTATGGGGGGGCTGGGACTAGCCTAGCGAAGGGCAGCATTATGGGGGGTGCGGGGTCAGGGGTTAAGGAGGGGGCCAGTGTCCATATTGTGGAGGGTTGTTCCATCTGTACTGTGGTTGGGAGGGGCAGATATGGCGGGAGTAGGGGGGTTCATCATGTTCGGAGAGTGCGCACTCGCTATTTCCATGTGATTGCGTGCTCTGGCCACCAAGGCTCCTCTTGTTCCCTGGGTAGTCCAGATCCTCAGGGCCCGGGTTTTCAGTTGATGTTATGCAACACCAGGTCTGTGGTAAATAAAGCCCCCCTCATTTGTGATCTTATACAGGAAGGAGGTGCGGACCTGGCGGGTATTACAGAGACCTGGTTGGGGCAGGAGGGGGGGTTCCCCTTGCTGAACTGTGTCCACTGGGTTTCTGTGCGTTCCATCAGCTGAGGGCTCAGGGTAGGGGCAGTGGGGTGGTGGTTATTATTAAAAAAGATCTAAGTCCGAGAGAGGCCACTGTTCCTCAGATAGACGGATGTGAGTTCTTCCTTGTGAAGTGGGGTCATGGGGTTCAGATGGGCCTGCTGACTGAGTATCTGGCTCCCTGCCATGTAGCAGCAGCCCTGCCCAAGCTGCTTGATGTGATAGCCAGGGTGGCGGTGGATACCCCCAGATTTATGGCCATGGGGGATTTCAACCTGCCATCTGTCGACAAGACGTCGGAAGCAGCTTGGGAGTTCATGGCTTCCATGACTGCTTTGGACCTGACCCAGGTAGTGCATGCCCCAATGCACATCGGGGGACACACTCTGGACTTGATTTTTGTCTCAGGTAAGTGGCTGAATGATCTAGATATAGGAGATGTAGTCACCAAACTCTTGTCATAGTCTGATCATTCGTTCCTCTGACTGGACTTCTGTACCACTGCCTCCCACCACACGGAGGCGGAACTGGTTATGTTGTTCCGCCCCAGGCGCCTGATGGATCCTGAGGGATTCCAGAGGGAGCTTGGGTCATTCCCGGAGGTTCTGGCTCACGATTCGACCAAGGACCTGATAGCTGCCTGGGATAGGGTGGCCACCGGAGCCTTGGACCAGGTTGTGCCTTTGCGGCCTCTGACCCGGTGCCGATGTAAGGATCGCCTCTTCTTCCAACCTAATAAAGTACGAACTCTTGAAACTTAGTTGTTCAAAAGGATTCTTTTATTAAGCAGAAGTGAAAGCCATCCAGCTAAAGCACAATCTGAATACCCTTAGGCAAAGCAGTAGGATTAAAGTAGTAGAGACCCCTCCCTTTAAGTCAGAATGCAGGTTTCAACCAATACACATGTGTGAAGATGTTTTCTTTACCATTTCCTTTGAGAACCCGAATAAACATGCATTCCCACCACTATCCTTTAAAGTAAGACAACCCACATGGCTATCATATAAATTCTAGGTTGTAAAACATCTGATGACACAGGCCGTGCTAGTAAATTGAATCCAAGTTTCCCCCTTCTCCACTTGAATGGCGGTATCACATTTTTTGGGATCTGACATGCTACCCTCCTTAGAAAACCAAAGGGTCCACCTGTAAAAAAACAAATATACACAAGATTTCAAGATTTCATGATAGCATATCAACAAGGTTGATATTGGGAGTGAAATTTTCTCAGCAAGATTGGAGCCCTAACATGGTGTTCAGCGACCCACTCATTGTGTGCTGATGGTAAATGTTTCCAAGCAACTAAGTATTGGACTTTCCCTCTGTGTATCCTAGAGTCAAGGATTTCCTTGATTTCAAAGTGTTGTTCACCTTCAATCATGATAGGAACAGGTGGTGTAGATGCAGGTGGTCTGAGGGATGAGATTACTTCTCGTTTGAGTAAACTGATATGGAATACTGGGTGGATCTGCCTGAGTGTCTTTGGAAGGAGTAGTTCAACTGCTACTGGATTGATGATTCTAGTGATGGGGAAAGCTCCAATGAACTTTGGCCCTAGTTTCTTTGAAGGTTGTAATGATTTCAAGAATTTTGTAGGTAAGTATACTCTGTCTCCAATATGAAAAGCTTTGGGTTCCATCCTTTTCTTGTCAGCTTGAATCTTAAAAGCTTCTCTAGCTTTTAACCACTCTATCAAATCTAACCACTGGCCACGTGTTTTGCAAATTATCTATCCACTCCTTAAGTGAGGGGATGGTGGGTTCTTCTGTGGGTAGTTCAAGCATGGGACTGAAATCCTGGCCTGTTACTACTCTAAAAGGGGTAAAACCAGTGCTTGAATGTACAGCATTATTAAATGCAACTTTAGCAAAAGGCAAAAGTTCAGTCCAGTTATCCTGTTGAAAATTAATGAAATGTCTTAAATATTGTTCTAGCACCGAGTTCAAAATTTTAGAATTACCATTAGTACAAGGATGGAAGGGTGTGCTCAACCCCTGTCCAGTACCAAGTAAACTCAAAAACGCCCTCCAAAAGTTGGAAGTGAATTGAGCCCCTCTGTTGGAGATAATCCTTTGTGGAGCATCATGAAGTGGATAAATGTGTATTAGGAATAATTTGGCTAAACTTTTAGCAGTTGGGATCTTTTGGCAGGGGATAAAATGTGCCTGTTTTGAAAATAGGTCTGTCACAACCCAAATAACAGTATTTCTCTCACTGTTTGGCAATTCCACAATGAAATCCATAGTGATCTCTCTCCAAGGCACTGAAGGTTCAGCTACCTTCTGCAATAGACCTGGAGATTTCCCCTGGCATCTTTTTGCTGCTGCACAAATGGGGCAGCTAGCTACATAGCTTTCTATCTCCTTTTTTAGTGATGGCCACCAAAATTATCTTTTAATCAGGTGTAAAGTTTTCACAAACACAAAATGTCCAGCTAATTTGGAGTCACGGCACCATTCCATTAAGCATAGTTTTTGGCTTGCAGGGACATACAACTTCCCACCCACCCAAGCCAAGCCTTCTTTCATCAGACAGCTGGATTTGTTGTTCAAAAACCATTCATCAGTGGCCAATGCTTGTTTAAAAGTTTGGGTGGTGTCATTATCCGTCAATGTTTCTTGTTTAGCCTGGGATCTGGTGACTACTTTAGCAGCTAGTTGATTGTTTTGTACTATAGGTTTGATTACGTCTGGCTTTGTACTATTGTATTGCGGCTTTCTGGATAGCCATCCGCCAGAAAGTCCCCCCCCCCCCGGGAGGTATTTTAGAGTAAAATCAAACCGTTTAAAGTACTGAGCCCATCGTACTTGTTTGGGGGAGAGTTTCCTTGGGGTCTTTAGGGCTTCTAGTTTTTTATGATCAGTCCAGACTTCAAAAGGGGTCTTACTGCCTTCTAGGAAGTGCTGCCCGGTCAACAAAGCCTAACGAACTGCATGAGCCTCTTTCTCCCAAATAGCCCACCTTTGCTCAGTCTCATTCAACTTTTTGGATGTGTAAGTGCAGGGTTGTAGTTGGTCTTGCTCATTCTTTTGAAGTAATATTGCTCCTATTGCCACATCACTGGCATCTGCTTGTATGACAAATGGTTTCTCCGTGTCTGGGTGTTTTAGAATTGCTTCTGCTGAGAACAGCTGTTTAAGTTTTTCAAATGCCACCTGGTATTCCATAGTCCAGTTCAATGGTTGCTTTGGTTTAGGGTTGTCCTCCCCCTTTGTTTTTAAGAGCTTGGTGATGGGGATGGCAATCTGAGCAAACACAGGGATAAACTGGCGGTAAAAGTTGGCAAACCCCAAGAAGCTTTGTAACTGTTTATGTGTGCATGGAAGGTCCCAATCAAGTACAGCCTGTACTTTCAAAGGATCCATCTCAGCCCCCTGGTGGGAAATGTGGTATCACAAATAGTCAATCTTCTCTTGATGGAATTCACATTTGGAAAGTTTGGCATAAAATTTGGCAGCGCGGAGTTTGTTTAAAACTGCCCTGACCAGTTTCACATGTTCTGCTTTGTTCTCGGTATAGATTAAAATGTCATCCAAATAGACCAGAACCCCCTTATATAAATGCTGCTGCAGCACTTCATTTATTGACTGCATAAAAACTGCAGGATCTCCTTGCAACCCAAAGTTGCCTGAATTGGCAGCAACTGAGGGGGGTGTTAAATGCTGTTTTCCACTCATCCCGTTCCTTAATTCTGACACGGTAGTAAGCCTCCCTTAAGTCCAGCTTTGAAAAATTTTTCCCTTTAGCAAGGTGTGCTAGCATATCTTTCATAAGGGAGAGAGGATACATGTTCTGCACACTGATAGTATTTAAATTTCTAAAATCAACACACAGACATTTTGAGCCATCTTTTTTCTCTCTAAAGAGTACAGGGGCTGCAAATTTGGTCGGGCTGGCTTAATGAAACCCCTTGCTAGGTTTTTCTCAATGAATGTTCTCAGTCCTTCCAACTCCCTTGGTGACATGCTGTACATCTTGGGTTTAGGGAGTTTCGCGCCAGGTAAGATTTCTATCGTACAGTCAGTGGCGCGGTGGGGGGGAGCTCATCTGAGGCTTTTTTGCTAAAAACCACAGCTAAATCCTTGTATTCTATGGGTATGTTCTCAAATGGTGTGGCATGACCAGGCATGGCTGCTTCTCGATTCTCTGCCCCCTCAATTCCTTTATATGGATACTCAGCAAGAGTCTCCTTCTGAAATTTTATGATGCCTTGTTTCCAACTGATTTGTGGGTTCCATTTTTTTTAGCCATGCAAGGCCCAGAACCAACGGCCATTCCATGCCAGGTGCCACTATAAAGGTAAGCTTTGCCTCGTGGCTTCCGATGCCTATATGTAGAGGCTCAGTGGCTAGAGAAGCTGGCTCCCTTCCTGCTATTGACCCATCTAGTTGGCAGAAAGCAATGGGGGTTTTCAGCTTTCTTACGTTAATCCCTAATCTCCCTACTAAGTTTGGGCTGATCAAACAATGGGTGCACCCTGAATCCACTAAAGTGGAGATGCTTATCTCCCTGTCTTGGATTAGGACGAATAGTCTTAAGGAGAGGGTAAGCAGTTTAATCAGTTTGCTTACCAGTGGCTCATCATCTGGATCACTTCCGAATGAGTGTGATTCCTCCTGTTCAGATACCAGGATTTCCTCCCCAAAGAGGCGAGGGGATGGATCTTCTATGGTCTGCCTGCTCCACAGAGCGGTCTCCTTCCCACGCCGACCCGGTTTTGCAGGACCCTCCCCTGGTGTGTGGTTCCGGGTGGGTGTTTGCGAATGACACTCTGCAGCTCGGTGCCCTTCTTTTCTGCACTTGAAACAGGCTGAAGATCTCAGAGAGAATGCGGTTTGTGGTTTGAGGGACTCTTGCTTCCATTGAGGTGAGGATTTCTTCCATGTTCACCCCCCTCGATACTGGTTTCTGGCCATATCGATCTCAGCTTCTTCAGCAGTGACATACCATTCATGTAGGTCATTCAGTGCCCCTCGGGCCATGCAGGCATTGTATAGATCATCACTCAGCCCGTCCTTGAAACAGCTCACCAAAATATCTTCCGGACAGTGCACACGGCACATGAGGTCCCGGAATTCTTCAGTATACTCTGCTACTGGCTGTCGCCCCTGCTTCACCACCTTAATGTGGTCATGTGCTTTGCAGTCTGCCAGTGGGTCCTCAAATCGATGTCGTAGGGCCATCATGAAATGGTCAAAATCCCGCAGTTCTGGTGCATTAATGTTATGCAGGGTCACCATACACCTGGCAGCATCACCCTCTAGGGCAAGGGTCACCACTCGTACTCGGGAGCCTTGGATTTGGAAATCACGCCCATACTCTTGCAGGTAGGTTAGCACATGTGCCACAAAGAATCCTAATTGTTGCAGATTCCCATCAAACTTCATCCCAACGGGGGGAGTTTTCTTTCCAGTTGAGGAGCCCGGGGTCGGTTGGGAATGGGTGCCAGTGTGCGTGCTTCCTGGGAGGGAGGGTTTGCTGGATCTTCTCTCCCTGCTACTGCACCCTCTGCTTGATAGGCAGGCTCCAGAGGGAGGGTGCCTCCCGTGGCATCATCCACGACTGCTGCCCTTTCTGTGCCCTTTGGTAGTTGTCTTGGCACCCTTTGGATGTTGAGATTTTCCAAAGTTTCCATCACCAATTGGGTTATATGCCTCTTCAGATAGTCCTCCCTCAGGGGTGCTTCGGTCAGTCCCCCCTGGTCATTAAGGGCTTCTAGTTCCAGTTTCCTGGTTTTTGGTTGCCATGGTTGAGGTTGACTCCTCTGGTTCTCTCATCCCAGCCATCTTTCTTCCCGATGCCAATCAACCAGTGGGGCTTTTCCAGATTCCCCAGGGTTATCTCATCCTCTCTGATGGGGTGCACGAGGCAGGCGTCCGACTGGGTGGCAGTTACTGTCTCTCCCCAGCAATCTACTTTCCCAGCTCTCTGCTTGCAAGGTCCCCTCAGTAGATCGATGATTGCTTCTCTGGGTTGACAATTTTGCAGATTGTGCTTTCTGTGAGGATCGCCTTGCCTTCCAACCTAAGAAAGTATGAACTCTTGAAACGTAGTTGTTCAAAAGGATTCTTTTATTAAGCAGAAGTGAAAGCCATCCAGCTAAAGCACAATCTGAATACCCTTAGGCAAAGCAGTAGGATTAAAGTGGTAGAGACCCCTCCCTTTAAGTCAGAATGCAGGTTTTAATCAATACACATGTGTGAAGATGTTTTCTTTACCATTTCCTTTGAGAATCTGAATAAACATGCATTCCCACCACTATCCTTTAAAGTAAGACAACCCACATGGCTATCATATAAATTCCTGGTGCCAGGATATGGGTTGTAAAACATCTGATGACACAGGCCATGCTAGTAAATCGAATCCAAGTCTCCCCCTTCTCCAGTTGAATGGCAGTATTACATTTTTTTTTGGATCTGACAGCCAATCCCGTGTGGCTCCCTGGTTTTCCGAGGCGCTTAGGGAAATGAAGCGCTGGAAAAGATGCCTAGTGAGCGGCTGGAGGGCCAGCTGATCCGAATCCTACCGGACACTGGTAAGGTCATATATTAAGACCTACCTAGTGGCGATAAAAGCGGCAAAATGTGAGTATTTTTCTGCTCTTATCACTTCATCAGACAATCGCCCAGCCACCCTGTTTAGGGTGACCTGTTCCCTTCTCCATCAGGGAGCGAGGGAAGACCCCTTGCAGGGGAGAGCTGAGGACTTTGTGCAATATCTGTATGACAAAATTGCTCAGATTCAGGAAGGATTGTATGCTGACTGGGTAGTTTCAGACAGGGTGATGGAGTCGGGCCTTGAGAATGTCATTTGGGAGGAGTTTGACCCTGGGGCTCCTGAGGACATGGACAGGATTCTGGGTAGACTTAGCGCGGCCACATGTTTATTGGATCCGTGTCCCTCCTGGTTGGTACTGGCCTCCCGGGAGGTTACACGAGGCTGGTTCCAGGGGATTATCAATGCTTCTTTGAGTGAGAGTAACTTCCCTGCCTCCTTGAAAGAGGTGGTGGTGAGGCTCCTCCTTAAGATGCCTTCCCTGGACCCGACTGTATTAGCTAATTATCATCCTTTGCTTTGTGGCGAAGGTTGTTGAGAGTGTGCTGATGCAACAGTTTCTCAGGTACCTGGAGGAAACGTTTTATCTAGATCCGGTCCAGTTGGGTTTCAGGCCTGGGCACAGCACAGAAACGGCATTGGTTGCATTAGTGGATGATCTCTGGAAGGCTCAGGACAGGGGTTGTTCCTCTGTCCTGGTCCTATTAGATCTCTCGGCATCTTTTGATACCATTGACCATGGTATCATGCTGCGCCGATTGGAGGGGTTGGGGATAGGGGGCACCGTGCTACGGTGGTTCTCCTCCTTCCTCTCCAACCACTCACAGTTCGTGTTGACAGGGGGACAGAGATCAACCTCGAGGCGCCTTGTATGTGGGGTTCCACAAGGGTCGATTCTCTCACCCCTCTTGTTCATTTATGTGAAGCCGCTGGGTGAGATCATCTGTGGTTTGGGGGTGAAGTGTCATCTATACGCTGATGATACTCAGCTGCACATCTCCACCCCAGACCACCCCAAAGATGCCATTGATGTGATGTCCCGATGCCTGGAGGTCATGGGGATCTGGATGGCGAGAAACAGGCTCAGGCTCAACCCTTCCAAGACCGAGTGGCTGTGGCTTCCGGCATCCCAATATAGTCAGTTGGTATCATCGCTGACTTTCGGGGGCAAGTTGTTGGCCCCCTCAGAAAGGGCTTGCAACTTGGGCTTCCTCCTGGATACATGGCTGTCTTTGGAAGAACATATGACGGCTGTGGCCAGGGGGGCTTTCTGTCAGGTTTGCCTGATCTGCCAGTTGCGGCCCTTTCTGGATCGGGATGCCTTACGCATGATCACTCATACCCTCGTCATGTCCTGCTTGGACTACTGCAATGCTTTCTACATGGGGCTCCCCTTGAGGAGCACCCGGAGGCTCCAACTGGTCCAGAATGTGGCTGCATGGGTGCTTATGGGGGCGACTCGGTGCTCCCATGTAACACCTCTTCTGCGTGAACTGCACTGGCTCCCAGTGGTCTTCTGGGTGCGCTTCACGATATTGGTTACCACCTTTAGAGTGCTCCATGGCTTAGGACTCGGGTACTTACAACACCGCCTTCTGCCACTGGTAGCCTCCCACTGACCAGTACGCTCCCACAGAGAGGCCTCCTCAGGGTGCCGTCGGCCAAACAATGTCGGCTGGCGGCCCCCAGGGGAAGAGCTTTTTCTGTGGGGGCTCCTACCCTCTGGAAAGAGTTTGCCCCCAGAGATATGGCGGATCCCTGATCTATGCGCTTTCCAAATTGCCCTAAAGACATTTTTGTTTTGTCAAGCCGGGCTGGCCTGACCTACTCTTTTAAATTGTTTTTATCTTAAATTGTTAAAATTATGGGTTTTAATATAGGGGTTTTAACTATGGGCCAAACTGATTTAATTGGATTTTAATACTGTTTTAAATTTTGTATTTTCTGTATTTTACTTGCCGGCTGTTCACCACCCTGAATCCTTCGGGAGAAGGGCGGTATATAAATATAATAAACCATAACCATAACCATGATCTTCGAGGTCCCTTCCAGCCCTGGATTGCTGTGCTGTTTCAAAGCATCTTCTGAAGCTGCATCTAGTGCCAGGGTTTGTGGTCCTTCCTTTTTTCTTTTTTTTTTGAAAAAAGATTTTTTATTTTTATTTCTTATACACCTATTGTAAAGGTACATTCTCTTATTCATAATTAATCATATATACACATATTTTTTCTAACGAAAGCATAAAAATAAGATCTTTTAATTACACTTGGGGTTGCTCTTCTGCCCTCTCTTTTCCCTCTTTTCACAACAAACCTTCTCCTTCTTCTTTCTTCCCCCTCCTCTCCTCTTTTACTTTCTTCCTCCTCCTCTCCTCTCTTCTTCCCACTTCCCCTTCCTCACCCCCACTCCTCTCCTCTTTTCCCCTTCTTGCCTTCTCTCCTGCTCTTATCCCCTATCCTTTCTTCCTCTCCTTCCCCTTTCTTCCATTCCTCTCTCTCCTTCTCCTCCTCTATCCCTCTACTCCTCTCTCCTTTCTTTCTCCTTTGTTGTGCAATATTTCCCTTATTTGGTATCAAAGCAACTCCAATTTTCTTATAATAATATATCTTCTTTTCAATTTCTTTCCCATTTTACCCAATCTATCATTTCATAATTGTACATTTATATTTATAATCTTCTTTCTTCCACCCCATCCCCCTTTTCCATTTACTCTGGTGTCATCTGAGTTTCTATTTCTTTTTTGTTTTATCTCTCATTTAACTTTCTATTATCTATATCATTTATCTATCATCTTTTATTCATATTTTTTTCTATCCGTACATAGAATCTTTCCCATGTCTTGAAATACACCGATTCCTCTTTATCTTTTATTCTTAGTGTTAATATGTTCATTTCTGCACAGTCTAAAATCTTTTTTATTACTTCACCTTCTGATGTGATTTTCTCTGTCTTCCAATTTTGTGCAAATACAATTCTTGCTGTTATTATACAGCATTGTATGTATAATTAAGTACACTTCTTCTTTGCTATAGCTTTCTGGCAAAATACCGAATATAAAAATCTCTGGTGTTTTTTTAAAAAAATATTTTTATTAAACATTTTTTTAAAAAAACAGAACAAAAAGAAATATTAACACTTTCTTTTCAACAGTTTCACTTCGGTAATCCATACTTTTACATTTTCTCTTTCTTATTCTAGTATATCTTTTATACATATATTTCTAATATATCATATATTATACCACTATAATGTATTATATTATTCTAATTGTTTTATTTACATTAGACATGTACCCAATTTCCTATCCACAATTTTTGTCTCTTCCCATTTGTTCTTGTATTTCTACTCTTAATTCAACCGTTATTTAACCTTACCTTGTTCTTTATTCCCTTTTCCTCCAAACATTTATACCATCTTTCCCAGACTAGGTAGTATTCTGGTTCCTCTTTTTCTTGTATCTCTTTCGTAAGCTTATCCATTTCTGCATACTCCATTATTTTTCTAATCACATTGTCTTCCGGCAGTGACGTCAGCATGAGTAGAATGAGAGAATGGGTCTCTGTTCTTGAAGCTCAAATTTTCCCAGCCAGGAAGCCTAAATAGTCACTATCAATCCTAGAGAGCTTGATAGAAAAAAGAGAAATCTTCAAGGACCTCAGGGGAAAAAGCAATTTCCTTGAAGGTTCAGGAGAAACCTCCTAATTCCAGTGGGGAAGAAACCAGCCATTTTGTTTGGCCTGAAGCGCTGACAGCTGAGGAGTAGGAAGCGAAGATCGAAAACAGCAGATTGCGTCAGTAGGAGAAGAGATTCAAAAAAGGAGGTACAGCTGTATTGTTGAATGGGGGAGCAGAGATATCGAGACTCCAAAACTAGTGGCAGAAATATTGCAAAATAAATGCGGTGACTATAAGGAAAAGGAGTGGAAGAAACAACTTGGACAAGCAGTGACTGCATGAAAGGTGAGATATTGGGTGAGAAGAGGAAAGAAAACTCCGGCTGGATATACCTTGAGGTTAAAGCAAGGTGGTGATTATAAAGTAAATATATCTATTTCATGATTGTGCATCGGATCAGGACTGTGTATATATGAAATCTTAATCTGTTCACCACCCTGAGTCCTTTGGGAGAAGGGCGGTATAGAAATTCAATAAATAAAGAAATAAACTCGAGTGGTGATTCAAGACGTGGTGGACTTAATGGAGGTCTAGATGGAATAGTGTTAGAAAGCAACAAGATCAGGGTTCTCTAAAGTTGTTGAAATTGGATATTTGGACATTTTTGGAGATTGATAATAAACTTTACAATTGAAGAGAACTGAAGTGGAGGATAAACAACAGTCAAGAAAAAAATAGGACTGGATAGAGAATGATACAAGACTGAGAGAGGATTGTATGGAAAAAGAATAACAAAAATTATATATATTGATATATATAAGAGAATTTCACAGTTTAGAATATAAAAATATTAAGAATCAATTATAATTGTGAGAAATGAAATAACAATTTAATTGAAAGTAATTAAATGAGTAAGATAAATGGTGGAATATATAAGTTAAGATGTTTATAAAATTTTGCATGACTAAGTGATTATTGATAAATACCTGATTATTGCTATTAGAAAATTAATTACTAGTAATTGTTAATAATTGATATAAGTTGGATTATTGATATTTGAAAGTTAACCTCAAGTAATTTATAGTTATATTTACTTATTTTTATATTTGGTTATATATATAGTGCTAATATATTAATAATAAGTCTTTAGATCTTTATAATTTTTTTCTTCTCTTTTATAAACCTATACATGAGTAAAAATTTATAGAGTCTTAAATAAGTATATAGAGGTATATAGAATATAGAAAACAAGGATTTGAGAAATATAGTAAATGACAGACCACTCTTATAGTTAACAAGTTTAAGATCATTAGAATTAATCTATTTTATGAAAATTTGTAAGAATACACAAATTTACCCAAATGCTTCAGATATTGGTAAAATGAAAAGATACAAAGATTTGTTAAATAATCAAGGGGAACTAAGAACAAGACAGGAATTAAAAGAACAGGGTACAGACATCAATTGGTGTCTTATATGCAAATAAAATCCAGATACAAGACAGATTTGATACAGTTTGGATTCCAAAAGGAAGCATACAAATTGGACAAAATTCTCTAAGGCACAGAAGACAAATTGATTAAAAAAAATTACAATTATAGGCTTCCGGTCGGCATCTCCGCCATTGTCGGATGGTCCTTTTATGACCGCCGGCTTCGTTGTTTGTTAGAGCTGCCCCAACAGCTGTGAGGTGGCTCGGAAAATCTGCATTCCGTAAGGAAGGACAGCTAGAGCCAGCGAGATGGGTAGAGCCCCCTGAGGAGCCCCCAGTTTCGTTCTTTTGTCCTGGGGAGGACTCAGGGAAAAAAGGCTCCCCTTTCAATTTGCCAGGGCTCCGGACACCGGAGGATCTCTGTTTTGACAGAGCAAGACGGCGAGAGCAACGCCTTCAACAATAATAGAAGTCTGCAGCAAGGAAAATAGGGTGAAATGTGGACCTTAATACTGCAAGTATTCCTGTTAACTTTTTTTTAAAAGAAGGATTCAAATGGGAGAAAGAGATACAAAGTAACTTAAAATGGCAACAGGTTTCAACGGAAGAAGGGAGAATTAAAAGTGAAAGTGAGAGACTCTGACTGCTTAAAGCATTTAATTGGGAAATTTAAACATCTAAGAAGATAGATTTAATTTCTGCCTCCACAAAACTGGGGAGAAAAGCTGAAAAAGGAGGGAAATCCTCTTTTTTGGAAAAGCTAAGACTGTGTGGAGGTATGGCTTCGAAACAAACCAAATCGGGGGGGGGGCTCCCCTACCCATCAGACAAAGAAAAAGCCAGAAAAGCCACAAACGCAGATTCAAAGTCACAAGCAGGGAACTGGAAATGAGGATTTGAAGGAGTTTATAGCTATGACTTTGGGAAATGTGGTGGAAAAAATGGAAAGATCAATGGAAAGATCTCAAAAGGAAATTAAGGAGTTGGTACAAGAAAAATATGATAAACTGAACCAAAATATAATTAAAGTAGTCTCTGGTCTTTCAGATGTGGTGGTGGAAATTGAGAAAAAAGTGGGAGAACTTAGCACAGAAGTTGAATCTAAGATGAAAGTTACAGAAGAAAATTTTTTTAATGTTGATGTCAGAACACAAAGAATTGAAAATGAGGTGACAATGATTCAATTTAGATCTATGGAGTTTGCTCTAAGACTGAGAGGTATAAAAGAAAATAACAGAGAAGATCTAAGAATAGTCTGTGCTGAGGCATTAGCTGTGTTGTTAAAGGTAGAATCTGATCAAATTTTTAGCAGAATTGACAAAGCTTACAGGGTGAACTCACATGTGGCAAGACAAAGGAATTTGCCTAGAGATGTTGTTGTTTATTTTACTGACAGAAGACTGAGGAATGATATTTTGCAGAAATCCTTCCTTGCCACTATCCAGGTAGAAGGAAATCAGATTGGTGTATACAAAGAGTTACCACCCAAGATGCTAAGAGACAGAAAGGATTTTGGATTTTTGGTGACTGAATTGAAAAGATGTCAGATTCCATTTAGATGGGATGCCCCAGTTGGTATAATTTTGAGATATGAGGATCAAAGATACCATTTAAACACTATTGAAAAAGCGGAACACTTCTATTATAATACTTTTAAAAGGACTGCCACACCTCCACGTTCATCTACGTTGTTAACCATAGAGGAAGGTGTTAAAGACAAAGAATCTGAAAGAGAGACTGAGGAATACTGCAAGCAGATGGAATTAGAAACTCAAAGAGCAATAGAAGAAGCTCAAGGAGCAGTAGGTGGTCTTTCAGATGATGTTCTCATGGACTTTCCAGAGATTAAAAAGAAGCCCCTTAGAAGTACAAGAGAGGTGGCAATGGACCTTAAACTGTTGCTGCAGGAACCTAAAGATAAACGTATAACTAGAGCAGCTGAGAAGCAAATGTTAGAGAAGCAGAAACAGCAGAGGTCCAGTACACCACAAGAAGAGAAAGGGGCCAGTGGTACACCACAGAAATCTGAAGCCATGGGAGGAGCCAGACCGAAAACTACTGCTCTGGAACAGAGACTTTGGCAAATGGTTGATTCACTTCGTGAAACTCCAAATGACAGTTAAATTTCTATCTTGGAATGTGAACGGGCTGAATTCTCCACAGAACAGAAGGAAAATATTTCATTATTGGAAACAATTTAATAATGATGTTGTTTGCCTGCAAGAAACTCATATTAGAATTCAGGATCAAAAATACTTGATAAACTCTAAATTAGGAGCGCATTTTTCATCTTCAAGCCTGGAAAAAAAGAATGGAGTAGTGTTGTATATTTCTATATACATACCAGCTAAAATTATAGAAACAGACGATTATGGAAGATACATCGCAATTGAAATAAACTTACAGAATGATCCACTGCTACTGATTGGAATTTACACCCCCAACCAACAGCAGGAAAATTTTTATAAATTATTATATGCTAAAATATTACAATGGAATTATAAATCTATTATGATTATGGGAGATTGGAATGGGGTGATTGATGTCAAAGTTGATAAGAAGAGCCTGGCAAAATCAGGGATTAAATTACCACAGACTTTTTTTGCTATGAAAGAGGACTTGAAATTAAAAGATGTATGGAAAGTTCAGAACCCGAAGGAATTGGATTTTACATTTTTTTTCAGATTGACACAGATCTTTTTCTAGGATTGATTTTATATTGGTTACACCTGATTTACTTACTAAAACGACAAAGACTAAAATATTTCCCAGAACGCTAACGGATCATAGCCCAATATGGATAGAAAGAGAATTGGAGAAGAAAGAAAGATGATCTTGGAGATTGAATGAGAACTTGTTTAGATATGAAAAGAATATAACCAAACTTGGAAAACATGTGAAGGAATTTTTTCAAATGAATTTGAATAAGGGTACACCCATTGAAATCGTTTGGGATGCAAGTAAGGCATATATGCAAAGTGTACTTATCTATATGAACTCTAAGCATAAGTCAATTCAACAAAGGAAAAGAACAGAACTGGAATTAGAGATAAAGGAAAAGGAACAACTACATATTAAAAATCCGCTAGATAATAAATTGCAAGAATCTATAAAACTTCTGAAAGACCAATTTCAAATGCTTATAGCAGAACAAACGGCAACTAATTTACAATTTGCAAAACATAATACATTTTGTAATGCCAATAAACTGGGCAGATGGTTGGCATATACACTGAGAAAACAGCGATGCTCTCGTATTATTGACACTATTGAATATGGAGGGAAAGAAGTTTTTCAACAAAATTTAATAAAACAAGCTTTTTTAGACTACTACTCGAAACTATACCATAAAGACAATATAAAAAATGAACTCATAGATGAATACCTTGAAGGGACTAGAATTACAAAAATTTCTACTGCACAAAAGGAAAGAATGAATCAAGGAATAACTTCTGAAGAGATTATACTTGCAATTAAACAACTGAAAACAGCCAAAGCTCCTGGATGGTTTGACAGCAGTGTACTACAAAACATTACAAACAGAATTGATTGAACATCTTAAGGATTTATTCTGCAGTATACAATAGGGGGGTAAAATACCCCCATCATGGAAGACGGCCTTTATCTCACTGATACCAAAGGAGGATGATTCTACAAAACCAGAAAATTTCAGACCAATTTCTCTTTTGAATATGGACTATAAAATCTTTGCAAAAGTATTAGCCAACAGATTGATGCCAGTTATCCAAGAGGTGATTCATCATGATCAAGCTGGATTCATAGAGGGCAGATACATGAAGGATAATGTAAGGCAACTCATAGATTTATTGGAACATCTTGAGAAAAGTAAACAGATCCCTGCAGTGCTGGTGTTTTTGGATGTGGAAAAGGCCTTTGATCGGGTTAATTGGAACTTTCTATTGAAGACTTTGTCTAAAATGAACTTTGGGGACCAGTTTGTTCAGGCGATATCAGCAATTTATCAAGAGCAAACAGCGAAATTATTATTAATGGGCATTTAACAAATAATTTTAATATACAAAAGGGAACAAGACAAGGATGTCCGCTATCCCCATTGTTGTTTATTTTAACTTTAGAAGTCTTGTTGAACTCATTATGGGACTCGAACGCTTTGAGGTGAATAGTTGTAAGGCAAAAGGACTATAGAGTAAGGGCATTTGCAGATGATCTGGTGGTTACCCTAACACATCCTTTGGAATCAATCATCCAGATGAAACACATTACGGAGGAATATGGTTTGGTCTCAGGATTCAGACTGAATCAGAAAAAAAACAAAGATGATAGTTAAAAATATGTTGGAAGCCCAAAGGAAGGAATTGGAAAGGTTGGCAGGCTTTGAAATAGTTTCAAAGATGAAATATCTAGGAGTGCAGGTTGCAGCTTCAAATATAAAACTCTTCCAAAACAATTATGAAGTTTTGTGGTGAAAGGTGCAACAAGATTTGGAAAATTGGAAAAAACTGCAACTATCTCTACTTGGCAGAATAGCAGCAGTTAAGATGAACGTTCTACCTAGATTTCTGTTTTTGTTTCAAGTGATTCCGGTGCTCAAAAGTGATAAACACTTGACTGAGTGGCAATCAGGGTTGAATAAATTTATTTGGAATGAGAGAAAACCAAGAGTAAAACTGAAAATCATACAGGATATCTGGGAGAGAGGTGGCCTTAAAGTTCCAAACTTACAATTATACTATGAAGCAGCAGTGTTGACACAAATGACTGAGTGGTTTGGAACAACAAAGACTGAAATTTTGAATATAGAATTTCACGATTTGGAATTTGGTTGGCATGCATACTTATTTTATGAAAACAAAGTGGACAATGTATTCAGAAGTCATATACTTAGACATTCTTTGATGAGAGTTTGGAAGAAGCACTAGTCTAAATTGGATTACAAAATACCTTTGTGATTGGATCTTGGGCATATTACAAATATAAAGTCACTCGGGGGGATTTTATATTAAGTGATACTTTTTGCTGATGGGGGCAGCTGGAATTTGAAGTCACTAAAAACTCTGTTGGAAGAAGGGATTGATTTAACTTGGTTACAGTATAGTCAACTTCAATCAAGATGGAGAGAAGACCAAAAAACTGGTCTGATGTTGCATGAAGAAGATTTGGTGATGCAGATAAAACAGAAAGGGCCGATGCATATTAAAAGGGTTTATAATATATTGTTAGAAAGAGATTCAGAGAGTGAATTGGTTAAAGATTGTATGATAAAATGGGCACAAAACTTTGCGGAACCAGTTATGTTGGAAACATGGGAAAAGATATGGGTTCAGAATGTTAAATTTACTCAGGCTCAGAATTTGAGGGAAAATTTTTATAAAATGTTTTATAGGTGGCATTTAGATCCTAAGAAACTGTCATGCATGTACCCTAATGTTCAACCAAGATGCTGGAGATGTGACTGTTTAGATGCTACATATTATCACATATGGTGGACTTGCAGAAAAGTGAAAGCTTTTTGGATTAAACTCTGGTGGGTAATGCGGAATGTTTTGAAGAAGAAGCTTCAATTTTCTCCGCAACTGTTTTTATTGGGTATAGTTAAGGATTTTCCAATGAATGAAACAAGATTGATATTATATATGATTACTGCAGCCAGATTACTTATTGGGCAATATTGGAAAAAAGACTTTTTACCTACTATTGAAGAATGGACTTTGAAAATGGCTAGTTTTGCAGAAATGGCAAAGATTTCGGCCTATTTGAAAGATAGGACTCAAGAAACTTTTGTCAGGGAATGGAAGAAATGGATAGATTATGTGCAAAATAAATATCAAACAAAAAAGTACCAGTTAGTATTTAGTTGAAGAAGGTTAAATTGTGCAGAGGGCTTACAGTATACAATGGAAAGAGTAAGTGGAAGCAATTAAAATTAGAATAGAGATTGACATATTGATACAGAATCTTATTTGATATATGTGATTTTATTATATATTACATTATATTTTATTATTATTATATATTAGGGGGATCTATAAAGGTAAATAATTATTATTAGATTAGAGAAATGTTTGATATCTTTTATTTTGATTTAATCATTATAATACTTGTAGACTGAAAAATTTTATTACTGATAGGGGGGTAGATCAGATGAGAGAAAGGTTTCATATGTTTTATTTGGATTTCTCCTCCTTTGTGTTTAATATTTGTAGAATTTGAATTATGTTGATTGATAACTCAAGGTAATTATTATTATTATTTGGATGTTATTTTTAGAAAAATTTTGTTATTAATAGTGGGATTTGATATGTTATTTTATTTGGATTTCACCGTATTCTTTTTGTCTAATATTTGTAGACTATATAAAATAATATCTTTTGTAAGGGAAGCCAAGGGGGGGATGGGGGGGGATATGGGGTTGGGGGTGGGGGAGTGGGAAATTGGGGGGGGGGAGAGAAAAATGAAAAATTTGTATTTGTAAAACTTTTCCAATAAAAAAAATTACAATTATTTATTAAGATACAAATTGGAAAAAGAGGTAGTCAAAGAAAACATGATAATTTGGGTGAAAAAAATTGGATATAATATTGAATTAGATAAGTGGGAGAAATTATGGAATACAAATTACAAAATAACAGTGTCTGTACCCTATAAAGAAAACATGTATAAAATGTTTTATAGGTGGCATCTGCCACCAGCTAGATTGGCAAAGATCTTTCCTAATACTTCACCACTATGTTGGAAATGTAAACACCAAAAGGGAACATATTATGACATGTGGTAGTCCTGTCATAAAGCGAAATAATACTGGCAAAAAATTAAAACACAAATAGAAGAAACTATAAATCAACACATGAGGCAGCTTCGGGAGATGCTGGTGGCACGGAGGCGTGGGTGAAGGCTGGGAGGAGGGCGCAACATGCGGAGGGCCAAGTCTGCTCCCCTTCGTCTCCCCACACTTGTTTAACCATCCCAGAGAGCTCAGGCTACGCCTCCCTCTGACCCAGTCACTTTCCTTGCTGGCATCACTCCTCAGTGAACTCTTCTGTCCTCAGCTGTTGCTAAGAAGTGGCAGCTCTGGGTGCGCCACGCCCGCTTTGTTCTCTTTGAGATCTGCTTTGCACCTTGTTTGCAAAGTGGCTGTCAAAGAGAAAGAAGTGGGCGTGGTGCACCCAGAGCTGCCGCTTCTTCTCAACAGCCGAGGATCTCTTCCGCTTGGAGCTCCAAGCTGCGGGGAATGGGGGGCAGATGCAATGTTGGCAGCTTCGGTGGGCTCCTTCCCTCAGTGGTTTGTTTTCTTTTGGCGACTTTGTCATTAAACGCTGCTCTGCGCCTTTTGATCTTTCTTGGGCACAGAGAAAAGCAACCCTGTGTGAAGGGACTGAGCCTGCTGCTGAACTTGGAAGCTGAGAGGCTTCTTTTCCACCCAGCCACTGGCACACAGTACCGGAAAGACCTCTGGTCACTGCCACCATCTTTGGGCATGTGCAGCTTTCTTCTCACTGGCTGAAGGATTTTTCAGCACCCTGCGGCCAGGTGGCTGAGAGGCTTCTTTGCTCTGATCAGCTTTGGGTGGGTGAGCAAGCAGCGACTGGGGAACCGGTTCGGGGGTGTGGCCTGGCTGCCGTTACTACAGGTTCGGAGAACTACTTCCTAAAGTTACTACCTATTCAGTAGACCTGGGCCAAACTGGGAGCAACCCACCACTGGTGGGGGAGTGAAGCCCAAACTGAGTCAGCCCCTAAATTGGTCAGATTGCCAAGCAGCCTTCAAACAGCTGAAGCTCAGAAAAAGCTCAGCTTTGCTGCTGAGCTAGTCTTGAAGCATCCAAACCCATGAGTCTTTTGTGATCCAGGCAAATCCTAGCAATGTGGCAGTAGGGGCAGTTTTACTCAAGAGGAACAAAAAGGGAAAGTTGCAACCTGCATACCTCACAAGATACTGAGAGGTGGGCCTCTCAGATGGTGGGCCATCTGGGAGAAGGAGACTTATATGGTCTGGTGGACTCTTTTCATCTAGAGGCAGTTCTTAGAGAGCAGTAAGAATCCATTTGAAGTGTGGATGGACCACAAGAACCTGAAGGCATTAAAACCCCCAAGGAAACAATCTCCCTAAATAAGTCCAATGGGCTTAGTATTTTAACTGCTTCAATTTCACCTTTCACTACTTGCTGGGTGGGAAGAATTTCTTAGTCGACGCCCTCTATCACATGCCCCAGTACAGAAGTACCTGAGAGGAGGTAATTATCTCTCATCCAGGCAGCTTGCAGTGCCAGCACTCATGAGGCAGCAGAGAACAGTCTCCCTGAAGCCAGCTGGGGACCCAGTGATACAACTACTGAAATATGCCTTGGTGATGGATGAATGGTTCCAGAGCTATAAAGATGACTTATTGATGAAGGAGGGCTTGGTGTGGAAGGGGATTAAAGTGTAATCCCAGCTAGCCAGAGTACCTTGATCCTGCAGAGGAGCTATGATGCAAAATTTGGGTTTGTGAAGACCCATCACCTGGTAAAGAGACAGTTCTGATGGCCAAAGATGAAAAAGGACATAGAAGTCTATGTGGCAAGCTGTCCTGTGTGTACCTCCATGAAATGCTTACCTGGGAAGCCTCTAGGCTTGCTACAGTTGGTAGCCAACCCAGCTAGCTCATGGGAAGAGATATCCATGGATTTCATTGTAAAGTTGCCTGAGAGTACAGGGAACACAGTAATTTGGACTGTCATCAATCTGTTCTCAAAGTTTTTAACTTGTTCCAAGAAAACTTTAATAAAATGGCCTTTTCAGCAAGACCTTGAATTTTTTGTTTGTTTTAGTAACCTCATATTGATATACCAAATATTCTAACCCCTTGATATAGTGATATTGTTTGCCTAATCTGGTAGTTATATTGTTATTGATGTTATTATTGTCAGCCTTGTTCTAATAAATATTTCTAGTATTTTTAATATGTTATGTGACAATTAGAGACACATAAATTATGTAATTAGTAATTCTGAATTGGGAATAATGGAGATTAGGTGACCCTATCCATTAATTTATTGTTATCTTGTTGGATTGGATCTTTTTAAAAAATCTGTTCCAGATTTGTTTTAGTTTCTTTCTCTCATATATTTAATTTAATTTAATTTAATTTAATTTAATTTAATTTAATTTAATTTAATTTAATTTAATTTAATTTAATTTAATTTAATTTAATTTAATTTAATTTAATTTAATTTAATTTAATAATTTAATTTAATTTAATTTAATTAATTTAATTATTTTTTTAATCTCTCATACTGTAATGCAGAAGCATTACTCCAAATTGTTGAGAGATGCCTTTCCTTTCCATAGAACAACATTACAGAATGAACAAAGAACCTTCAAATCCCTTTGGAATTTAGGAAAGTCATCAAGGCCTGCTTGTTCCAAGATGCTTTTGAGGATGGCTCCCTGGAACATTATGACTGTTTAGTTTATAGTTTATAGTTTTATTGCATTTATATACCGCCCTTCTCCCCGAGGGGACTCGGGGTGGTTTACAGCCATATTAAAACAATCACGTATAAAAATTAAAACTAAAAAATAATTAAACTATTTGGCCGTAAAATTTAAAACCCCTAAAAACCCCTATTAAAATTAACACAAATTTAAGTCAGACCGGCTTGATGAAATAGTAGAGTCTTCAGGGCTCGTCGGAAGGCACGGAGGTCAGGAATCTTTCTTATATCCGGGGGTAGTTCATTCCATAGGGCTGGGGCTCCCACAGAGAATGCTCTCCCCCTGGGGGCCGCCCGTCGGCATTGTCTGACAGATGGAACTCTGAGGAGGCCCTCTCTGTGAGAGCGTATCGGGCGGTGGGAGGTATTCATTGGCAAAAGACGGTCCTGTAAATATCCGGTCCTAAGCCATGGAGCGCTTTGAAGATGGTAACTAACACCTTGAAACGCACCTGGAAGACCACCGGAAGCCAGTGCAGCTCGCGCAAGAGGGGAGTTACCCGGGAGCAATGAGTCGCTCCCATAACCACTTGCACGGCCGCATTCTGGACCAGCTGAAGTCTCCGGGTGCTCCTCAAGGGGAGCCCCATGTAGAGAGCATTACAGTAGTCCAAACGGGAAGTGACGAGAGTGTGAGTGACTGTGCATAGGGCGTCCCGATCCAGAAAGGGACGCAACTGGGCAATCAGGCGGACCTGATAAAAAGCCCACCTGGCCACGGCCGTCATATGATCATCTAAAGACAGCCGTGCATCCAGGAGGAAACCCAAGTTGTGAGCCCTCTCTGAGGGGGGCAAGATCTCATCCCCAATAGCCAGTGATGGCACCAACTGGCTATATCGGGGCACCGGCAGCCACAGCCATTCTGTCTTGGAGGGATTGAGTCTGAGCCTGTTCCTCCCCATCCAGATCCGTATGGCTTCCAGGCAGCGGGACATCATGGCAAGGGCATCATTGGGGTGATCTGGGGTAGAAATGTACAACTGCGTGTCGTCAGCATACAGTTGACACTTCACCCCGAAACCATGGATGATCTCACCCAGCGGCTTCACATAAATGTTGAACAGGAGGGCCGAGAGGACAGACCCCTGTGGCACCCCACAAGTGAGGTGTCTCGAGGTCGACCTCTGCCCCCCTGCCAACACAGACTGCGTACGGTCAGCAAGAAAGGAGGAGAACCACCGCATAACGGTGCCTCCCACTCCCAAACCCCCTAACCGACACAGCATGATACCATGAACGATGGTATCAAAAGCCGCTGAGAGATCAAGAAGGACCAGGACCAAGGAAGATCCTCTGTCCCGAGCCCTCCAGAGATCATCAACCAACACGATCAATGCTGTTTCCATGCTGTAACCCGCCCTGAAACCCGACTGGCACGGATCCAGATAGACAGCTTCATCCAGGTAACAAGGGAGCTGTTGCGCCATCACACTCTCAACAACCTTCGCTGTGAAGCAAAGGTTGGAGACCGGATGACTGTGAGGGTTGGCCTAATTAATTCATGAACCTTGAGCCAATGCTTTACAAGTTGACAATGACTTTATATTGAGAAACATTTAAGATCTGTTTAATTGACTTCCTGTGGCTCCGCGAAACGCCGATGGCAGCTCCCTTTGGAGCTCCAGCCCCGAGATTTCGTTAGCTGCTAGAACAGCGAAAATCAGCTGTCTAGTGGCTCAAAACTCTCCCCCTGGGGAAAAAGGGGAGAGAAGTGGAAGGGTGTGGGTAGAGCCCTCCTAGATCACCAGGCTTTCTTTTTTTTTTAAGCCTGGGGGTTGCAGGGTGAGAGCTCCCTGGAAGCCCTTCAGTGCTCTGGATCCGGGATATATCTGCCTTAGGCAGAACAGGGCGTCGCGACCACAGCAGCAACACAAGATTAAAGATTTAAAGATTTTTTCCTTGAGTTTTAAAGAAACTTCAATTCTGGATGCTGGCAGAGCAGAATCAGGAGAGCAGAATATGCAAGTATAAAAGCTTTAACTCCAGTGGAAAATATTTTGATAACTTTTGGTTTTACAGACAGAGTCAATACTTAAAGAATGAAGTGACTGATTATACAAGCAGGAAGAGCAGAGATTGGGGCTCCAAAGTGAAAGAAATAACTTTGAAAGGAGAACGAATTTTTAAGACACATCAACTTCAAATCCATTCTCAAAATTTTTTGAAAATAAAAGCAGGGGGATGAGCAACGCCGAAGAAGAAAGTGTTGTTGAAGCAGAAGGACTGGAAAAAATATAGAAAGAAAGGAAGAATGCGAGATTAACTTTTTGAAGGAATATTGGGAAGACTATCAATGCCTAATTAAAATGCTTAACTAAAAATGGATAGCTCTTTAAGAGTTACTGAGGTATTAAAATGATTAACGCAAAATTTAAGGGATAACTTTTTGAAAGTTTTGAAATCTATGTAGTATTCTTAGGGTCATTTTTGAACAATGATTTATTGAAGCAAAAGGTTTAATTAAAACTGGATAGCTTTGTGAAATGTATTGCAGTTTTAAAGTGGTTAACCTAAAACTTAATGGATAGTTTTTTTCTTTTTCAAAAGTCTGGAAATTTAGATCATGAAGAATGTTTTACTGAAATATGAAGAAGTATTAAGATATTTTAAAATGTTTATTTTGAGATTATAGAATTGTTAAAAGGCATATATGATGAAATGTTTATGTTTGATGTTACTTAATGGTTAAAAATATTACTCTAAAGATATGTTTTAAAGAAAGCTTTACAATGTTTAATTGTTTAATTAGAAAACTTTTTTTAGAAATTGGCAAGTGGGTTATGAAGGATTAAAGAGGATAAAAGTTTAATTTAGAATTTTATTAGGGAGGAATACTGAAAAAGAAGGTATGGAAGGATTTTAGTAATAAATGTAAAATGTGATGAGAGAATTTATAGAAGGAAAGTTGAAGAATTTTAAAAGGGGAGTTAAAGAGTGAGAGGGATTTTTGAATTTTGTAATAAGCTAGTATATGTTAGCTTAGGTTTGCTAAATGTTATATCCTGTGTTTGCGCTGGGAAGTGGGGGGGGTGAGGGGAGGGGAGTTGAGGGGGGCTGGGGATAAAATTGTTTTATGATTTTTAACAAAATAAAAAGATAGGCAAATGTATTAATAGAAAAGAAAGAAGAAGAAGATATAAAAGATGTATTAGATGACTGATTATGTATTGTTGGTATGTTTGATTATAAAAATAAAAAAACTTTTTTGTGCAAAAAAGAAAAAGAAAAAAAAGAATTGTTTAATTATCATTAGTGATTATGATTTGTATTATTATAACCCTGGATAAGGAATGGAGAATACCCCACTTAAAAACTCAGGCAGTCAGAAAGCTTGAATAATTAACTGCTAATTGAAATCCAGCTATTATTATTATTTCCAGCTAGAACCAATTTGCTACATAATGAATGCCTCTTCATTGAAGGATGTGGGCCATGATCTACCATGCTGATCCAGTACAAGTTAGCTGATAGATGTTTTCTGACTTCCCAGTCTAGAATCGAGAAGGAATGACTGGCCAGATTTTGTGGCTAAGGTAGTACTAGAACATGGGTCTCTCCAATCCTAGTTTCCACCTTAGGTATACTACATCAGCTCCCTTGATGCCCAGTTCTATTTCCATAGAAATAGATAGTAAATGTAGTAACCATAATCTTTCTGCAATTTCATATATACACAATTTAGCAACACAAATCAATCATGTTGTCAAATTAGAATATCTAAAGTTCCTGACATAATAAGATAATAACTGAAAATGAGTTACATTCCTGCTTATGTATGAATGTCTGATATATATGAATGTTTGTATATGTATGTGGGAATTTTTTTATGCATGTGGGTGCAGACACATGGCACACTTATATGTGTATTTTCCAGAAGAAAGGGTAACCTACAAAGCATTTGCTTTTATGAACCTATAAAAGCAATTCAAACTAAGCAAAAATGTATTTTTTCCATTCTACTATCTGACAGACTTTGCTCTTATGATTTTGGCACATATTCTAAATGTGCCATTAGTAGTGAATTTAGGAAAATTACCTGAAGCTGTGGGCTTTTATCCTCTGGTCAGTCTTGCCCTTTTTGTCTGAACCGTGTGCTCCTGCGGAGGATAAAGCTGAGAAAACACATAATGTATTCAGCTTTGATATAATTATATACTTTAGTGTACATTCTAAGATTACCCTACTCGTATGCATTTAAATCAAGCATTAAACTGCTAATATTTTGCTTTCAGACTGAGCTTTAGAATGGATGCATCTTCCAGCCTGTCATTCAGAACAAAAATAGAATAACAGAGTTGGAAGGGACCTTGTAGGTCATCTAGTCCAATCCCCCACTCAAGCAGGAAACCCTACACCATTTCTGACAGATGACAATCCAATCTCTTCTTGAAAGCTTCCAGTGATGAAGTTCCCACAACTTCTGAAGGCAAGCTATTCCATTGGTTGATTGTTCTCACAGTCAGAAAACTTCTCCTTATTTTTAGATTGAATCTCTCCTTGATCAGTTTCCATCCATTATTCCTTGTCTGGCCTTCAGATGCTTTGGAAAATAGGTTGATCCCCTCCTCTCTGTGAATATTGGAACATTCCTTAAATATTGGAACACTGCTATCATGTCTCCACTGGTCCTTCTCTTCACAAAACTAGACATGCCCAGTTCCTGTAATCGTTCTTCATATTTTAGCCTCCAGTCCCCTAATCATCTTTGTTGCTCTTTTCTGCACTCATTCTAGAGTCTCAACATGTTTTTTATAGTGTGGTGACCAAAACTGGATGCAGTATTCTAGGTGTAGGCTTTATAGAGTGGTATTAGTACCTCACATGATCTTGATTGAATCCCTCTATTAATGCAATTCAGGATTGCACTGGACTTTTTGGCTGCCGCTGCACACTGTTGACTCATATTTAATTGGTTGTCCACTATGACTCCAAGATCTTTCTCACAGTTACTGCTATTAAGCCTGGTTTCACTCTGTCTATATGTGTACTTTTGGTTTTTCTTGCCTAAGTGTAAGACTTTACTTTTTTTTTACACTGAATTTCATTTTGTTAGTTAGAGCCCAGTGTTCAAGTCTGTTAAGATCCATCTGGATCTTGAGCCTATCATCTAAGGCCGTGATGGCGAACCTATGGCACAGGTGCCACAGGTGGCACGTGGAGCCATATCGGTGGGCATGCAAGCTCAGCTCCGGCACACATGCGTGTGCCAGCCAGCTGATATTTGAGCCTTCTGTGCCCACCAGAAGTCAGGAAACACACTGTTTCTGTCCTCCGGAGAGCCTCGGGAAGGGGAGGCCATTTTTGCCCTCCCCAGGCTCCTAGAAAGGCTCTGGAGCCTGGGGAGAGCAAAAAACAGGTCTACTGTGCCATCCTGTGCCAAAAGCAGGGGGAGCACGGTGGGGTGCAGGGTGCATAGAATTATGGATGTGGGCACGCGTGCGTGTGACCCCACCGTGCTCCCCCCGCTTTTGGCATGCGATGGCAAAAAAGTTAGCCATCATTGATCTAGGGTGTTGGCTATTCCTGCCAGCTTAGTATCATCTGCAAATTTGAAAAGTTCCTCTTCTATTCCCTCATCTAAATCATTTATGAAAATTTTGAAGAGTACTGGGCCTAAGACAGAACCTTGCGGTACCAGACTGCTTACTTCTCTCCATGTAGGCATTAAGGACTATACATTGAGTACAGTTTGTCAGCCAGGTAAAAATCCATCTGATGGTGATACTATCTATTCCACCTTTTTGTAGTTTACCAAAAAATAGATTGTGGTCTACCTTGAATGTCTTGCTGAAGTCTAAGTATACTATGTCTACTAATACTATTACTATGTCTACTAATTTAATAGTAGACCAGCAAAATGCCAAAGTATGGCATATTGATGCCAAAGTATGGCATCAATATGTCAAAGTATGAAATAAGATTGGTTTGGCATGATTTGTTTTTAACAAACCCATGCTGACTTCTAGTTGTTACTTTCCTCATTTCTAGATGTTTGCAAATCTGTTTTTTTTTTTTATTATCTTTTCCAGTATCTTTCCTGGGTATTGATGTTAGACTGTTTGGTCTGTAGTTTCCTGAGTCTGGTCACCTCCCACTTTTTTGAAGATGGGAACCACATCAGCTCTTTTCTAATGCTCTGGTAGTTCCCCAGTACTCCAGGATTTTTGAAAGATATGGTACAGTGATTCTGACAAATTCTTCTTTGTCCAGTCCTTGGTAAAACATGACACTCTGTTGTTTAGGTTCTAAATATACACATACACATATACATACCCATACACACATGTAGACACACACAGTGTATGATTGCAAACTATTTCATGATTCTGAAACATTGGCCTTTGAAGAAATGTGAATGTTTGAATGTTTGAATTTGTACATTGTTGGATCATAGTCATCAGTAGCACAGTTGACATCAATATGCAAACTAGAATGTGCTTTGTACAAGACCAAATAACCATTTCCAGAAAGTTAGTACTATTAGTTATTTCAACAAAAATCATAAGAACCATGTGGTATCTTAGATAAACATAATTTATGACGAGATAAGATTACATGAAAAAGATACGTTGATTTTTAATAAATATTTTTTCTATGGGAGAAAGAATCCTGTGAATTAACCAGCCTGTCCAAGCAATCCTATAATCCATCATTATTTGCTTACACTGATCACCACTGACCAAAAGTAACCACTTTTGTCATGCCCCCGTTGGAACCTGAATCTGTGGAGGAAGATGAGCTGGAACTGGAGCTGACAGAGATCGAGGGGGCAGCTTCATTAGCTTCGGAGGAAAATGGGAAGGAGCAGGCCCAGTCAGGCCAGGGCCTTTCAGGATTGGGATGAAAGGGAGGGAGGAAGTAGTGAAGGATGACCAAGAGAGGGTAAGCAGTGAATATGGCAGACAGAGCTCAGGCGATGAGCAAGGACCACCTCCTCCTGATCCTCGAGTATAGAGAGTGGAGAGAAGGCGAGAACAATGCAGACTGACCCAATTACTCAGGAGGAGAGCACCCCACCCCTCTTCACAAGGCATAACTGGGGACTTAGGCAATGCTGTGGGGAGGGACATTTGTCAAGAACAAATGCTGAATTCATGGAATGTGAATGCTGATGTTTGAACTTTCCTGGATTCCTTGCATTCTTTCTGTCTTTCTGGATTAGAAAGCCAGAAAGAATGGCTTTCTTGCTCCTTTGCTTCCTGGAGTCCTCAACTTGTCCTGCTGGACTTCTTGCTTTGCAGCTGTAGTGCTGGACTATTTGCAGCCAGAGGCTGCTGGAGGTGTGTGTGTGATCACTTTGCTCTGAGACTTGGCAGAAACGTGGGAGCATTTGGGGAAATTTGGAGTAATAAAGGGGTGGTTTGAACTGCCAGCTGCCTCTGTTACCTCTGTGCCATGCCCCAGGTCATCACAAATTTCATCCTTACTGGAGTTCCTCAGACATGGACAGGCAGATGTTATTTTTGGGTTTGGACAACTGGCTACTAACATCCAAAGAGCCCTAGTACTGTATATGGTTATGTGGTGGTTCCTGAAAATTCCACACAAAGTTTACACTGTGCACTATACACTATACATCTTGTAGATGTTGGAAGACTTTATAACTCTATACGTAGGGGCCTGACATAATGCAACATCTATATATTCTTCTCTACCCTGAGGACAGGGAAAATGTATATACCATTATAGTAGCTTCTATCACTATTTTTATGTTAGAAAAATATGCTAAAAGAAATAGTCAAGACTTTCCCCAAACAGTAGCTCTCCAAAATCTACTGGAAAATAATGATGGGAGCAATCAACTTCTTTAGAGGATCTATCAGATCCCTAAAAGTGATACTGCCATTCAATTGAAGGAAGGGGGAGACTTGGATTTAATTTACGAGCATTGCCTGTGTCAACAGATATTTTACAACATATATCCTGGCGCCAAAGAGCCCTGAGATCCTCTTTATCTGGAGGAATTTTTATGATAGCCATGTGGGTTGTTTAATTTCAAAGGGTTACAGTGGGAATGCATGTTCGGGTTCTCAGAGAAACTGGGAAAGAAAGCATCTTCACATTTGTGCATTGGCTAAAATCTACATTCTGATTTAAAGGGAGGGGTCTCTATTGCTTTAATCGTGTCTTGCCTAAGGCTATTCAAATTGTGCTTTAACTGGATGGCTTTTGCTTCTGCTTAATGAAAGAATCCTTTTGAACAACAACGTTTCAAGAATTCATGCTTTCTTAAGTTGGAAGGAGAGGCAATCCTTACACAAAGCACAATCTGCAAAATGGTCAACCAAGAGGAGCAATCTTCGCTCTACTGAGGGGACCTTGCAAACCATGTGTGAACGAAGCAGAGAACTGGGAGAAACCAATTGCTGGGGGGAGACAGCAACCGCCACCCAGTCGGTTGCCTGTTTTGGACACCCCATCGGAGAGGATGAGGTAACCCTGGAGAATTCTGAAAAGCCTCGCTGGTCAATTGGCATTGGGAAGAAAGATAGCTGAGATGAGAGAACCAGAGGAGTCACCCTCAGCCATGGCAACCGAAAACCGGGGTGGAAACTGGAACTAGAAACCCTTGCTGACCAGGGAGGACTGACCGAAGCACCACTGAGAGAGGATTATCTGAAGAGGCATATAACCCAATTGGTGATGGAAACATTGGAAAATCTCAACATCCGAAGGGACTCAGGACACCAACCAAAGGGCGTGAAAAGGGCAGCAGTCGCATATGATGCCATGGGAGGCCACCCCTTCTGGAGCTTACCTATCGAGCAGATGGTGCAGCAGCAGAGGGAGAAGACCCAGCAAACCCTCCCCCCCAGGCCACACACACACCAGCACCCATTCCCAACCAGCCCTGAGTCCTGCAACTGGAAAGAGAAACTCCTTCTCTTGGGGTGAAGTTTGATTGGAATACGCAAAAATTAGGATTCTTCATGGCACATGTGCTAACCTACATGCAAGAATACGGGCGTGATTTCCAAACCCAAGGATCCCGAGTGCAAGTTGTGACCCTAGCCCTAGGGGTGCCACTGCCAGATGGATGGTGGCCCTGCATAATGCCAACGCACCAGAATTACAGGATTTCAACCATTTCATGATGGCCCTGCAATGTCGGTTTGAGGACCCACTACCAGATTTCAAAGCACATGACCGCATCAAGGTGGTGAGGCAGGGATGACAGCCAGTAGCAGAGTATACTGAAGAATTCAGGGACCTCGTATGTCATGTGCACTGGCCAGAAGATATTTTGTGAGCTGTTTCGAGGATGGGCTGAGTGATGATCTATACTCAAAATGGATTCCGTTGGGCAACAGACCAAAATGGTAGCTCTGCAGTGAACCCTGAGCTTAGGGAGGCGATGTTTGGCATTTTCAGGGGTGTCAGGGGTCAGTTAACCATCTTTTGACCCCCCTCCCAGCAAGCGGAGGTGTTGCCGGCTCGATAGAGCCGTGGATGGAGCCTGAGGAACAGTTGACTGTTGGGAATAAAGTTAGAGGACAGTAAGGAGAACGGTGCAATTGGGGCCCAACTGTCAGGGCCTAGGCGGCTGCCAGGGCAACAATGGTGCTGACAGGAGTGCCGAGACAGCTGGAGGGCAGTGGCAGTACCTGGAGGCCTGGCTGCAAAGACGCCCCGTTGTTGATGGAGAAGAGGGCAGCATTACAAATGTTAGGATCCCTCAGTTTTGAGGGATCTGGACACTCCCCTTTTTTTCTGAAGCATGGGAGGGGGCTTAACAACTTAATGGGCTGAATGGCCTGAAGATCAAGGTCATGGGGAAGGGACTGAGGATTGTTAGCTGGGGGATGACGGTTGGTTCCCCCCCCCCCTTGACTGTTCCTCCCCCCCTTATTAGACTTAGGCCTAATATGGCCATTCAGCATAAATTTACAGCTTTTGATTGATCTGCAGCCTTATTTGACCATTATTTGACCATCTTGTCCTCCCTGGATTACCTGGATTATTCAATCATTTATTCCATCCTATGACTACACCTTGTTTTTCTGAATTAAGCCTCGGCTATCGCTGGTGTCAGGATGGGAGGAGGCACAGACACTGAGAGTCTTGAACTATGGTGGGACGGACCATCTTCTTGTTTGACCTTATGACTCCGGTTTGGTCACTGTGAGAGGGTGGCCTTTGAGACCTTTTCCCACCATTGAATAGACTTATTATAATCACAAGACTTCCCATCGTCGTGAGAGGGCGATGATGTTCCGATGTTCTGATGTTTTTAGCATATTGTCTTCTCTTTAACATCTTGTCCTCCCTTATTTAATCTACCTGTTTTTAACCATCTCTAACACCCTTTAGAAGAAAATGATCCTTCATCACTCTCAGCTTGCTGCTATTCTTGGATGTATTCAACTGTGGAGCTCCTTGCATTGCGAGACTCCCCCCTCTCGCAGGTTTGGCCCTCTCAACTATCGAGGGCCGCCCCTGATGATGGGTTTTGGAACCCTGAGAGGTGGTATGCTGAAAAGCAGAAGCTATGGGGTTTTTAAAATAGATTTTTAGATCCAATTTTAAGGGGATCTGGGAGGAGGGTGGTTTTTAATAACAAAAATGAGACTGGGGGGTCTCTTAAAGTCCAGTAGCCATGCCATTCTGACAGTCCCGATGGGTTGGGGAGGTTGGGAGTCGTGGGGGATGCTCGGAGGAGGGTGGGACATTCTATACCTGTGATGGTGGGAAGGGGCAGAAGTAATCAAAGTAGGAGTAGGGAGCATCACACCAGAAGCATTAGGATGGTGGCTTGCTCCTATACCTCCTGCTCACCCTGCTTTCCTGGAGATATGAGAGCAAGGGAACCTGGTCTCCATCTGGTGTATGTGAATGCCAGGTCCATGATGAATAAGGCCCTCCTCATATGAGACCTTATTGACGAGGAGGGTGCGGACCTGGCCTGTATCACAGAGACCTGGTTGGGACAAGAGGGGGGAATCCCTCTCTCTGACTTATGCCCCCCCAGGCTTTCATGTCCTGCACCAGCCACAACACCAGGGAAGGGGTGGGGGAGTGGCAGTGTTTGTGCAGAAAATCTGCAGAAAACTGCCCAGCAGCCCTGTTTCGTGTGACCCACTCCCTCCTCAATCAGGGAGTGAGGGAAGACCCTTTACAGGGCAGAGCTGAGGATTTTGTATAGTTTCTGCATAATAAAATTGCTCAGATCTGAATCGGATTGGACTCTGACTGGACGGAATCCAATTGGGAGACTAGGGTGGGTCTTGAGAATAATATCTGGATTGAGTTTGACCCTGTTTCTGTTAAGGAAGTGGACAGGATTATGGGAAAACTTAGTTCCTCCACTTGCTTATTGGACCCTTGTCCCTCCTTGTTGGTTTCGGCTGCCAGGGAGGTGACTAGAGACTGGATCCAGGCAATTGTCAATGCTTCATTGAGAGAGGGGAACTTCCCCACCTCTCTTAAGGAGGCGGTGATTCGACCTCTCCTCAAGAAGCCTTCCCTGGATCCAGACTCACTTAATAACTATCGTCCCATCTCCAACCTTCGCTTCATCACGAAGGTTGTTGAGACTGTAGTGGCGCAACAGCTCCCACAGTTCTTGGAGGAAACAGAATACCTTGACCCATACCAATCGGGCTTCCGACGCAGACACAGCACAGAAACAGCATTGGTCGCTCTGGTGAATGATCTCTGGCGGGCTCGGGATGGTAGTTGTTCCTCCATCCAGGTCCTACTTGACCTCTCAGCGGCTTTTGATACCATCGACCATGGTATCCTACTGCAGCGACTTGAGGGGTTGGGGGTGGGAGGCACCGTTTTACAGTGGTTCTCCTCCTACCTCTCGGGTCACTTACAGTTTGTATGTGTGGGAGGGCAGAGATCCACCCTGAGGCCCCTAAATTGTGGGTTGCCTCAAGGGTCAGTTCTCTCCCCCCTACTCTTTAACATCTATATGAAGCCACTGGGTGAGATCATTTGTGGCTTTGGGGTGAGATATCATCAATATGCTGATGATACCCAATTATACATCTCCACCTCAGACCACCCCAGAGATGCCCTTTCTGTGATGTCCCATTGCCTGGAGGCGGTATGGGCCTGGATGGGTAGAAACAGACTCAAACTCAATCCTCTCTACATGGGGCTCCCCTTGAGGTGCACCCGGAGGCTCCAACTGGTGCAGAATGCGGCCGCGCGGGGGATTATGGGAGCAAGGGGGCGCTCCCATGTGACACCTCTCCTGCGTGAGCTGCATTGGCTTCCGGTGGTCTTCCGGGTGCGCTTCAAGGTGTTAGTGACCACCTTTAAAGCGCTCCATGGCATAGGGCCTGGGTACTTGCGGGACCGCCTTCTGCCACCGATAGCCTCCCACCGGCCAGTTCGCTCCCACAGAGAGGTACTCCTCAGGGTGCCGTCGGCCAGACAATGTCGGCTGGCGACACCCAGGGGGAGAGCCTTCTCTGTGGCAGCACCAGCCCTCTGGAACGATTTGCCCCCGGAGATCCGTACGATACCCGATCTCCGGGCTTTCCGCCGTGCCCTAAAAACTTTTTTATTTCGTCAAGCTGGGCTGGCGTAACCCCCCCCTCTCTTTTTTAAGCTTAAAGTTTTATGGGTTTTAAATTTTAATTGCCTATTGGGTTTTTAAATTTATTGGGCCAAAATTATTTAATTCTTTTATTAATATTTTAAATTTTGTATTGGAGTGTTTTTTATTCTTGGCTGTACACCGCCCTGAGTCCACTAGGAGAAGGGCGGTATATAAATTTAAATAAATAAATAAATAAATAAATAATCCCTCCAAGACTGAGTGGCTGTGGATGCCGGCATCTTGGATTTCAGAAGCCCCATCACTTTTGATGGATGGAGAAAAAATTGCCCCTGTTGATAGGGCTCGCAACTTGGGTGTCCTCCTGGATGCTCGGCTGTCCCTAGAAAACCATCTAATGGCTGTGACCAGGGGGGCCTTCACACAGGTTTGCCTGGTACGCCAGTTGCGCCCTTTCCTGGACTGAGATGACCTTTGCACAGTCACTCATGCCCTGGTTACTTCCCGCTTGGATTACTGCAATTCCCTCTACATGGGCCTGCCCCTGAGATGCACCCGGAGACTCCAGCTGATCCAGAATTCTGCCGCACAGGTTGTTACGGGAGCCCCTCGTTACTCCCATATAACACCCCTCCTGCGTCAGCTGCACTGGTTATCAGTGGTTCTCCGGGTCTGCTTCAAGGTGCTGGTTCTCACCTATAAGGCCCTACATGATTTAGGTCCAGGTTATTTACAGGACCTTCTCCTGCTTGCTTCCCAGTGTCCTGTTCGCTCACATAGGGCCGCTCTCCTCAGGGTTCTGACGGCGAGCCAATGTCATCTAGCAGTGCCCAGGGGTAGGGTGTTCTCTGTGGGTGTTCCCACACACTGGAATGAATTACCTACCAAGCTCCGGACGGCTCCTGATCTCCGCTCCTTCTGTCGGGAGCTGAAGACTTGGCTGTTCAAGCAAATAGGCTGACTCTGATTCTGGGTTTATTATTTATCATTAATTAGTTATTTGATTTAAAGTGCGATTTTATTGTACATGTTTCTTAACTTGTGTTCACCGTCCTGAGTCCTTCGGGAGAAGGGTGGCATATAAATACATGAAATAAATAAATAAATACATACATACATACATACATACATACATACATACATACAATGCCTGCATGGCCCAAAGTGCACTGAATAACCTACATGAATGGTATGTCACCACTGAAGAAGCTGAGATCAATATGGCCAGAAACCAGTATCGAAAGGGAAGAGCATGGAAGAGATTCCCACCTCAATGGAAGCAAGAGCCCCTCAAAGCACAAACCACATTCTCTCTGAGATCTTCAGCCTGTTTCAAGTGTGGAAAAGAGGGGCACTGAGCTGCAGAGTGTCGTTCGCAAACACCCACCCGGAACCACCCACTGGGGGTAAACCCTGCAAAACTGGGCTGGTATGGGAAGGAGATTGCCCTGAAGAACAGGGAGACCATAGAAGTTCCCCTCTTTTGGGAGGAAACCCTGGCATCTGAACAGGAGGAATCACACTCATTCGGAAGTGATCCAGATGATGAACCACTGGTAAGCAAACCAATTAAACCGCTTATCCTCCCCCTAAGACTATTTATCCCAAACCAAGACAGGGAGATAAATATCTCCACTCTAGTGGATTCAGGGTGCACCCATTGTTTGATCAGCCCAACCGTAGTAGGGAAGTTGAAAAACCCCATCGCTTTCTGCCAACTAGATGGCTCAATAGTGCGTGTGTGTGGGGGAGCCAGCTTCTTTTGCTACCATGCCTCTACATATAGGCATCGGAAGCCATGAGGAAAGGCTTACATTTATAGTGGCACCTGGCATGGAATGGCTGTTGGTTCTGGGCCTTGCATGGCTGAAAAAATGGAACCCAAAGATCCGTTGGAAACAAGGCATCATAAAATTTCAGATGAATGTGATTTTTGCTGAGAATCCACATGAAGGGACTGAGGGGGCAGAGAATCGAGAAACAGCCATACCTGGTCACGCCACACCAACTGAGGGCATACCCATAGAATACAAGGATTTGGCTGAGGTTTTTAGTGAAAAGGCCTCAGACAAGCTCCCCCCGCCTCACCGCGCCACTGACTATGCGATAGAAATCTTATCCGGTGCTAAACTCCCTAAACCCAAGATGTACAGCATGTCACCGGGGGAATTGGAAGAGCTGAGAACATTTATTGATAAAAATCTAGCAAGAGGTTTCATCGATCCAGCCTGACCAAAAATTGTAGCTCCAATGTTGTTTAGAGAAAAAAAAGATGGCTCAAAACATCTCTGTGTTGATTTTCGAAACCTGAATATGATCAGTGTGGAGAACATGTATCCCCTCCCCCTTATGAAAGATATGCTGGCACACCTTGCTAAAGGGAAAATTTTTTCAAAGCTGGACTTAAGGAAGCCTTACTACCATGTCAGAATTAAGGAAGGGAACGAGTGGAAAGCAGAGAAAGGTCAATATCAAAGTTAGATGTGGACAGCTCTCAGGCTACATTTGTTCCTGGGCCAGATATTTCCACTTGAGGAATGGACAAACAGGCCAATGTTCTGACTTGATACCAAGTCCCTTGTCATCTGATAAAATATAAATTATTCCTTTTGTTTCTTCTCCTTGTTTTCAGTCTGGCCAAACAAGACCTTGTTGCTTTGCCATTTAATTGCCCTCTGGCTTTCTTATATCTCTGAGAGAAATGTTTGATATAATAAGCAGGAAGAATCTTGGCATTTTTCTCCCTCTATTTCTCATGATAGTTTTTAGCCCAGGTCTTGTAATTCCAGAGGATTGTTGATAAAGAAAACAGTTTGTTCGATTTTGCCATTTTTGTACTACACATCTTGCCCTGCTGAACTGACTAGGTGTACACTTATATTCTGTCAAACTTAATGAGCTTTCAGCAATTAATGACCCTCTTAAACAGAAATAAAACAATTCCAGCCAAGAATAATATAATAGCATTGTTATAATTTACAAGTTGTTTTTAATTTATCATGTGTACATAACAATTTGAAAATGAGCTATTGATGGAAATATTAGCAATTTGCTTCTGATTAGAAATGCAGAGAAATCCAGGAATATTCTCCACTTTGTCTGGCAAGCCAATATATGCAACTGCTTCTTCCAGATTATCTATCACTAAAAGCACCTCACTTGTGCATTACTTTGATAAGGTGTGGTAACCACATTTTTATTTATAGTTGCTAATCAAAAATACAGAAACTACTATTAGTTAAATTACATACATGTTTTGCATATTTGTACTTTGCTATTTCTTCTCTATCGTATCTTGGAGGAAAAATAAAATATCTACATAACTAAAGACTATTTCTCATTAGTACTTTGATACAATGTCTTGTCTAGAATCCCTTTATCTGACATATTTTCTTCCTGCTCAGATAAAACTTTGAAATGATTACATTTCACTGCACATTAGTTGACTGGATAATTTGAACATCAAAGGAAACTTTCATTTAATTTTAGCCCATAAAGTTGTCTTTTGCTTTATTAACTTTCGATCAATAAACAAGCAATTTGGAAATGTAATCAGGAAATGCTTCCAATGGCTGACAATGTATCAAAGCCACTGCTTGAAGGCAAGAACGAGCTGTAACAAGCAGTTTATTACCAGTAGCTGTTACTGACATTAGTCAAAACCAAGAAAGATAAAATGGAATAAGAAATGTAATGCTGGAAGAGCCTTGGGCACTCTGTTCCCTTCTTCCTTTTGAAAATTGCAAGCCTGTCTTTGATATGATAACAAATATAAACTGTTTAAAAACACCAAATATAGAAAAACTCAGAGTAGACTGTCATGGCATTAATATATTCTAAAGTGACATACAAATAGTGTAACATCTAGTGGGTGCATATTATGGAAATGTTTTCAATTGAATTTAGAAATGGAGAGTAAATAGGAAGTTTTGATTTTTAGAAAATATATATCAGGCACTTGATCTCATATTCATATTCATTTAATCCTGCTTAAAGCTGCAAGATTGGCTCTGCAATTTGAAGCTACAGAAAAATGCATTAGACTTTAATGAATGAGCATAATTTGGACAGGAATATTTGGGAAGGACAAATTCAAGAAATAGCATACCACAACAAGGGATAGAAGCTTTGGTTTTATTGCCAATTAGAAGTTACGACAAATGGTATTTCTTTTTTCCTCTTCTTTTGGTAATAGAAGAGGCAATGGCAGGATGAGTAAAAAAATTGAGTAAAAAAATTGAGTTGATGGGTGTGACCATGCAATCAAAGTCCCACCCCTTTTTTCTATACATCTCAAGGAACTGCCTTCCAGCTAAATAATGCAGAAGTGACCATTTTTGGGATACCCTCCTCACATAGATGCCCCTGGTTAGTCGGATATTTGTAGGCTAGCCATTAATCTAAACATACTTAAAGTTACTGATGGTTAGAAGTAAATGTTTCCACTAATTGTTTAAAATATTCTGTGCCATTCCTAGTACTGCTGCATTTTTACAAATGTATATTCTTATAGCATAGCTATGAGCCTATGCTTCTCATCATCAGATAAATCTTAGGATGATGGCAGGTCACATTTAAGTGTGCTTTTTAGGCAAGAAGGCCACAGTAGTTGGGCTGAGGAGCTTTCATCATACATCTGTAGGAACAACCTTTTCTGGTTTTAGGAGAGGGAAGGACATTTTTCTTTCTTCTTTTTTTTTGCATGAAAGACTAATTTATATTTGATTAAATTTTATTTTAGAGAACCAGTTAAGACAACAGACTAGAATTAATGAGACTATGAGTTCCAGTCCCACCTTAGGCTCAAAATCTAAGTCCCTTTCTCTCAGCCTGAGGAAGGAGGCAAGAACAAACCAGTTATGAAATCTTGCCAAGAAAGCAACAATGACTGTCCAGGAAATTGACAGGACTTAACAGGACTTAAGTTTTTACAAAAGTATCATATTTTTTCATAATTAATGTGATTCAAATGTAATCTTCAGCTATATTTCTCAGAACCCTCAATAAGAGAGAATAGCAGCTAGATAGAAACAAAAATATAGAAATATAGCTAATTTAATGTATCATTGATTATATATCAAAAATCTTTTGTTTTCATGTATTTTTATCCAGATAACATACACTGGTATGAAGAGACAGATGAACAACTCTGTCTCACACATTGAACTTTAAATGGTTAATAAGGTATTTTATTCATGAATTATAATTGCTGTACTTTGTGGTTTTATGCCTTTTATTTGGAAGAGGTATTTTCCTATTGTTTATAATCACACACACACTTCTTTTTACTAAATTTACAGACATTTTCACTTTGTCATGATGTGGTACTGAGTGCAGATTAATGAGAAATAAATGAATTTCATCAACTGTGGAATCAGACTGCAGCATAACAAAGTTGACAATAGTGAAGGGGATCTGAATACAGTTTATTATTTTATTATTCATTTATTGAATGTTGTTCCTCATAAAAATGAATGAATATATTGTAACTTTATTGAATCTGATACCCATGAAACAGGAGGTAAACATCTGGAGTATATAAAAATGGAGTTTAAACCTGGATAAGAAAGAGCTGCTCAAAACCTCCATGTCATATGAAAGATAATGCTCTTTTTATCAAGAATAATTTACCTGCTTTTTTATCTAATCAAAAACTGCCATTCTAAAAGTCAAGGGAATTCCCAGCCATTTGCATTAACAAAAATGAAAAGCAATTCTTTGATGGAAATCCTTCATGTGAAGAATGGAAGAATAACCTGGTGCAGCACAAGCTGCAACCTTTGGAAATAGGTCACCTCTGTAAAGTGAATGTGGAAGTATGTTTATGAATGAAATAAAAATGCAGTCTTGGAGATGGGAAGATGGAAGCTGTGTCTGTAATAACTGTCTTTCCATCCTTCCCAATTTCTCTGTCACTAAAGATTATGGCAATTAAAAGTCTCATATCTGTAATCTTTAACTAGACAAAAGTTATTGTAGGGCAATACGTTTTCAATCAAGGTATCTCAAATGAGCTAATGTACAGAATACCAGGTCCCATTACTCCGATGGGAATGAAGTTTTGAAAAGTTCTTCCAATTTCAGTATCACTGCACTGCAGCTATTCAGCATTGCTGCTGCCCTGATACTTTTCCATAAATCATTGGGGAACCCTGGGAAGCTGCAGGGAGAAAGTCAATGGGGAACCTTTCAGGGAAAGTTGTAGGTTGCTCAGGTAAGTCTCCCACACCTGTATAATCTCCATCAATCCTTCTACACTCACTTATATGTCTAAAAGGATGACCCATTGGATTATAAATTGTCTAGTTATATCACAAAGCCTCTGTCTTCTTCAGCACCATTGCTGCTTTTCTTCTCTTGTGGCTTCAAGCCCCTGCTCTCATCTGTACTTCTATCATAAAAGCCCTTTAATTGTTTTTTCATCTTCTCTTTTTACTTTTAATTTTGCACCTATTGATCCTGAATGAAGTCCTCCTCAGTGTTCTGACTTTGCTCTGCTCATTCTCTATGGTTTGTGATTTCAAGCCCGTTAATCTTTTTCTCATTCCACATGTCTTTCTAACTATGTTTTCCTTTGTGGTACCACCAGCATTTTCAGACTTTTCAATTTTGTCTCCCTTTTTCAAATTTTACCTTTTATGATGGTTTTTATCTTTTCTATGCCTGAAACTTCATTCTAGTACTAATATTTTTTTTTCTTCCTCAGGACCAAAGTGGCTTATTAAAATGGTTGGAAAAACATGTGACTCTCAATAAAATTTAATGTAGTAGCTCAGGGTTGAACTATGGTGTTCTTGATTGTTTTCGAGAAGATGTTTCATTATCCAGCTAGTTAACATCAGTGATAGAAGGGAATGGGGCTTGAGCTCTGATTATACACAAATGATTGCCTGGACAGTGTTGGTGGGAATGTTTCTTATTAGGCTGTTTGTTGTTAATCTAATATTAATTTTGGTTAATTTCTGCTTGTCTGAGTGTTGATTGCTGACCAGAAGTTTTAGCCTTCTGATTGTCTCTTTTCAATGGTGTGTAGATGTTGCTTATTTCTATGTGCCTGTTAATAGCTGATTTGTCTGAGTGTGTAAGGATCACCTCTCCTTCCAACCTAAGAAAGTACGAACTCTTGAAATGTAGTTGTTCAAAATGATTCTTTTATTAAGTAGAAGTGAAAGCCATCCAGCTAAAGCACAATCTGAATACCCTTAGGCAAAGCAATAGGATTAAAGTGGTAGAGATGCCACCCTTTAAGTCAGAATGCATATTTTAGCCAATACACAAGTGTGAAGATGTTTTCTTTACTATTCCCTTTGAGAACTGGAACAAACATGCATTTCCACCACTACCCTTTAAAGTGAGACAACCCACATGGCTATCATATAAATTCCTGCAGGTAAAGGGAAACTCAGGCCCGCTTGGCACCAGGATATAGGTTATAAAATATCTGATGACACAGGTCCTGCTAGTAAATGGAATTCAGTCTCCCCCTTCCTTCACTTGAATGACAATATCACATTTTTTTTTGGATCTGACAGAGTGCCAGGCTCTCTAGGAATTCTTTAGTATTTTGGACTTAGCTTGATCTAGGTTGCTCACAGTTTCACAATTGAAACTATGGTGAAGTCTGTCCATGTTGTGAAATTAAGGAATTTTCATCACGTCTTCTGACTGGTAGCTGGAATTCATGGAGTCTTCTGTCTGCTTGTCCTACATAGTGATTGTACAATCCTTACATTATATGTTGTAGATGGCTCCTGTTTTTTTCTTCTAGGATCTTTTGGTTTACTTAAGTTGTTTTGGTTGGCTTTAATGGTTTGTGTACTACATTAGAACCATATAGTTCTAATAGTCTGTTGGTTGTTTCTGAGATGTATGGCCATGTTTTTCACAGCTTGTGTTGGACATTCATATGCCTGACCACATTCATGTACCTGACTACTGAACCCACTTTAGCACAACTAGCACAACCTGTGAAAAGGATACACAGCAATATATCAAAAGCATCTCAGAAATAAATACAAACAATTACATTCCCATTTTCATGCCACAGAACTGGGTTATTTGTATGGTAGCCTTTGTAGAACCTAAAGAATGCCTCCTGCATCACAATGCCTACTTCTTGGAAAAGCATATTCCTTCAAGAAGGGTCCTGACCTGTTACTCATTTGTAAAGCCTTGAAACATTGTCTTTCCCCTGGATATTTTTTTTTGAATTTTTTTTGAATTTGTATTTCTTATACATATAATGTAAATGTACATTTTCCTTGAAGACATTGCACTTCTTATCCAAGTAGCTTTTTCAGTTCTGACTAAATGATGGAGAATTTCATATTTTTTGGTACTTCTTTTAACATGTGTTATAGAACATAACACATTATTATACATGATGATAATTAGACATGATATTGAAATAGCCTAAGCTTGACTGACCCACAATCTTTTATTTAATAACATTAAAGTCTCCTGAGATTGATATTTCAACTGTCTTGGAGATTATGAAGATCTCCTGAGATTTGATGATCACATGGAATTGCTACCAAGAAGTTTCTTCAGTTCTGACTGAATGGTAGAGAATGTTGCACACAAGCTTCTTAGATGAGAAGTGAAACGTCTTCAAGGAAAAACAAAGAAAGTCCGGTTGCATTTTGAAAAATCGTATTTGGGACAACTATGATGTGGGTGATTGGGAATCCCATAGACATTTAATAAATGGAAAGCTTTTCAAAGTAAGCAGCCATAAATAAATTTTAGAATAAATATATTGACTTTAATATTAGCAAAAAGTACATGTTTCACAAAGTTTGAATTCAATTGGTCGATGTACCAAATAATTGTACAAAATGTGATCCCAGAGTAAGTAAATTGATGTGGTCATCCAATAAATAGCTTTGTCATCTAGGCAAAAATAACATTTTATAATCAGTAGCTATGAAATAAACATAAGGGTAATATCTTCAATCAGAATAGAGCTGGAAGGGGCCTTGGAGGTCTTCTAGTCCAACCCTCTGCTCAAGCAGGAGACCTATACCATTTCAGATAGGTGGTTGTCCAGTCTTTTCTTAAAAACCTCCAGTGATGAAGCACCTACAACTTCTGAAGGCAAGCTGTTCCACTGGTTATTTGTTGTCACTATTAGGAACATTCTCCTTAATTCCAAGTTGTTTCTCTCCTTGGTTAGTTTCCATCCATTGTTTCTTGTCTTGTCTTCTACTGCTTTGGAAAATAAGTTGACCCCCTCTTCTTTGTGGCAGCCCTTCAAATACTGGAATACTGCTATCATGTCACGCCTAGTCCTTCTTTTCTCTAGACTGGCCATACCCAATTTCTGCAACAGTTCTTCATATGTTTTTGTCTCCAGGTCCTTAATCATCTTAGTTGCTATTTTTTGCACTTTTTTCAAAGCCTCAACATCTCTTTTGTAAGGTGGTGACCAAAACTGGATGCAGTGTTCCAGGTATGGTTTTACTAAGGATTTATAAAGTGGTACAAATGCTGCACATGATTTTGATTCTATTCCTCTGTTTATACAACCAAGGATTGTATTAGCTTTTTTGGCTGCTGCCACATACTGTTGGCTCATGTTTAAGTGATCATCCACTGGGACTCCAAGGTTCCTCTCACAGTTACTGTTTTTAAGACAGTTTTCACCTAATCTATACTTGTACCCTTGGATTATCTTGTCTAGTTGAAGTATTAGTACGTATCTTCACGTATTAGTACGTGAAGACAGATATGATATAGTTGCCATTACTGAAACTTGGTTGGGAAATTGTTAACGTTTTAGACCAAGCCAAATCCAAAAATACTAGGAAATTCCTTGAAGCTTGACATTCAGACATGCATTCAATTTAAACTAACATAGTAAGGCATAATTTAACATGAATGCTAAATCATAGTCTTGAACAACCATCCCTTGGCATCAAAGTAGCATAATCTATAGTTGTTGGATAAACTATTTGAATTTTTCAGCTGATTCTGGGACTATTATTTAAGAGTATGGTAGATCATGTAGGACTATCATGTCAGAGTATCAAGTGATATGCAGATGAGTGTCTATGCAAATACAGTGCATGTAACATCAGATTTTTCGGTTAGTACCTTCTTTTCATTCCCCCATCAATTCTCCTATTTCATCTTTCAAATACATATGTGACAATGGACACAAATATAAATATTTCATTCTAATATCAAAAGAAGCCATGAAAGCATACATGGCTTCGAGGTAACATAATCTGAATATATATATACATATATATACATATATATACATATACACATACATACGTATATATGTATGTATATATGTATATATGTACACACACACACACATTTTTACAAATAAACCTTAAAAAGCATGAGAGAATGACTTCCTGTCACTGTACCTAAAGCACGCTCAAAAGCATACCCCAGTAATAAAAAACCCTTTTGAAAACACTATGGCCAGTTTGAACATTTCATTTCTCTAGTCTCTTGTTTACAATAGTTAGGACCCATTATTTATCAAAAACAGCAAGAGGATAACAACAACATTTTTAAAAAAATGCCAGCAACCAGTTTTAAAAGTAAATTATTCTTTGTTTCTCTTATTTTCTGTCTGTCTTCAAGTACACCTTTCCAGCTCATTACTGCAAATCATTTGAATTCCAGCACACAATGTCAGCTGAACTGTAATCTGATTACTTTATGGAGGAATTAGTATGTATATTTAATGTAGAAGGGTTTTAATCTTGATGAAAATAATCCTAAGAAACTGTGATAGGGCTGCTCATATGTCTGGCAGATATGCCAGTAACATGCTAATAAATGACAGTTGATTTATGCATCTGGATTCTTTTATTTATAAAAATAGCAAGTGGACTGATTTTTGATATTAATAATACAAGTGAATCCACTTTGATTAGACTTCTGTGGAGAGCTGCACATATTCAGCATTACAATTAAATCTTATGATGTGGAATGGGAATGACATGCTAATGAAGCAAGTCAGTGAGCCTGAACCAAGAATGTCCAACATCATTATGGGATATCTTAGATGAAAAGTAATTATAAGAGGAGTACTGAAATGTCATTAAAAATCTTCAGTAAGAGATTTAACTTGATATTTCTTACTAATGTTGGATTTTTCTTTTCTCTCTCTTTAAAAAAAAACCCAGCATAACTGAACACAAAGTTCCTTTCCAGAATTTACAGAAAGGGGTTTTAAGAAAAAGATATAATCTAGTGTCCTAATTTAATTTGGTACATCAAAATTCAATGGTGGGATTTAATTGAAATCTCTTTTTAATAATTTCAGATGAATTAGCAATTAGGACTTGATCCGATTTCCATGAGACTTATTAAAATTGAGAAGAAGCCCTTGAAATTTTTTATTCTGTTCACTCCATTAGTACAATACATTTCGTCGAAGAGACTCTGTCAGTTGGTAAGATGTGGTTCTTGTTTATTTATGAGAATTTGGTTCAAGGCGGTTCAAAAGAGGTAACCTTATGCATATTCATAATGGACTAACTCATAATATATGAATCAAGAAAAGGTTTCAGAGCTTAGATTTCTGAGTTTAGATTTCTCTTTGTTTCCAAAGAAGTTTACAACTCTGACAATGCTGTAGTTTTTGATACTTTTTTTCTATTTAGTTTGACTGTACATAGCATCTTCAACAGGATGAAAACAATTTGCAAGGAATAAACATAATGGCTGCAGTGTAGTACATAATTATGCCCACTTCCATGCATTAAAGGTAAAAATAAAGGTTCCCCTCGCACATATGTGCTAGTCATTCCCGACTCTGGGGGGGGGGGGGGGGAGGTGCTCATCTCTGTTTCAAAGCCGAAAAGCCAGTGCTGTCTGAAGACATCTCTGTGGTCACGTGGCTGGCATGACTCAATGCCAAAGGCACACGGAATGCTGTTACTTTCCCACCAAAGGTGGTCCCTATTTTTCTACTAGCATTTTTGATGTGCTTTCAAATTGCTAGGTTGGCAGAAGTTCCATGCATTATATAATATAATTGTACATTAGTAATGTGCTAAATAGTATTCAGTATTGCTGTTTATTATATCAAGCTACCAGTGTCCAGTAGAAATGAGACTCTTAAATGATTAACATATGACATAATATAACAGGATGTGCAACCCAAGGTAAGCTTATTGCTTTTACATTATTACCATATTTTGAATAATTAAGCATGGAAGGGGAAAGATATATAACTTCTCCTTTCCCAGTGTCAACACTCCTGAATAGCTTGATAGTTAATGCAAGTTATGAAAAAAAAAAAAATAGAAAGCTAGCAGTCACATAGCACCAGACTCTTCCATCACTGCTGCCAGATCATCCTACTTGTAAGATTATACAAAGGGAAATGGAAAATTGGCAATAGTATCCACCAGTTGGGCCAAAAATATGTATTGTGAAATGAAAGTCAGACTTGGGGAGACCAAGAATTATATACTATACCAGCTCCCCCAAATCTAAGGCAAACAGATCAGTTTCCATGTTAGTTTTCATGTTGATTATGTCAAAGGTAAAGAGCAGTTCAGAGTCAAAGTGAATAAGAATTAAAGACTTTACGAACAAAAGTTCAAATTCTAAAAGGAAGAGTTTTAGAACAACTTCCTCTCTGTTTTGCCAAGCCAAATTTTAAATACATCCTGAACTTTGTGAGTCAATTGATGTGGTGTTCACCATCTTGTGACACTCTTGAAAACCAATTTCCATATATGACAATATTATATTTGTGGATACTTAAGAATGGCTGCTGCTAGAAATTTTAATTTACAAACTTTATATTACAAAAGTTGACAATTCATTGTAAATTGTTTCCAATCATCTACAATAAGTTGTACTAAGAATAAAGCTGGTACAAGCTGGTGTAGCTGCATACTATCACAGATAATCAATCCTAGTTATCCTGTAACTCTATTTACTTCTGAATTTTAAATCCCTAGCTAAAACAAAGTTTAAACAAATATAAAAAGGCAACACAATTAGTAACACAATAAAAAGGAAAAATATTGAAAAATATGAGCGTATCACTTGTGTATCTCAATATATCAATTATTAAAATACATAAACATTTCAAATTTAAAAGAAAAATACTTCAGTGCATTATATTTCCATTAATTGAAAAAAATGGCTTTTAAAAAATAGATAACATATACATCTTTAGAATTTAGACCCATTTTCACTTATTTTTCAATGTAATACAGTACTTAACCTTAAATTGTCAGAATAGAAAAGCAAGTTATAAATCAAATTAAATAAATAATACATATTGGATTTTAAGTAAAATTTTTATAGGTCTACTCAAAAGAAGGACTTAATGTGAGTAAAAGAATGGAAAATTAACAATTTAAGTTTTTAAATTGCTTTTTAAATGCATGTGCACACATATACACAGACACAAGTATAAAATGATGTTATTTATATTATGCTCCTTGCAGCTTTGATTGCACAGTACTAGAAAAGTAGGTTTAATTCAAAACCTACTAATTAAATTTTTTTTAAAAAAAATCAGAAAAACAAAAATGGGAATTTAAGTATAAATACAAATTTGGAAAAATCAATCAATGGAGTAAGAAAAACAAAAGCAAAATCATTTCTTATGCTTACACATAACTTTATCAATTAAAGTAATCCATCTATCTAAAATAATGGATATATTTTATTTTCATGGTCACTTGAACAAAGTTTCCTTTTCAGTGTTTAGTTATTAGGATTTTATATTGGAATACAGGTGTGGTCAAGAAGCTTCGATTTCCCCATTTGTTAGATTTTCCTGAAGCTCAGTAGAGATTGATAGCAAACAAAAGCTTTATGAAGACTTTATTTTTATTATCTACCCCTACCATTGCCTGTCATTTTTTTGTCGATGACAGCCTCCCATAAAGGAAGCAACAGGAGATTGACAAGGTATTTTCCATTTCAGAGTGCCCTGAAGAAAATCAGTTTGCAAAAATCATAATCTTGGATCCCAACTGTTCTCACATTCCTTGATTTCTCTCCCACCATATCATTAAATATAGGAATGCCATGAAAGTGTAGCTCCGGCGGCACCACCAGAACCCACCAGTCTATAAGTGTAAAGTGTGAAATGATCCTCAAGACAGACAAAAGCTATTTAAATAACAGTCCACAAGCTGATAGGTAGAAAGATATCATATCCTTTGGAACAGCCTATGGACTGATTTCTGAAGAACAAATAAAAAAGAATGCATAAGATATTGGAAGAGTTGGATAAACCAATAAGGATTCATTTCAGAAGATGTTATATTCAGTTCAATATTCTATTAGTAACAATTTTATAGGTTTTAAAATAAATTAGAATTTAAAATAACAAATTGATGTAGCTTTATATACAAATTCATATAAAACTACATCAATTGCCATTTATCTCCTATAAAGAAATAAACTTTCTTTAAGTCCTTGGAAGGGTTGAAAATTAATGAATTCTGTTTGTATGCAGTCAGCCCTGCAGATGCACTGTAATTTTAAATGGATTTGATCTATTACTTCCTGTAGCACTAGAAATGGTGCTGATAGGTATAAGATAGAGCGGTGCATATTGCAATGTAATGGGGCATTATTAACAAAGTAATTAAAATAAAAGAAACACCCTTTAATGCTGAATTCAGTCAACTACTGTCCGAAAACTGTTGAAAAATAACTTGAGTTTGGTGTTCCATAGTTCATATGCTACTATGTATAACACAGTAGAGAGAAATTGGGGAAATTATGAGTTGTGAAAGTGTATTTGTCAGATCCCTAATGTGACACTGCCATTCAAATGAATTGGGGCGGGGGCGGGGGGGGCGGGGAGGGGAGCATGGGGATAAGCTGTATTTTTATAACCTTTTTCCTGGTGTCTAAATGTCCTGCAGCATTGTCACCTTCTTTGGAATTTAATAAGGAGGGAGGGCCATGTGGATTGTTTCAGTTTGCTGAAAGTGGAAGAAGATCCTTATCTGTTTCTCAAGACGGCTGTTACAATAAACATCTCCACACCTGTGGATTGGCTAAATCCACATTAGGAGGAGAGGGATTCTAAAGCCCTATTTCTAACTATGTAGTTTGGGAGTGAACTTAGAATCTGCTTCACCTGTTCTGCTATCACTTCTTCTCAATAAAAGGTTCCTTTTGAAATACCATGTTTCAAGAGCCTATACTTTCTTGGGAAAGGAGGAGAGGCAGGTCCTTACAGTATTTGACTGTAGAAGAGTTAATTTGAAGCAATGATATGTAGATGTGGATGGTGAGGACAGAATTCTTTTAGAAGCATTGCGGAGTTGGGGATGAACTACATTGCTTCTGGCTATTATTTAATGTTTATAAATATATTTTTTTTTGCACCTTTGGTTATGGGAATATAGCAGCCCTGCAAATATTGCTAAAAATTCCCACAAAATCTAGTTAGCATAGCCAATGGCCAGGTAATATGTAGGGGGCACTCAATAATATCTCATGATGCTTTTAGAATACAGGATGCTCTATAGAGCAATATCAGCAAGATTGCAAATTAAATTTGGACAGGCAATAAAGGCAACAAAATAAAATTCCCATTCTTGGTTTACAAGTCTACTATGCAATACCATGGGTGCTTCTTGAACAAACATGTGAGCTGCAACTAACTATACATGTAATTATACAACTATTTTCACAGGTTGATCCAATGCACTTTGTTACAAGTAGCTCTCAATGTGTCTCACTTCTATGAGCGTAGGACATAATACTTTGACAATGGATGTGTATAAAGCACAATGTTCATAATTCAATACCATTGTACTTGGGTTGTTAAATTCCACGTGGCTGATAAGGAATTGGGAAAGGGAAGTAGAATAGAATAGAGCTGGAAAGGATCTTGGATATCTTCTAGTCCAGCCCCCTGCTCAAGCTGGAGACCTGATACCATTTCAGACAAGTGGCTGTCCAGTCTCTTCTTAAAACTCCCCAGTGATGAAGCACCAATGATTTCTGAAGACAAGCTGTTCCATTCGTTAATTGTTCTCACTGCTAGGAATGTTCCCCTTAATTCTAGGTTGTTTCTCTCCTTGATTAGTTTCGAAACATTATTTCTTGTCCTACCCTCTGGTGCTTTGGAGAATAATTTGACTCTCTTTTCTTTGTGGCAGCCCCTCAAATATTGGAATACTGCTATCATATCACCCCTAGTTCTTCTTTTCTCTAGACTAACCAAACCCAAATCCTGCAACCCAATGGTGAAATGCTACTGGTTCGCACCAGTTCGAGCAAACTGGTAGTGATAAAAATTACCAGTTCAGGTGAACCGGTAGTAAAAAAAGAGCTACTGGCTCCAACCAGTATTTCTGACGATCAGCTCTGCTGCGCGATTTAAAATCTGTAGAACGCAGAAAATCCTGCTTTCTAGTGAATCTAAATTGTGCGGCACAGCTGTTGCCACCCTCACTGTTCTACTTATCATCCCAAGCCTCCTTTTCCCATTGTTTGGCACAAAGTGTGCATGAGCACATGGAACGCACATTTGGCATGCACTGCGCATGCACAGCCAGCTAACCGGTGGCAAACCGGTTCAGATTTCACCACTGCTGCAAACGTTCTTCATATGTTTTAGCCTCCAGGCTCCAGATCATTTTAGTTGCTCTTCTCTGAACTTTTTTCGAAGTCTCAACATCTTTTTTGTAGTATGGTGACCAAAATTGGTTGCAGTATTCCAGGTGTGGTCTTACTAAGATTTTATAAAGCGGTATTAATACTTCTCATGATTTTGATTCTATTCCCCTGTTTATACAACTCAAGATTGTATTAGATTTTTTGGCTGCTGCTGCACATTGCTGGCTCATATTCAAGTGATCATCCACTAGCACGCCAAGGTCCTTCTCACTATAACTGTTTTTGAGCCAGGTTTCACCTAATTTGTACTTATACCTTTGTTTTTTCCTGCTTAAATGTAAAACTTTCAACAAACCTTTGCAACAAAACTGTGTAACTAGTTATAACTTTATTTGATTCTATATGTTTGCAGATCTGGTTTTTTATTAACTTTTCCAGGATCTTCCCAGTTATTGATGTTAGTATGTAGTTTTCTGGGTCTGTTTTTTGATGTGGGAACTGCACCAGCCCTTTTCAATGCCCTGGTACTTCCCCTGGTGCTCCAGGATTTTTGAAAGATTTGGTACAATGGTTCTGAGATACATTTGCCAGCTCCTTCAGAACTCTGGGATGTAATCTGTCAGGTCCAGTGACTTATATTCGTCAAAATCAGATAGGTGTTCTCTTACCATTTTCTTGCTTGTTTTAATTTTTATTTCTACTCTGTCTTTTTTGGTAGGTTGGGCTATAGTTTCTTTTTGTGTGAAGACTGATGCAAAGAATGAATTAAGCACCTCAATTTTCTCTCTACTGCCTGTTACTTCCTTGCCATCTTCTCTCTTCAGTGGAATGACTTTTTCCTTGTTATTTATATGTTGAAAGAAACTTTTTTATTATCTTTGACTTTTGTTGCAAGTCTTCGTTCATTCTTTGCTTTCCTGACTTCATCTTTGCAGGTTCTGTCTACCTGCTGATATTCTGCCTTAGTGGGAGTTCCAAGATGGAGGACTAGTAGGATATATGCTTCTCCCGCTCGGCCTCTAAGTTTTTATTTCATCCTTATTGTGTTTTTTTTTTAACTGTGCTTTCAGCTTTTACCCTCCCCCCCCCCCCGATTCTTGCAGGGGAGTTTTTAATGCAAAATCGCATACCAGTTAATTTTCCAACTCTCCCCCGGCAACTCACATTTTACTCTGGCAACGAGCCCAGTTTTGCAACTCTTCTGATATCTCTGTTTATGAGGCCTAATTGCCTGGCCCAGCGCCCTGCCTTTATCACTCATACTGCCTGCAATCAACTCGGCAAATGTTCCCTATGAGCTGTTTTAAGTGCCTTGACTGTTTTGATGTATATGGGCTGATCTTTGCTGAAGCTTTGCCCATATAATCTGTTTTTAACTGGGAGACTCTATAAGCCAGGGACATTTTTTTAATCTACTATCAGAACGTAAACCTGCTTTGGGCCATATTACTACCCAACATCCTCCTCCAAGAGATCAACCAGCTGCCCTGATATGAGTCCACACAAACGTCATCGTTCCTTATCCCTGAGGGACCCTTGTCTGGAGACCTCCCTTGAAAACATAATGGGCCCCTTGCCTAAGATCAAAAAGACTGACACCATAAAATTAAACCAAGATCCGAACATATCAACTACTTCCTTGGATGAATTCTTCCAAAACTTAATATCTCTGGACTCTCTGCCCAGCTCTCCTTTGAAAGAATCGGAATCCCTGGCTGCCTCACTCTGTAACACACCTTCTCTGCTGGATTGTCCGACACCATCAGATGCTAGTTCTGTCTTGCCCTGTTTCACTCCTGTGCCGTCCCTTACCGACTCAGTTCAGTCCTCGGATATCTGGCTTTTGCAACAGTTCTGTCTCCATCTGGCCGACTCTATTACCCTTCTGACATCCTCTGTTGGAGTGCTGGAGGGCAAAGTGGAATCCCTTAGTAATTCGGTCTCAGCATCACATCCCTGTAGAACCATCAGACATGCACTGAGCCCATCCCGAATGGATAGCCATCTCCCTCCACGACCAATGCCGTTAGTGAATCTCCAATTGCTCACAGCCAACTTATGTCTGAACCTGGCCCATTCCCATTTTAACAAGCACAACTGGACCAACTGTAAAACCATATTAGACACATTGAGGCTCTTATCCAATTCTCACATCTGGGACAATGAGCTGCTTTCTGTGGCATGGCTTCCCAGCACATCCCACCATAAACGTTTGATTCTCAAGTTCAGCTCATCCAAGACCCCCTCACTTTTATGTGGTCTTCGCAACCATCTGACCCATTTTGGAATCTTCCCTCAGAGATGCTTTATAAATACCCACCTATCTTCTCTTGGGAGGAAGCCAATCAATGTGGACACTTGCCGCCGGATGGGGATGGAATGCAAGGACCTTCACACGGAAGCTGGTAGCTCTTTGAAGGCCTCAACCACCAGTTCCACAAATCTGCTGATGACCCAGCAACAACAGAAGAATGACCTCCAGACCAGAAATGTTGCGCTCCCAGATCAACCTCTCTCTACCTCTGATTCCGAAGGTTTATCAGGACTCGGCCCCTTATCTTTGATCATTTGTTCCCCTTCTGCCCCAAGAATCTCGCCTCTTGAAATGCCACACTATCAGTCCCCACAACTGGCTGGTTTGACCTTCCGGACTCCTCGGGCTCCCCCTCTTTCGCCGTCTATCATCATCACCAAATCACATAACGGCTGCATTTATTTTGATGACAACAACACCATACAGCTGCCCCCTCCGACAGTTTTACCTGTACAATATTCAAGCCACTACCCAGACCAGGACGATAACCTCAGTCCAAATCTGGCTTCCCACCAGAATTCTCCAAGATGTAAAAATGACCCCAAAACCAAGCAAGAAAAACAAGGCAAGATAACAGATTTTTTTGGTCTAACTGTCCCCCAGTCTTTCCATCTGCCCCCTGTTGCTACTAAATGACAGTCAAAGATTCACCATCCAACTCCTCCTTGGTCCATCTTGAGTTGGAACATCACAGGGTGGGCATCCAAAAAAGTCGACCCGGACTTTTTGAACTACCTCAAAAACTTTCAAATCCTCATATTTCAGGAAACATGGGAGATCAACGACATTTTGCTATGTGGTTTTGAAATCATATCCTTGCCAGCCTGTCCCTCACTGCTTGGTGGTCGTTCGAAGGGCGGCCTTGCAACAGGTATCTCCCTGGATTTGCATGCAAATGTGGTCCCTGTGGACTCTCTTCACCCTTATGCCCAGGCAAATCTGATATCCATTGGGAAACTCTCGCTCCTGGTGTTTAATGTCTACCTTCCTCCCGGGGGCTCTCACTGGGACTTGGATGAGGTGTGGGCCAGTCTGGAAGATTTTCTCGCTACCATCACACTTAGATTCCCACATTCTTTGGTTCTTCTGTCAGGGGATCTAAACACCCGCACTGCAGGGACTTGAGAAACCCTAGTTGCCTCCCGTTGGTGGACAGGCCCGGCCAGGGATGATCACCCCCTGGACACCCTGAAAGGGAGAGTTTCCAAGGATCGGAAAGTTGACAAAGCAGGGACCTGTCTAGCTCTTCTTACCATCAAACTAGGCCTCTTCCCCCTTAATGGCTGATGTGGCCTAGATGTCCCCAGGGAATTTACCCACTTGGCCAAAAATGGCAACAGCACAATAGACTATATTTTGGTTTCGAGAGCCTTTTTGCCATACATTTCCTCCTTCAAAGTAGACTACAGGAATTTCAGTGACCATCTTCCGCTCACTAAGTTGCATGGCTATATAGACCTCAAGGCCATCCCGCTCACACTGTCTCCATAGACTCTAATCCCAGAGGCTCCCAAATGTTGCCGAAATGGTCAAAGTCTCTGGCCCTTTTCCACGCACGCTTTTATCATCAAGAAGCAGCCAATACCTTGTCAGCCTTGATCGGAACCAAGGCTACACCTGGTATGCTATTGACCGCCTTCACTGAGTGTCTAAACGGTCTTATAGCCTCCTTTCAGCCCCCCACCCTTATCCCTGGTAGAGTTTCCCAGAGGAAGGGAGCCCCTTGGTTTAACTCACAATGCAAACAAGCCAGGAACCATATGAGATCTATATATTCTGCCCACAAACGAACAGGTTCATCAACGCCCCCCCCCCCCACATTTTTTGAGGCCAAGAAGGCATACAAGCCTCTTTTAAGAGCTAAGCAAGACTGGCATCAGCTTAGGTGGAATGCATTACTAGATACCACAAAATCCAGCAACCCTCATGATTTCTGGAGTCTGTTAAACAGGAGGGCAACTAGTAGACTCACTCATTCCATCTCGGCCACTACATGGGAACTCTTTCTATGCTGAGTCTTTTACGACACTGACGTGCCAGTCTCTTTGACCACAGGCTCTTTCCCTAACCACCTTCCCAGATGGCCTCCTGTCGAACCATCCACGATTGCCGAGCTAATCGGACAACTCAAACTTCAAAAAGCTCCTGGCCCGGATCTCATCCCAGCCGAAGCCATCCTAGCCCATAAGGACTGGTGGATCTCAGTTCTTACTGAGGTATTCAATGCAATCAACCAAATGGGCCTTATCCCCAAGCTCTGGAAGGATGTTATAATTATCCCAAAAAACAAGAAAGGCACCCACTCCGATCCCGGCAACTTCCGTAACATCAGTCTTCTTTCAATTTTGGGGAAACTCTATGCCTGCTATCTCCTGTCCAAACTGGAGTGCTGGGCTGAAGAGGCCGACCTGCTCGGTTATGAGCAGGCGGGGTTCCGTCCAGACCACTCTACAATTGACCATGCTCTGATCCTTCATCATCTTGCCGTAAAATACTTCACCCCCAGGAAGGGCTGTCTCTGCGTTGCCTTTATAGACCTAAAGGCTGCCTTTGACAACATCCCTAGAGCTAAGCTGTGGGCCAAACTTTCCACCTGGGGTATTGATAAAAGATTACTTTGGCTTATATCCCGACTGCATGAAGGAACAGAAGCAAAAGTGCGCCTTACCCCGCAGAGGGATCTCACTAAAGCTATCCCCGTTAATAAGGGGGTTAGGCAGGGGTGTATACTGGCACTCTTTCTCTTTAACCTATATATCAGTGACTGGAGAAAGGCATTTTCTGATCACATGGTCTACATCCATGCTCCTAGATTAGCTGATTACAGATGTCCATTCCTGCTCTATGCTGACGATGCCGCAATACTTTCATTCTCCTGAGTGGGCCTATGTAGAGCCTTAAAAATCCTTTCTGCTTATTGCTCTGCTAACCAACTCCATATAAACCATTCTAAGTCTAAAATCATGGTATTTGCAAAAAGTAGGAAAATTTATCACTGGAACCTGGATGGCATCCCAGTGGAACAAGTCCTCAGATTTCAATACCTAGGTATCCTCTTTCAATCTAATACCAAGTGGCCTGTGCAGGTTGAATCTCTCTGTAATAAGGCTAAGATTTCCACCCATGCCCTCTTGCACTTTTTTCATACCGAGGGAGCTCATCATATCCCCTCAGCAATAAAAGTCTACAGGGCAAAGGTGATAGCGGCTATCACCTACAGCGCCTCCCTATGGGTCCAATCCAACATCTCCTCTCTTGAGTCTGTCTACAGCCATTTCCTATGCTGTCTGATGGGAGTCCCTCCCTGCGTAAGTAACGCCGCAATCCGGTTGGAACTGGGCATATCTTCACTTGCTACAATCATGTGGAAATGTGCAATTGGATATTGGTTGTCCCTGTGGACCAGACTCCCAGGTTATTACCTAGGCTAATGCCTATGGTGGGACCCTTTTCATAGTCCCTGGGCCCATAATATCCATACAAAAATTTTGAAGATCGGGATTTCCCTCGTTGAAGCTTTTATTTTAGGCCTTGATGCTGCCAAATCATTGATTTTTCAATGGCTGGATGACATTGATAGACAAGTAAATCTGGCAAACAGATCGGGAACATGCTCACCATTTTCCCTTGGAATTGTTCCCTTGTCTCACCCTCCGCCTTACCTCTCTGCGTTACATTCTATCAAACATAGGCTCGCATTTATGAAGGCAAGATTTAATGTGATCCCCTCAAATGCCCTCGACAGTAGGCTCTCGGGGGGAGTAAAATCCTCCTATTGTACATGTGATGGCTGATCCCCAGAATCTCTGTTCCACATTACATTCGTATGTCCCCACTACCCCACTACTGAGTTTTGTTTCCCCTATTTCCCAGAGATTCCCTGGATCACCTGATGTGTTCAGCCTTTATTTCCTACTCCAGGATGCAGACCCTAATATAACTTCAAAGGTGGCAAAAATTTTTGCTGCAGTCATGGCTGAAAAAAAAACGGGGGAAGAGACGGGTAATTCCTACAGCAGAGGATCACTAGTATTGATAGTACAGATTGTATCTGAGGTAGTAGGTGGTGTATTGTCACATGATCTATTTACATTTGTAAAATCTACCCCCCCCCCTTTTATGTGTATTTTAATTTGGTCTCCGACCGCAATAAAGGCTATCTATCTATTCTGCCTTAGTTATGTACCCCTCTTTCCAATTTTTTTGTACTTCTCTTTATCTTTGGGAGATCTTTGTGCAACCATGCTGGTTTCTTCTTGAATTTCTTGGTTTTCTTTTTCAGTGGTATTATGCTGTTCTGTGCTTTTATGATCACATTTTTCAGAGTTTTCCATGCTTCTTGAGTTGTTTCCCCCTTTAGGATTTTCATCCATGGAATCTTTCCTAGGCTCTCTCTGAGTTTGTTAAAACCGGTTCTTTTAAGTTTAAGACACTGGTTGGGTTATGTTTTATTGTTTGTATTTGCATTATATTGAATTCCAGTATGAGGTGGTCACTCTTGCCCAAGGTTCCGGCAACTTCAATTTCCTCTATCACTTTGTCTTTATTAATAAGAATTATGTCCAATATAGTTTTTCCTCTAATTCCCTCTTCTACCTTTTGGATGACAAAGTTGTCTGCTAGGTTGGTTAGGAAGTGGTGGTATTCAGCCAGTTTGCACCAGTTCTAGCGAATCAGTAGTTAACTTTCTGAGCAGTTTGGCAAACCGGCTGCTGGAAGAAATCTCTTTCCAACAGCCTTTCATTTTTCCCACTTTATGGGATTAATCCTGTCAGGAAGGCAGGAAAGAGGCATTCTGGTGTGCCTGTGTATTGTTTCTAACCTGCTTAAGTGTTTTCCAACACTGCCTTTGGGTTAAGCATTGTTACATTGTAAACAGCTTTTAATGGTTCTTGGCGGTATGCCCAGACTTTCTATAGCCTGAGTTTCTCTGGAGTTATTTTTAATTTGCTGGTACTTTTATTCCGGGGCTTGGGAGGAGGGACTGGTTGGATTAAGAGCTATTTATATAAGGGTTGGCATAGGCGTAGAAGAAATAGCTGAGAGACAGGATGCAAGTTTGGCACTCTTTCTGATTTTTCTATTGCCTTTCTGGGGGGGGGGGAGTGTAATCTTTCCTTAAATCTGAATATCTTGTGAGGTGAGTAAGACCAGCTGGTATCTTTAAGTGGTGCAAATGGATCTAAGGATTTCTTTTCCTGGGTGGGAAAGGGAGTTTTGTCAGTTCACTAAGCACAGGAGTCTCTTATCAATGGAGATTCTTCAGTCATCCAGGTCATGGTTGTCCCAAAGGTGCTTTTTTCAAGAGGCAACTGGACTTCCTTGGTTTCCAGAAAGTTCAGTTGCCTCTTGAAAAAGCACCTTTGGGACAGGAGTCTCTTGCATTGCTTTGGAGTGGCCAAGGCACATGATTGCTCACTGATGGTAAGTGGATCCTCCTTCCAAATTGTTTAGTTTTCTCTCATAATAATAAGGTTTAGTAACATGGCACCAGTTGTAGAAAGTTAGCACCCATCACTCTCCTAGAAGAATGAAATAGTTTGAGAAATATTAAAAAGGAAGAATATATTTTCCTGGATGAGAAATGGAGAAACATGTTTTCTTAGAGGGAGAAAGCAGCCTCCACCCTCCTTAATAGCCCACAGCAGTGGGCTATTCAGCACTGAAGAGATAAAGAGATAGGTAGCTCTATTCATAGGCAAAAATTCGCTGCAGCAAGATCTGAACAAAGGCAGAATGGGATTAGCCATCACTCAAAATCCAAAACAGGAGGAATTGCCTAACACCCTTTCAGGACACAAGCCTCTTCATTACATCATCTCAGAGAGATGTGGTTCTGCTTCATAATTAAACCATCTTTCCAATCAACCTCCATGTTTCCAGTGTCTTTCTCCCAGCTTGGAACTGAACCAGATGGATATTTCTTCCAACACAGGCTTCAAGTTTATTTAGATATCTGTGGCATGTACTAATTTTATTGTCATCCTGACAAGTTTGGAAGGGCAGAGACTTTCTTTTTTTTTTTTTTTTACTTTTTTAAATTAAATTTATATACCGCCCTTCTCCTAGTGGACTCAGGGCGGTGTACAGCCAAGAATAAAAAGCACTCCAATACAAAATTTAAAATATTAATAAAAGAATTAAATAATTTTGGCCCAATAAATTTAAAAAACCCAATAGGCAATTAAAATTTAAAACCCATAAAACTTTAAGCTTAAAAAAGAGGGGGGGGGGGTTACGCCAGCCCAGCTTGACAAAATAAAAAAGTTTTTAGGGCACAGCGGAAAGCCCGGAGATCAGGTATCGTACGGATCTCCGGGGGCAAATCGTTCCAGAGGGCTGGTGCTGCCACAGAGAAGGCTCTCCCCCTGGGTGCTGCCAGCCGACATTGTCTGGCTGATGGCACCCTGAGGAGTCCCTCTCTGTGGGAGCGAACTGGCCGGTGGGAGGCTATCGGTAGCAGAAGGCGGTCCCGCAAGTACCCAGGCCCTATGCCATGGAGCGCTTTAAAGGTGGTCACCAACATCTTGAAGCGCACCCGGAAGACCACCAGAAGCCAATGCAGCTCACGCAGGAGAGGTGTCACATGGGAGCGCCCCCTTGCTCCCATAATCCCCCGCGCAGCCGCATTCTGCACCAGTTGGAGCCTCCGGGTGCACCTCAAGGGGAGCCCCATGTAGAGAGCATTGCAGTAGTGCAGGCGGGAAATGACGAGTGCCTGAGTGACTGTGGGTAAGGAGTCCCGATCTAGATAGGGACGCAACTGGCATATCAGGCGAGCCTGATAAAAAGCCCCCCTGGCCACAGCCATCACATGCTCCTCCAAAGACAGCCGTGCATCCAGGAGGACGCCCAAGTTGCGAGCCCTATCCGTGGGGGCCAATGACTCGCCCCCAATGGTCAGTGATGGAGTCAACTGGCCATATCGGGACGCTGGAAGCCACAGCCACTTGGTCTTGGAGGGGTTGAGTTGGAGCCTGTTGCCCCCCATCCAGATCCGCACGGCCTCCAGGCATCGGGACATCACTTCCACGGCATCGTTGGGGTGGCCTGGGGTGGAGAAGTACATCTGAGTATCATCAGCATACTGATGGAACTTCACCCCAAAGCCACGGATGATCTCGCCCAGCGGCTTCACATAGATGTTGAACAGAAGGGGCGAAAGGACCAACCCTTGCGGCACTCCACAAGAGAGGTGCCTCGGGGTCGACCTCTGCCCCCCTGCCAACACCGTCTGTGACCGGTCAGAGAGATAGGAGGAGAACCACCGCAAAACGGTGCCCCCCACTCCCAACCCCTCCAGCCGGCACAGCATGATACCATGGTCGATGGTATCAAAAGCTGCTGAGAGATCTAACAGGACCAGGATAGAGGAGCAACCCCTATCCCGAGCCCTCTAGAGATCATCCACCAACGCGACCAATGCCATTTCCATGCTGTACCCGGGCCTGAAGCCAGACTGGAGCGGATCCAGATAGACAGCTTCATCCAGATACCCAGGAAGTTGATGCGCCACCACACTCTCAACAACCTTCGCCAAGAAGGGAAGGTTGGAGACTGGACGATAATTAGCCAAAATAGCTGGGTCGAGAGAAGGCTTCTTGAGGAGAGGCCTCACCACCGCCTCTTTCAAGGCAACTGGCAAGACACCCTCACTCAAAGAAGCGTTAATAATCCTCTGGAGCCAGCCTTGTGTAACCTCCTGGGAGGCCAGCACCAACCAGGAGGGACACAGGTCCAATAAACATGTGGTCGCGTTCAGCCGCCTCAGTATTCTGTCCACGTCCTCGGGAGCAACAGGATCGAACTCCTCCCAGATGACATCCTCAAGACCGGCCTCCATCATCCCACCTGTATCTACCCAGTTGGAGACCAGACCATCCCGAATCTGAGTGATTTTATTGTGCAGAAACTGAACAAAATCCTCAGCACGACCCTGCAAGGGGTCCTCCCGCGCTCCCAGATGAAGGAGGGAGCGGGTCACCCTGAACAGGGCGGCTGGGCGGTTATCTGCTGATGCAATAAGAGCGGAAAAATGGTTACGTTTTGCCGCTTTTATCGCCACTAGGTAAGTCTTAATATGAGCTCTTACCAGTGTTCGGACTCGGAACGTCTGGACCTCCAACTGCTCTCTAGGCGTCTTTTCCGGCGCTTCATCTCCCTTAGCTCCTCGGAGAACCAAGGAGCCAGGTAAGCTCGGTGACGGGTCAGAGGCCGCAAAGGCACGACTCGGTCTAAAGCATCAGCGGCCGCCCTATCCCAGGCGGCCACCAACCCTTCAGCCGAGCCATGTGTCAGATCCTCAGGAAATGGCCCAAGCTCCGTCTGGAACCTCTCCGGGTCCATCAGGCGCCTGGGGCGGAACCATCTAATCTGTTCCGCCTCCCTGCAGCGGGGTGTGGCGGTTAGAAAGTCGAGCCTAAGGAGGGAATGATCTGACAATGACAAGGGCTCAATCACTATCTCCCCTAATTCAAGATCATTTATCCACTGACCAGAGACAAAAATCAAGTCCAGAGTGTGTCCTCCTGTGTGAGTGGGTTCATGAATTAATTGGGTCAGGTCCATGGCCGTCATGGAAACCATGAACTCCTGAGCCAACTCAGACGCCTCGCCGACGGATGGCAGGTTGAAATCCCCCATGACCATAAGCCTGGGGGTTTCCACCGCCACCTCGGCAATCATGCTTAGCAGCTCGGGCAGGGCAGCCGACACGTGGCAGGGAGCCAGGTACGCAATCAGCAAACCCATCTGCCTCCCATGTCCCCACTTCACGAGGAGAGACTCACATCCAGCTATCTGAGGTACAGTGGCCTCCCTAGGGACAAGACTTTCCTTTACAAGAACCGCCACCCCCCCTCCCCTCCCCTGGGACCTTGGCCAATGGAATGCAAAGAAACCCGGTGGGCACATCTCTATGAGGGGGACCCCCCCTCCGGGCCCAACCAGGTTTCCGTAATACCTACCAGGTCCGCACCCCCCTCCTGGGCAAGATCACAAATGAGGGGGGCTTTATTTACCATGGACCTGGCATTGCACAACATAGCTGAAGGCCCGGGGCCTGAGAATCTGAACAACCCAGGGAGCGAGAAAGGCATTGGGGGCCGGAGCACGCGATCGCTCGCAAATAGTGAGCACGTCCTCCCTTAACACGATACGGCCCCCTGCCACCGCTATATCTGCCCCTCCCACCCACAATGCCGATGGAAGCGCCCTCCACAGTATAGGAACTAGCCCTCTCAGCCCCCTCCAATAACTGTGGGTTGCCCCCCAAACCCATCCCAGTCATACACATGTCATTTTCCCTCCCACCCCTTAAAAAACGTGTTAAAAACAAATACAATGAACTTTTAAAAACCCCAATTCCTTCATGCCACCTCTCGGGATCCCAGGATCCGTCCTTGAGGTATTTCTTAGCTAGGCCGGTTGGCCACATCCAGGAATGGGGGGCATTCCTTAAAGCCAATAAGTCAGATCTAGAATAAAATCGTGGAGCCATAACCAGCCATAAAAGGGTGTGATGAAAATGGCTGTCAGGAGATAATATTAGCGGACTAGGGACTGGGTAAGAACTCTTGCAGACATCAGAATCTCTCCACCCAGGCGTACTCTCACAACACCTGGATGAGGCATAGTTGGTACCCCCCCCCATCGTCCTCTCACTACGACGGTTTCTCAAAACTTGTCTAAGAGTTCTGTTCGGCGGTCTCCTTGACAATGACAGGACTCTCACCCCTGCACAGTCAGTTCGATGTCCTAGAACCACAACTGCCCTCTCACGGCAGTGGGAAGTCCTGCCCAGAATACACCAGTTCCATAAAGGAGGAAAGACCAGAGCCATCCCGGCCGTCCAAGTCTGAGTTCAAATTCGTTTAAACCTGGGTGGGGCCCCAAAAGATCTAAAAAGGGGGCCCAGGGTCCAACACCCCCACTGGAGGTGTAGAGAGGCCTCTCAGGGTTGACCCCCCAGAGGTCTTTCATGCCCGAGGTGTGCCCAAGAAAGAACATAGGCACAGCCGATGCAACAGCAGGTATTCTCAGCAGCGACCAGCAGAGGGCAAGGTGGTCCCTTGATAGTTCATGGGTACAGCAGGTCTCAGATTCGCCGTCGGTGGCAGGAGAGGAAAAACCCAAGACAGCGAGCCCCCTCCAACTCCTTTGGCTCCGCCACTCCGGCTCTGGCTCCTCTCTCCTCCATCCAACCTGCCCGAAACCTCCCAGACTCGCCAGGAAACCCTCTCCAACATTCCAAGAGAGGGCCCGCTCCGACCATGCTCCTCGGCCTCCCAACGACCCGGCCCTCTGGCTCCATCGCTCCAGCCTCTCCAAGGCCCCACAACTCCGCCGCCGGCCGCTGGAAATCATCGTTGGAAGCCCGGATGCTGTTTGCAGCTTGCTGAGCCCCGCTGCAGCCGTCGGTCCTATCCCTCGCCCAGGAACGGCGAAAAAGAACTCAGAAGCTCACAGCAGCCCCCCCGGCTGTCTGGTAAATCCTCTTTCCACCCATGTCGGGGGGGTAGTCACAAACAACCCCCCGAGGTCCTGTTTTAGGCCAAAAACATTCACCCCCGGCAGAGACTCAACACGCAGTGGCCATTTTGAAAGCGGAAGAAAAATCTTGAACTTGAACCTGGGTCTCCTATATACTTTATTAATTTGTCCCTTTAGCTTGGCATTTTGTAGCCCAAGTATGCCCACCCACTTTCTGGAGAGTTAAATGACCTCTCTGCTAAAGGGTTTCACTTTATGAGCAAGAGTTGGCTGCTGGTAGTTATCACTGCATTTTAACTATTTTAATTCCTCAAGGTGCTCTGGCACCCTGCCTGATTTGTAACTCTAGGTTGCAGGTGTTGCTGATGAAAAGGAAGGTATTCAGACAGAATGGTTTCGGTTTCCATGACAGCTGTGACTGTCATTGATCTTCGGTGTGTATTCCTCCATTTCTAATCTAATAATTGGTATTTAGGGCAGCTTTTTGCAAGCAAAGAAGCTTTTTGTATTTTTGTACAGGTAATCCTTGATTTACAACAGTTCATCTAGTGACCATTCAAAGTTACAATGACACTGAAAAAAGTGACTTATGACCATTTTTCACACTTATAACCATTGCAGCATCCCCATAGCCACAAGAGGCTGGGCGAGGTGAAGCGCCCCTCAACAAGTGTGATGTCGAGTTGCCATGCCCACCCAGTCACATGCCCACCCAGCCATGCCTACCCAGCCTGTCATTAGGGCAGAGAACTGGTAGTTAACTTATTAGAATCCCACTACTTATTAGGAATCTGTTTTATATCGTACTTGCTGCAGAGTTTGTCTCCCAATTGATATCAGGGTAGTTAAAGTCTCCCACTGTTGTATGCTTCCTACATGCATTTGTTAATTGATTGGCAAAAAGTTCATCTATTTCTTCTGATTGGTTGAGTTGCCTGTAATATATACCTATGGCAATGTCACTTTCCCCCCTTTTATATTGACCCATATACATTCTAGAATGGTTTTCTCTTTGATCATGTGCTTTTCTGTAGTTATCTATCTATCTATCTATCTATATCTATCTATCTATCTATCTATCTATCTATCTATCTATCTATCTATCTATCTATCTATCTATCTATCTATCTATCTTACATATAGTGCAACTCCACCTCCACTTTTTATAGATTTGTTTCTTTTGAACAATTTGTATCCATACCTTGTTTCCCCCAAAATAAGACATCCTCTGATAATAAGCCCAGTTGGGCTTTTGAGTGCATGGCAATAAGGCCAAGTGCTTATTTCAGGGTTCAGAAAAATATAAGACAGGGTCTTATTTTCAGAGACACAAGGTACATCCATACATTTCAGTCATGGGTTTCATCCCACCAGGTTTCTGTAATGGCAACTATGTCATACCTTCCCTCGTGTACTGTTGCTTCTAGTTCACCCTGCTTGTTCCCCAAGTTTTGAGCTTTGAGCATTTTTATATAATTTAAAACTTTTATGCCCATCTGTGAGTATGTTTTCTACATAAACTGCGGTGGCGCAGTAGTTAGAATGCAGTAGTGCAGGCTATTTCTGCTGACTGCTCGCTGCTTGAAATTTGGCAGTTCAAATCTCACCATTCAAGGTTAACTGCAGATTTGAAAGGAAATTACAGCCACCTATCTCCACAACCCCCATCTCAGACACACCAACAACAGCCAAGCCCTCTACAACTGACCCCATCCCATTGGGTTCAAAACCCCTAGTGATCACAGAAAAGGAAGTGCAAGACCTATCTCACAGACAAAAGCCAGGAAAAGCTCCAGGCCCAGACAAAATAACTCCTTTTTGCTTAAAAGTCTGTATTGACCAATTGGCCCCCATCTTCACCTGTATCTTAACTAGAGTTATGCTATGTTCTTTCTTGCTTCAAATGCTCTACTATCATCCCAGTGCTGAAGAAGCCCATCATCAAGGAACTGAATGACTACAGACCAATTGCTCTAACATCTGTAGTTATGAAAACTTTGAAAGGCTAGTGCTGTCCCACTTGAAGACCATCATGGATCCACTGTTAGACCCCTTGCAGTTTGCATACTGAGCAAATAGATCAACAGATGATGCTGTTAATATGGTTCTGCACTACATCCTACAACATCTTGAATCTCCAAAGACCTATGCAAGGGTCCTCTTTGTAGACTTTAGCTCAGCATTCAATATCATCATTCCAGATATTCTTCTAACTAAGCTAAATCAGCTACAAGTACCTGAACACACTTGTAAGTGGATCATAAACTTCCTAACAAACAGGAAGCAGCAGGTGAAACTAAGCAGAATCGCATCAGATACCTGTACAATTAGCACAGCCCCCCCGCAAGGTTGTGTGCTCTCCCCACTTCTCTTCTCCCTGTATACCAATGATTGCATCTCTAACGATCCATCTGTTAAACTACTGAAGTTTGCAGATGACACAATAGTGATTGGTCTCATTTGAGACAATGATGAATCCGCATACAGACGGGAGGTTGAACAACTAACCTTGTGGTGTGACCGGAACAATCTGGAACTGAACGCACTCAAAACCATAGAAATGCTGGTAGATTTTAGGAGAAACCCTTCCATACTTCCACCTCTCACAATACTAGACAACACAGTATCAACAGTAGGGACCTTCAAATTTCTAGGTTCTAACATATCGCAAGATCTAAAATGGACAGCTAACATCAAAAACATCATCAAAAAAGTACAACAAAGAATGTTCTTTCTGCACCAATTCAGAAAGCTCGAACTGCCCAAGGAGCTGCTGATTCAGTTCTACAGAGGAATTATTAAGACTGTCATCTGCACCTCTATAACTGTCTGATTTGGCTCTGCAACCCAACAAGACAGACACAGACTTCAGAGGATAATTAGAACTGCAGAAAAAACAATAGCTACCAACCTGCCTTCGATTGAGGACCTGTACACCACACGAGTCAAAAAGAGGGCTGTAAAAATATTTACAGACCCCTCACATTCTGGACATAAACTGTGAGCACTGCATGCCAGAACAACTAAACACAAGAACAGTTTTTTCCCAAATGCCATCACTCTGCTAAACAAATAATTCCCTCAACACTGTCAAACTATTTACTAAGTATGCCCTACTATTAATCTTCTCATCATTCCCACCTGTCAGATCCCCCAAAAATGTGATACTGCCATTCAAGTGGAGAAGGGTGAGACTTGGATTCGATTTACTTGCACGGCCTGTGTCATCAGATGTTTTACAACCTATATCCTGGCGCCAGGAATTTATATAATAGCCACGTGGGTTGTCTTACTTTAAAGGATAGTGGTGGGAATGCATGTTTATTTGGGTTCTCAAAGGAAATGGTAAAGAAAGCATCTTCACACATGTGTATTGGTTAAAACCTGCATTCTGACTTAAAGGGAGGGGTCTCTACCACTTTAATCCTACTGCTTTGCCTAAGGGTATTCAGATTGTGCTTTAGCTCGATGGCATTCACTTCTGCTTAATAAAAGAATACTTTTGAACAACTGTTCAAGTGTTTCAAGTATTCATACTTTCTTAGGTTGGAAGGAGAGGCGATCCTTACAGAAAGCACAATCTGCAAAATGGTCAACCCAGAGAAGCAATCTTCGATCTACTGAGGGGACCTTGCAAATCATGTCTGAATGAAGCAGAGAGCTGAGAGAAACTGATTGCTGGGGAGAGACAGTAACCGCCACAAAGTTGGATGCCTGCCTCGTGCACCCCATTAGAGAGGATGAGGTAACCCTGGGGAATCCGGAAAAGCCCCACTGGTCAATTGGCATCGGGAAGAAAGATGGCTGGGATGAGAGAACCAGAGGAGTCACCCTCAACCGTGGCAATCGAAAACCGGGGTGGAAACTGGAACTAGAAGCCCTTACTGACTAGGGGGGGACTGACTGAAGCACCCCTGACGGAGGACTATCTGAAGAGGCATATAACCCAATTGATGATGGAAACTTTGGAAAATCTCAACATCCTTAGGGAGGACAACAACCAAAGGGCGCGGAAAGGGCAGCAGTCATGGATGATGCCACGGGAGGCACCCTCCTTCTGGAGCCCCTGCTGCTGCAGAGGGTGCAGCAGCAGGGGGAGAAGACCCAGCAAACCCTCTCCCCCAGGCAGCATGCACACCGGCACCCATTCCCAACCGACCCCGGTCTCCTCAACTGGAAAGAGGAATTCCCCCCCTTGGGGTGAAGTTTGATGGGAATCTTCAACAATTAGGATTCTTTGTGGCACATGTGCTAACCTACATGCAAGAGTATGGATGTGATTTCCAAACCCAAGGCTCCCGAGTGCGAGTGGTGACCTTAGCCCTAGAGGGTGCCACTGCCAGGTGGATGGTGACCCTGCATAATGCTAATGCACCAGAACTGCGGGATTTTGACCATTTCATGATGGCCCTACGACATTGATTTGAGGACCCACTGGGAGACCGCAAAGCACGTGACCACATTAAGGTGGTGAAACAGGGGTGATGACCAGTAGCAGAGTATACTGAAGAATTCCAGGACCTCACGTGCCGTGTGCACTGGCTGGAAGATATTTTGGTGAGCTGTTTCAAGGACAGGCTGAGTGATGATCTATACAACGCCTGCGTTCCCCGAGGGGCACCGAATGACCTATATGAGTGGTATGTCACTGTTGAAGAAGCTGAGATCGATATGGCCAGAAACCAGTATCAAGCGGGATGAGCATGGAAGAAATCCTTACCCCAATGGAAGCAAGAGCCCCTCAAACCACAAACCGCATTCTCTCTGAGATCTTCAGCCTATTTCAAGTAGGGAAAAGAGCTGCAGACTGTCTGCACTGAGCTGCAGACTGTCGTTCGCAAACACCCACCCGGAACCACCCACCAGGGGAGGGTCCTGCAAAATAGGGTCGGCGTGGGAAGGAGACCACTCTGTGGAGCAGGCAGACCATAGAAGGTCTGTCCCCTCCCGTCTTTGGGGAGGAAATCCTGGCATCTGAACAGGAGGAATCACACTCATTCGGAAGTGATCCAGATGATGAACCACTGGTAAGCAAACTGATTAAACCACTTACCCTCCCCTTAAGACTATTCATCCCAATCCAAGACAGGGAGATAAGCATCTCCACTTTAGTGGATTCAGGGTGCACTCGTTGTTTGATCAGTCCAACCGTAGTAGGGAGTTTAGGGATTAATGTAAGGAAGCTGAAAACCCACATTACTTTCTGCCAACTAGATGGGTCAATAGCAGGAGGGGAGCCAGTTTCTCTAGCCACCGAGCCTCTACATATAGGCATTGGAAGCCACGAGGAAAAGCTTACCTTTATAGTGGCACCTGGCATGCAATGGCCATTGGTTCTGGGCCTTGCATGGCTAAAAGAATGGAACCTACAAATCAATTGGAAACAAGGCATCATAAAATTTCAGAAGAAGGTGACTCTTGCTGAGTATCCACACAAAGAAATTGAGGGGGCAGAGAATCAAGAAACAGCCATGCCTGGTCATGCCACACCATTTGAGAACATACCCATAGAATACAAGGATTTAGCTGAGGTTTTTAGCGAAAAAGCCTCAGATGAGCTCCCCCACCACCACGCCACTGACTGTACGACAGAAATTTTACCAGGCACGAAACTCCCTAAACCCAAGATGTACAGCATGTCACTGAGGGAGTTGGAAGAACTGAGAACATTCATTGAGAAAAACCTAGCAAGGGGTTTCATCGAGGCAGCCCGACCCAAAATTGCAGCTCCTGTACTCTTTAGAGAGAAAAAAGATGGCTCAAAATGTCTGTGTGTTGATTTTAGAAACCTCAATACAATCAGTGTGCAGAACATATATCCTCTCCCCCTTATGAAAGTTATGTTAGCACACCTCGCTAAAGGGAAAAATTTTTCAAAGCTGGACTTAAGGGAGGCTTACTACCGTGTCAGAATTAAGGAACGGGATGAGTGGAAAACAGCATTTAACACCCCCCTCAATTGCTACCAATTCAAGGTGCTCCCCTTTGGGTTGCAAGGAGCTCCTGCAATGTTTATGCAGTTAATAAATGAAGTGCTGCATCAGCATTTATATAACGGGGTTCTGGTCTATTTGGATGACATTTTAATCTATACCGAGACCAAAGCAGAACATGTGAAACTAGTCAGGGCAATTTTAAACAAACTCCGCGCTGCCAAATTTTATGCCAAACTTTCCAAATGTGAATTCCATCAAGAGAAGATTGACTATTTGGGAAACCATATTTCCCACCAGGGGAAATATGGTTTCCCAGGGGGTTGAGATGGATCCTCTGAAAGTACAGGCTGTACTTGATTGGGACCCTCCATGCACACATAAACAGTTACAAAGCTTCTTGGGGTTTGCCAACTTTTACCGCCAGTTTATCCCTGAGTTTGCTCAGATTGCCATCCCCATCACCAAGCTCTTAAAAACAAAGGGGGAGGACAACCCTAAACCAAAGCAACCATTGAACTGGACTATGGAATGCCAGGTGGCATTTGAAAAACTTAAATGGCTGTTCTCAGCAGAACCAATTCTAAAACACCCAGACACTGAGAAACCATTTGTCATACAAGCAGATGCCAGCAATGTGGCAATAGAAGTGATATTACTTCAGAAGAATGAGCAAGACCAACTACAACCCTGTGCTTACACATCCAAAAAGTTGAATGAGACTGAGCAAAGGTGGGCTATTTGGGAGAAAGAGGCTTATGAAGTTCGTTGGGCTTTGTTGATCTGGCAGCACTTCCTAGAAGGCAGTAAGACCCCTTTTGAAGTCTGGACTGATCACAAAAATCTAGAAGCCCTAAAGACCCCAAGGAAACTCTCCCCAAAACAAGTACGATGGGCTCAGTACTTTAAACGGTTTGATTTTACTCTAAAATACCTCCCATTGGGGAAAAACTTTCTGGCAGATGCGCTATCCAGAAAATCGCAATACAATAGTGCAAAACCAGACGTAATCAAACCTATAGTACAAAACAATCAACTAGCCGCTAAAGTAGTCACCAGATCCCAGGCTAAACAAGAAACAGTGATGGACAATGACACCACCCAAACTTTTAAACAAGATTGACCACTGATGAATGGCTTTTGAACAACAAATCCAGCTGTCTGATGAAAGACGACTTGGCTTGGGTGGGTGGGAAGTTGTATGTCCCTGCAAGCCAAAAACTATGCTTAATGGAATGGTGCCGTGACTCCAAATTAGCTGGACATTTTGGGTTTGTGAAAACTTTACACCTGATTAAAAGATAATTTTGGTGGCCATCACTAAAAAAGGAGATAGAAAGCTATGTAGCTAGCTGCCCCATTTGTGCAGCAGCAAAAAGACACCAGGGGAAATTCCCAGGTATATTGCAGAAGGTAGCTGAACCTTCAGTGCCTTGGAGAGAGATCACTATGGATTTCATTGTGGAATTGCCAAACAGTGAGGGAAATACTGTTATTTGGGTTGTGACAGACCTATTTTCAAAACAGGCACATTTTATCCCCTGCCAAAAGATCCCAACTGCTAAAAGTTTAGCCAAATTATTCGTAATACACATTTATCCACTTCATGGTGCTCCACAAAGGATCATCTCCGACAGAGGGGCTCAATTCACCTCCAACTTTTGGAGGGCGTTTTTGGGTTTACTTGGTACTGGCCAGGGGTTGAGCACATCCTTTCATCCTTGTACTAATGGTAATTCTGAAATTTTGAACTATTGCTAGAATAATATTTAAGATGTTTCATTAATTTTCAACAGGATAACTGGACTGAACTTTTGCCTTTTGCTGAAGTTGCATTTAATAATGCTGTACATTCAAGCACTGGTTTTACCCCTTTTAGAGTAGCAACAAGCCAGGATTTCAGTCCCATGCCTGAACTACCCACAGAAGAACCCACCATCCCCTCACTTAAGGAGTGGATAGATAATTTGCAAAACACGTGGCCAGTGGTTAGATTAGCCATACAGGAAGCTAGAGAAGCTTTTAAGATTCAAGCTGACAAGAAAAGGATGGAACCCAAACCTTTTCATATTGGAGACAGAGTATACTTATCTACAAAATTTAATGAATAAAAGAAATAACTTCATGACATAAATTTCTGTAATGAAAATTATCACTAAGATACTGACGTAGTTCTACAGGGTTCTAGGTGGGTATGCAAGTAAAAAAAAAACTTATCCTTATATTAATCAATTCCCATTGTTCTTGCCTGCTTTAACAAAAGGCAATGAAACGGTAAGGCCCAAAGGCTCAACATTATATTTAAGTATTAATATTTAGGCATTTATTTATTAGCATAATATGAAATAGCTCCTAAATTCAGTGTTAACAGTTCATGGGAATATCAGCATAGTTATCTTGATATCCTATCAATATAAAATTCAGACAAAAGCCCTTCTGAGTTAGTGGCTCTAACACCAATATTAATATGGATGGGATTGTAGCCTAAAATAGAAACATGTTTGGGGAATATTTTTTTTCAATTTGGTACCCAAGTAACAAAAACTTAACAATGATGATGGAATATAATAGAAATCCTATAGTTCCCATGAATGAGCTGAAAGATTTCTAAGAAGAATATGATTAAAATTAGGGCTTCCGGTGGCGCCTTCCTCGTTGGGCGGCAGGCTTTTCATGCCTGCCGGCTTCTCGGCGCGTTAGAGCCGCCGTGCAACAGGCAGGCGGCTCGAAAGACCTGCTCCTTAACGGAAGGAGCAGGGAGAGCTTCTGGGGGTGAGGTTGAACCCCCCTGAGTCACCCCAGGAATTTTTCCTTTGTCCTGGGGAAGGCTCAGAGGGATGGCTCCCTCCATACCCCCGGGGTATGCTCCGTGCCGAGAGAGTCCTCCGCTAATTAGCGGAGCCAGACGCTGAGAGCAACACCACAATTGAAGTGATAATTGGAGCAAGCTGGAAAAGAAAGAAGATAAGTTAAAGCAAGTATGGATTTTTTCTACTGATTTTCTGGAGGAGGAAGGAGGGGAAGGAGAGGAAGAGAAGTGAAAGTCCTTTAAGATGGCGACTGGCTCTGTTTGAAGAAAAGTGAGAGTGGATGGAAGCGGAGTCCAGTCCTGAAAGACTTTGAAACAAATATTCTGTTACAGAAAAAGAATTTAAAGGAACAAAGGCTGAGCTAAATAGATTTCTTCAAAAATGAGAGCGGAAAGTGAAAGCAGTGTTTTGTGCTGAGAGATTTTAAAAGAAACATATTTATAACGAGAAGAATTACAGAAACAAAGGTTGATTTAAATAGATTTTTTCTGTCTTTTTTTAATAGAAGTAAGAATTACCTTCTTGGTCTTTTTTAAAAGTAAAGTAAAGCAAAGCAAAGCAAAGCAAAGCAAAGCAAAACAAAGCAAAGCAAAGCAAAGCAAAGCAAAGCAAAGCAAAGCAAAGCAAAGCAAAGCAAAGCAAAGCAAAGCAAAGCAAAGCAAAGCAAAGCAAAGCAAAGATGACTAAAGGAAGGGGGGGCTCCCCCATGAGCCAGCTGAAGGATAAAGCTGAAATGATTCATTTGCATGGATTGGCAGAGGGGGACTTAAAAGATCTCATAACAACTTCTTTACCGAGCGTTGTTGACAAAATAAAAAATTCACAGAAGAATCTTGAGGAGTTGGTTTCTGGAAAGTATGACCAATTAAGTCAAACTATTATCAAAGTAATCTCAGATCTTTCAAGTGTGGTGGTTGAAATGGAGGAGAAAATGACTGAGATCAGCAGTAAATTTGACTCTCAGATACAAGAAATACAAGAAAAGTTTGTGGAAGCTGAGGTTCGAAATCAGAACATACAGAACGATATCATTATACTTCAAATTAAAACTATGGAATCAGCAATTAGATTAAGAGGTATTAGAGAAAATCAGAGAGAAAACTTAAGAGCAATTTCTGCAAAGGTTCTTGCTGAATTACTAAAGCTAGAAGATGAGATAATTCTTGGTTGTATAGAGAAAGTCTACAGAGTCAACTCACGAGTAGCTAAACAAAGGAATTTGCCCAGAGACGTTGTTGTTTACTTTACTGATAAAAGATTGAGAGATGATATCTTACAAAAGTCCTACTCTGCCAGAGTGCAAGTAGAAGGTATACAAATTAATATTTTTAAAGAGTTACCACCGAAGGTCTTAAAGGACAGAAAAGAATTTGCTTTTTTGACTAAGGAATTGAGGAGAAGTAATATCCCATTCAGATGGGACTTACCAGTTGGCATAATTTTTAGATACCATGGTGTGAGATATTGTTTGAATACTATTGAAAAAGTGGAACACTTTTATAAAAATATCTTTAAGGGAGCCCCTGAATATGTTAAGAATAAGAAACAAGAAAGAGAGTCTGCAAAAGGTAAACAGAAGGAAGAGATTCAAAGAATGTTAAAAGAAGAAGGAGTACAAGGCGGTTCTTCAGAGGATCCTATTATGGACCTTTCAGATGGAAAAATTGAACATCCCAGTGAATCTAGAGCAGGAGCACTGGACCTTGAACTGCTGGAGCAAGATTTAAAAAATATTACAATCCGAGATGAACAGCAGCAGAGGTCCAACGCTCCTCAAGAAATGGGTGGTGATGTTAAACAACAGGAAACAGAAGTTAATGAGGAAACTCAAGTGGAATATTCTGTTGAGTGTCGTGAATTGCTTCAGCAGTTACAGCTGTTATCAGAAAGTATTGAAAGTTTTGGAAACAGGTTATAAAATTTTCAAAGTTTATACTGAGTTGGATTCATGGATTATAAAGAGTTCATCCTGAGCTGGAGACTCATAAAAATTTTATTATCCTGAATTGGATTTAACATCCTGAGCAAGTTTAACAGATTGCTGCAATAGCAGCAGCGATCTGTGATTACCCTATTATAGTTTTTTTCTTGGAATTTACCATCTAGGAGAAAAGAATGGAAATGAAAACATCTTACAACCAGAAGGAACGAACAACAAAGGGTGACAGGATTTGAAAGAGCTTTAAAAGAACATCTGGGAATGCAGTTTCTAGAATTTTCTTTTTTCTTGTTTTTTTTTCAAGGCTTGGAGGAGCTGCATTGGGTTTCCTTTTGTTGGAATAGAATAAGCTAGTTTGAATGATTCTACCTAGAGGAGTGAATATTTTCGTGGTTGGATACTATCTATATAAAGTCACACGGGGGGTTTATGTGGAATGCTTTATTTCGCTGATGGGGGCAGATAGAAGACGAAGCTTATTGGAATTGGATATATGTGGAGAAAGAATATTTAACTTCAATCAAGATGAAGAGAAGATTGAAATTTGGATTATGGAAATAGAAAAATTTCTTTTTGGATGTAATTGTATGATTATAATAATATATGCATAATTATATTATATTGCATGTTTGATGTTTTTTTGGTTTTTTTTGTTTTTTAATTAAGGGGAGTAGTTGGGATCAAATTATTTGATATTATTTGATATGAATATGCAGGTTATATTATGTTTGGGGGATTGAGTTTGGCATATGATTAGTAATGTTAATACTAATGGTTCATAGAAAGGTAAAAAAATTTTTTTCCTTTTTTTAAAAATTGGCTTAAATATTATAATGGTTATTATTTTTGGGTATTTTTCTTACTATAATATTGTTAATTTTGGATAAATATTTATATCTATGGGCTTTTTTTTTCTTAATTCTTTTCTTTCTTTCCTTTCTCTTCCTCCAAAACCCTTTTTTTTTCTCAATTTAGAATTTGAATACATAATAGTTTTTGCTTTACTTTTTGTTATAAATTTTTGCTGTTTTTCTTTAAAAAATGTGTAGCGGAAGTCAGGGGAGGGATGGGGAGGGAAGGGGGGAGGTTGGGGGGAGGTTGGGCGGGATGGGAAGGTGGGGGTGGGGGTGGGGTGAAAAAGGGAAAAAAATTTGTATTGTAAAACTTTTTCAATTAAAAAAAAAAACTTAACAATGATAATGGAATATAATAGAAATCCTATAGTTCCCATGAATGAGCTGAAAGATTTCTAAGAAGAATATGATTAAAATTTAAAATAATTGTGTGTGTGTGTTTTGGGGGGGGGGAGAGAAAAAGAGGGGGGACATATTTTAAAACTAATCATTCCTTAATTTTCATGTTGAAATTCTATTTCCTATTAATTTGCAAAGTGTAAAATATGAATTTGTAATTTCTACAAGCATCATTTGTCAGTAATGTGAGCAATTAACATTTCACACTGAACTAATAAAATCAGTTTAAATGATATATGATCCATTTATGTTCAACACTGAGTTTACTTTATCAGAAGGAATTATAAAGGTACAGATAATTTTTATAAAGGTACAAAGAATTCTTTAAAATGCTTTCCCCATTTTAACAGCTATCTGGATAGCAGCAGTACCTGAAGCAGCGGCATAAATCACACACTGTTTCCAGATTAGGTTCCTAAGAGCTGGGCCATGGAGTATAGGTGCAGAGAGAAGCATAATTCAGTGGACAAATGTGATGGTTTGCATGCTGTATCCCAGGTTTGTCCTCCAGGATCTCTAGTTAGAAGAAACAAAGAACAAATGACAACCAGCAGGCAAATGAGCTTCTATTCAGTTAAGTTATCAAATTGTCTGAATAGATAGGGGGCAGCCTCTTATTCACAGGTAGGGGAATCACTTAACATTTCCTATACATTATAGGCAAGAAAGTTATGACTGCACTGATAAGAACTTGCTTGAAGCCTCTTTTTTTCAGAACATCTTGATTACAATATTTTCCCCTTCAAAGTCATCTGTCCTTTTGGCCTTACCATTTGTGAAACCATGTGCCTCAACTAGAATGCCCACAGTAAGTGTCAGTGTTCCAAAACTGACATAGAAGCAAGGAGGAGAAAAAGTTTGACATTTCACCTAGAAAAACTTTCGGTGAATTCAGTCTCCTGGGAGATGTTGGGAGGGGTGACATTCCTGGGTACTGAAGAGACAGATAAGAGAGAGAATCTGGAAGGCAGCCAATGGAGAGCAGTTTTGGGGAAGGAATAGGAGGGGTTTTGGATGGAGGGGCAAGTACTGTCTGCACCGTTGTCTGGCTTGGATGCATCTCTCAATAAAGAGAATATTTTCTAAATATACGGCTTGGAAATTAAATTATTTCGAGGATGAAATCGCAAGCTCTGACAGACAGACAGTACTGAATTTTTTTTCTTTTCCCTTTCCCTCTCCGAGCCAATCTGGCAAGCCTCCAGAGCTCTGGTTCTTTGCCAGAAGTCTGGACACAGTGGAGAGAGAGCCCGGAAACCATGGCCGAAAGCCAACTCTCCAATGAAAGCCTGCTACAGGCAGTGGCAACAGAAGCAAACGTGGATATACAGAAGGCCCAACCCCTCCCTCCTCCAGCAAAGATGCCAGCCGAGAAGAAGAAAAAAGAACCTTTGTGGGCTTTGCCGAAGTCGGCAGAAATGGAATTCCCCTTTCCAGCCGGGAAAGGTAAGAGCCAGCCTCTAAGTGAATTAGCGAGGGTGGATTGGATGTGGGACTGGCAACAGGCCAGACAGCCGAAAGCTTCAAAAAAGTCCCTCGAAACTTCCATAGATAAGTTAAAAGAACATTTTGACCGGGCTGTCCAACTGGGGGAGGAGCCGTCCTGCAGGCCCAAGGAGAGGGGGAGGCCAGCCCAGCCCACTGAACTGAGTCACCACAAACAGGAGCACAGTCCTCCCCCCTCCCACACCAAACGAAGAGATAGCCCCGGCAGGCATCCATGGATTCCCCCTCCCCCCACCAAGCCCATCAGCATGCATCGGGCATCACCCTCCCGCCTCCGGAGGAGAGATGATGAAGAATTCCAACGACATTATGGGCAGGCTGAGAGAGGCCCACAATGGGAGGAGGGGCCGCCGAGGGGGGAGCCACCCCGGTTTAGAGGGAAATTTGATGGGAATCCAAACCAGCTAGCACAATTCCTCGATGCGGCTGAGATTTACATCGACTGCTACGGACACCTTTACCCATACCCCAGGGCCCTAGTCAGTGCCATCGCAGAAGGCCTGGAGGGAGAGGCTAGGAGCTGGTCAGGGTCCCTGTACAAAAACAGGGCCGCCCAAGAGCAAGATGCACCTGGTTTCTTACAACTGCTGCGAGCCCGTTTTCAAGAAACAGGGGAAGACCCCTATGTAGAAGATGAGCTTAGAAACCTAAGGCAGAGGGGAAAACCCATCCAAGAGCACATTCGTGAGTTCAGGAGAGTTGTTGGGACTTTACCTCCTTTGCCGGAACGACTGCTCGTGTACTTCTTCAGAACGAGCTTAGATAAACAGATTGCCCAAGTGACCGCTTATCGTGATATTCCGAACCGACTCACTGACTGGTTCCGGATAGCGACACAAGTCGAGAGAGGGCTAAGGGCAAACGACATGCTAAAGCAACCACAGGCAAAGGAGAAAGCCCAACTGGACCAGGAACCGTATGCCAGACGAGGAACTTCAGCACCACGACCCACCCAAAGACCACCCACCACCCGGAGCCTGCTGAGATGCTACAGATGTGGAGGAGTTGGTCATTTGGCAGTGATGTGTGGCACCCCGGGACCGAGACCAGGGCCAACGAGCAAATCACGGCCAGGACAAGGACCCAGGCACATCACCAACACACCACGAAGGCCCCCCCCGGTTCAGAAGTTTTCACCCATTTGACTGAAGCAAGGGAGAACCCAGATGATGCGAACCAGCCTCCCGAACTGTATGACAGCGATGACGATGGAGAAGACGACCCTATGGTGAGTGGACCCATCTATCCTTTTTTATTCCCTGTACGCTTAACGGCCCCAAAAACAGGGACCCAAGGGGTTTTCCAAGCCCTAATAGATTCAGGCTGCACGAGGTGCCTGATCAACTTACCCACGGTCCAAAAATTGGGAATACGAGCGAAAAAACTCAGCCGCCCAATCCGATTTGAGCAAGTAGACGGATCCTTAGTGGGGGGGGGGGGGCGCAGGCCACACATTTAACCGAGCCAGTGAAACTGGAGCTAGCAGATCATTGGGAGATGATTCGGTTTATAATAGCCCCCAAGATGACTAACCCAGTTATACTTGGACTCTCCTGGCTTGACAAGTGGGGCCCAACTATCTGGTGGCAGGAGGGGACCCGCAGACTGAGAATAGCAAGGGGGCCTCACCCCCTGCTGCCACAGCCACAAAGGACACCTCCCACACAGAGATCCCGGCCCCTCCCACCAAGAGGACAAAAGATGCCCTCAACCCCAGCGCCCCTGATCAAGAGTACAGCTAAACAACTGATGGCCTCATCCGACAGCCCCCATGACACAAAGCAGATCCCAAAAGAATATCAAGACCTTGCAGAAGTATTTAGCGAGACTGAGTGTAACGTTCTACCACCCCACCGTGAGACCGATTGCGCCATCGAAATCATCCCTGGGGCAAAACTACCTAAACCTAAGCTGTATGCTATGACACCCCGGGAAATGCAAGAAATGAGAAAATACATAGACACTAACCTACAAAGGGGTTTCATTGAGCCAGCCAAACCCCGAATAGCGGCACCAGTCTTCTTCAGAGAGAAGAAAGATGGCTCTATGCATTTAGTAGTTGACTTTCAAGGTGTCAACGGTGTCTGTGTACGCAATTTATACCCCCTTCCTCTCATGAAAGACATTTTAGCCCACCTGGCCAAAGGAAAGGTTTTCACCAAACTAGACCTTCGCGAAGCCTACTACCGGATACGCATCAAGGAAGGTGACGAGTGGAAGACAGCATTCAATTGCCCATTAGGAAGCTTCCAATTTAAAGTAATGCCTTTTGGACTACAGGGGGCGCCGGCGGTATTCATGCAACTTATAAATGAGGTGCTTCACGACCACCTTTACAAGGGGGTCCTCGTCTACCTGGATGACATTCTCATTTACACGGAAACCATCGACGAACACATATCCCTCGTCCGCCAAGTGCTTGAGAAACTGCTGAAGGCAGATCTTTATGTCAAACTGTCGAAATGCGAGTTCCACCAGTCACGGCTAGATTATTTAGGCTACCGAGTATCCAATGAAGGGATAGAAATGGACCCAGCCAAAGTACAATCAGTCCTTGACTGGCGACCCCCACGCACCCGCAGACAACTGCAAAGCTTCTTGGGTTTCGCGAACTTCTACAGACAATTTATCCCATCTTTTGCAAAAATTGCCAAACCTCTAACCGACCTTCTAAAAACAGGGAGCCCAGCAACAAAACCTCGCCCAGGACAGCCTCTACAGTGGGACCCATCCTGTCAACGCGCGTTTGAAACACTGAAAGAAATGTTTGCAAAAGAACCGATTCTGAAACACCCCAACCCCGACCAGCCTTTCGTCATCCAAGCCGATGCCAGCGATGTGGCAGTGGGGGCGGTTCTACTCCAAAAAAATAGCCAAGGAAACTTACAACCCTGTGCCTACACATCCCGCAAACTCACTGACACCGAGAGACGATGGGCAGCGTGGGAAAAGGAAGCGTTCGCAGTGAGGTGGGCGCTGTTAACATGGCGACATCTACTGGAAGGAAGCCAAACACCCTTTGAAGTTTGGACTGACCATAAAAATTTGGAGGCCCTCAAAACTCCAAGGAAGTTATCACCCAGACAGGTCCGGTGGGCCCAATATTTCAATCGTTTCAACTTCGAGCTAAAGCACATCCCGGGAGGGAAAAACTTTCTGGCCGACGCCCTCTCCCGAATGCCTCAATATAACAGTGAACAAGAGCAGGTGGTGAATGCCATCATCCCCTCCACCCAAGGAGCGGGCCAGATAACTACCAGACAGCAGCATCGTGATCAGCAGGGCCAACCAGCGAGTGACCTAACGACAAAGCTCAAAGCAGAAACATTGACGGACCCCTGGTTCCGAGACAATCAACATCTCTTGATGAAAAGGGATGACCGAGCCTGGAAAGGAACAAAACTTTACATCCCAGAGACACTACGCACCTTAGTCCTTAAGAGGAGCCATGATGTTAAGCCAGCGGGACATTTTGGGTTCCTAAAAACTCTGCATTTAGCACGGAGACAGTTTTGGTGGCCACACATGAGAAAAGATGTAGACAGTTATGTAAAAAGTTGTACCGTCTGTGCCACGATGAAAACCCGACCAGGGAGACCCCCTGGATTGCTGCAGCCAGTAGCTGAACCGTCAAGGCCATGGGAGGAGATTGCTATGGACTTCATAGTCGAACTACCCAGGAGCGGCGGAAACACGGTGATCTGGACTGTAATAGACTTATTTTCAAAACAGGCACATTTCATACCCTGTAGCGGACTACCCTCAGCCCGCCAATTGGCAAAGCTGTTTGTGAAACACATCTACCGCCTGCATGGAGTGCCCAGAAGAATCATCTCCGACCGAGGTGTCCAGTTCACAGCGAAATTTTGGAGAGAATTCCTACGATCCATAGGATCATCCCAGGGTCTCAGTTCAGCATTTCACCCGAGCACCAATGGGGGGGCGGAGAGACTGAATGCTATGATAGAGCAATATTTGAGGTGCTACGTAAACTACCAGCAGTCGAACTGGGCAGACCTCCTATCTTTTGCTGAGGTCGCGTACAACAATGCTGTCCACAGTAGCACAGGACTAGCCCCATTCAAGGTAGTGAGCGGTATGGATTTTGTTCCCATGCCAGAGTATCCCAGGGACCCCCCTTCTTCCGTCAGCTTGAACGATTGGATGGCGATGTTAAGAGAATCCTGGGAGAACGTCAAGAAGGCATTAGACAAGGTGACACAAGCATATAAGAGGCAAGCAGATAAGCACCGAGCCCCTCAAAGACCATTCCGAGTAGGAGAGAAGGTCTACCTCTCCACCAAGTATTTGAGACTCAAGCTTCCGACTAGGAAATTGGGCCCAAAATTCATAGGACCATTCCCTATAGTAAAAATAATCAACCCTGTCACAGTACAATTGCAATTGCCCCGCTTACTAGGAAAGATACACCCCGTTTTTCATAGTAGTCTGCTGAAGCCGGTGGTGGGGTCAACTTTAAGGCCAGTGCCACGTGACCCTCCAGGGCCTTTGATCATTGGAGGCCAAACTCACTATGAAGTACAGCGAATTCTCGATTCGAAGTGGCACAGAGGCCGTCTCCAATACTTAGTTAAGTAGAAGGGTTACCCTTTGTCAGAAGCTTCCTGGGTGAAGAGCAACAACATTCATGCTGACTGGCTTATAGCTAAGTTCCATGCAGATCACCCGGGCAAGGCGGGAGGGGGTGGTATACCTCATCAGATGGGGTGACAGCACTAACCCTGTTGTTTCTCCTGCACAGGCCTCGCTGAGAGAATGAAGGGAGAGGGGCCGGATGTCAGTGTTCCAAAACTGACATAGAAGCAAGGAGGAGAAAAAGTTTGACATTTCACCTAGAAAAACTTTCGGTGAATTCAGTCTCCTGGGAGATGTTGGGAGGGGTGACATTCCTGGGTACTGAAGAGACAGATAAGAGAGAGAATCTGGAAGGCAGCCAATGGAGAGCAGTTTTGGGGAAGGAATAGGAGGGGTTTTGGATGGAGGGGCCAGTACTGTCTGCACCGTTGTCTGGCTTGGATGCATCTCTCAATAAAGAGAATATTTTCTAAATATACGGCTTGGAAATTAAATTATTTCGAGGATGAAATCGCAAGCTCTGACAGAAAGGCTTTATGGATATGTTTAATATATTCCTCATCCGTAATGAGGAACACAATTCTGGTATGTTCACAGTACATCCAAGCTGAAGGTCATGGAAGAATGGCTTTCTTATTTTTTACTGCCCCAGGTTACTTTGGTGGAAAAAATGAAAGCTGATGCCTACATGGTGTCAGAATACTTATCTAGACAATTTGGTGATTCTGCTGCTACCTGTTACAAGATTCATTCAGAAATGATAAACGTACAAAAATTTATTGTGAGTTCCATAATAAATTATGTCTTGAACTGGTCTTGTGACTTTATAATCCCAAAGAAGGTAAAATAAAGGTTCTGTCTCTAATCCTTATGACTTCCTCTGGCTTTGAATTTCAGAAACAAACTCTTTTCCATTTGATGTTGTATGAAGATATTCACTGAAGTCCTTCATATATAAGTTTTCTGAACTTTTTTTAAAAATCTCATTTTTATATATGGGAGAAGCAAAAACAGAAAAGGAGATCAATAGACAAAATATATTTTTTTCCCATTCAAGAATTCAGGAAATTATTATTGATGATGATAATATCTCAATGGTTGGGAGAAATAATGCAGCTTTGAAAAGTGATGAAGGCTTCAACACTTTTGACAAAAGTTCGTCAATGGTTTTGTCAGGCCTGCCCCAATTTGATCTCTTAGGAAAGAAAGATCCTCGGCTACATTTGGTTGAAGCAAAAGGTTCTTTTACTAAGAAATGTTGACTGCAGTAAAGTCAGGTGAGCTCTGGGTTTCCCATGCTCAAAAAATACAGAAAGGTTTCCCCTCATCCCAGCCCTCCTTTTGTGACCAGTCTGCCTTTAGCCAATCAGAACTCACTGAGATGTTTTGGAGGAATCCACATACTTTCTCAGGGTAGTTGGCTTTGGATGCTGGTACAAACTGGTTCCAAGCTTCTCTGGTCTTTATCATCTGTCATTCCCCAATCCCTATTTCCCATCACATATACACAAAGCTTTATTGCCCATCAACCTTCCCCCCACACTAGCCTTTAATGGCAGGGTGCCTCTGAGACACCAAGTCAAGCTTGGAAAATCTGACAGGTTTTCTGATTTTCATTTTTTTTCAGACAACTTCAGACCCATTGGCTGCCAGCAGAGCTAGCAGCAAAGTCAGACAAGGAGGAGGTTGAGGGAGAGCCTGGGCCAGCTTTGGAGCTTTTGGAAGGCTCTGATAAGGAAACAGCATCAGAGACAGAGGCAGAGCCAGGGCCTTCCATCCTCCCCCAGGTGGAGAGGCAGCTGTCTTTGGGGCCTCAGCTCAGTGTGGGGGAGGAACACATGGGGTCAGATGTGCATATGCATAGAGAGGAAAGGAGAGGAGAGCAAAGGAAAGCAATAAGCTGGTTCTCAGGGAAAAGCAGATGTAGACACTAGTCAGCCCCTCTCTGCCTGGGAAATAGATAGTAGGGGTTTGAGTGTGGCCAGTTGGCACAGAGTGGCCAGTTGTACAACAAGCAATTTGAATTCCTTAGCCAGATCCAGGTTTGTTGGGACTAATTACGTTTGGGTTTTGTTTATCCACATGAATAAAAGACTGTTCCTGCCCTGTTTTGAAAAGGGGTTTGTTTTATTTGCGAGTAAGTGACTTCTCATTTTTTGCAAAGGCTGGGTCAGAACAAGAACTGTCTTAGGGTATAGCTAGAATGTTCAATAATACAGCAGATAAAGGGGGAAACTGCCCCTTCAAAATATGGCAGTGTATCCTGTCCAAATATTTACTTAAATTTCCAGTTATTCTACCACTATGCGTATGGTGAGGGCTAAGGGATTCTAGGAAATGTAACATATACAGGAACCAAAATAAAAGCTTATGCAGCATTGTGTCTTTAATTCCCATTGATTTCAATATGCTTAATCCCTCTTCCATATAATAAAAGAGAATGAAATATATACACACTATAACTTTTGTTGGGTTTTACTTAAATGTACAGTAGTATTGAAAGATCAGCAGCTTTTACAGGTATGGATAAGAAACGGTTGAATTCCGAATGCCAAACAAATACAGGGTACTTTGGAAATTATCCATAGTTTTAAATGGAAAATGGAATCGCTCTAAAGAAATGAAGTTAAATCGGCAATTTTCACAATCCTGCAAAAAAGGGACAGGGCCCATGTGTGCAATTGCCATTTCAGTTGTTTATGTCCTGTACTCATGCCATCTTGCCTCTAAGACAGTGTATTTTTTTTTAGACTGAAACACTTTGCAAGATGTTCAGTCCAGACTGTAGGCTACAATGTTCTTCCATTGCACAATCCCAATTTGATTGTGGTTTTAATATTTTTAATTTTGTGAGCCACCCAGGGTAATGAATTTGAGATAGGTATCCACATAAATCAAATAAATAAATCCTATTGCTTGTGCCTTTCCACCAGGAAACCAGTAACTAATCACTTTTCTTTCTATAAGTAGGGTATACCTGAAGAGAGAGAAAGGAAATTCTTGTATGTGAATATGTGTTGTTTATATTTCTTTAATTCAACAATTTTAAAGCATTAAAGCACAGAATAATGCAAGTAAAACAGCTTATTTTTTAAACAAATATTTCTTACTTAGGAGCCTGAGTAGCGTAGGGGGCTAATTGTTAGATTGGATCGATTTGGGGCCCAATAATATACGAAGACTCATTGGTTCAATTATCAAAATAGTCCTTTATTGATTCATGTCTGTTTCATTACAGGTATCATCAGGAACAATGGCGGCAACAACAGGAGGAGACCTTAAATACCTAGGAGGCGGAGTTACAGGTAATGGGAGGGGGAGATAGGAGGGGTTAGGCTTGCCTGTGCTGATTAACCCTTGACTTGCCAACATATATTGTGGGGTATGTCCAGGGAGAACATTTACTTGTAACAAATCCCCCTCTAAATGTTTATCCCTGGGACTGACAGATTCAGTCTGATGGGGGTCCGCGGGTAGAACACAGAGTTTAGAGGTGAGGTACGAATGCTGCTTAAATGGAAGTGGTTTTGTGAGTATGTCTGCTGTTTGGTGTTCGGTGTCACAGTGCATAATGGTAACAAAACCGGATTTGTGAAGTTGTCTTACATGCTTGCTTTTGATATCAATATGTCTTGACCTATGACCCACAGCATCTGATGTGGAAATTTCTATTGCTGCTTTGTTATCTTCGTAAATTTGGATGGGATGCATGGGTTCAGCCCAGATATTAGTTAGCAGCTCATCAAACCACACGAAATTGTTTATAGCCTTGGATAAGCAGATATACTCTGCCTCAGTGGTGGAGGTAGCCACTAGGTTTTGCTTACCGGTATACCAATATACTGAGCAGTTATTTAAGAAGAAAACGTATCCAGAGGTACTTTTTCTACATCTGATGTCACCTGCCCAGTCAGCGTCAGCGTAGCAGGAAAGGAGAGGTTTCTTATTGGTACTGGGTTCTAATCTGAGGCAGGTGTTGATACTATATTTTAGGTACCTGAGTATTCTTTTTATTGCTTCCCAATGGAATGCAGTGGGGTTGGCTACGTGCCTTGAAAGTAGGTTTACAGGCAGGGCAATGTCTGGTCGTGTCCAATTAGCAATGTACAACAGGGAGCCTATTGTGGATCTGTATAGGGTGTTTTCTTGAAATTGGGGTGAATCGTACATATTTTTCAAAAAATCAGCTAACATAGGAGTTTCACATGGTTTGGCACCTGTCATATTACATTTAACGAGAAGTTCATTGATTTTTTCTCTTTGGCTCAGGAGGAAGCCCTTGGGTGACCTGGTGACATGTACCCCAAGATACTTATTGATGCCCCCCAATGATTTGAGAGAGAAATGCTTGCTCAGTTCACTTGCAAAAACATTACAATCCCTTTTGTTCTTACTTATAAACAATATATCATCCACATATATGAGAACATACTCCATGCCCCCATTGTTCTTCCGGGTGAAGAGACAGTTATCGGCTAAGGTAGCCTTGAACCCCATAGACTCTAATACTTTGACCAGACAATCATACCATTGTTTACCCGACTGTTTAAGCCTGTAAAGGCTCTTGTTTAGTAACCAGGTGTCGCCCTTGGTGGTGTCTTTGCTAGGTGGGGCTCTCACATAAATTTCTTTATCTAATTTGGCATGTAGGTAGGCTGTTTGGATGTCATATTGTTGTACTTCTAGACCTAGGGTGGCTGTGATGACCAGTGCGCTTTTGACACTCTCGGGCCTTACTGTTGGTGAGTATGTCTCCATGTAATCATCAGGGAACCTTTGGGCGAATCCCTGTGCTACGAGCCTGGCCTTATATAGATTCTGCCCCCCCTCTAAGGTCTTTACTTTAAAGACCCACTTTGTCCCAATGACAGTCTTGCCCTCTGGTGCATTAGATGGCGTGTACACATTTAACTCCCTAAGACTGTTCATTTCCCTTTCCATTGCGGCCTCCCATTTTTGTCTTTCTTCCAGTGGTAGTTTGGTTATTTCGCTATAAGTCTCAGGAGTAATGGGCTCTGTCTGCAAGTGCATGACGTAATCTTCAAATTTTTTTGGTTTTTGTTTCCTATTGGTTCTGACTGGCCTACCTGGCAGGGTCTCCGTGTCGTGCATGTACCTAGCTTCTTTGTTGGTGAGTGAATCTACTTTCTGTTTGGGTTGGAGTGATTTTTGCGTGTGGTTGTTATATGGGTGATCAATGTTGTCTGGTTTTTGTTGGCTGTTCTCTACTTGGTGATGTAATTCATTGAGGTGTATTTTTGACCAGTTAGCTTGTTCGTGGAATGTGGCAGATCTGGAGATGATGAATTGGTTATTACTGTCTATGAATCTAAATCCCTTTGTGCCTGTCTCATAGCCCATGAACCTGAGTCGTTTCGATATTTTGTCCCCCTTTCTACGTAGTTGCCTGGGTATATGCACATCTGCTGTAACCCCAAAGATGTGGAGATGGGATATCTTTGGTTTTCTATTGTACATCACCTCATAGGGTGTCATGTTTAGCACACTGGACCAGAGTCTGTTGATTGTATAATTAGAATAAACCAGGGCTTCGGCCCAGAAGTGTTGGCCTAGCCCAGCGTCTTCGAGGACGCACCTCATCATTGTTTGTAATGCGGAATTTTTGCGTTCTACGACGCCATTTTGAAAAGGTGAGAACAGCGATGACTTAAAGTGCAGGACGCCCTTTGACCTCAACCAACGTGAGAAGTCATTTGACAAGAACTCTGATCCCCTGTCAGTCATAATTTTTTTGATTTTCGTGTTATGTTGTGTTTCCACACGTTTATAGAATTCTTTAAATTTTTGGTAGGTCTCACTTTTGTATTTCAGGGTGTACACAAAACCATAGTCATCTACTATAGTTAAGAAGAACCTCTTACCATACTTTATGGAAGGCCTAAGTGGGCCTACGAGGTCCATGTGTATCATTTCGAATATGTGATCCGTTGAACGTGAGGCCTTTCTGGGTTTGGGGGCTACCTTTAGTTTAGAGCGCTTACATATAGAGCAGTCCAAGTAGGTTTCACAATTTTTTATTCTCGAACCTTCTGTACAATCAGTGACTTTCTGAACAACAGGGAAGCTAGCGTGTCCTAATCTGCAGTGCAGCAAGTGTGCGCACTCATCATGGAGTGGTTTCCCTAGACTAACTTTCCCTTTGTTTAGTGTGCCTTCCTTGTGGGGCTGGATGTCCTCTTTCCCTTGTTCTTTGTTACCCTCAGTCTCTTCCTTAGTGTTGGTTCTATCTACATAAAAGAAGGGTAGTCCCCCTCTAATTGTGATTTTTCCTATGGTTGTACTTCCTTTGGTCATGGTGATTCCCCCTTCCTTAATGCTAATTTCTATCCCTGCCTCCTTGCTGAGTTTCAAGGAGGCGAGTATATTGTGAGGTATTTCTGGTACCAGCAGTACCCCCTCTAGTTTTCCTAGGTTGGGGAGGGTCACATTGCCTTTTCCTGTCACTCTTACGTCATTTTGATTAGCCACTTTGATGAGGTAATCTTCCTCTGTGAAGGAGGAGAGAAGTGCCCTATCACATGTGGTGTGATTGGTGGCTCCTGAGTCAATGAGCCACCAGGACCCCTTTTCGTTTGTTTTACTACTTTGTGTGGTTCCTGGCGTGGCCCCTCCTACTCTGCAAAGAGACCCATCCCTACTATCCTTTGAGTTGTCTCTGTTTTCTTTCCTCTCCCAGGGCTTGGGGGAATCTCTTCGCCTCATTCTGCTGTCATGGTGGCGCCTATCTGTGTGTTTGTCATGTGGTTCATTTTTGTACCTATCCCTGTACCCCTTTGTGCAATCTCGTTTGTAGTGAACTTTTCGCCCGCAATTATAGCATTCGGGGGAGTCGCGTGGGGTGTCAGTGAAGGCCACCTTTCGTGCTGGCCTGTGCTCCCTGTGAGTCACCTGGTGTTCCTTTCTGTGATTGTCTTCTGCTATAAGTAGATTAGATAGGCTGTCTATTGTCATGTGACCTAGGCTAAGTATGTTGAGTTGTGTAAGAAATGTTCGCCAGGAAGGGTCAAGCGAGTTAAGGATGATGCTTTTCATGGTCTGCTCTGATACAATTTCTCCTCTTAGTTGTAATTCTGCCCTAGCTGCATTTAACTCCATCAAATGTTCCCCCATTGACACCCCTGGTTTGATCCTAGCTGAATAAAAGTCCTTGGAAATTTTTGTGGTGGTGGCTACACTGTCACTGCAAAAGTATCCAAATATTTTCTGAACAACATCATGTACAGTCAAATTATTCTCAATGCTATAATAAATGGTGGGTAATATGCTAGAGATAAGTAGGCAAAATGCCTTGTGGTGCATGCAGTCCAGTTCAAATGTCCATAGTATATCAGGTGGGTCAGTTATAAAGAACATCATATTTTCTTTTAAAAATAAGACTTGGAGTTGCTGATACCACTACATTAAATTTGAACCTTCCATTTTTAATATAGGGAACCCATTTGGTAAGTTTCCTGTGTTATTTTGTGTGTTACTCACAGGTGGGTGTTGCTGTCCATGGTGCTTGACATGGAAATAGCAGAGCGGCTTAGGAACGCTGGAAGGTAATTTAAAAGTCCCTCCTTGCATTTTTTTTTCTTTCTTGATCCACAGGAGCTTCTGCGCATGTGCGGCATTCATTTTGGCTGGAACTTCATTGAGGAAGGTTCTTCTTGTCTCTGCTCCGGCTTGGCTGTCTCCCCAGGATGAGTAGGCCTCTGCTCCGGCTCCGGATGTCCAGCGGTGGTCTGGGAAGGCTGTCCTCTCCGCTGGACGGCTCCTGGTTTCCCTCTGCGGCGTTCTGTTCCTTCTGGTAGGCGCGGCTTGGGAATGGGGTGGCGTACCGCAACCGGGGGGCGCTGCGGCGTCGGTGGGTCCTCAGCGGTGTCCGCGTCCCTCAGTGAGTAGTTGGGGGGGTCTCTTCTTTTCCCCTTTGGGCTTTTTGGCGCCTTTTGAAAGCCCCTTTAAAATTTTCATTTTTGGCCCGAAAGCGGCGGTGAGTGTCTTTATTGCTTCCTCCACCGCCTGATCACTAGGGGTGTCCTCGGGGGTTGATTCCTCACTTTCTTCTGAGGATTCACTATTATTTTGTAGTTTTAGGGGTTCGGGCATCTGATTGGTTAGTGGATTTGCATATTTAGATTTAGTCTTTTGGGGGTCGGCCATTTTTTTTTGGCCACGTGTTCAAAGATGGCCGCCAGTTCAGATTTTGCGCGGGAATTCCCCCCTCTGTCTTTGAAAAATAACTGTTCTGGGGGGTTTTTCTTACCAGGCTTGTGTCCAGTTGTCTTGTTTTTCGTCTTTGGGTCTCTCTGGCCTCGTCCTTTGGATGAGGTAGCTGATGCCGGCTAGGAGATCTTCGTCTGTTGCAGGGGTTTCTAGCAGGCTCATCATTTCTCTCCTGAGTCTGCTGGTGTCTTTTTGCTGGATTTTTTCTTCATTTAGGTCTTTTTGCCCCTGTTCATCATCCGATGAATAGTCTTCGGGGCTGTTTTCTTTTTCTTCTTCTGAGGTTACTGGCGTTGCCATGTCTTCAATTAGGTTTTGCTGTTTTTCCCGCCTTTTGGTCTCTGACCTCGTTTGTGGTCTTTTTGGCATGTCTTCTGATTATTGGGTTGCCCAACCATCAACTGCTACCATATTGTTAGATTGGATCGATTTGGGGCCCAATAATATACGAAGACTCATTGGTTCAATTATCAAAATAGTCCTTTATTGATTCATGTCTGTTTCATTACAGGTATCATCAGGAACAATAGCGGCAACAATAGGAGGAGACCTTAAATACCTAGGAGGCAGAGTTACAGGTAATGGGAGGGGGAGATAGGAGGGGTTAGGCTTGCCTGTGCTGATTAACCCTTGACTTGCCAACATATATTGTGGGGTATGTCCAGGGAGAACATTTACTTGTAACACTAATGCCTCCTACTAAAAGGCAGCAATTAACATCCAGCTGCCTGTAATTCTGTGAGTTCAATCCTAGCCAGGCTCAAGGTCGACTCAGCCTTCCATCCTTTCTAAGGTGGGTAAATTGAGGACCCAGTTTGTGGGGGCAATAAGCTGACTTTGTATAAATATATACAAAAATATGAAGGCTATTGTTTAATGCATTGTAAGCCGCCCTGAGTCTCCGGAGAAGGGCGGCATATAAATCAAATTAAAATTAAAAAATTAAAATTACTTGCTGCCCCCTTTCCTTTTTTTTAAACCTGACCTTAACACCAATCCTATAATAGCAGAATGTCTATAACTCTTATCTTGTAAATAGAAGTCTTACACTTAGTAGCAGCATTACCATTTTTCCAGCCACTCCTAAAAACCTACCTAGCCTAAGGGTTGACAGTGAGGAGGGCCAAAAGCAGATCAGAGAGAGGTGTGAGGGGGAGAATGTCCATAGGGAAATTATCTGCTAAATATATGTGAGTTGCCAAGTATGTCCACTAATGCAAAGGACATGTTTGAAAAAGCACATTATAAGCACCATCTATGAAAATAGCACCTGATTAGAATGATTTAGTGATTTGATGCCATATAATTACCGACAATCCATATTCTATGGTACATAAAAATTTGAACAATTATTTCTCTGTGCATTCAGTAATAATGTGGTATCTAAAGCAATACATACATTTTTCCATCTTATTACAAGTTAAGGATAAAATAAAATTGAAAAAGTGGAGTACCACAGCGATACAAAGATTGTAGTTATTCACAAAAATGAGTTAAATATGAATCTCTACTCTGTGGAAAAAAAGAGCAGTTGAAGAGAATGCTTCAGTGATTGTGTTTTGAAAACAGTAAGCAAAACAAAACTTTAAAAACTTAAAAAATCTTTTAAAAAACTTTTTAAAAAATTCAAAGCGATGCCTACAGGTCTGTCTGAACTCAGGTCAATCAACAGTGATAAAGACTTAAAACTTTGGCACTATCAGTTTAAATGAATAAAGTTTCCAAGTAAATGAGAAATATAACTTGGGATAAAATTGGAATACTAGAAAATCTCATTTTATTGTGAGGGTTCTTTACTCTCCAAGGACTGGACACACCACACTGTAGCACATCTGTACAAAATACTTTATTGAAACACATGGTTTCCCCAACAACAGGTATAGCTCTGGTCAACTCCATTCTTCTAGGACTTTGCAAGGTTATCTTGTCTCATGAATATTGTGACAAGATAACCTTGATATTAATTCAGTCCTTTAATACTTACTGTTTTAATACTCATTTCAAACAAGAGTCTCAAAGTCTTTAACCTAAAATCTTTTCTTTTCCCAAATGTTCTTGCATTAGTTGATATGAGGTACTGTTTCAGTGTGATTGCTCCTTTTCTAGTTGCTACTGAAGTTCAGACAAAGCTCCAAGCTCCATGCAGGACTCCAACCAAGATATGCTGCTCACTGTAGCTTGTAGTCCTAGCAGTTGAATGAAAGTCCTCTTGTCTGCTTATAAGAACTGCCAATCTGCAGATGACATCTCCACTTCCTGCCTGTAAGCCATTTACTTTTATCTTTCCTGCTGTACTCTGTCTTAGCATTTGCTTCTGTATCAAAAGACTGGGTAGGGTGAGGCTGCTTCTAGATGACACCACATTCTTGAAAACACCAGATTGTGATTCAGTTAGCCAGGCTGCTTGACCATTGACTTGAATGCCTGTGAGAACAGTTTAGAAGGAATGGATGAAGGCTTGAGGGATGGGTGGGTGGGTGAGAGAGGATAGACTTGTCTGTGTGAGTACAGCTGCTTTCGAAATGAGCACATAGCCACCCTGATTTCAATCTTTCACATTGTAAGGATCGCCTCTCCTTCCAACCTAAGAAAGTACGAACTCTTGAAACTCTTGAAGCACAATCTGAATACCCTTAGACAAAGCAATAGGATTAAAGTGTAGAGACCCTTCCCTTTAAGTCAGAATGCAGATTTTAGCCAATACACAAGTGTGAAGATGTTTTCTTTACTATTTCCTTTGAGAACACAAACAAACATGCATTCCCACCACTACCCTTTAAAGTGAGACAACCCACATGGCTATCATATAAATTCCTGCAGGTAAAGGAAACTCAGGCCCCTTTGGCACCAGGATATAGGCTGTAAAATATCTGATGACACAGGCCCTGCTAGTAAATTGAATCTAGTCTCCCCCTTCCTTCACTTGAATGGCAGTATCACATTTTGGGGGGATCTGACACACGTTGATGTATGTCAAATATGCTACCTCTTCAATAGCAATAGTATTCTGATTGTTCTGGGCAAATTTACAGAGTCTGTTCAGACAACCAAGCTTTTTACTTTCCAAGTCATAGATATAAACAGAAGCCATGATGCTGAAAAGACAATTTTCACTAAAGTAATATTCTAAATGGGACCCTTAAGGCAAGGCATTGCCTATTAATATTGTAGAAAGTTGTGAAAACTGGATGTAAAGAATTATTTCCATATTTAAAAAGTGTATTCTGCTTCTGTGCCAGATAGTCTCTACTTGCTAAACTGTTTTACTAGATAAATCCCAAATCTTTCTCCCAAATGTGTGTTGACCTGTACATCCTCTTGGAAAAACAAAAGCATGCAAATATGTATCCTGTCTGTTCAATTATGACACTGTGCAAGATCTCATTCAAGCTTTTATATGAAGATTTTCAATAGCTACTATTTGCTTTCTACACAATTCTTTGGAGTCTAACCATCATGAATCTTAATCCTGAGCCTATTTTTAATAAGGATTTAGACATAACAGAAATATATTGCTGCAGAGATGATATAAGGAAACCATATCTCAACAGCATTTATGAAAAGTAAGTCCACCATTGTGCCAGACTTTATAGCATTCATACCTTTATAATGGTCACCACTGTAGCATTGTTACTTGTAACTTCATTTCCATCTAAAAGTTTGTGATATCATCAGTATTTCTAAATATGAAATATTTAGATTATGCTGAAATATTCAATGGAAAAAAAATGACAGTCATCTTATTGTCAAAGAAAAATATTAGGCAAATTAACTGGTAGCATCTGGGTATATTTAAAGTACTAAGATTACAGGCAGAAAAAAATGGAATCAGATTTAAAAGCATTAGCATTTCCTTGTGCTTGGAGTTTTATAAGTACCAAAAGAGAAACAGCAAGTCCAGACTAGGGAGGCAACAATTGTTTCAAAGATCACAAAAACATATTGAAAAATACTTGCATTGGTCAGAGATCGGGAGCATATTTATGGTATTTTAGATTCCAGATTTAAAATATCTCTTATTTTCCATCTTCTTTAATTAGGGAGAGTTAGTATTTCTGTCAGCTCTTCAGCAATTACAATTGAGAACTACAAGCAAGTCAGTTTTACCCAGAGGTGGTATTCAGCAGGTTCTGACCAGTTCTGTAGAATTGGTAGCAGAAATTTTGAATAGTTCAGAAAATCGGTAAAAACCACCTCTGGCTCGCCCCGCCGCCATCTATTCTCTGCCTCCCAAGTCCCAGCTGATTGGGGGGAATTGGGGATTATGCAGTAACCTTCTCCTGGAGTTGGGAGGGAATAGAGATTTTACAGTATCCTTCCCCTGGAGTGGGGTGGGAATGGAGATTTTATAGTATCCTTCCCCTACCAAGCCACCCCCACCAAGCCACCCCCACAGAACCAGTAGTAAAAAAATTTGAATCCCATCACTGGTTTTACCTGCTCTGACTTTAAGCAATATCTTATGGGAATAAGCACCATCTTATAGAAAACAATTTAAAAATTATAAAGATTTCTGATCAGTTCTCAACTGTAACTTTTAAATAGCTCTTTCTTATGATTATAGAAGTTAGTGATATGTAACAAAATTGTGAAGTAATTATAAAAGGAATCAGTGGATGCTAGCATATGGAATAGTAAGAAAACCAGATCAATCATTTGGTAACTTCAGAATTTCCACTAAACTCTCTTCAGGCCTAGACTGAAAAGTCTTTGATTAATTAAAGAAGAAGAGTGGCTTTGGCAGGAGACAGGAAAGATAAGCTACAATGTGAAAAGAGTGAAGGAGTAGCAAGAAGAGAAGAGATTATGGTGCTGATAAAGGGGTGCAGTCACCAGAAGGATAACGTTTACATCTAAGATTGTCAGAAAGTATAAAAGAGGAGATGGTTCCCAAAAACATAACAATCCCAGAGGAAGAAGATTCAGAAGCCTATTGAAAGAGCTATATATTGTAAATGGCCTCAAAGTAAATGGAATACCCCATGTTTAATAGATTTGAAAGCTTATAGTAATCTTCTAGCAAAATAAATAATGGGTTATTTCCATGTTAAAGACAGAACCCTATACAGAAATACTGCTCCCTACACATATAGGCAGAGATTTAGGGCTATATATACAGTGTATGACAAATGTGAAGGGATTTGTGAATTGTAGGCAGGAAATGATTGAAGCCAGATGAAAGGAGCAAAGAAAAAGTGGTAGATGAAGTAACTTTAGAACAGTTTCTACAGGAACTCCCTACCAAAGTGAAAACAAGAACACAACCCAAAAACAGATCAAAGGGCAGTATAATTATCTGAGGATTAACTGGCAGAAACAAGGTCAGAAGATATTAGAAAGGAAAATGCAGAAAGAGAAAGGAGAATAAGAAACCCTAGAAGAATAGAATAGAATAGAATAGAATAGAATAGAATAGAATAGAATAGAATAGAATAGAATAGAATAGAATAGAATAGAATAGAACAGAACAGAACAGAACCTTGGAGGTCTTCTAGTCCAGCCCCCTCCTCAAGCAGGAGAACTTATATCATTTCAGATAAGTGATTTTCTAGTCTCTTCTTAAAAACCTCCAGTGATGGAGTGTCCACGATTTCTGAAGGCAAGCTATTCCACTGATTAATTTATTTATTTTTGTGATTTATATGCCGCCGTTCTCCCTGAGGACTCAGGGCGGCTTACATACAACAATCACCAATACAAATCACAATAAACAGAATTAAAATAAATTAAAATCCACAATAAAACCATTCTAAATTGTAAAACTATACAACCCCTCAATCAGATTATTGTTGGAATAGCCACGTCTTTAGCCCACGGTGAAAGGAGAGGAGGTCGGGGGCCATCCTGAGCTCGATGGGCAAACTATTCCAGAGGGTCGGGGCTCCGACAGAGAAGGCCCTCCCCCTGGGGGCTGCCAGCTGACATTGTTTGGCTGACGGCACCCTCCCTTAACCTGTTTAACTCACATAAGTGTTCATTAATATCTACTCCTGCCTTCAATCTTGCAGAATAAAACTCTTTGTAAATTCTGTTAGTAGCATGGGAGCTCTTAGAACAAAATAACTTATGCAGTTTTGACCAAACTTCTGTAACAGTCAGGTTATGAGGTATGCTGGGATATAAAACAGGGTCAATTGACATCAATAGGATACAAAAAGCCTTATGATGTAAAAGGTCAACTTCCAAAGACCATGGTTTAGGTGGGGGTTTCAACAACAACGATAAAACATTCTCTTTCATTAAAATGACTTGAATACTCTTAACCCATTCCTTAAAATTTCCTCCACCCACACTTAAACTTTTAAAATTAGGAGGAAGAACCTGTACATTGTTAAACATAGAAAAAGACATTAATTGATGTTCAAGGTGTGGTCCATCCTGGAATGGGCAATAAGGCATTGGAATGGAAGCACACAACACAGTGTCTTCCAACTGGCATTCCAACAATTGTTCCTCCCCAATGGGAGGGATTAGAAACTCGCGTTGTGCAGATGCAAAGCTTGTTCTGGTTTGATAAAGGTTCGAGGGTCCTCTCTGGTGCTCCTCCCTAGGAAGTTTGGAGCGTGCTCCTAGGTTCCCGTCTCCAGTTGAGGCAGCCTCTGGAATCGCCCTGGATGTCAGTGTTGTCACGGATGAGTACATCCCGCTCGTGGCATGCGCTGAATTGGTCGCAGACATCGGGGGTGTATTGGCACGTGCAGTTACTGTTCATTGAGCCAATGGTGCCTGCGAATTATCGCCTAGAATGGTTGTTAGCATTTCTATTGCATTCGCAACCCTACGCTCAACATAAGAGTCTCTCGAGTTTTTAGCTGGAGTCATTGACGTCAACAAGGGAGCTAGAATTCTTATAGCCTGATTTATAATGGTTTGGACAGCAGGTGGCGCTGTATCAACTTGGCCATGCTGGTTTAACGAAGAAGCAGGGATATTCAAATCAGGCAGTCTATTATCCCCCATTCTCAACTTAGAGTCCACAATAGGGGTTTTGGAAAAGGATTGAAAGTCTCTTACCGGTCCGGTGTTTTCTGGAACTTCAACCCTATTTCCTTTAGCTGTCATCAAGGCTGGATTCATCGGCGACTTGCTAAAATCAGCAATCGGGTTCTCACTTGTTACTGGCAAACGTAAAGCTCGAAGGATTGCCTTCCTGAATTCATCATCCACCTCTAAGTTTGTTTTCAAGGCCTGAAGTGGCGTTCTTCTGGTCTCTACTTCCTCAGGTGATGATGGTTTACTCACTGCCTTAGGCATTTCAAAAACTAAGGCTTCTGCTCCAAAACCTATAGCTCCACTACACTCTTGGTCAATTAGAGTTTGGGGTTTTTCAGCCAAAACTAATTTGGCCTGAGCCTGAGACAGTCCACCTTGTGACTCCATGCTTTTCAGTGCAGCCCTAGTCAACATCTGTTTTTCCTGACTCAATTCTATTGCAGACATTTCAGTCTAGCATATGCCATGTGCGCATAGGTCCATAAACCATACTCTGCTACCAATTGTTGGGATGGGGGGAGGTTTGCCCCCAAATCGTGAACCAGTACACAAGCAAACACACTAGGACTGAAATAAGACTAGCAGAGGAGTCTTGTATAAAAATATACTTTACTACAAAACCTTTAAAAAACACTGTATCTTTAAAAAAGCACATTAATAACAAGGTCTTATCCTGGTTAAATGAAGCCAGGCCATCTCCCTAAATTCCTCTCCACAATACCAAAACCAGTCCCTGGGATCTTCCTAAATTCCTCTCCACAATACCAAAACCAGTCCCTGGGAAAAACTAACAAAACATTGAATGGCTTCGGTGTCAATACATCATCAAGGTGGTAGAAGGGCAGCAGCATGGGCTTCAAGTAAAAGTCACCTGTAAAAGCAATCCAAACTGCAAACGTGGCTTGAAGCTCCTGGCAGGGAAACTGTCCAGCGTATCCCTCCGATGTAGCAGCAAGTGTTCAAATGTTGGCTTGCGTGCTTCAAAAGCAAAAAGCAAGCCGAAGGTAGAACTTCAAAAGGCTCCCAGCTATCTCAGCACACAGCTGCAAGATAGCTACGTGGGGGTAACACAGCTTCTTCTCTGCTGCTATCTCTGCTGCAGGCGTTGGGGCTTCCCAGCAGAGTTCTCCTCCTTTCTTCCAAGTCTGCATCCAGGTGCCTCAGCACAGGTCTGCATTTAGGCCTAAAACTGTGTCTAGGCCCAACTAGCAAGGAAAAGGTCCGTGCTTATATAGTAAGCTAACCTGCAATTAACTAGGGCGGGGAAGACTTGCAGTTAATTGCAGACCGGAGATGGCTTGATCAAAGTCCATACAGTTTGTAGCTGATCAAGTGGCCACAGCAATCCTGAAAACACTTTGACAAGCACTCGGAGGCTCCAACTGGTCCAGAATGCGGCCACATGGGTGATTATGGGAGCGACTCGATGCACCCATGTAACACCTCTCCTGCACGAGCTGCACTGGCTTCCAGTGGTCTTCCGGGTGTGATTCAAGGTGCTGGTCACCACCTTTAAAGCGCTCCATGGCTTAGGACCTGGATATTTATGATATATTTATTTCCTTGAGCAATTAGTTTGTCTAATTGCTCGTCAACCTTGGAACATAGAGCAAAAAGGACCCTATGTGGCTTCATGCGTATCAGGGTGATCTGAGGGTCCAGGTTGAAGGAGATGGGCATCCCGGTATCTGCAAACTCCCGGGTCAGGGCCTCGACATCAGAGCTACTGATGGAGTTGATGCCAGTAATTCCCAGGCCCAGAGAGGATAACTAGTCTAGCCCTAAAAGGCTTGGTAGGGAACCATCAACTACAATCAGCTGCAGGGAGCCTACAAAGTTTTTAAATGAGACTTGTTTCCGATGACTGGAATGCTGTCACCTTGATAGTCTCGGAGGTGAGGGTGCTGATGTCTCTGTTGACTTTTGGAGAGTCTTGGCACCAGTCTCTTAATTCTGTTCCACGAGATGATGGTCATGGATGACCCGGTATCTCTTCCATCTGACAAGGGGTACCTTTGATCAGGATGGTTATGTTAATTTTTTTTGAATAGGTGAGGTTGGCCTCCCTGATGCAAGTCTCTGCCCGGCAGGCTCCTTTGGAGACTGCTTAGCATTCTTCTCCTTGTATCCATGGTCTCTGTTGTGCCCTTCGGTGGTGGGATTGGCTAGTAGGTTGACTGGTAGGTTGGCTGGCATGACAGACTTTGGCTAGGTGCCCCTTCCTGTCGCACTGCTAGCAGATAGCGTTTTTGAACTGGCAAGTTGCTCTCAGGTGGTTGCCGCCACAACCTGTACAGACTATCTGTTTCCTTTCATTAGCTGTGTTTTGCCTCTTTGATGATTTAAGATGGTAAATGTCATCATCGTCAGTGGACTCTTCCTGGTCTAGATCATCATGGTGGATGGTATCTGCTTTTCATGAGGATGGCGGGGTATTTGATTTTTATATTTCACAGTCGCTAAGGAACAATGCCCTCTTCCAATTGCCCGAAATGCCAGTGAAATTGTTGGCTTTGAGGAAGCACTCGAACTGCACTATATAAGAGTCCCACATCTCCGAGGCTGGGTTGAGAGAGAATGGCGTTAGTGCAGCTATTTCTAGAATACTGATGTGAGCCAGGCAATCTGAAGCCGGTGCATTGATCATCAATAAATGGTGCTGCAGTGAATGGTAGATTATCTCTGACATTCAGCTCTTTGAGGAGATGGTGATCAACTCTTTTTTGGTCTCACCTTCATTGCCAGTGTTAGATTTCGGGTTGGAATGGAAGAGATGCAAAGTAATCTTCAGTAAAGCTCTTTATTCAATACAAGAAACAACCAGAAAAAGCTCTGGCTGATCACATTCCTTTTATAGAGAGCTGTCAGCCAGGTAACCAATCAATCTAAAGCAATTCTCCCACTTAAACAGCAAACCTAAGTGAAGACTTCAGCTCTTGGTTTCAGTAACTACTTACAATACATAACACCTTGTATCTCCTTCAATACCTGAAACTGTAAAAGAGGAAGTAAAGAAGACGATTTATGGTAGGAGTAATCCTTAATTTGCTTGGAACAGATTTCCACTGAACAGATTGGAACAGATGATTGGAACAGATTTCCACTTCCTGTGGGTTGAACTGAAGGAAAAAAGAGTTCAAGAAGGAAACAAAGATAATGGGAGTAATCATAAGAATCCAGTCTAAAGAAATAAAGTTCTATGGAGAGAGTGCTTTTAATCCCTATTCCATTCTGTAGGATAGCCATGAACACTGTAATCCCTTTGTCATGATCTAGTAAAGGAAATGGGTATACTCTAGTTGTCTGCAATTATGCAATTTGGTATCCTAAAGCAGTTCTATTAAGAAATGTGATGGCCAAAAGAAAAGCAGGGGAGCTGGTTAAGATCTTTAGTAGGGTAGGCATACCAAATGAGATCAGATCAAGGATCCAATTTCCAGACAACACTGCTAAAATATTTATATGCAGATATGAATTAAAAGGGTTGCGTACCTTATAATCCACAGGCAGATTCTTATGGAGAGAATGAACCAGACCCTAAAAGCTGTGCTTAAAAAATATGCCAAGCCAAGACTCAAAACATTGGGATACTGCATATTGTTTCTGTACAGGGAAATTCCCCAGAGAGCCTTGGGACTCAGTCCTTTTGAGTTACTTTCTGGGAGACAATTTCAAAGGCTTTAAGTTATTATTAAGAAAGGCTAGCTTGAAGTACCTTAGAACTTAATCAAATATATATTAATGGAGAGGAATATGTTAAAAACCCTAGAACATATTGCCCAGAAATAGTTAAGGATAGCCGGAGAAGCCCAGAAAGGACATTATGATGAAGATTTAAAGACAAAGCAATTGAATATAGGAGAACAAGTTCTGTTATTATTGTACTTAAAAAAAGCAAATTAAAGGCTAGGTAGCATAGTAGAACTCACAAGAAGTACCTGTAGCAGTGGGGAAGAATGGAATAGTGGTGAGTAATGAGTAATAGCTTGGGAATGCTTGTGTGTGCATTGTGTTGTTGGCTCTTTTGTGTCTGGAGCCCATTAAATTGGGTGTAGTTAAAAGAAGCTGTGACAGTGACTGAATTCAAAATGCACTTGGATTAGGAGATTCTTGATTTTCAGTAGAATGCTCTGTATCTTGTGACTACTTCATTTCTGTTTCATTATATTTATTTATCCAGAGACAAAAACAGCAGCTTCACGACATTCAAGAAGTAAAACATGATGTAAGGTAGCCAGAGCATAATCTCTGCTCAAATATTTTCCATGGTGCTGTGCCTCTTACTTTTCAGACCAGCACTTCTTTGTTGCATGATAACATTCAGATGAGCAATCACAGCTGCCAAACTTTACCACAAGTTTCTTGCCATTTTTGTGGCTATAAACACAAAAAAGGTAGAATAAAGTCTAAAACAATCTTATTATACTTTTAAGAATTATGAAAAGAGGGGCAGGAAACCAAAATTAAACGATAAAAGAAAAAAATATTCCATGTACATGTGAGGTTGCTCCATTCATTTTACAAAATCACCTACACGACTGGAGAGGTTTTCTTCCAAAAAAGTGGATTGTAGCTCTTCTAAAAAGTTGCGGAATCCAGTTTGATTTTCTTGATTCAAATGGTGCTGCTTCCAATGTATTCTCTCTTCTCTGTGGATTTGCTCTTTGTTCCTCTTCCAGGCTGAACTAGCCCAAGTTACCTCTTCCCCTCCCTCCCAAAGACTGCTTCATTCCCAATTCTGTTATAGCAGCAGGTGTCAGTTCCATTCCACTGACAATAGTTTCATTTTCTGTGACATGTCTGTCGTAAAGAAAAACCTTTCCAACCCCCATTTTGGAAACCCCATTTCCAAAAGAGAACAGAAAAAAATATAATAATAATAATAATAATAATAATAATAATAATAATAATACAGTGTATAACAGCAACAGCAAACAAAATTGAAAGATATGAAGGACAAATTAAACAATATCGTGAAAATGTCCAGTTCAGAAGAAACCAACATCTCTTCTACCAGTCCCTTCATGAAAATCGAGTACAAACTAATGTTCATCCATGTAAAGAAAAAACTTTGAACTTTTGGAAAGAACTGTGGGAAAACCCAGTGGAACACTACAAAACTGCCTCCTGGATCAAATATATTCAACAACAAACAACACAAAACAAAATGGAAAATATTGTAATAACAACTGACATGGTTGCAAAACAAGCAAAGAAGGTCAAGAACTGGAGTGCAACTGGCCTGGACGAACTGCATGGATATTGGCTAAAACACCTGACCAGCCTCCATCATCGCATAGCCACTCAATTTGATCAAATGCTTCAAAATACAACAAGCGAAGAATAGTTAACAGCTGGTCGAAAATACTTGATAATGAAAGATCCAGAAAAGGGCACAGAGCTAAACAACTATCGCCCAATTACTTGTCTGCCAACAATGTTAAAACTTTTTACAAGAATACTGCCAAATTCAGTATTCAATCATGTGATGGAAAACAGTTTGTATCCAGTAGAACAAAAAGGAAATTATAAAAAATCAAGAGGAACAAAAGATCAGCTACTCATTGACAAAATTAATGCAAAACAAAGAAAAATGAATTTAAATATGGTATGGATTGATTACAAGAAGGCATCTGACTCATTACCCCACAGCTGGATTAACACCTTTCTGGAAAACTTTGGAATCAGGAAAAATATTTGTAAATTTTTGAAAGCAAATATGCAAAAATGGAAAACAGTTCTAACAGCAAATGGGGAGAACATTGGTGAAGTCAACATCAGATGAGGAATCTTCCAGGGGGACTCACTTTCACCACTACTGTTCAACATTGCATTAATTCCACTGACAATAATCCTATGACACACAAAACTGGGATACCAAATCTCAAGCCAACATTACAAGATAAACCATTCACTACACATGGATAACTTAAAAATGTATGCAAAAAGCCCCACTGAACTTAAATCAATACTCAACACAGTTCAACTATTCAGCAGCGACATCAAAATACTTTGCACTTGAAAAATGTGCTATATTATCCATGAAGCAAGGAAAAATGGAAAAAAATAGAAGGAATAGAACTGGGAAATGGAAACATAGTAAAAGCATTAGCAAAGGATGATGGTTACAAATACCTAGGCATATTGGAAACAGATAACATCTTGAATGAAAAAGTCAAAGAGTCAACGCAAAAGGAACTTTCTTTGTTTTGCATTGTTTTGCATTGCATTGCTCAGGAGAGTCCGCAAAATATTAAAAACAAAGCTGAATGCTGGAAACATAATTAAAGCCATTAATATGTGGACAGTTCCAGTGATACACTACTCAGCTGGAATGATCAACTGGACTTCGGCTGAAGTGGAAAACCTGGACTGGAAAACACACACACTTTTGAATATGTACCACGCTTTACATCCACAAAGTGAGGTTGACAGGTTGTACCTGCCAAGAAAAATAAGGGAGAGAGGGCTATTGCAAATCCATCAAACTGTAGAAGAAGAAAAATGAAGTTTGAATGATTATGTGAACCAAAGTACAGAAAAATTGCTGCAGGCTGTGAAAACAGAGAACATTATAAAAACAACAGAAACAAAGACAGAATACAAGGAAAAACAACTGGATGACAGATTAAATAGATGGAAAACCAAAGCTTTGCATGGACAGCACTTGAAAAACATTGAAGGAAAATGTGATGACAATTTCACATGGGCATGGCTTAAGATGGGAACCATCAAGAAAGAAACGGAAGGTTTAATACTCGCTGCTCAAGAACAAGCACTATAAACTAATGCCATGAAAGCAAAGATACAAAAATCCACTGACAATCCAAACTGTCGACTTTGCAACAAGGTTGAAACATTTAATATGTGAATGCAGCAAAATCGCACAAACTGATTACAAAGCTAGAAACAACTGAGTTGCTAAATTAGTCCACTGGTCAGTATATAAAAAATATGACTTTCCTATATCCAAAAAGTGATGGGAACATAAAGTGGAAAAAGTTATAGAAAATGAGAAGGTGAAAATCTTGTGGGACTTTCGAATACAGATGGATTGTCACTTGGAACACAACACACCAGATATTATAGTTGTCAAAACTCAAAACATACAATTTATTGACATCATGGTACCAGGAGATGCCAGAGTCGAAGAAAAAGAACTGGAAAAAATCATGAAATATCGCGATCTGGCCATCAAAACTACATGGCTATGGATGAAACATGTAACAGTGATACCCATTGTCATCGGGGCACTTGGTACCCTGTCCAAGAATTTTATAAAATACATCAACAAATTGCAGCTTCCTGCAATAACACCAGTGGAAGTGCAAAAAACTGTGTTACTTGGAACATTGTACATCTTAAAAAGGTACTTGGTGGATACCTAGGATGCTGGCAGCAACCCGTATCAACCATTAGCACTAATCAGTGGTATTTGTGATGCATTTTTGAATGTTCAGTTGACTGAGTTTCATGTTTAATGAATAAAGTAAATAATAATAGCATGGATAGATTACAAGAAGGCATTTGACTCACCCCACAGCTGGATTAACACCTGTCTGGAAAACTTTGGAAAACTTTGGAATCAGCAAAAATATTTGTACATTTTTGAAAGCATATATGTAAAAATGAAAAACAGTTCTAACTTCAAATGGGGAGAACATTGGTGAAGTCAACATCAGACGAGGAAACTTCCATGGGGACTCACTTTTGCCACTACTGTTCCACATTGCATTAATTCCACTGACAATAATCCTACAAAACACAAAACTGAGCCACCAAATCTCAAGCCAACATGGACAACAGAATTAAAATAGCAGCACACAGAAACTCACCAGATTTGCATCTCACTACCCTCCCTGAGGCTAAGATTAACCTTTTCCTTTCCTGAATGACCAGACTAGGAAAGATTGTCCCACCAAAGAACACACCAGCTGGCCCGGTAGCTCAATGCTGTTGTCACTACAGACTTTGGCTTCAGATATTAAGCTCAACTTTCCGGCAGCTCGCTTTGCCTATTTCTTCTCACACCCCATCTATAGTGTCCTTGCTGGATAGATGAACCAGCAGATTTTTCTTCCAACAATTTGGCAACCATGAAGAAACTCCTAACTAATCCGGTCACTGGACCGGGCTGAAAGAGCCACTACCCTGCCGGCAACAGATCCTTTTGTCTGTGAATTAGCTCCACAGACCTTGCCTGGTTGGCACAAGATAGTAAAGGGAGTTTTTGACTCTTGCACTCAACAGCTGCCTGGAAAGGTGGTAAGTACCGCTTAAATTGTAATTTTAAGATCCTGAAGAGTGAAAGTGAGCATGAGTGTGTGTAGGTAAGGAGCTTCTCCTCTCTGACCACAGCTAGAACCTTCCACGTTCATGCCTTTCCCAGCCACCCCCAGATTCATGGTTCCACCGAACCATGACCGGCGAATTCTCGAAAGTAAAGGGTGCCGACCAGAGTGCAGGACCTTCTGTGAGGAGGAGAGCTGGGCAGGTAATGGAAAGAAGAAGGTACAGTGTAACAGTAAAGCAGGACCTGGTAGAGATTAATAAGCAAAGCCCTATGGAAGGAGGTACCCATACTCAACCATAAAGCCCCAATTCTGGTTGTCAAAGGCCTTCTCAGCATCTAAAAAAATTAAGATAGCCTATTTCTTATTACGATATTGTAAATATTCAATAATATTTAAGACAGTCCTCACATTATCTCTTAGCTGTCTTTTCAGCAGAAAGCCTGCTTGGTTTTCATGTATATATATATACCTGTAAAATCTTCTTTAGTCTTTGTGCCAAAATAACAGCAAAAAGTTTACAGTCTTTATTTAGTAATGAAATTGGTCTTAATTCTTTGTGTTTATAACATCTTGACCCTCCTTTGGGAGCAACACAATATTGGCTTCTTTCCATATCTGGGGTATACTCCCCCCCGCCCCTGGTAGTATATAATTCATTGTGTCTTTTAGTGGTTGAAGAAGTTCATCCTCGAAACATTTATAGTATTGGCTTGTAAGACCATCTGGGCCTGGGGCTTTGCCTGGCCTCATTTTTTAAATAGCTTCGGATATCTCAAAAGCTGTTATCGGGTCATTCATAAGTTGTTTCTGGGTTTGTGATAATTTAGGCAATTGTCATTTTGAAAGGTATTAATTTATTTTTAATATATCAATCTCCTGTTTTTTATACAAATTTGAATAAAAATTATGACAGGACTTTTTAATGAGTTCATTGTCTGTTATTATATTATTGCTTTCACAAATTTTTCCAATTATTGTCTTTTCTCTTTCTTTTCATAATTTATATGCTAACCAACTGTCTGGTTTGTTAGCAAATTCAAAATGTCTTTGTTTTGCATAGTTCAATTTTGTTTTTATTTCCTGTACAGTTAACATAGATACAGTGGGGCAAAAAAGTATTTAGTCAGTCACCAATTGTGCAAGTTCTCCCACTTAAAAAGATGAGAGAGGCCTGTAATTGTCATCATAGGTAGACCTCAACTATGAGAGACAAAATGAGAAAACAAATCCAGACAATCACATTGTCTGATTTGGAAAGAATTTATTTGCAAATTATGGTGGAAAATAAGTATTTGGTCAATATCAAAAGTTCATCTCAATACTTTGTTATATATCCTTTGTTGGCAATGACAGAGGTCAAATGTTTTCTGTAAGTCTTCACAAGGTTGGCACACACTGTTGCTGGTATGTTGGCCCATTCCTCCATGCAGATCTCCTCTAAAGCAGTGATGTTTTGGGGCTGTCGCTGGGCAACACGGACTTTCAACTCCCTCCAAAGGTTTTCTATGGGGTTGAGATCTGGAGACTGGCTAGGCCACTCCAGGACCTTGAAATGCTTCTTACAAAGCCACTCCTTCATTGCCCGGGTGGTGTGTCTGGGATCATTGTCATGCTGAAAGACCCAGCCATGTTTCATCTTCAATGCCCTTGCTAATGGAAGGAGGTTTGCACTCAAAATATCACGATACATGGCCCCATTCGTTCTTTCCTGTACATGGATCAGTCATCCTGGTTCCTTTGCAGAGAAACAGCCGCAAAGCATGATGTTGCCACCCCCATGTTTCACAGTAGGTATGGTGTTTTTTGGATGCAATTCAGCATTCTCTTTCCTCCAAACACGACAAGTTGTGTTTCTACCAAACAGTTCTACTTTGGTTTCATCTGACCATAAGACATTCTCCCAATCCTCTTCTGGATCATCCAAATGCTCTCTAGCAAACTTCAGATGGGCCCAGACATGTGCTGGCTTAAGCAGGGGGACACATCTGGCACTGCAGGATCTGAGTCCCTGGCGACGTAGTGTGTTACTGATGGTAGCCTTTGTTACATTGGTCCCAGCTCTCTGCAGGTCATTCACTAGGTCCCCCTGTGTGATTCTGGGATTTTTGCTCACCATTCTTGTGATCATTTTGACCCCACGGGGTGAGATCTTGCATGGAGCCCCAGATTGAGGGAGATTATCAGTGGTCTTGTATGTCTTCCATTTTCTAATTATTGCTCCCACAGTTGATTTCTTCACACCAAGCTGCTTGCCTATTGTAGATTCAGTCTTCCCAGCCTGGTGCAGGTCTACAATTTTGTTTCTGGTGTCCTTCGACAGCTCTTTGGTCTTCACCATAGTGGAGTTTGGAGTGTGACTGTTTGAGGTTGTGGACAGGTGTCTTTTATACTGATAACAAGTTCAAACAGGTGCCATTAATACAGGTAATGAGTGGAGGACAGAGGAGCCTCTTAAAAAGAAGTTACAGGTCTGTGAGAGCCAGAAATCTTGCTTGTTTGTAGGTGACCAAATACTTATTTCCCACCATAATTTGCAAATAAATTCTTTCCAAATCAGACAATGTGATTGTCTGGATTTGTTTTCTCATTTTGTTTCTCATAGTTGAGGTCTACCTATGATGACAATTACAGGCCTCTCTCATCTTTTTAAGTGGGAGAACTTGCACAATTGGTTGCTGACTAAATACTTTTTTGCCCCACTGTAATTATTGCCGTAACAGTTTAATATAGTGTAGAATTTTAGTGTCAATGGGTGCCTTTTGCAACTGGATTTCTTTCTGTCTAATTTTGTCCAATATCCTTGAGTCTTTTCCTAGAATTTTTTTTCTCTAAGTGATTGTACTGTATGAAATAGCGCCTCATAACTGCTTTACTAGCATTCCATACTGTCGTTAACCTTGTCCCTTTTCCCAGATTATTCACAAAATATTCCTGCAGTCTTTTACAATCCTTTCCTTTAAATAGATTTATTTAGTCTCCATTTGAAACTCAAGCTCTTTCCTCTTAAAACCAAAAGCACCAGATTATGGTCTGAGAAATATTTGGGCAGAGTGTCCACTTTCAGAATTTTATTTGCAAGATTTTTGATGATTGATGTGATATTCATATCACATCAATCCTTGAAAAAGATTTATGTCTTTCAGAGAAGAAGGTATATTCTCTGGCATCTCAATTTTTATTTCTCCATGAGTCTATTAATGCTAGATTGTCTGTCATCTCAAAAAAGGTCTTAAAACAATTTACCCTATGAGGGTTAACCCCTTTTGTGAATGGTCTATCCAAAGCTGGTGTAATCACTCCATTCTAGTCCCCCAACATAAACCAGTTTCCATACAAGAAAGGCAGTAACTGATCCATTAAATGATCAAAAATGTGTTTCTATCATCATTTGACATGTACATGCCCACCACTATTCATTTTATCCCATTAGGGTTCTATTTCCACTGCTATAAATCTACCATGATCGTCTGCTATAAGTAGCTTAGGTTTAAATTGGGTTTTTTATATATAAAACAACTCCATTAATCTTTTTTACACCAGCAGATATATATTCCTCTCCTAATCATTTGTTTATCAAATATTTCTTGTCTTGTTTCTTAAAACGTGTTTCTTTTTTTTATTGAAAAAGTTTTACAATACAAAAATTTTTCATTTTCAACCCCCCTCCCCAATCCCCACCTCCCAACTCCTCCCGCTACCTCCCTCTACCCCAACCCCTTCCCTCCCCATCCCCCCGACTTCCGCTACAAATTTTGAAAGAAAAAATTTTAAAAAAGAAAAAAAGAAAAAATTAAGTATTCAAATTCTAAATTGAAGAAATTTCGAAAGAGGAAGAAAAAAAAAGGAAAGGAAAAAAAAGGAAAAAAAAGAACAAACAAACAAAAGAAACCCAATAACTATAACCAAAAAGTAAAACAATAGACCTATAAATATTAATGTATTTCTAAAATTAACAATATTGTAATAAAAAAAAACCAATAGTAATAACCATTATAGTATTCAAACCAATTTAAAAAATAGTATACCTTTCTGTAGTCCAATAATATTAACATTACTAGTCATATACCAAACTCAATCCCCCTTATAATAAAATATAATATATCACCTAGATATCCATATCACATAGTTTTATCCCAACTACACCCCTTAACTAAAAAACAAAAACATAAAACATACAATATAATGTATATAATTATGCATATATAATTATAATCATACTATTATATCATAAAAAAAATTTTAATTTGTTTTTCAATCTCCATAATCCAGATTTCAATCTTCTCTTCGTCTTGATTGAAGTTGAATATATTTCCTCCAACATAAATCCAATTCCAATAAGCTTCATCTTCCAGCTGCCCCCATCAGCAAAATAAAACATTTCTCCACCCAAACCCCCTAAGTGACTTTATATAAATAATATCCAACCACGAAGGTATTCACTCCTCTAGGTAGAATCATTCAAACTAGCTTATACTGTAACACCTAAAAATAGGAAAAATCCATTGCAGCTCCTCTTAAGATTCAAGCCTTGAAGAGAGGAAGAAAAAAACAAACTAGGAGCCGCATTCCCAGATGTTCCTTTAAAGCTCTTTCAAATCCTGCCACCCTTTGCAATTCATTCCTTTGGGTTATAAGATGTTTTCAATTTCATTCTCTTCTCCTAGATGATGAATTCCAAAAAAAGAAGTATAATAGGATAACCAGTGATCGCTGCTGATATTGCAGCAATCTGTTGGCATTCAGGATATTAAGTCCAATTCAGGATAAACTTTATAGTAAAATTTTTATAATCCATTTTAATATATAAGTCTAATGTCAGTCCAACTCAGGATGAACTTTTAACAAATTGTTATACATCTCCAAAGTTTTAACGGCTATCTACGATAGCTCAAATTCTCAAAATAAACTTCTTAGAAAATTTTTGTAATCCATTTTAGTAAGTCAAATATAAATCCAACTCAAATTATAAGCTTTTTTTAAAGTTTAGACTATTTCCAAATCTTTCGATGCTTTCTGTTACAATATCAAACAGTTCACGATACTCCTTAAATTTGTCATCTGGGGTTTCCAGTCGAAGTTCCTCATTAACTTCTATTTCCTGTTGATTAGCATCACCCCGCATTTCTTGAGGAGCGCTGGGCCTCTGCTGCTGTTCATCTCGAGGTGTAATTTTATTTTTTAAACCTTCCTCTAGCAGTTCAAGGTCCTGTACTCCCCCTCTAAGGTCACTGGTATGCTCAATTTTCTCATCTGAAAAATCCATAATAGAATCCTCTGGACAACCACCTGGTGCTCCTTTTTTTTTTTTTTAACACACTTTGAATTTCTTCTTTCTGTTTGCATTTTGTAGACTCTCTTTTTTGTTTTTTATTCTTAACATGTTCCGGGGCTCCCTTAAAAATATTTTTGTAAAAATATTCCACTTTTTCAATGGTATTCAGACAATGTCTCACACCATGATATCTAAAAATTATACCAGCTGGTAAATCCCATCTAAATGGAATATTACTTCTCTTCAATTCCTTGACCAAAAAAGCAAACTCTTTTCTGTCCTTTAGAACCTTTGGTGGTAACTCTTTAAAAATACTAATTTGTATACCTTCTACCTGCACTCTGTCAGGGTAGGACTTTTGTAAAATATCATCTCTCAATCTTTTATCAGTAAAATAAACAACAATGTCTCTAGGCAAATTCTTTTGTTTAGCTACATGTGAGTTGACTCTGTAGACTTTCTCTATACAACCCCAAATTGGCTCATCTTCTAGCTTTAGTAATTCTGCAAAGGCCTTTGCACAAATTGTTCTTAAGTTTCCTCTCTTGTTTTCTCTTATACCTCTTAATCTAATTGCTGATTCCATAGCTTTAATTTGAAGCATAATGACATCATTCTGTATGTTCTGATTTTTGGCCTCAGCTTCCAGAAATTTTTCTTGTATTTCTTGCATCTGGGAGTCAAATTTACTGCTGATCTCAGTCACTTTCTTCCCCATTTCAACCACCACACTTGAAAGATCAGAGACTACTTGGGTAATAGTTTGACTTAATTGGTCATATTTCCCAGAAACCAACTCCTCAAGATTCTTCTGTGAACTTTTTATCTTGTCAACAACACTCTCTAGAGACCTTGTTATAAAATCTTTTAAGTCCACATCTGTAGATCTCTGCAGATGAGTCATTTCAGCTTTGTCCTTCAACTGACTCATGGGGGAGCCCCCTCTTCCCTTAGGTTTAGGAGTCATACTTCTGACTTATTATTTACTTTTCAAAAAGACCAAAGAAATTCTTCTTACTTCAATAAAAAAAAAACAGGAAAAATCTATTTAAATCAATCTTTGTTTCTTTAATTCTTTTCAGTATCAAAATGTTTCTTTTAAAATCTCTTGGCACTAAGCTCTGCTTTCACTTTCCGCTCTCAATTTTTCTTCCAGAAGAGCTGGTCGCCATCTTAAAAACACTTTCACTCTTCATCCTCTCCTTCCCTTTTCCTTTCCCTCCTCCTCCAAAAAATCAATAAAAAAATCCATACTTGCATTCTACTTGCCTTCTTCCTTGTCCAGCTTGTTTAAGTTATCAGTTCTATCATGGTGTTGCTCACAACGTCTGGCTCCACTAATTAACTAATTAGCGGAGATCCCTCTTAGCGCGGAGCATACTCTGGGGGTGGATAGGGAGCCAGTTCCTGGGGCAACTCAGGGGGCTCAACCTCACCCCCAGAAGCTCTCCCTGCTCTTTTAAATAAAGAGCAGGTTTTTCGAGCCGCCTGCCTGCTGTGCGGCGGCTCTTAACGCGCCGGGAGGCTGGCGGTCATGAAGAGACCGCCGACAACGACGGAGGCGCCACCGGAAGTCCTAAAACGTGTTTCTTGAAGACAGACTATATCCAAATTAAGTTTTCTCAAATAATGAAATATTTTTTTATGCTTCAGTGGAGTATCTTAACGCACCATAATGGACTACCTTGGCAGCTTCTTCTTTCTTTCTTCTCCCTGCCACACTTCTTCAATGCCAACTTGCACAACCACTTTTTTTTTTATCTTGGTCGGTCACTAACTTCTTTTCTATATTTCTCCACATGGATCAGGGATTAATTTATATCTGATCAAAAAATCCTTAGCTTTCTCTACGGAGTTCAGCCTCACAGTAGCTGATATCAGTAAGTATCATCCCTTCCAATCTATGCCAACGAAATAAGATTTTTTTCTGCTTGATGATATCAGTAATTTCTCAAAATTCTAACTAGAATTTCCTTCAAAACAATAATATCTGTATTTTCCATTTTCAACCTATATTTAAAATGGCAATCCAGAACCAGATCCCTTGTTATTTTTCTTGTGAAGTGAACTAGAACATTCCTTGATAGCTTTCTCGTGACAGCAAATCTGGAGTTTATTTTATATGTCCTATCAAGGTCAAAATCCATTTCCCCTTCTCCTTTATTAGTTAGCTGAGCCAAGGCCTTCACCATCTTTGATCTGACATCTTTTCCTGGTTGTTCAGGTATTTCATGAAATCTTAATTGAAATTCTTTAATCCAAGCTTTCAAATGTGAATGTACATCCCGGTTCTGAAGTTCCACTGTCTGGACTATAGCAAACCAGGGTTTTTGCTTAACAATGACAACAACAATTTGTTTAACCACAGCAGTATTTGCTTAGTGACCATTGCAACAATGGTCGTAAAATGGTTGAATGGTCCTGTTTGACAATTGTCTCACTATGTGACCATCAGAGGGAGGTTGTGTGAAGGATATATGATCTTCCATACAGATATGACATCGGTCAAGGCTGGCCATGACGGTTGTAAATCAAGGACTGCCATCAAATTGGAAAACAGTACCAATAGACTTTACAAATTCTTTCCAGAATTTAGCTGTGAGCTGGACCCCTCTGTCAGAGATAATTCTGCATGCAGTCTATAGATGTGCTTTACAAATAGTTTAGCTAGCTTGTGGGCTGATGGAAGACCTGAGCAAGCTATAAAATGGGCTTGTTTGGAGAACAGGTCTATTACAGTCCAAATGACCGGGGGCTTCCCTAGTCTCTTCTTCATGGCTGTGCATGTTGCACAGCTTTTAACATAGTCTTCAATATCTTTTTTCATCTTTAGCCACCAAAATTGCCTTCTTGCCAGGTGTAGCGTCTTTAAGTAGCCGAAGTGCCCTACCTGCTAGGAATCATGGCTTCTTTGGAGTATTTGGAAGTGCAGGCTTTTGGGGAATGTTTAGTTTACTAGCCCGTCTCTGAGGTTTAGCAGCCCTGTGCTGTCTTTGTATCAAAGGTTGTTTGACAGTTCATTTTTTAGCTTTTGGGTTAGGGCTTTGTTGTCTCCAACTCTTTGACATTGCACTTGTCTACAGGTGGTGACTTGAGAGGCCTGCTGGGAGGGGGGGGGAAGCATGGCATGGACCACCTCCTCACATTTGTTGTTGTATTGAGGCTTTTGTGACAGTGTGTCTGCTAGAAGGTTTTTCCCTCCAGAGATATAGTTCAGTGTAAAATTGAAATGATTGAAGTATTGAAACAAGTGCCCACCGGACTTGTTTCCATGGGGTCCTAAGCGCCACCAAGTTTTTGTGATCTATCCATACCTCAAATGAGACTTAGCTGCCCTCTAGGAATTAATTTCATTATTATTCCTAATGCTATTAATTTCATTATTATTCCTAATCTTCCTCAAAAGAACTTCTAAAGCTAGGATGAATAGAAGGGGGGACAGAGGGCACCCTTGTCTAACCCCTTTTCTAATTTGAAATGTTTCTGATAATCCTCCATTCATTAAGATGTTGACACATTGTTTCTTGTATATTGTAGATATAGTGTTAGTAAAATTTAATCCGAATTCCATTTGAGTAATTTGTTGTTTCATAAACTGCCAATTCAAATTGTCGAACGCCTTTTGGGCGTCAACAAAGACCAGTGCCATTTCTTTATTCGGGTGTTCCTCATAATACTCCAATACATCTATTATCGTCCTTGTGTTATTTCTGATATGCCTCCTAGGGAGGAATCCATTTTGATCGCTATGTATTAGATTGTTCAAAATTATCTTTAGTCTTTCTGCTATGATACTCATGTAAATTTTATAGTCCGTATTGAGCAGGGAGATCGGTCTATAATTTTTTATTAGTTTTGGGTCTTCTCCTTCTTTTTGGAGGAGCGTAATATACGCCTCTCTCCATGATTCTGGTATTTTAGATTCTATTAAGGCCTCATTATAAATTTCCAATAGTTTTGGTAATAGGATTTCTTCCAAATCTACATTTTTATACAATTCTCCTGGGAATCCATCCGGTCCTGGGGACTTATTCTTTTTGATCTTAGATATTGCAATTCTTAGCTCGGTCATAGTTATTTCGTTATTTAGCATTTCTTTCTCCTCTTCCCCTATCTTTGGGAGGTTTTCTTTTGCCAAGTATTGAATCACCTTTTCTGTAGGGACTTGTTCTTCTGCATACAGAGAAGCATAATATTCCTGAGCAAGCTTTAATTTGTCTTCTTCCTTATTAATAATCCGACCATCCAGGTCTTCCAGTTAATATATTATCCCTTTCTCTTTTTCTTTTTTTAATCTATAAGATAGCCATCTGCCCGGCTTATTTGCGTTTTCAAAGTAATATTGTTTAGTTCTTTTCATTTTGTACGCCAGCTCCTCCTGATCAATAATATTTAATTTATGTCATACCACCATCCAATTTTCTTTGGCTTGCTTATTGTCTGGATTTTGTTGCAATTCCTTCTCAGCGTTCCCTAATTCATCTATCAAAGCCTTCTGCCTCTCTCTTCTTTCTTTATTCCTATATGCGCCATATGCTATCACCAGGCCTCTCAGATAAGCTTTCATTGTGTCCCAAATAATTGCTCGAGAGGTTGGTTCTTTTTCATTTTCTTCGAAAAAGAATTTTAGTACTTGTTTAACTTTCTCTATATTTTGCTTGTCCTTTAAGAATTGGCTATTCAGTCTCCATCTTGTATTTTCCCTCTCATTACTTCTACCATTAGGATCCTACCCTTTGAATCTACATATTTTAATTCTGCTTTTATATCTTTCTTTATGTACAATGCTACCCCTCGTTTCTTTTTTTCAGCTAAAGAAGTGAAAAGATTTCTTAATTTCTTATTTTCTAAATATTTTTGGTTTTCTTTTTTAATGTGTACCTCTTGGAGGCACACTATGTCTGCATTTAATTTAACTAATTTTGTAAAGAAATTTTTCTTCTTTTTATTATCGTTCAAGCCATTTACATTAATCGAAATCAATCTCCAATCTTCCATTTCTTTATCTTTTATGTTATTCTTTTACTTATTGGCTCATATAGCTCTTTGTGGTCGTTGGTTTTTTGTTGTTTCTTTACTATTCTTATCTTCCCCCCTCTTCTTCTCCGGTGTTCTTTCTTTCTCTTTTTTCTGCTGAGTAACTTCTTCTTCTGGTGTTATCGCTTCCAATTCCTCCTTACTACTTTGATCTTCCTCACTTGCTCTTAGTTGATCTAGAAACTCTTGAGCAGCTACCAAACTATCTATCCTAATTTTGTTTCCTTGCCACGTAATGATCATGCCTTCCGGCAAAATCCACCTAAAAAGGATGTTCCTCTTGTTCAGTTGGGTAGCCAAAAATCTGTACTCTCTCCTACCTTCCCTTACCCTCCTTGGGATCTGTTTTAATACTATTATCTCTTTCCCCTTATACGTCACCTGTTCCTCTCTTGTCATACTATTGAAGATATCCCTCACCTTCTTTCTGGCAAATCGGATATGCACCTCCCTTGGCAGTTTATTTCTCCTTGCGTAATTGGTCTGGACCCTGTACACCTCATCTAATTCTTTGATAATTTCAAGTTTATCTTGCTGCAGCACTTCAGCAATTATTTCTGCCATCACTGGCCCAGATCCTCTTCTTTCTCTTCGATGATATTTTGAACACGCAAGTAAAAGGAGGCTCGATCCATTTCCAGTTGGGTAATTGAGTCTTCCAATTCCCTATTCTGTGCCATCAACCTTTGATCATCCATATCCAAATTTTTTTCCTGTTGCTCCATTTTATCTTCCATCTTTTTTATCTTCTGTGTATTCCTTTGTATTGATTCCTGTATATCATTCATTTTTTGAACTATTGCTCCAATGTCTTTCTTCAACTCTATATGATAATTTGACATTTTCTCCTGCATCATAATCATCGTGTCTTGTATAGCTGTCAGTGCTGATTGCATTGCTTGCATTGTAGGTATCATTGCTGATTTTTCAGTTTTGGATAAGCCTTCAGTTGATTTCTGCAAAGCTGGTGATGACATTGTAATTGTGGGGTTTGAGGGTGTTTTCTTTCCTGTTTTTGTCACCGTGGATGAGAGGCTTGTCATCTCTTTTAACACCTTTTTCTGTTCTCTTATGATCCTTTCAATATTTTTCCAAATTATCATTCACCAATATTTGATTGCCTCTACCAAATATTATTCCCTTTTCTCCACTATGAAGAAATATCAAATATATTTATCTCTAAACTTTCCCCCCTATTCCACTACACAGTATTGTTTTAGAGAAACAATAGTTCAAGTTGTTAACTGTTATTGTCTGTCCCTTAACAGATCTCTAATTAGTCAATTATCAAAATTCATTGGTTTAAACTAAAGAATATTCCCACCTTCAATCAGTATTTGAACTTATGAAATTTATATATCCCTATTTTACCCTTAGTCCTAATATTCAAATATATATGAAATAGTATAAACACACAATTAAGTAATTAATTAATTAATTATACAGGCTTATAAAAGTTAATCCAAATTAAATAAAGACTGTCAAAATTAAGAAGCAATAATTTAAGGAGGGAGAAAAGAGAAGAGGGAAAAAAGAAGGGAAAAAAAAGAAAAGGAAAAAAAGGAAAAAGAAAGAGCAAATATAGAGTATATAAATCCCTTAATATGGGTATCTAAAGATCTAAAAGTTATTTAATAAATGTTATATATTATATAGACACAGAGTTAAATTTAATTATATAAATTAGAAAACCTAATGTAAATGATATAACTTTAGAAAAATAAAGAAGTAACTATAAATATAGAAATATAGAAAAATAGCTATAAATATATAAATTTCCTGGTATTAGTGTCTCTTTTTTTGTTATTATTGTTATTTATAAATTGTTATTTATCTGGTCATTAATCAATTGTTCAATAATTTCTCACAATCAAAAAAGTAAAAGGGAAATAAAGACCAAAAGTATGAAAATGATCCTTTCCAGCGATGCAACAGGCACACTTAGTTGGATAGTCCATTTCACATTGCTCTCAGATTCAGTCACTGTCAATTTTGCATTGTCAATTAAGGGACTGAGTGTTAGAAAAGAGTCGTATAAAGCCCAGGCATTTGCTGATGATGTGGCATTAATCATGGAAGAACCATTAGAATCAGGCATTAAAATTTTGGAAGAATTAGGCAATTATGGAGAGGTAGCAGGTTCTAAATTAAATAAATCCAAAACCAAATTAGTAACCAAAAATATGACAGAGGCACGAAAGAAAATATTGGAAGAATTAATGGAGATTCAAATTGTTAAGAAGGTAAAATATTTAGGGGTATGGATTTCAGCAAAGTGCTCAGCCCTCAAGGAGGATAACTATGTACCATTAATCAGGAATATAAAACAGGATCTGGAAAAATGGGGAAGACTGCAAATATCATTTTTAGGTAGAATTGCAGCAACAAAAATAAGTATACTACCCAAACTATTATATTTATTCCAAACAGTCCCTGTCAAATTGGACAAAAAATTCTTTTTGGAACTTAATGCAATAATTAGGAAATTCATTTGGGAGGGAAAGAAACCAAGGATAGCAATTAGAAATTTACAGGATAAGAAGGAGAGAGGGGGATTTGGATTACCCAAATGGGAGACATATCAAAAAGCTGCAAACTTAATATGGCTGAAAGATTGGGCTACCCTGCAAAATAAAAGACTCCTAACTCTGGAAGGACATGACCTCCAGAAGGGCTGGCATGCATACCTCTGGGAACCTGAAAAAAAAAACCAAAACATACTTCCATAGACATAAAATAAGGGAGACCCTAATACAAACATGGGGAGAGATAAGACAGAGGCAATACATAAAAATTCCGAGATGGCTCTCCACCATGGAGGCATTAATATACCCAAATGTACTGGAAATAGGAAAGATGTTCAGATACAAAGAGATATTGGATGGGGGAGGGAACCTTAAAAATAGGGAAGAATTGAAGGAGCAAGGCATTATTATAGACTGGTGGCCATATACTCAAATTACATCACAATATAAAAAAGACAAGGAGGAATTCGGTATAGAGACAGGTATAAATGGATTCGATAAGATTTGGATGGGTTCAGATGAGAAAATATTAGCCAAATTATACAATTATTTATTGGAATATGACACTGTGGAGGAGGTGGTTAAGGAGCCGATGTTGGCCTGGGCTAAAAATATTGGTCAAAATATAAATCTGGACGAATGGGATACAATCTGGAATAAAAACCTCAAAATGACCAGTGACTTACAAGGAGAACCACTATAAGATGTTTTATAGGTGGCACATGGCCCCTGCAAGGATAACAAAGATATATCCCAACTTGAGAGCAAACTGTTGGAAATGCGATCATCAACAGGGCACCTTCTATCACTGTTGGTGGACCTGCAACCAGGCACAAAAATATTGGAAGACGATATCAAAGTGGATTATGGAAATTATAAGAGAGGATTTTGATTTCGACCCCAAAGCACTTCTCCTGGGAATCTTAAAAACAGAATATGTAAAAGAGAAAAAGTATCTAATTATACACATAGTGACAGCCGCAAGGATTTCTTTTGCCCAGTACTGGAAGGAAAAAAGCTACCTTCAGAAGAATTTGTTATAAAGAAAATATTGGAGTGCGCAGAAATGAATAAATTGTCCCTAGAAATCAATGACAGAACAGATTCGGAGTATTATGGCGTGTGGGGCATGTGGTATGAGTGGATGGAGAGAAGAAAAAAAATGAGATAGTATATAGAGGTTAATTACTAGCCAATTAATGAAGATATTTATTACTGTGTATTATTATGTGCAATGATTATTAAGATAAAATCTATTACTATTACTTCCACCTATAAGAAGTAATAGTATATGTATATGTATGGCAAGATAAAAGTTTATGTATCTGTATATGCAAAAAAAAAAAAAAAAGTCAATAAGGCCAATCAAACTGCATATGCTTCTCTCTCCCATATCGCCCACTATCTTTCGGTCTCTGCCAGTTTTTTGGAGGTATAGGCACAGGGATGCAGCTTGTCTTTGGAATTTTTATGAAGTAGGATTGTGGCCACTGCCACATCGATGGCATCTGCTTGATGAAGAATGGATGCTCTGCGTTTGTTTTAGGATTGATTCCATGGCAAACAGTCTCTTAAGTGTTTCAAATGCTTTTTGGCACTCTAGGGTCCAATTCAATGGCTAACTTGGTCATGGTTTGACTCCTTCCTCCCATTTTTAGTAGTTCAGTGGTGAGGAAAGCAATCTCAGCAAATGAGGGGATGAACTGTTGGTAAAAGTTTGTGAATCGTAAGAAACTTTGGCTATTTGCAGGTGCGAGGGGCTTGCCAGTCTAAAACGACTTTGACGTCTCCAGGATCCATTTCCATGCCTTTACTAGATACCCAATACCCCAGGTAGTCTAGGTGGGATTGATGGAATTCCCTTTTGCATACAGTTTGGCCACCAAGAGTTTTTTTTTTAGCTTCTGACATACTAGTTTAATGTGTTCTTCTAGGGTTTCGGTAAAAATGAGAATGTCATCTAAATACATGAGGAGCTCATGTAGAACCTTATTGATTAGTTGCATAAACACAGCAGGAACTCCTTGGAGACCAAATGGCATTACTTTAAATTGAAACTCCCTAGGGGACAATTGAATGGCATTTTCCACTTGTCTCCTTCCCTAATCCGCACTCAGTAGTATGTCTCTTGTAGATCTAGCTTAGTAAACACCTTTTCTTTTGCTGGGTGGGCTAGCAAATCCTTAATGAGGGGGAGTGGGTACATATTTTCCATGTAAACATCATTATTTCTCCCAAAATCTATGCATAATATCATCGACCCATCCTTTTTCTCTTTGAATAGAACCGGGGTAGCTACCCTTGTTTTTACTGGTTGTATGAATCCCCTCACTAAATTCATGTCAATGAACTCTTTAAGCTCTCTCATTTCTTTTGGGGTCATGGAGTACATTTTTGGCAGATACCGTGTTTCCCCAAAAATAAGACACTGTCTTATATTTTTTTGAACCCTGAAATAAGTGCTTGGCCTTATTGCCATGCGCTTAAAAGCCCAATTGGACTTATTATCAGGGGATGTCTTATTTTGGGGGAAACAGGGTTGTTTTACCCCGGACACAAATTCAATGGCATAGTTGGCAGGGCAGTGGAGGCTGTAGAGCATTGCATTCTTCTTTGCTGAAGACCTCTTCTAGGTTTTGGTTCTCCTTGGGGATTTGGGGCATCCCTGGGGGCTGCTCAGACATAGTCTTTGCTTTTCATCTCAGTGATGTTTTCCCTATGGTGGTGTTGGGAGGAGGGAGGGGGCCTACTCCTAGTCTTACTTCCTGCTGCTCCCTTCCCACAAAATGATGTGGCCCCACATGTCTAGCCATGGCAGCCCTAGAATCACTGCTTCTGTCATTTTTGGCACCATTATGAAGCGGATAAGTTCCCAGTGCTGGCCCATCTGTAGTCTGACAGGTTTGGTGAGCAGTATGGCAGGGGCTCCCCCTATTAGTATCAACCTGATGGATTCATCCTGATCCCTAATTTAAGAGCCTTGGTGGTGCAGCAGACTAAAGTGCTGTTAAGTAGCACCAGCTGCCTGCAATTACTGCAAGTTCAAATCTCACCAGGCTCAAGGTTGACTCAGCCTTCCATCCTTTCAAGATAGGTAAAATGAGGACCTGGTATGTGGGGGCAATAAGCTGACTTTGTATAAAAAAAACACCACTTGTGGGGTGGGGCTGAAAGCCCTACTAAGCAGGTATATACAAAAGTATGAAGGCTATTGTTTAATGCATTGTAAGCCACCCTGAGTCTCCGGAGAAGGGTGGCATATAAATCAAACCAATAAATAAATAAATAAATACCGTGGGTAGGCTGATCAGACAGCGAGTACATCCTATGTCTATGATGGCTTCCACCTCACCTTTTTCCGCTGTCTTGGGCACTACTAATTTTGACTAGATGGTGAAGGGCCAGATGACTTCACTTATCATCAGGTAGTCTTTGCTGTCACCATTGTTATTGTAGGCCACGAGCACTTGAGGTCCCTGGGCCAGAGTTCCTTCTTACCCACTAGGGATAGGGGAAACCTCCACAGCTTGGCAGATGAACTTTCCCCTTTCATTTGCTTTATGCAGGATTTTTTTCAGCTTGGCTGGTTCTGGGGTCTTCCCTTTTTATATGGGAGCTGGAGCCAGACACTCAGCTGCTCAGTGGCTCTGTTGACTGTAGTGGAAGTATTTGATGGGTTGTCCCCCTTTGTTGCTCTTCAGCTTGACGGGGGCTGGACCAACAACCCAGTTGGTGCTTCTCAGTCTGGCTTTTTGGTTTCTTTTCAGCAGAACCACATTTCTTCTGCTGATTGAGTTCAAGGTCCATGGCCACTGCCATTTGGTACCAATTGTGGATGCGTTCTGGGACTCCCTGGCAGACGCATGTGGGAAGCAACTCTGGATTCACCACTTCCTTGAAAAAGTAGACTAGGAGTCATTCTGGCCAGTGCTGCAACTTCCCAGCCAGTCTTCTGAACTCCCTGACATACTCTTTGGCAGGATGGCCCTTTTGTTTAATTTCCTGGATCTCGGCTTCATCTTGCTGGGTTTGGGACTCATCTTTGAACCTGTCTCTTAGATCTTGTAAGAAGATGTCAATGTCTCCCAGCTCTGGTGCATCTTCATCATGGAGTTGGGTCACTCATTCAGTCACTTCCCCTTCCGGGCAAGCCATCACAGCTTGTACCATGGTTTGGTCAGTTAAATAGTCAGGGCCATAGTCGTAAATGTGAGCCAACACCTGGTTCAGGAAGAATGCCAACTTGTCTGGGCCCCATTGAAGGTGGCTTTTATCTGCAGCAGATGAGCTGGACGGGGAGGTGAGGAACTGGTGTAGGAGCTGGTGGTGGCACTTGAGGTGGTGGTGTGGGAGCCCATTGGTCTTGGACCAGCCCTGACTGGGGTAGTAGAGCCAACTCGGTGTGCCTGCAATCCCAGCTGGTGGTGTGGATGGGCAGGCAGGATCCCACGCCCTGTGTTGCCTTGGTGGGCTACATTGCAATCCAGGGCTTGACTGCACCAATAAAGCTGGTTGAGGGCTAGCTGCTCAAGCCACTGGAATGAAAACTTGATCCTGTCGAGGAGGGAATGTCAAGGTTGGCTGTCTCAGGATCACCCTGGTCCACTCAACCCGGCATGCTTGCTCCAACCTGTCAAACCTCTCCTGCAGACTCTCCAAGGTCTGGCTGTGGACTGCTATCTGGTACCTCCAATCCCTGGGCTTGTTCAGCTCTAGGGGCCCCTTCAACCTCCATGGGTGGATGGGTGGATGGTGATCATCGACTCCTGAGTTGAAATCATTGGGAGCTCCCTCATCCCTGGACCGAACTCTAGCATCTGAAATCTTCCTCAGCCTGGTAGAGGTACCATTCTATGGGCCATTTGGTGTGGACTTTCATCTGGAAGGCAGTGTCGGTCACAGCTTCTGCTAGCCTTTGGCTTTCAGTGGGGGTCTGCAGGATCCCCAGGGAAGCAGCCCCAGCACCCCATCTCTTCAGTCTTCCCTGAGTCTTTACTGTTTCCTTGATAGACCGGGTGAGCAGCTGGGGCTCAGGATTCTGGAGAGTGACACTGATTAGATTGGAGAGTTGAAGGAGAGTTGAAGGAGAGTTGGCTTGATGTCAGCATTTCAAGTAATGAACCCATAGAAATCATTTAATTGGATACATCATATTGGCACAATTGGTGAAAACTGACTCTAAAAGTTCCTGTGGCTTTCACCTAATTAAAAGTAAAACTTTCCATTTTCACCCAGGTCACTGGTCACACTGTCCAATCCAGTTGCTGGCCGGTAGCTTGGTTACTTCCCCCTCCTCTGGCCAGCCACCTGTGATAAGGTCCTTGGTTCCCACAGGAAAACTTTATTGTTTCAGCTACAAAACCCCATCTAACGCTTTCCCCCTCCCTCTGTTGTGTGGCATCCCTGAAGCCTTCAAAATGGTCTCAGCCAGGTTAACTTCAGCATTGACACAATAGTTATAAATTTGAAAACTGATTTTAAGTTAATTTCTTCATTGTACCTTTCAATGATCACTAAATGAATTGAATGGATAATCCTCGATTTACTAAGTGAACAGTTGTAATAGCACTGAAAAAAGAGACTTAGGACCCTTTTTCATACTTACAACCTTCGCAGCAACCCCGCATGTCACTGCATTATTTTGTATTTGCCAGCTGAGCTTCCATTCTGAACATTACGGTAGCCTGGCCAGAGAATGTTATCTCTGAAGATAAGCCCGTCTTGTGATTTGAAGCTACTGCACATGTCTACATTCTTTCTTTTCTAACTTTACTTTCTCTTTTGTCCGTCTCTGAGATATCACTACCAGTAAGATGTAATTAGCTAGTTTTTTTACTTTGATAAATAAAATGTTCATTAGATTTTATTCTCGGGTTTCCTTTCTTTGTGGGTATACACCATGGAAAACAAGATTCAATCACCTCTAATTAATCACAGTTTTCCCCAGTGGGGGAACGAAGCTGATTCACGCTTCAACACCACATTCCTTCCTTCCCTTTTCTTTCTTTTTCTCTTTCTCTCTTTTTCTTCCTTCCTTCCTTCCTTCCTTCCTTCCTTCCTTCCTTCCTTCCTTCCTTCCTTCCTTCCTTCCTTCCTTCCTTCCTTCCCTTCCCTTTCTTTCTTTCTTTCTTTCTTTCTTTCTTTCTTTCTTTCTTATCTGTTCCTTCCTTCCTTCCTTCCTTCCTTCCTTCCTTCCTTCCTTCCTTCCTTCCTTCCTTCCTTCCTTCCTTTCTTGTCTCTCCCTTTTCTTTCTTTTTTCCTTTCTTGTATCTCCCTTCTCTCTCTCTCTCTCTCTTTCTCTCTTTCTCTCCCTTCCCTTCCTCCTTCCTTCTCTCCTTCTAAGGCTAGGATACCCACCTCCCAAAAAACTCCTTTGAATGAAGCCAGCCATTACCATTGTCAGGATTTCGGTTTCATCCTCTAAAATAAAGTTAATTTCCAAGCATCAAACTTTAGGAAATATTCTCTTTATTGAGCGATGCAGCCGTGCCCAACAACCATGCAGACAGTACTGGCCCCTCTATCCAAAACCCTCCTATTCCTTTCCCATTCTCTACTCCCCATTGGCTATCTTCCAGATCACTCTCTTCTTATCTGTCTCTTCAGCACACAGGAATGTCACCCCTCCCATACATCTCCCAGGAGACTGAATTCACCAAAAAGCTTTTCTAGGTGAAATGTCAAACTTTTTTCCCCTCATTGCTTCTATGTCAGCGCTGGAACACTGACATCCAGCCCCTCTCCCTTCATTCTCTCAGCGAGGCCTGTGCAAGAGAAACAACAGGGTTAGCGCTGTCACCCTGTCCGAGGAGGTGTTCCACCCCCTCCCACCTTGCCCGGGTGATCTGCATGGAACTTAGCTATGAGCCGGTCAGCTTGGATGTTGGTGCTCTTCACCCAGGAAGCTTCTGACAAAGGGTAACCCTTCCACTTAACTAAGTATTGGAGGCGCCCTCTATGCCACCTCGAATCAAGAATTTCCTGCACTTCATAGTGAGTCTGGCCTCCGACGATCAAGGGTCCTGGGGGGTCATGAGGTACCGGCCTTAAATTTGACCCCACCACTTCAGAAGACTACTGTGAAAAATGGGGTGTATCTTTCCTAGCAACCGGGACAATTGCAATTGTACTGTAACCGGATTTATTATCTTAAGTATAGGAAAAGGACCTATAAATTTTGGGCCGAGTTTCCTAGTCGGGAGTCTGAGTTTTAAATACTTGGTGGAGAGGTAGAACTTCTCTCCCACTCGGAACGGTGCTTATCTGCTTGTTTCTTATAAGCCCGCGCCGCCTTATCTAACGCTTTCTTGACATTCTCCCAGGATTCTCTCAACATTGCCATCCAATCAGTCAAACTAACTGAAGAAGGAGGTTCCCTTGGGTACTCGGGCATGGGGACGAAATCCATGCCACACACTATCTTAAATGGGGTTAGTCCTGTGCTACTGTGAACAGCATTGTTATATGCTACCTCTGCAAAAGATAAGAGGTCCACCCAGTTCAATTGTTGGTAGTCAACGTAGCACCTCAAGTACTGCTCTATCATGGCATTCAATCTCTCCGCCCCCCCCCATTGGTGCGCGGGTGAAATGCTGAGCTGAGGCCTTGGGATGAACTTATGTATCGAAGGAATTCCCTCCAGAACTTCGCTGTAAATTGGACACCCCGATCAGAGATGATTCTTCTGGGTACTCCATGCAGGCGGTAGATGTGTTTCATGAACAGTTTGGCCAATTGGCGGGCAGAAGGTAATCCACTGCAGGGTATGAAGTGTGCCTGTTTGGAGAATAAGTCTATTACAGTCCAGATCACTGTGTTTCCGCAGCTCCTGGATAGCTCAACTATGAAGTCCATAGCAATCTCCTCCCATGGCCTTGACGGTTCAGCTACTGGCTGCAGCAGTCCGGGGGGTCTCCCTGGTTGGGTTTTCATCGTGGCACAGACGGTACAACTTTTTACATAACAGTCTACGTCTTTTCTCATGTGGGGCCACCAAAACTGTCTCCGTGCTAAATGCAGAGTCTTTAGGAACCCAAAATGTCCCGCTGGTTTAATGTTGTGGCTCCTCTTGAAGACCAGGGTGCGTAGTGTCTCTGGGATGTAAAGTTTTGTTCCTTTCCATGCTAGGTCATCCCTCCTTGTCAAAAGATGCTGATTGTCTTGGAACCAGGGGTCCGCCAATATCTCTGTTTTGAGCTGTGTCGTCAGGTCACCCGCTGGTTGGTCCTGCTGGTCGCGATGCTGCCATCTGGTGGTTACTTGACCCACTCCTTGAGGCGAGGGGATGACAGCATTCACCACCTGCTCCTGTTCACTGTTGTACTGTGGCATTCGGGAGAGGGCATCGGCCAGAAAATTCTTCCCCCCTGGGATGTGTTTCAGCTCGAAGTTAAACCGATTGAAGTATTGGGCCCATCGGACTTGTCTGGGCGATAATTTCCGTGGGGTCCTGAGGGCCTCCAGGTTTTTATGGTCAGTCCAAACCTCAAACGGTGTCTGGCTTCCTTCTAGCAGATGTCGCCAGGTTAACAGCGCCCACCTCACTGTGAACGCTTCCTTTTCCCATGCTGCCCAGCGTCTCTCTGTGTCGGTGAATTTGCGGGAAGTGTAGGCACAAGGCTGAAGGTTCTCTTGGCTGTTCTTTTGGAGTAGAACTGCTCCCACTGCCACATCGCTAGCATCTGTTTGGATGATGAAGGACTGGTTGGGGTCAGGATGTTTCAAGACTGGTTCTTTTGCAAACATTTCTTTTAGTGTTTTGAAGGCTTGTTGGCAGGCCGGGCTCCACTGTAGAGGCTATCCTGGGCGAGGTTTTGTTGCTGGACTCCCTGTTTTTAGGAGGTCAGTTAGAGGTTTGGCAATTTTTGCAAAAGAGGGGATAAATTGTCTGTAGAAGTTCGCGAACCCCAAGAAGCTTTGCAGTTGTCTGCGGGTGCGTGGGGATCACCAGTCAAGGACTGATTGTACTTTGGCTGGGTCCATTTCTATCCCCTCATTGGACACTCGGTAGCCGAAGTAGTCTAGCTGCGACTGGTGGAACTCGCATTTCGACAGTTTGACATAGAGGCTCGCTTTCAGCAGCTTTTGGAGCATCTGGCGGACGAGGGATATGTGTTCATCTATGGTTTCCATGTAAATGAGAATGTCGTCCAGGTAGACAAGAACCCCCTTATGAAGGTGGTCATGTAGAACTTCATTTATTAGTTGCATGAACACCGCCGGTGCTCCCTGTAGTACAAAAGGCATCACTTTAAATTGAAAACTTCCTAGGGGACAGTTGAATGCTGTCTTCCACTCATCTCCTTCCCTGATGCATATGCGATAGTAGGCTTCATGAAGGTCTAGTTTGGTAAAAACCTTCCCTTTGGCCAAGTGAGCTAGCATGTCTTTCATGAGAGGGAGGGGGTATAAGTTGTGCACGCAGACACAGTTTATCCCGTGAAAATCGACCACCAGATGCATGGAGCCGTCTTTTTTTTCCCTGAAGAAAACTGGTGCCGCTACCCGTGGTTTGGCTGGTTCAATAAAACCCCTTTGTAGGTTCTTGTCTATGTACTTTCGCAGTTCTTGTATTTCACAGGGTGTCATGGCATACAATTTAGGTTTTGGTAGTTTTGAACCAGGGATGATTTCGATAGCGCAATCAGCATTGCGCTCGGGTGGTAGTACGTCACACTCGGTCTCGCTAAATACTTCTGCCAAGTCTTGGTACTCTTTTGAGATCTGGTCCGGGCCATGGGAGGTGCTGGAGGTGGCTGCCAGTTGCTCTGTTGTCCCTTTACAGGGCGGGTTGGGCGCCTGTGTTGGAGGCGTCTTTTGTCCCTCTAGAGGGAGAGGTTGGACCTCCTGGGTGGAAGGAGGGGCCATTTTCTCTGGCGGCAGGGGGTGGGGTCCCCTTGCTATCCTCAGTCTGTGGGTCCCTTCTTGCCAAAAGATGGTGGGGGCCCACTTGTCCAGCCAGGAGAGTCCCAGGATGACTGGGTTGGTCATCTTGGGGGCTATTATGAACCGAATCATTTCCCAGTGATTCGCTAGCTCCAGCTTCACTGGCTCGGTCAAGTGTGTGGTGTCCATTCCCCCTAGTAGGGATCCATCAACTTGCTGAAAACGGATCGGGTGGCTGAGCCTTTTTGCCTGGATCCCCAGTTTTAGGACTGTGGGTAGGTTAATCAGGCACCTCGTGCAACCCAAATCTACTAGGGCTTGGAAAGTCCCTTGGGTACCAGATTTTGGGGCTGTTAGGCGTACGGGGGATAGGAAAGGGTGGATGGGTCCACTCACCATTGGGCCGTCTTCTCCATCGTCATCGCTGTCATACGTTTCAGGAGGCTGATTCGCATCATCTGGGTTCTCCCTTGCTTCAGTCAAGTGGGCGAAGACTTCTGAACCAGGGGGGAGCCTTCATGGTGTGTTGGTGGCATGCCTGGGTCCTCGTTCCGGCCGTGTCTTGCCCGTTGGCTCTGGTCTCGGTCCCGGGGTTCCACACATCACTGCCAAATGGCCAACTCCTCCACATCTGTAGCATCTCAGCAGACTCCGGGTGGAGGGTGGTCTCTGGGTGGCCCGTGGTGCTGTAGTTCTTCATCAGGGTAGATGGTTCCTGGTCCCGCTGGGCTTTCTCCTTTGCCTGTGGTTGCTTTAGCATGTCGTTGGCCCTTAGCCCTCTCTTGACTTGTGTTGCTATCCGGAACCAGTCGGTAAGTCGGTTCGGAATATCATGATACGCAGTCACTTGGGCGATTTGTTTATCTAAGCTTGTTCTAAAGAAGTACACTAGCAGTCATTCCGGCAAAGGAGGTAAAGTCCCAACAACTTTCCTGAACTCACGGATATGCTCTTGGATGGGCTTCCCCCTCTGCATTAGGTTTCTGAGCTCGTCTTCTACATAGGGGTCCTCCCCTGTTTCTTCAAAACGGGCTCGCAGCAGTTGTAAGAAGCCATCTGCATCTTGTTGTTGGGTGGTGCTGTTTTTGTACAGGGCCCCTGACCAGCTCCTTGCCTCTTCCTCCAGGCCTTCTGCGATGGCACTGACTAGGGCCCTGGGGAACAGGTAAAGGTGTGCGTAGCACTCGATGTAAATCTCAGCTGCGTCGAGGAATTGCACTAGCTGGTCTGGATTCCCATCGAATTTCCCTCTAAACTGGGGTGGCTCCGCCCTCAGTGGCCCCTCCTCCCATTGCAGGCCTCTCTGAGTCTGCCCATAATGTTGTTGGAATTCTTCCTCATCTCTCATTTGGGAGCGGGGGGGGGGGGGGGTGATGTCTTACACAGACTGGTGTGCTTGCTGGGGGGAGGGGTAATCCATGGATGCCTGCCGGGGCTATCTCTCCTTCTGGTGTGGGAGGGGGGAGGGCTGCGCTCCTATCTATGGTGACTCAGTTCAGTGGGCTGGGCTGGCCTTCCCCTCTCCTTGGGCCTGCAGGATGGCTCCTCCCCCAGTCGGACAGCAACGGTCAAACTCTTCCTTCAACTTATCCATGGGGCTTTCCAGTGGCTGCTTTGAAGCTTTCACCTGTCTGGCTTGCGGCCACTCCCACATCCAATCCACCCTCGCTAATTCACTTAGAGGCTTTCCCTTACCTTTCCCGCGTGGAAAAGGGAATTCCATTTCTGCTGACTTTGGCAAAGCCCACAAAGGTTCATTTTTCTTCTTCTCGGCTGGCAGCTTTGCTGGAGGAGGGGGGGGGGTTGAGCTCCCTTTGCATCACAAAAGTCTACAAGAGGGGCTGTGAGGCAGGCTGGGGAGGGAAAGAACAAGAGAGGAGAGAAGCTGAGATAAGAGCTTCTTGCAGCCTTCCATGGGGCTGGAGCTGGGACATGATGCAATCTCCCTCACTCACTCCCTCCCTCCCTTCCCTCTCCTAACAAGTGCCTGCGGCCATGTCCCTCTGCAGTTTGTATGCTGAACCTCCCCCATAGCCCCACAGTCCCTATGATTGGAGACTGGCAGGCAGAAGCACCATGGCTTCTGCCTGTCATCCGATTGGCTGATGGCTAACTGTCTCATGCAGCCAAAGGCTCAGGACAAACCGGGGGGAGGGGTATTCAGCAAATGGGCTGGGCTGAAGGGCAAGGGGCAGAGGGGCAGAGGCCCATTGGTCAAGGAGAATGACTGGGGGAGGGCCAGCCCAGGAGGAAAGCTGAAGGTAAATGGCTGGAGGTGGGAGCCTGAAGGAGAAGGCAGTGTAGCCAAGGGTAGGAACCTGAAGTTCCTAGATCCCCCCTTGAAGATGTGGTACCACAGGTAGTCTAGCTCTCTTGTGGAAGTCACTTTTAGATAGCATTGCATATAACTGGGGTTTGCACAAATTCTCAAGTACTGGTCTCACTAGCCTTATGTGCTCTTCCATGATCTTGGTTTAAATTAGGATGTCATCTAGGTATACAAGCACCCCTTTGTACAGGTGTTCATGCAGAACCTCATTTATTAATTGCATGAATACCACTGGCACCCCTTGCAATCCAAATGAGATCACCCAAAATTGGTAGCAACCCTGAGGGCAGTTGAACTCAGTTTTCCCATCATCCCCCTCTTTAATCCTCACTAGGTATATACGCTTCCCTCAAGTCCATCTTAATAAAGATCTTCCCTTTGGCTAAGTATGTGCCTCATGAGAGGGAGGAGATATGTATTCTCCACACAGATGCACTTCAGTCCTTCATAATCTATGCATAATCTCTCTGCTTTTTGAAAAGTAAGGGGGCAGCCATCCTTGACTTTGCTGGCTGGATAAATTCCATGAGTAAGTTCTTATTTATTATTATTTATTTTGTCGCCCCACTCCCAAGGGACTCTTGGCAGCTTACAATAGAGAATAAAACAATGCAACAATATCCCATACAAAAGTTAAAAGAAAACATTAAAACATTAAAACTTTAAAACACATACACTCCAATTTCTGGCTGGGTCTCTCAAGATCACTATAACAAGATCAACGGCCCCAGGCCTGCTGCAAGAGCCAGGTCTTCACTGCTTTGTGGAAGGCCAATAGGGTGGGGGCAGTCCAGACTTCAGAAGGTAATTGGTTCCAGAGAGCCAGGGCAGCCACAGAGAAGGCCTTCCCCTACGTGCCCGCCAGCTGACATTGTTTAGCTGACGGGACCCAGAGGAGACCAACTCTGTAGGATCTTACCGGTTGCTGGGAGCTATGTGCTAGAAGATGGTCTCGAAAATAGCTTGGCCCTGAGCCATGTAGGGCTTTAAAGGTAATAACCAACACCTTGAATTGTGCCCGGAGACCGATAGCGGAGAATTGATGGGTGTATCTAGGTGCACCCACTATAACTTGTGCATCTGCATTCTGGACCAACTGCAGTCTCCAAACACTTTTCAAGGATAGCCCCATGTAGAGCGCATTAATAGTCCAGCCGTGAGGTGACAAGGGCATGAGTGACTATGAGGAGTGCCTCCTGATCCAAGTAGGGTCACAATTGGTGCACCAGACGAACCTGTGCAAAGGTCCCCCTAGCTACAGCTGTCAGATGTTGTTCCAATCTCAGCTGTGAATCTAGAAGGACACCCACATTGCAAGCCTGTTCTGAGGGGGGCACTTTATCTCCCCCCAGAACCAAGAATGGACAATCGACATAGTCTTTAGGGGGCAATACCCAGAGCCATTCGGTCTTGTCTGGGTTAAGTCTGAGCCTGTTGACTCCCATCCAGATCCTCACAGCCTCCAGGCTCAGGGCACATCTACCGCCTCACTGAACTGATGAGGGGTGGAAATATACAGCTGGGTATCATCAGCATATTGCTGATATCCCTCCCCGTGTCGTCGGATGATTTCACCCAGTGGTTTCATGTAGATGTTAATTAGGAGGGGAGAGAGGAGTGAGCCCTGAAGCACCCCGTAAACGAGGGGCCTAGGGGACGACCTCTGTCCTGCTACTAGCACCAACTGTGATCGACCAGAGAGATAGGAGGTGAACCCCCATAACACGGTGCCTCCCACTCTCAGCTCTCTTAGCCGCCCCAGAAGGATACCATGGTCAATGGTATCAAAAGCAGCTGAGAGGTCAAGTAGCATCAAGATAGAGGAATGACCCCTGTCTCAGGCTCGCCAGAAATCATCCATCAGTGTGACCAAGGCAGTTTCCCTGCTGTAGCCAGGTCTGAAACCAGACTGAAAAGGGTCCAGATAATCCGTTTCATCCAATGACCACAGGAGCTGAAGTGCCACCTCTTTTTCTACAACCTTTCCTACAAAGGATAGGTTGGAGACTGGGCAAAAGTTTTTTTTAATTCTGCTGGGTCCAGGGAAGGCTTCTTGAGAAGGGGCCTTACAACTGCTTCTTTTAGTGGCTGTGGGAAGGACCCCTCCCTCAAGGACACGTTAACTAAAGCCTGGAGCCAGCCTTGTGTCATCTCCTTGCTGGCCGAAACCAGCCAGGAGGAGCATGGGTCCAACAAACAAGTGGAGGAGCTCATTGACCCTACAGCCTTGTCCACTTCCTCAGGAGTCACTGGCTCAAACTCCTCCCATACAATAGGACTAAGACCCACTCCCGTCATCTTGGTCGGTATTGTCCAATCAGAGTCCAGGTCCATCCGAATCTGACAGAATTTTATTTGACAGAAACTGCACAAATTCCTCAGCTCTACCCTGCAAGGGCTCCTCCATTCCCCCAACCTTAAGGAGGGAGCGAGTTACCTGAAATAGGGTGGCTGGGCGAGAATCCGCAGATGCAATAAGTGCGGGAAAATGTGAATATTTTGCTGCCTGTATCGCCACTAAGTAAGTCCTAACAAATGCTCTCAAAAGCGTTCGGTCAGATTTGGATTTATTGGTCCTCCAGCATCGCTCTAGATGTCTCTTCTGGTGCTTCATCTCCCGGAGCTCCTCAGTAAACCAAGGAGCTTTCCTGAATCCACTGTCATTGAGAGGTCACAAAGGTGCAATCTGGTCCAATGCCCCCGCCGCCACCTTATGCCAGGCAGCTACTAGGGTCTTTGCCGGACTGTGGACAAGGGAACCAGGTATCTCCCCAAGCTCCTTCTGAAACCCTACAGGGTCCATTAAGCATCTGTGGCAGAACCACTTAATCAGCTCCGCCTCCCTGCGATGGAGGAGTGGCATCTTGAAGTCCAACCTCAGCAGGAAATGATCTGACCATGACAAGGGAGAGATCTCTATACCCCTTAATTCCAGATCGTATCTCCACTGCTCCAAGAGAAATACCAAGTCGAGCATGTGTCCCCCCCTCATGGGTCAGACCCTGAACAATTGGGTCAGGTCCATGGTTGCTATGGAAGCCATGAACTCCTGAGCCCCATCTGAGGAATCACCAAGTGACAGTAGGTTGAAATACCCCAGTAACATAAGCCTGGGGAATTCCACCGCCAACCTGGCTATTGCCTCTAGCAGCATAGGCATGGCTGTTGTCATGCACCTGGGAGGCAGGTATGTCAACAAAAAGCCCAACTGAACCCTTGAGTCCAACATCAAGAGGAGAGACTCACACCCAAAAATCTCAGGGGCAGGGATCCTGCGAGGACAAAGGCTCTTCCGGACAATCGCTGCCACTCCTCCACCCCTTTCCTGGAGTTGTGGCTGATGCAGTATCTGAAATCCATCTGGGTACTTCTCTGAGAGGGGAACCCCCCCTCCTGGCCCAGCCAGGTCTCAGTTATATATGCCAGGTCAGCCCCCTCCTCCAAGATTAAGTCCCGAATGAGGGGAACCTTGTTAACAACAGACCTGGCATTAAGCAGCAGCCACCTGAGACCAGGGCCCTGACATCCCAAGTCACCAGGTATACGAGGTGAGCCCAGTGAACCAGAACCAAAGGGGCCAGAACAAGCAATCACTTTGATTACTCGGGGAACCAGCGAGTCCTAGTTCCCCGAGAGCGGCCTACCCCTTGGCTCCCACCATATTTACCTCTCGCAGTCATAACTGTAATATTCCAGCTCTCCATCCCCCTAGTGATCTCCTTCCCCACCTCAGTGGCTCCACCTCCCCGGCAAGCAAGGCAACCCACTCATACCGAACCGGGATTCCCATCTGAGCCCCCATCTGCTTCTGCTTGTACACTCAGCAGAGGGGACTCCATTCCCTGCCCCCACTCCCTCATTCTCCCTAATTCCAGCCATTCCAAATCCATTCCTTCCATTCTAATAATTAAATTCTAACCTATCCCTAACCCATTCACATCCGCAAAGACACACATCCTCTCAGGATAAAATTAATATATCCATCAACAATGGATATATGTGGCTTGTGAGGAGCCACATATTGAGGTATCCAAGCAAACAATAAATGCCCTCCAGTCACTGAGCCTTAGCCCTGTCCGATCATTTCCACAAGCCGACGGCCACTCCACCATCTTGCCTTGGGAGGCCCACTGCATTTCACGGAGGCCTCTGTTTTTTTTTTCTTCAGATGGTCCTCCTGGTTGAAGTCCTGCTTTTCTCTCCACTAGGACAGTCTAAGGGGCCACAACTTGGCCCTGTTTAGAAATGTTTACACAGGAATAAATCCTAGTTTTTTCTAAGGACAACCAGGATAGCCCAGGATAGCTTTTTTATCAGTGGTGTGGAAAGTGAAGTTCTTGTCTACGAATCCCCAACATTCCCTTGGCATCATGAAATACATGTTTGCCTTGGGTAATTTAGTTCCTGGCAAGATTTCAATAGCACAGTCTGTGGGGCAATAGGACAGGAGCATGTTTGATTTCCTTTCTGCTAGGATACAGTATTCAAAGGGTGGCTTTAACTTCTCACTTCATTTTAATGTATTCTCTTATTTGCTTTCATTTCCCTAACTGCATTTGGTGCTTTCACTGGCTCCATTGCCTAGCTACTTTCTTCCTGATTTGCCACTTGTTGCTGTCCCATTTCTTCAACCAGGCTAGTCCTAGACCATAGGCTCAGTCATTCCAGGAGCCACAATAATGAATTGTCTCTATATGAGTTCCATTTGTGAGACTCATTGGCTCTGTTAGGCATGTTGCTGGTGCCCCTTCCATAAGTGAGCTATCTAACTTGGAGAACCCCATGGGCTGCCTTAACTTCCTCAGCCTCAGTCCTAGTTTCTCCTTTGTCTAAAGGCTAATTAGGCACCAAGTGTACCCTTAGTTCAACAAGTCCTCCTTACTCCCAAGGAGAGCACCCAAATCTCCACTCGGGTCATCATAGGGATGATGGTGCCACTTACCATCAGGTTGTTTTCCCCCTTCCCCTTTGCTGTCACTTTTGTAGGAGGCCAAGCCAGATTTTCTGTGAGTCAGAGTTCCCTCCCTTTCACTGGATTAGGAAGATATCTCCATGACCCAGTGAGCCACCCATGGTTTCTCCTTCAGCTTTGGGGGTGTGGTTTTTTTTGGCTATTTTTTGGCTATGATCATTCTTTCAAAGAAGAGCCCTGCACAGACACACATCCAAAAACACTCCCTCCATGGCTTCAGAGCCTCCAGTTTTGCAAACCTGTGCAGGAAAGGCAGAGGTTTGCTCTGAAGCTATGGCAGAGCATTGCACAAAGAGACCTCCACAGCTACAGTAACAATTCTGAAATGTTAACTTGCAACACCATACTGGGCCATGTGGGTCAGGATGAAATAACGGTAAAAAAATTGTGGATAGCTGCTGCTAGAATACCCTTCGGAAGGCAGTGTGAGGCACGAGGTACATGGGGCGCATTGCTTGGCCTCCTGCTGCTTCTGCAGCTGCATTCAGCTGCAAAAGCAGCCATGATTGCTGGAGGCAGCCGCCGGAGTGTCACCCATGAGGCAGCTGTTCCATGGACAGAATTGCCTTCTGTGACCATCACCATTAGGTAAGGAAGGCGTGAGGTGTATGGGGTGTGCTGCTTGGCCTCCTGCTGCTTTTGTGGCCATAATCAGCTGCAAAAGTGGCCACACTTGCTGGAGGCTGCGGCCTGATAGGCACCAACAAATCAGCTGTTTCGTGGATGGTGGGATGGCCTGCTGTGACCCTTAGGGAAACTGGCATGAGGGGCTGCCTGCCCCACTCCCTGCCACATACAGGTAGATGGGGAAGGGGAAAAATAAAATAAAACCTGATCTTATTTTTGGAGAAACATAGTGTGAGTGTGTGTGTGTGTGTGTACTGTGTTTCCCCAAAAATAAGATTGGGTCTTATTTTCTTTTAATCCTCAAAAAAATGACTAGTGCTTATTTTTGTCTTAATCCCCCCCCCCCCCCATGTACTGGTAGGAGGTGGGGGGAGTGCCCTTTGTGCAAGCTTCCCAAAAGTTTGCAGCAGGCCATCCTACCATCCATGAAATAGCTGCTTCATGGATGCCGCTCAGGCCACCACCTCCAACGCGTGGCCGCTTTTGCAGCTGCAAAAGCGGCAAGAAGCCAAGTGACCCACCCAACACGTTACTTGGCCTCCTTATTGCTTGCTGTGCAGACAACATGAGGTGATGAGGCGATGCTGGGGGAGGGAAAGGGGGGGAGGGAACATGTCCCATATGCTCATACCTAATGGTCACACCTACCATCCACGCAGAAGAGTCTCGTGGTGGCAGGTCCCACAACTCTAACCACTGTGCCCCTTCTGTTAATGGCAACTGCAAAAAGAATGGTAGGCCCAGCGACGCGCCTTGCACCCTCCTTACCTAATGGTATAATGGTCACAGCAGGCCATCCCACTGTCTACAAAGCAGTTGCTTTGTGGGCTGCCACTCAGGCCACCATCTCCAACAAGTGGCCACTTTTGCAGCTGCAAAAACAGCAGGAGGCCAAGCGACACACCCCACATATCACTTGGCTTCCTTGTTGCTTGCTATGCAGACAACATGAGGTGAGGAGGCAAGGCCGGGGCAGGGAAAGGGGGGAAGGAACATGCCCCACGTGCCCTTACTTATGTTCTCACCTGCCATCCACGTAGAAGAACCTTGCGGCGGCAGGTCCCACAACCCTAACCACTGCACCCCTTCTATTAATGGCAGCTGCAAAAAGAGTGGTAGTCCCAGCGACGCACCTTTCACCCTCCTTACCTAATGGTGTGATGACCGCAGCAGGCCATCCCACCGTTCACGAAGCAGCTGCTTCGCAGGTGCTGCTCAGGCTGCTTTTGCAGCCACAAATATATATTTGTGTGTATGTGTGTGTGTGTGTATATGTGTGTGTGTGTATTGTTCTGAGGCTTCCTGAGACATTAAAAAGTCCTAAAAATCCTCTTTTTATTTCAATGGCTGTGAATTCTGTAGAGTAGAAGTTTTTCGACTCTCCCTGACCAGGTGGGTCATAAAAACTGAAGGAATGTCAGCCCAAAGCTGGAGAGCTACAACCCAGAGAAAACTCTTCAGAGATCTCTCCCCAAGTACAGTGGGGCAAAAAAGTATTTAGTCAGCAACCAATTGTGCAAGTTCTCTCACTTAAAAAGATGAGAGAGGCCTGTAATTGTCATCATAGGTAGACCTCAACTATGAGAAACAAAATGAGAAAACAAATCCAGACAATCACATTGTCTGATTTGGAAAGAATTTATTTGCAAATTATGGTGGGAAATAAGTATTTGGTCACCTACAAACAAGCAAGATTTCTGGCTCTCACAAACCTGTAACTTCTTCTTTAAGAGGCTCCTCTGTCCTCCACTCATTACGTGTATTAATGGCACCTGTTTGAACATGTTATCAGTATAAAAGACACCTGTCCACAACCTCAAACAGTCACACTCCAAACTCCACTATGGTGAAGACCAAAGAGCTGTCGAAGGACACCAGAAACAAAATTGTAGACCTGCACCAGGCTGGGAAGACTGAATCTGCAATAGCTAAGCAGCTTGGTGTGAAGAAATCAACTGTGGGAGCAATAATTAGAAAATGGAAGACATACAAGACCACTGATAATTTCCCTCGATCTGGGGAAAATTATCACGCAAGATCTCACCCCGTGGGGTCAAAATGATCACAAGAACGGTAAGCAAAAATCCCAGAACCATACGGGGGGACCTAGTGAATGACCTGCAGAGAGCTGGGACCAGTGTAACAAAGGCTACCATCAGTAACACAGTACGCCGCCAGGGACTCAGATCCTGCAGTGCCAGATGTGTCCCCCTGCTTAAGCCAGTACATGTCCAGGCCCATCTGAAGTTTGCTAGAGAGCATTTGGATGATCCAGAAGAGGATTGGGAGAATGTCATATGGTCAGATGAAATCAAAGTAGAACTGTTTGGTAGAAACACAACTCGTCGTGTTTGGAGGAGAGAGAATGCTGAGTTGCATCCAAAGAACACCATACCTACTGTGAAGCATGGGGGTGGCAACATCATGCTTTGAGGCTGTTTCTCTGCAAAGGGACCAGCACGACTGATCCATGTACAGGAAAGAATGAATGGGGCCATGTTTCGTGAGATTTTGAGTGCAAACCTCCTTCCATCAGCAAGGGCATTGAAGATGAAACATGGCTGGATCTTTCAGCATGACAATGAGCCCCATAGAAAATCTTTGGAGGGAGTTGAAAGTCCGTGTTGCCCAGCAACAGCCCCAAAACATCACTGCTCTAGAGGAGATCTGCATGGAGGAATGGGCCAACATACCAGCAACAGTGTGTGCCAACCTTGTGAAGACTTACAGAAAACATTTGACCTCTGTCATTGCCAACAAAGGATATATAACGAAGTATTGAGATGAACTTTTGACATTGACCAAATACTTATTTTCCACCATAATTTGCAAAAAAAAATTTCTAAATCAGACAATCTGATTGTCTGGATTTGTTTTCTCATTTTATCTCTTATAGTTGAGGTCTACCTATGATGACAATTACAGGCCTCTCATCTTTTTAAGTGGGAGAACTTGCACAATTGGTGACTGACTAAATACTTTTTTGCCCCACTATATGTATTTTATACTTCCCGGAAGTGATTCTAGTACTTTTTTATTGTTACTTAGTGCATTTGTAGCATCTATAGCATAGCTCTTGGAATTAGAAAATGGTTACTATTTTGATTTTTTTAGGCTGTATTGTCTACAAAGATTAAATATTCATAGTAAAGTAAAGATTCAGCCTAGGAATATTTCTAGCACTGAAAAGAAAATGAAGTACTCCTATGTGTCTTAGTATCTCCGGCCCAGTCCACATCTGTGAAGCATTTTAATTGGGCTTTGTCTCTATCCTCAAGTTCCAAGCGAAGCACGTAATCTGCTGTGGTCTTGAGATATCTTAATAGCTTTTTAATGGCCAACCAGTGAAACTGGGTAGGATGTTCCACTTGTCTGGATAGCAGGTTTACGGCCAGGGCAATATCTGGATGGCTCCAATTACTTATATATAATAATGAGCCAAGAACTGACCTAAATAGAGTATTATTTTGGAACTCTGGGCTATCCTTATATGCCAATCCATAATAGTCAGTCTGCATTGGGATAGCAGTTGTCTTGCTATCTTCCATTTTACATTTCACCAAAAGTTCCTCTATCTTCTCCTTTTGGGAGAGAGCGATGGTTTGTATGCCTAGGTACTTGTCTACATATCCTAAAGACTTTAGGGTGAACCTTTTTTGTAGGGTCCTGGCAAATATATTACATCCCCCCTTCTCAAGCCCTATATACAAAAGGTCATCAACATACACTAGGACTTTCTCCAGCCCCCCTTTGGTATCCCTTGTGAAGGTACATTTATCAGCTGGAGATAGATGGAAACCCAGTGATTTGAGAGTTTTAGTCAGGCATTTGTACCACATTCTACCTGATTGTTTTAGGCCATACAAACTTTTCTTCAGAAGCCAGGTGTGGCCTTCTTGCTGCTGGAATCCGGGGGCACCTCTGACATAATTTTTTTGTTTTAAATGTGCGTGCAAATAAGCAGTTTGCACATTGAATTGAAAAATGTGCTCCCCATGTGCTGCTGCGGTGACCAAAACAGCCCTTACACTTTTCGCTCTCACGATGGGGGAGTATGTTTCATCAAAGTCCTGCAAGTAATGCTGTGCGTAGCCTTGTGCTACCAGCTGGGCCTTATAGAGGAGTTTGTTGTTGGGCATTGGCTTGAACTTGTAGACCCAACAGGTGCCAATTGCTTTCCTCATTTTGGGGACTTCCATGGGGATGAAGACTTTCAATTTTTTGAGATTGTCCATTTCCTGCTCCATTGCCACCCTCCACCTGCGCTGTTCTTCCTCGGGAAGCTGGAGGACATCTGTATACGTTTTAGGGGTCATGGTAATGTTGTTGACCAAGGCAACACAGCCAATGTCCAACCTTTTGGGTGGCACCCCTTTATTGCAGCGTTTTGACCGTCTGGGAAATTGCCACTCACCATCATCATTGTCATCTGGAGCATCGGTGTCAGAATTGGAGGTGCTGGAGGTATCTTTCCAATCAAAATGGGGTGGACCTCTGTCCCAGGTGCTCCGAAGATATGGTCGTTTAGGTGAGGCAGGAGGTGTGAAGTCACCAAGGGATTGCTTGTCTGAATCGTCAGAGTCAGGTAGGGATTCATCACCATCCTGCTCTTCGCTGGTCTGTTGTTTGGAGTTTGTTCGTTCATCCTCTTCAGGTGGTGCTGGTTGTTCAGTATCGCTTCTAATAGGGGAATAACCGGGTTCATTGGAATGAATTTGTGACCAATTTGACCCCTCCTCAAAGGAAGCTGATCTAGAGACAATGACAAGGTTATTTTTGTCTACAAAACTAGAGTCCTTGCTGCCGGTTGCATAACCTATAAATCTGAGCCTTCTTGATGCCTTGCCCCCCTTTCTTCTAAGGTGCTTGGGAATATGGACCCAGGCATAGGAACCAAAAATTCTCAGGTGTGAGAGGCTAGGTATCCTTCCATGGAGCAGGAAGTATGAGGTTTGGTTAATGGCACTACTCCACATCCTGTTGACTAGATAATTAGCCATTTTGACCGCTTCTGCCCAAAAAACTTGGCTCATGTCAGCATCTGCAAGTAGGCAGTTCATGACAGTCTGCAGTACACCATTTTTTCTTTCTACAATGCCATTCTCAGGCGGAGTTCAGGGCGATGATTTAAAATGGAGGATATCTCTCTCCTTCATCCACTTTTTAAAAGTCTTGAATGTAAACTCAGTCCCCCTATCGCTTTGCACCTGAGCGATGCACACCTTGTCTTGCATTTGAATCTGGTTGTAAAGATATTTGAAGTTGGTAAAGATTTCAGTTTTGTCCTTTAAAATAAATACATGGCCATAAAGAGAGTGATAATCTACTACCGTTAAAAAATAATGCCCCCTGCCAAGGGAGGATCTAAAAGGACCAACCAAATCCATATGTACCAGCTGATAAGGGTACCTTGCATGACATGAAGAGACCTTAGATATAGCAGCAGTTTTAGATTTTGCTGCCTTACAGATGGCACATTCCAAATAGGTATTACAATTCTTTATCTTAAGCCCATCGGAAAAATCTTGCATTTTCTTAATAACCGGGAAGCTGGCATGGCCGAGCCTGCAGTGTAATATATGAGCACAATCCAAATGTAAAGGTTTACCCATGCATACTTTGTCAACCTTATGTATCTTATCATTAGAAGCCTTAGTCTGTTCAGTAATGACAGTAGGTACTGGATTAATGGTCACCTTAGACTTCCTCAGGGTTGGTTGAGGAGTTGTGACCTTAATGGGCTCAGCCTTAATGTTTTTGGATGTCCTAGGAGCTGGTTTAAAAGCTTAATTGGTTTTAGGTCCAGCTTCCTTGAGTTTGGACAACCTGGGGGCTGGCACGGGAGCTTTCTGTTCTATGTGGGCATTAGCTCCCTGAGCCTCTTTGTTAGGTTTCTTGTGCCTTTTGACCTTTGCTTTTAGGGAAAAATAAGGCAAATTGATGATTTTTACAATATCGCCAACAATATAACCACTTTTGAAAACATAACTTCCACCCTTCTCAAATAACAATTTTACATTTTTATCCTTGGTTAATTTTAAAATACTTAAAAGATTGTTCTTGATTGAGGGAACATACAGTGCCCCTGTGACATCTCCTATACCAGGCACATTTATCATGCCTTCCCCAGTTACCTCTGCCTTGTCCCCAGTGGCAACTTTTACTGAAGACTTGAGTGGGTGTAAAACCTTAAATCGTTGCTTCGTGTTAGCTATATGCGTGGATGCACTTGAATCAAGAAGCCACAGCCCCTCAGCATCCTTTACCTGGGATGTGTGATTGTCACCAGTGAAACTACAGAATTGGTATCCTTTATGGCCACCTCCCCCTCTTCCACAGCCTCTTTGATTTTTATTGTGGTTAGGTCCAGCCATGTTGGGCCTAAAGCGAGGGCATTCCCTTTTAAAGTGACCTTGTATGCCACAGTCAAAGCAGATGGGAAGGGTATTAATCCTTTCACTGCTGTCCTGGTGCCTCCTCTGAGGCCTAGGCCTGTGGTATACCTCCTTCATTTCTTGTTGCTCCTCATCTCTGTGCCTCAAATCTTCCTCAATAAAGCGACCAGAGAAGTATTCTGTATTTCTTTCTTCCCTAGAAACTCCTTCTAGAGAAATAATAAAGGGATTCCAGGATTTGTCTAGGGCTTTCAACATCACACAAATTAAAGTGGATTCAGAAACAAGCTCCCCCCTCTGTATAAGCTCATCCCTCATGACTTTAAGCATTGCCAAATGTTCCCCCATTTTTACACCAGGTTTGAGTTTATAATTGTGGAAAATTCTGGACAATCTGCTGGTTGCAGCTATATTGTCACTATGGAACAAATTATATAGGGCAGTCCAAACTTCCTGAGCTGTGAGACCGTCTGAAAGATTGGCATAAAGAGCTGTGTCTATAGAACTTAACAGGGTTGTATAAGCTCTTTTATGCAGAAACTCGATTTCAGGGCTCCAAGGTAAAGGGGGTGATCTTTTGATCATGTCCAGAGTATTTTCTCTTAAGAGAATTATCTGAATCTCTTTACACCATTTTTTAAAATTCTGACCACTTAAATGTAATTTTTCAAAATTATTTGGCAAAGTTACAAAATTATTGCCATTAAACTGCTTTGGGAGTTGTTCAAATGGCTGAAAAGAGCCTGTTGTGAATGGCATTGGGATCCCTAAGCCTGGGATTGATTGCTTAGGTCTGGATCCTTCTTGCGGTCTTTCTGTAGTTTGAAGCAACTGGGCACGTGCAGGAAATGGAGCATGCTCCAAAGACTTTTCTTGTTGGAGCTCTGATCTCCTCTCTGGGACCTGAAGTCAGGTCTGACTGGAGCCTCAGCATAGGCCCGAAAATCAGCTGTGTGGCAGGGAAACCTTGGAGGAGTGGGAAGAAGGCTTGGAGATCTTTCTGGAGATTGGGGGCCCGATGTCAGCCTCCAGTGCTGACATAGTAAAGAGGGGGTTAAATTCCTGTGAGATTAGTAAGAGAGAGTGCCGTAGAATGATTTAGATAATGACCAATAGGATAAGGAAGCAAGCCAGGAAAGGGAGGGATGATGGAGCAGAGGTCATTTCCTGACTGCATATGAGTCCGTGAAGACGTTATTCTAACAAATAAAAGTTTTTTTTTCTTTATTATCAAAATGTGAGAGGCATCTTATTTCGTCAGACAACTCCAGCGTGACAGACAGTCAGGAAAAATGTTTTTTAAAACAAAAAGAAATGCTCTCTTCAAAAACTTTTCTTCTAAAAATATTTATGCATTCCTAATCTACTCCACGCCGACATTGGCAGACCCCTGGTTCCGAGACAATCAGCATCTTTTGACAAGGAGGAACGACGTAGCATGGAAAGGGACGAAACTTTACGTCCCAGAAACTCTACGCACCCTAGTCCTCAAAAGGAGCCACGACGTTAGACCAGCAGGCCATTTCGGTTTTCTAAAGACTCTGCACTTAGTACAAAGACAATTTTGGTGGCCTCACATGAGGAAAGACGTGGACAGCTATGTGAAGAGCTGCACCATCTGTGCCACGATGAAAAACCGACCAGGAAAACCTCCTGGGTTACTGCAGCCAGTAGCTGAACCGACAAGACCATGGGAGGAGATTGCAATGGACTTTATAGTAGAGCTGCTGAAGAGTGGCGGAAACACAGTGATCTGGACCGTAATAGACTTATTCTCCAAACAGGCACATTTCATACCCTGTAGTGGGCTACCCTCAGCCCGCCAATTGGCCAAGCTGTTTGTGAAACACATCTACCGCTTGCATGGAGTACCCAAAAGATTCATCTCCAACCGAGGTGTCCAGTTCACAGCGAAATTTTGGAGGGAATTCATACGATCCATAGGATCATCCCAAGGTCTCAGTTCAGCATTTCACTCGAGCACCAATGGCGGGGCGGAGAGACTGAATGCCATGATAGAGCAGTATTTGAGGTGCTATGTAGACTACCAACAGTCGAACTGGGCGGACCTCCTATCTTTTGCGGAGGTCGCGTACAACAAGGCTGTCCACAGTAGTACAGGACTAACCCCATTCAAGGTAGTGAGCGGTATGGATTTTGTCCCCATGCCAGAATATCCCAGGGAACCCCCTTCTTCAGTCAGTTTGAACGATTGGATGGCGATGTTAAGAGAATCCTGGGAGAATGTCAAAAAGACATTACACAAGGCGGCACAGGCTTATAAGAAGCAAGCAGATAAGCACCGAGCCCCTCAAAGACCATTCCGAGTAGGAGAGAAGGTCTACCTCTCCACCAAGTACTTGAGTACTCAAACTCCCAACTAGGAAATTGGACCCGAAATTTATAGGACCATTTCCTATAGTAAAAATAATCAACCCGGTCACGGTACAATTGCAGTTGCCCCGGTTACTAGGAAAGATACACCCCGTTTTTCACAGTAGTCTTCTGAAGCATGTGGTGGGGTCAACTTTAAGGCCGGTGCCACGTGATCCCCCAGGGCCCTTGATCATTGGGGGCCAAACTCATTATGACGTACAGCAAATTCTCGATTCGAGGTGGCACAGAGGCTGCCTCCAATACTTAATTAAGTGGAAGGGTTACCCATCATCAGAAGCAACATGGGTGAAGAGCACGAACATTCAAGCTGACCGCCTTATAGCTAAATTCCATGCAGATCACCCGGACAGGCCAGGAGGGGGTGGGACACAGTCCCAGACGGGGTAATGGTATTAGACCTGTTGTTTTATCTTGTGCAAGTTTTGCTGAAGAATGAAGGGAGAGGGGCCGGATGTCAGCCTCCAGTGCTGACATAGTAAAGAGGGGGTTAAATTCCTGTGAGATTAGTAAGAGAGAGTGCCGTAGAATGATTTAGATAATGACCAATAGGATAAGGAAGCAAGCCAGGAAAGGGAGGGATGATGGAGCAGATGTCATTTCCTGACTGCATATGAGTCCGTGAAGACGTTGTTCTAACAAATAAAAGTTTTTTTTTCTTTATTATCAAAATGTGAGAGGCATCTTATTTCGTCAGACAACTCTAGTGTGACACCCATCAGATGAGGTCTATGGGCTGGATAGGCCTGAAAATGTCTCTGGATCTCCTCTTCTCCATCAGAGGAGAAGGATCATCCCAGCAGGACTGGAAAGGTGTGGAGGCCTCAGCCAGGGCGTCCGTGAAGCATTCAGTGAATGGTGAGCGCCTCTGCAGTGGGAGATGGAAGGCTGCAGGTCCATCTGGGTTCCTCCAGGGGTGGGAGGTTGGATTTGGGACTCTTCTTAAGTGGGCAGCTGGGACTGGGACCTCGGGGCGGCTGGTGGGTGGTTGCTCCCTAATTTCCAGGGCAGCGACCAGGGCCTTTATGGCCTCCTTGAAGTTTGCCTTGGCAGGTGTGGCCTGGCAAGGGGCTTGTAAGTTGGGAGTGGTCCTCTGGGCCACTGGAATGCTGAACTGACTGACTGGCATTGTAGGCCTGGACCATGGAGCTGGGGTAGGCCTGGCTCGTGGTTCTGGCAAAGCGTCCAGGGGAGCTGCCATCTTGGAAGAAGTTGCCTCTGGAAATGGCCTGGTGGCCATTTTGTTTGGTGGGAAACTGGGTGGGGGGGAAGTCTCTTTGGTGGCAGGCGCCATCTTGGAGAGATCAGGCAGGGGAGTCCTTACCGGGATGGCAGGCATCTCTGGTGCTGCCTCCTCAGGCCTCTTCCTGGCTGCTGTTCTTGTCTTCAGGAGGAAGGCGAGTGCTGCTTGGCACTCCTCCTCTGACATCTTAGCCACTTGCCTGTCCAGGCTTTCATCTTGTTCTTCTGCCCCCTCTACATCAGTGTTGAAGAAGCCTTCTCCAACATTGCCTGGCTCGGCTCCAGGGATCTCTGGCTGCATCTGGGTGGCTTCTGGCTGCCAGGCTGTAGCGGGATGGAAACCCTCTTCAATGTTTTCCATTGATTCAGACTGGGGCTGCTTTGAAGTTCTCCTCTGTTGAAGGCCTCTGGTCACAACATGGGAGCTTCTCTCACAGGTTATTTTGGAGGGCATCTTGCCTTTTCAACAGCTCCTGGAGTGGAGCTCTGCTACCATTCCCTCTGCTACCATTCTGTGGAATTTGGGATCGTAGACTCACCCAGGAGCATAGAAGAGTCCAAAGACAAATGCATGAATAAATGTCTTAAATATATTTATTCATATAACAAGACATATTAACTATGTACAAAAGGCTATCTTAATATTCATTATAGGATAGGGGGCACACAGCGTGTGTAGCTACCCTGATCAAAGATCATGTCTCATGGAGAACAAAGGTAAAAAGAGAGCATGGTAGAAAGATTAGAGGGGGTTGTATACTCAGTGTAAGCACCTCCTTTCCACATAGGGATGGAGGCACTTTGTATCTATATGACACTTGTGCCAATGGTTTGCAAATACTTGACAGAGGGTTATAGAGATAAAGGGGGAATGTTATGTCTAGGTGGCATTCCTTCCTGTGGGAACAGAGAAGATGCCTGCAGCTGGAGGAAGGTGGAGTTTGGAGTCACTGGACTGATGGACTGAGAATTGTTTGAAGATTGTGACTCAGGGGGGAAGTTTCAGACTTTTGCTTTTTATTGGGTGTAATTCCAGAATCGGAATTACACAAAGAATCGGAATTACACAAAGTCTTTGCCAATTTGATATGTTCCTAATAAATAGACTTTAATGGAAAATGGATGCCTTGGACTTTATTTCAGGGGACATATTACATGGAAGCTTGACAAACAAACATATATCAGTGACTTTTCTTTCAATTGTAATTCCTCAGTCATTTTTCTATGTCTTCTGGTTTTTCAGAACATGAAGCAAAATTAGACTTCTTTTTTTTTCAGTATTAGGGGTTATAGGAATTTGATTTTATAATGAGTTTGTTTTGGCCTATTAGTGGTGGCAAACCTTTTACTCACCGAGTGCTGAACAGGTACATGCTTTGCACGCCTCGTGCGCTTTGCGCGCTTCATGTGCGTGTGCGCTTATATGCATTAACGTGTGGCTCCTCCCTATGTGCTTTGTGTGCAACTGAACCATCTGCGCATATGCATAGCTTTCACAGGTGCCCTCTGTGCACTGTGCATGCAACCACACCATCTGTGTATGCACGTGGCTTTTGCACAGCTCCCCATGCATTGCACATGCAATTGCACTATCTGCTTGTACCTGCAGGTTTTGTGCATCTCCCCCCATGTGCTGTGCACACAATAGCATCATCTGCATATGTGCACAGTTTTTGTGTATGAAATGTACACATGTAAATGCCATCTACACATGCATATGCTATGCGCAAATATTCTTGCATGCATGTGCAAATGCACATACATGTGCAGGAGAGCTCCAAAGACCAGCTGGGTCCCCTGAATTGTGTGCATGTGCAACAGAGGCCTGAACACCAGCTGGGGCATGCACGCATGCACAGCTGCAGGAGAATTGGGCAACAGCTTGCATGCCCGGAAAGATGGCTCTGCATGCCACCTCGGGCACGTGTGTCACAGGTTCATCATCATGGCCCTATTATACAAGTAAAAGTAAAATGTAGTGAAATTTCAGGAAGGAATGATTTTTCTTAGTGGTCAACAGGAAGAAAATTTACAGGAATCTTTCCTCTGCGTTTTAAAGCTAACAAAAGTGAAGTTTATCAATGGTCAACTTCTAACTGATTTGTAAGTCGCTGAGCTATGTAGATATATCCTAATTCACCATGAAAACCTTCCTCTGCTAGGGTAGATTCCCAGAAGGAGAATCCCAATTTTCTAACTATGATAACACCATAGTACTAATTTCACAATTAAAACTGCTGGGTCATTTTCTAAGGCAAATGAGAGTTCTGAAGGTATATCTTTCAGGGAAAAAGACTTACCCCAATTCTAGTCAACCCTCAGCCATGAAAATGTCATGGTGACTTTGAGACATTCCCACTCACAGAGTTCTTAAGGGGAGAAACAGAAGGAGGAAATATTGTGCATGCTGTTTTAAGCATCTGAATGAAAGGCAGGATGTAAATCGTAATAGAAAGAGTCCCAGACAGTTAATTCTTACCACCCTATGCTTCAAGACCTTTTACTGTATGTATCAAATTGTAACTGAATAATTTGGGAGGGGGGGGGGAATTAAAACTAAGGACAGTAGTCTTTAGCATTTTAAAATGTAATCTTTATTTGTTTCATGGATTTACAGCAAATGTTAATATAAACTATACCATTAAAAATGAAACTAAAAATTGGTCATAATTACTGCAGTTTCTTTGCTTCTTCAGTGCCTTATATGGATCAACCTTCATGAGGATATTTTATATTCTTCTCAGGCTCATACTACACATGACATAAATCAAATATATTACTATACATATTTTATCCTTTTCAACTTTTCTTTTAAGTGCAATGTTCACCCAGACTAGTCTTCAATAGAACACAGGAAAGAATGGGGACAAATCATTTCTTATCATTTCTGATTCTCTGTTTCCAGATCACTTTCTTCCCTTGTGGCTTTGGTTCTCAAGTGAGAAAAAGACAAGGAGGCTTTGTTGTTAAGTTCCACAGAAAGTGCCTCCCCTTACATCAGCTTAAAAAAAAAATCTTTCTCATAGCTAACTAGATTTTCAGCTCTGGAAAATGTTTTCTGGGGTTAAAATGGTGGGTGTAAACAGCTGAAACATGAACATTTAATATAATAATTTTTATCTTGTAAGCTTGTTTTTGTGAGAGAATTAAGCATTATTGTGCTCACATCCAAAGTAGGGGAAAGGATTCATCAAGCAAATAAACACATTTCAGAAAGATATTCATGATTTTCAGTTTCTCAGAAAGTAGAGGAAAAAATAACAAAACAAACAGTGCAGGAGAGCAAGTACTAAGTAGCAACAAGAACAAAGTATCAGTTGGGACTATATCTAAAAATTAATTTTAATAAGAAAATACAAAATATTATTTAATAATAACCTGCATTCAATGCTTTGTTAAATAATTTTTTAAATTTGTTTTGAAAAGTGGGGTTTAGCTGCTCAAAGTGATATTGCTTCTATATATGTAAAAAAAGAAAAAGAAAATAATACATATAGAGGAAATCAGTCGCAGTTTCCAAAAATGTTGTAGTTAAATTTGGCAATCTAAACACATATTTCCTGTAATGATAATTTTTTGTTATTAGTTCACAGTCAACAAATAGCTGAGTGATTAAAATATGTTGTAAATTGTTGAAAACTGAACCTAGTAGTTTATAGTTGCTCATGGTTCGACTCTAACTTCCTGTAATTTTCAAACTGCAAGCTATGTTTAGTTACAAAACATAATATTTTATTTCTTCCTTTCTACTATTGGGAAATAAGATGACTCACTAAATATGTTATCTATTTAATGAAGAAAAGTAAAAGTCAACCCAAACTGTTGTTATTGTTGTTAGTTACGAAGTCATGTCTGACCCATCGCGACTCGATGGACAAGGTTCCTCCAGGCCTTCCTGTCCTCTACCATCCTCTGAAGTCCATTTAAACTCACGCCTACTGCTTCAGTAACTCCATCCAGCCACTTCATTTTCTGTTGTCCACTTCTTTTTTGCCCTCAATAGTTCCCAGCATTAGACTTTTCTCCAGTGAGTCCTTCCTTCTTATTAAGTGGCCAAAGTATCTGAATTTCATCTTCAAGATCTGGCCTTCTAAAGAGCAGTCAGGGTTTATCTCCTCTAGGACTGACTGGTTCAATTGCCTTGTGGTCCAAGGGACCCAAGCTGTACTAAAGCAAAAAAGTAAATTAAATTAAATCATTATTACAAATGATATTTAAATAATGTTTTAGTGCAATATAGATAAAATGCATTATTCCGGCAATATACTTAATTTGGAGTTTCTCGCTGGATAACAACTGCATAGTTGAACAATAAAGCTCACCATGATGTGGCTGTGCTCTGACTCATCCTAATTTGTAATATTCAGTTGTTGCAGAGCTTTGTAGAGAGAAAGTGAAATTACCATTTAATATATAGGGAAATAATCCAAACAAAATTCCTTTTTCATCCAGAGAATTTGCTAATCTAATAAATCTGATTTGCTTTCACATTTTTTTCCCAAGGATAAATCTTTTCTGTTTAATTGTTATGTGATTCAGATTTTAAAATATCTGCATGAAAATTCATACATTTCCATGTTCCCTTTATTGTGTCGAGTATTGAGTTCTTTTATTGAGCAGGTGATTTTTAACTTAATCTTCTCTAAGGTATTATTTCTCCTGCCATTTTAAAATCACAAAATTGTATTGAAAAATTCAAAGAAGCACACACATTGAAATGTTATTGTGTTCCAGATCAGGGGTGAAATGCTCCCGGTTCGGACCGGATCACCCGATCCAATAGTGATGGTAGCGGGTGATTCGGAGAACCGAGAGCAAAAATCCCTGCCACTCCCCAATGCCCAGCTGAGCTGCACGATCATCGGAGGCTATTTTTTTAACTTTTAAAAGCATTTTTTCTACAACTTCTTCAGCTGAAAAAATGCTTTTAAAAGTAAAAAAAAGCCTCTGATGATCGCGTGGCTCAGCTGGGATCGTCAGAAGCTTTTAAAAGCATTTTTTCTACAACTCCTTCAGCCAAAGAGGTTGTAGAAAAAAATGCCTTTAAAAGCCTCTGAGGATCCCAGCTGAGTTGCCTGATCGTCAGACTTTTAAAAGCATTTTTTCTGCAACCTCTTGCAGAAAAAGGTTGCAGAAAAAATGCTTTTAAAAGTAAAAAAAAAAAAAAAAAGTTGGCCATGCCCACATTTTCCCCACAAACCATGCCCACAGAACTGGTAGTAACAAATTTTACATTTCACCACTGTTCCAGATCATATATTAGTGTAGGTAATACAAAATAAAAATACTGTGTTTATGCATTTGCATTGAATGCCAAATTCCCAATTTGATTGAAATTTTGATACAGATTTGGAATTTGTCAGCAAACAATATAATCAAAATGAATATATGGATATTTTACATTTGTTCTAGTTTTAAAACTTTAACATGTAGGGGGAAGTGGCACTTGAAGCATGTATTTTTAAGGGTTCTAATTCTTCAGATTTCATATAGATTTGAGCATCACATACAGGAATCATTCAAGTTAATCTACATACTATGCTTCTTTGTTTTTTACTTGTCCTGGAAATATGATTTGTTTGCCTTGTTTAATTAATTTTATTTATTTCCTGGAGCACCTTTTCCTGGAGCACCAGGGAACTGCCAGAGGTCTGGAAAAGAGTGATGTAGTTCCCATCTTCAAAAAAAGAAAAAAAAAATAGATCCAGGAAACTACAGACCTATCAACCTGACCTCAATACCAGGGAAGATTCTGGAAAAGATAATCAAGCAACGAATCAGCAAACACCTAGAAGCAAACAAAGTAATAACCAAAAGCCAACATGGGTTTATCAAAAACAGATCTTGCCAGTCTAATCTTATTGCATTCTTTGACAAAGTGACAAAATTAGTGGACCAAAGGAATACTGTTGATAGAATTTACTTGGACTTCAGTAAGGCATTTGATAAAGTAGACCATAACCTACTACTAGATAAAGTAGAAAAATGTAGGTTAGACAGCATTACCATTAGATGGATTCGTAACTGGCTGACCAACTGCACTCAATGTGTAGTCCTCAATTGAATTGCATCTACATGGAGCGAAGTATACAGTGGAGTACTCTATGGCTCTGTTTTAGGCCCAGAACTCTTCAACTTCTTCATCAATGACTTGGACAAGGGATGGGGAACTCATCAAATTTGCAGATGACACCAAGCTGACAGGAATAGCCAATACTCCAGAAGATAGGCTCAAGGTACAGAAGGATCTTGACAGACTTGAGCATTGGGCACTATCAAACAAAATGAAATTCAATGGTGAAAAAAGTAATGTTCTACATTTAGGCAAGAAAAATAAAATGCACAGGTACAGTATATGTGGTACCTTGCTCAATACTAGTAACTGTGAGAGGGATCTTGGAGTCCTAATGGACAACCATTTAAATATGAGCCAGCAGTGTGCAGCAGCTGCCAAAAATGCCAACAGAGTTCTAGGCTGCATAAACAAAGGGATAGAATCAAGATCATGTGAAGTGTTAATACCACTTTATAATGCCTAGGTAAGGCCACACTTGGAATACTGCATTCAGTTTTGGTCGCCATGATGTAAAAAGGATGCGGAGACTCTAGAAAAAGTGCAGAAAGAGCAACTAAGATGATTAGGGGACTGGAGGCTAAAACATATGAAGAACTGTTGCAGGAACTGGGTATGTCTAGTTTAATGAAAAGAAGGACTAGGAGAGACATGATAGCAGTGTTCCAATATCTCAAGGGCTGCCACAAGCAAGAGGAGTGAAGCTATTCTCCAAAGAACTTGAGGGAAAGACAAGAAGCAATGGGTGGAAACTAATCAAAGAGAGAAGCAACTTGGAACTAAGGAGAAATTTCCTGACAGTTAGAACAATTAATCAGTGGAACAACTTGCCTCCAGCATTCAGTGAATACTGAATACTGGAAGTTTTTAAGAGGATGTTGGATAATTATTTGTCTGAAGTGGTGTAGGGTTTCCTGCCTAAGCAGGGGGTTGGATTAGAAGACCTCCAAGGTCTCTTCCAACTATATTATATTATATTATATTATATTATATTATATTATATTATATTATATTATATTATATTATATTATATTATATTATATTATATTATATTATATTATATTATATTATTATATTATATTATATTATATTATATTATATTATATTATATTATATTATATTATATTATATTATATTATATTATAACATTACATTACATTACATTACATTACATTACATTACATTATGCTGTAAATTTGTTTCACATCTTTATATCATTATTAGGACCCTAGCAAGCAAGTCTCAAAGTGTTCATATTCATTGTAAGAATTTATTCAGAATAGTAGAACTTGAAAGAATTTATCAATAAAACTCTCTTTTATGACCCTGTAATCCTTTAATTCAAGATGGAGCTGAGTGTTTACTGGCTGGATGCCTTTCCTGACACCACATGGAGTTTGCAGCAGACATTTTTCTTTACTCCCTAGGAGGGAGGATTGAACTCTCAACCTTCTGAGTGGAAGGTGAACATCTTCAACACTAGGTCACCATGATGCTCTTGAGCAGCCTATCAATAACCATGAAGAAGACTGGTCATAATGGGACAGCTGGAAATAATTGTCCACATGGGATCTTATGAAAGAGACATTTAAGAAGAGTGTGATTGGATTTATACCAATGGACAATTGAGAAAACCTTAAGGTTGATTATCCAATATTTTGCTTGTTGGAACATCTGTTTAGAATCTAATAGGAGCACTTTGTAACTCATAGGAAGAGAAAAAGGGAAGGGCTGTAAATATGTAAAAAAAAAAAATTAAGCAAGATAGCAATGTAGCCTTGATTAATCTGGAGATGAATTTTTGATCATTTTGCTGTGGTTTATATTTACAGTTTTTGGAGTAAACCAGGCCTAATGGCAAAAGAGAGATATAATGTTTCTCCAGAGAAGCTAGTATAAAGCAACAAGAAAAGATGGACGATTCCCAGCCTAGTGACCTATAGTATCTTATAGCATTAACAATTATCATTATACCCATATATAAATAATGAAGTCAGACTTTATATCACCACAGCTATAGTTAGATGATGCTACAATATATTATAAATTATGAGAAAGTGAAAACGGGGCTAGTTAGAAAATAGTTTAGGCTGTCAGTGGGGTCACTTGGATCATGCTGAGTCAATTAAGAAAGATTTCACTAATTGATATATATCATCACACACACACACACACACACACACACACACACACATCATTAGATAAAATAGGGTGACCTGAAGTAAGTGATCAGATGCTAGCAGGAATTACATAGAAGGAGGATATAAAAGAATTATGTCGTTTTCAAATTTTCCACTGTAGATGGTAGACAATTTTTTGTTTACTACCAAATGTTGGGAATCACGCTAAGGATGAAGAATCTAACCAGGGGTGGAATTCACTTGGACTTCTGGTTGACGTTGCAGCAATATCAGATACAGAGGAATGGGTCTCCATGTTCCCTCTACTGAGTTCTTCCTGTTTGTGGGCACTGGAGAGAGCCTAAGCTCTCCAGTGAAAGGGGGGGAGGGTGAAGCAAAGGGGGGCGTCCTGTGAGGCCAGGGAGAATCACAGGTCTCCTGTCTGGCCTGGGGGCTTTTTTCCCCTCTCAGCCACAGCAAGAAGAAGAAGAAGCCTAAAGATGGCTGCTACAAAGCTGGGACAACCGATGAATAACAGCTAAGATTGGTGCAGGAGAGAAGAAGGTGAGCCATGGTGGAACTGGGGAAAAGGATTTACCTTTTACCTTAAATTTAACCCCAAAGAGTAATTTAGAATAATTAGCTCCAAATCAGCTGTTTAAGTGGCAGCTAGGCACTCGGAGAAACCACCAGACTACCTGACAGGAAGTGAAGTGTTGGAGAGAAAATAATAAACTTTGAAACTTTGAAATATATAGAAAATTAAACCTTTAAGCTGGGAAGGCGTGGTACTGGGAAGGTATTTTTTATGCTGGAATCATTTAAAACTTATTATGTTGTTATAACTCTGTTACAACTAAAAATATGCTGGAAACATGATTATACTGAAATTCAAGCTGAAAGTGCCACCTGCTGACAAAAGAGGGGTGAAATTCACTTACCTTTGCTACCGGTTCGCAAATGTGAGCACGCGCCTCCTCCACACATGTGCAGAGTAGAGGGTCATAAACGGGATATGATGACATCCAGGCGGGTGGGTGGAACCTCCCGCCATCAGCGCTACTGCTTCACCTGAGCTGGATAGAACTGACTGAATTTCACTGCTGAATCTAATGGTGTACCTAGCAAAGTATTTCCCAAGAAGACACTTGGGCTGAGCTAATAAATGTGCTGTCTAATAATAAATAACCCTAAATTTATGTTGGGGGAATTATACTAAATAAATGATTTTTCTTGCCATCTTTGCATCTATATAACATTACATGGGAAAACTTTAAAAAAAAAACTGTAATTTTTCAGTGGGAAGAAGATTTATTTCAAAAATCTCTGATCATAGTTAGGACCCAACCCATGGAATACATTATAGTGTGCAATCCTTCTGTTAGTTATCTTAGGCATGCTTGTGGGCTAACACAAGCCCCTCATCTACCTTATGGCACTGAAAATTCTGCTTTGGGCTTCTAAAATGACTGCAGGGACCTCAGTTTCTACAGACCAGCATGTAAGTTTACTTGCCTGGAGAAATAAGAGCAGAACCTGGCAGTTAAAGTTGCAGATAAAAGCAGCAAATATAAAACAAAATGAGTTTTCTGCTTTTGCAATAAATTATGTTCCCAGTCTTTATAACAAATACATGAAATATATGACCAGGAAAAAAAAAGAGTAGGATCCATCGTTAGGGAAAACTTTAAATTCCAGAACAGTTGCAACACAAATCAAATTAACCCATTTATGTTCTCTGTATTTTCAGATTCTACTAATATTCATTGTGAAAGTGGACTAAAGAGGAAGAAACCACAGTATCATTTTGAGTTCCTACATATTCCATTTTAATTACTGCCATAAAGATGCAAACTATTCAAATGTCTGTTGAAAGATGGCAATATCTTCCCATTTTTACTGGAATGGCATTATTTTTCCTTTTTTTTCTCCTGTTCGGATGCAACAAATTATCTGGAGGTATTTAATAATAACAATAATTATACACAATAATCATGGGCTCCATCCTAGTGTAGTTCTGTAATATCAATGAAATCAGGGTAGTTTATAAATGCAAGATCCTAATTCACCTGGAAGATAAAGATCTGGATGCATTATTTGATAACTTTCCTGTCATGATAAATTATTTTTTCTAATAAGGCTGATATATAATTTAATCAAGAGATCAATGGTTAGAGTGCTTTCAATGTCATCAAATCTATAAATGAGTTTTTTAGATTAAATGGGTAGGAAGGCAGAGAGCTAAAGTGGGAAGCAGGAAGGCAAGGACAGTAAGTTAGTTATATGGAGTGGGACAAAAATAGGAATACAATAGACAGAAAAAAAGAGTGTGGCAGACATAGAGGATAAGCAAAAGCAGATAAATAGCAGCAGAAAGAATTATGGTTTGGAGGACTTGGTAGCTCTTCAGTGCTTTCCCAATGTGGAATTGGGAGGGTGCCAAACCTGACCTTTCTGCAAGCTGCAAACTGCATCACTGGATCATCAACTGTCTCTTTTTTAGCTTGGTGTTTTAATGAAGAAATGAGCCATACAGATGAAATAAAGGCCATCAAAATATAAATCTAGTGGGTGTAGGGAACCTTAAATTGCCTCCATTCCCATCAGTCTCCCTCTGCAAATGTTCCCTCTGCATTCTCATTACCTTGATGGGTGTAGAGTTAGGATCGTTCATTTGTCAAGAACAGTTAGTTAGGATCAGGAAAGCTACAGGGTAGCAATTCAGGTGATATTTGGAAGAAAGGGACCAGATCACAACAGACCTACTTTGTTCCCACCATGAACTAATTTAGTTCACTGTTTTCATTGTGAATGAGCTCAGGAGATACTGCTGGATATTTTTGTTATATTTTCAAATCAGCATCACCATACATTTCATTCAGAAATAACTGTGTGTGCGCGCACACACATAACTATTGAGAAGGTTTTGTGTTTGGATGCTTGCAAACTAACAAATACGGATACAGAGGTCTACTGCTCAGAAGGAACTGGGATTAAAAGCCATTATTGTTTTGGTTCTGGTCTCTTTTGATTAATAAATGTGATGTTACTTTGTTCATTCGCAGCAGGGATTCTTCATTGAATAAACATTTCATTTTGCCATGGAAACCCTTGTACAACTTTAATACTGCATTTTCCTTCCTGTTTTTTAAAAAGATGATTATTACAACTAGCTGGCATTTCCTTAGAATGTAGAAATCTTCCATGCTGATTTAAATATTTGATATTGGGTATTACTCCTTTAGCTTTTAACTATTGGCATTTCTCATATCTTTCTTATTGCTCAGCCCTTCAGTAGCAGCTGGGTGAGCTCTGCTGTTTGATGGTTTAGAGGGTGCGAGAGAATTTTTCCAAGTGGTCTTTGTAGCCAAACCAATAGGCAGTGGTCCAGTACTATCAATATCAGATACTAATTTGGGGCCTTCTTCATTTGCAATGTTAGAATGAAATCAAGCAGATCCATCCATCCATCCATCCATCCATCCATCCATCCATCCATCCATTCCCACCTTTGCAGGTCTCTGTCTGCTTACATTCATCCATCCTTTAAATGTTACATTTTCGATGAGAGGCCAAGGCTTACAGCAGAGTTTGTCCTGTAGATTAGTGATTACCCCTCCCCTCGAAAAAAGATAGATTCTGTATTATTTTAAAGTTCGGTTATTCAACTAGTTTTTCTTCATTATGTAGGTGGCTTCACAACAATTTTTTAATATACTTTGGGAAGCTGAGACATTTTGATGATAGACTTTGTCTATTGTAGATAGACTTTGGGTTTATCAGAGACTCCGGCCATCAGCTGCAATATAGGTAATTCTAAATATATTTTGTTAGCTGTCGATATAAGTGAGTTGGTAAATTTTTGGATGAAAAATACCCAGTGCTATGGAAGAAATGGATAGATTATGTTCAGAATAAATATCAGACAAAGAAGTATCAGATAGCTTTTAGTTGAATGTTATGAAGATAGTACAGACAGACAGGGGGTAGAATTATAGGGGGGTATTGTACGATATGAAATGATTGGGATTTCACCTTGGGAAGTCACGGGGGGGGGAGGGGAAGGTTGGAGAGGGGAGGGGGGGAAATGGAAAAATTTTGTAAAACTTTTTCAATAAAAAAAAAGAAAAATATGCAGTGCTTTAGGGGATATATTTTTCTTTCATTCAATTGTGTCGAATTCTTGGACACTGCTTGGATAAGTGCTGGCAATTTTCTTATCAAGGTTTTCTTCAGAAGTCGTTTGTCATTGCCTTCTTCTTAGGGCTGAGGAGAAGTACTGGTCAAAAGTTTCCCAGCTGACTTTGTGTCTAGGGCAGCACTAGAACTCATGTTTCCCAGTTTCTAGATTTATGCCTTAATTACTACACTAAACTTTAGGGATACATTAATTTGCATGATAATTTATCCTCCCTCTTTTTTTTGAGGAGGGAATCTTTTTGTTTTTGTTTTTTTTAAATGTTAGCTTAAACTGGGAGGCAGATGTTTTCAAGTCATTGTTGACTCCTGGTGATTTTCATTATTTTCTATCTCACTGTGGTTAAAATAATATTGCTTATTTTCTACAGTTGTGATTGAAACACACAGAAAGGCCTCATTCCAATTTTAGTTTGGGGGCAAGTTATATAAAAACTGAATCTAAAAAAATCAAATGATGTAGATAAAAAGCTAAACAAAGCTGAAGAAGCTTTTTGGATGAGAAGCAAAACATCTTCAAAGAAAAACCAGCCTCTTGAAAAAGCACTTTTGGGACAACCATGACCTGGATGACTGAGAATCTCCATAGACAGGTGTAGATGAATATGTGAATGAGTGTGTAAATCAGGTCAATGTGGTATGAGCATGAGAATAAAATAATAAGCAGGAATACTGGTAATTGATAAAGATAAAATATTTGGTTTAAAAAGAAAGGATTCTTTTTAAAATGAGAACAAGGGAGACCCTCTTTTTCCAGGAGAAACTTCTTCTGCACTTACAGAAACAATATCCATCAAAACCATCCTTCCACCAATATTTCAGAAAGTCTTCAATTCTCTAGAATCTAGAATGATTAATTTGGGTGGAGTCTTACAAGAAAAAATGGAGAATACTTAGAACAAAACCTTTTCTCTAGATTCTACAGGTCTTTGTATTTTTTTAGGATTTGTAAGGGTACAAATAGGGCTCATCCTTCAATCTTCCTAATTGTGCCTTTAAGATATTGACTAACCATTCTTTAAGGACATGACATAATCTTCATTTTAACTTCATCCCATAGCTGAAGCTGCAAAATGTATATTTAACAAATCTAACATTAAAAAATTGTGTTTTCCATCTCCTGCCAAAACAAAATATGTTACATGTATTGCTTCAATGGTCCCTGTGGTAATGATGTGTCAGGATCCGGAATCTACCCATGTCCTACTGCAGTGATGACTAACCTTTTTGCCATCGTGTGCCAAAAGCGTGGGGAGTGTGTGGAGGGTCACACGCACATGTGCCCACATCCATAATTCTATGCGTTCTGCCCCCCCTATGTACCCCCTGCTTTTGGCACGTGATGGCATGGTGGGCCCGGTAGGCCAATTTTGCACTCTCCCCATTTTTCTAGGAGCCTGGGGAGGGCAAAAATGGCCTTCCCCATCCCCCCAGAGGTCCTCCGGAGGCTGGAAACAGTGTGTTTCCTGACTTCTGGTGGGCCCAGAAAGCCTGAAAATCAACTGGCCGGCGCATACATGCATGCCAGAGCTGAGCTCGTGTGCCCACCAATATGGCTCTATGTGCCACAGTAACCAGTAGGACCGTGATGGCGAACCTCTGGCATGGGTGCCACAGGTTCGCCATCACGGTCCTACTGGTTACTGTTCAGCATAGCATGGACCTTTCTTTCTTGTCACTAATGACTTCCTTGCATGGTCACTTTGGCACAGGCAGCAGGAATGATCAAATACCAAGGTGCTGATGTCCATCTCTCCACATTAGTGGAAATGATTGATGGATGCTTCTCTTCTCAGTAAGAACCCCTCCCCCCAATTTTCTTTCCTAACTTGTCAGCATTAAAACTCTCAGGACAGCACCACAAAATGGCCTCATCAGTAAGCCAGAACAGAGGTTGGCTGTTCAAACAGCCATGGCACAATATTTTGGGGCCACATTATGGACTAGAGAAAAGCATGTTAAACTGGCTAACTGGACAGGTCACAATGTTGTTAATATTATTTATACTTTTTAAGCTGTGCATAGAACATAGAGAAGTTTGTTGATGGATATTATAAATCAGGAATCTCAAATTTGTGGCCTGTGGGTTGTGATGTTGATATCCATATCATTCTGCAATCATCCCCCACCCACCCCACCCCACCCCCGTCTCACTCACACACAGCAGGAGAAAGATAGCAACAACTTGCTGATCCTTTGGCTGGCAAGAAAGCAAATCATGCAGGGCTCTCAAAAATATGTCTCTGGAGAGGGAAGCTTCTCTGAGGAGACGCTGCATATTATAATAGCAGGGGTCTATCCTACTAAGACTTTAACATTAGAAGCACAGGTTGCCCCAGGTAGTACAACTGAAGGATGATTCTACACCTAATCTCACACCAAAGCACTGTCACATCCAGGACCTATTTAGTCACCACCGAGTCATGGAATAAAACTTTTCCCTAAAGTCAGAACAAAGTTAAACTTGTGATTATGATTGAAACAGATTTCTGCTCTGGCAATATTTTCTTATACCTTCACACATTTTTCTTTACTTTTTGGGCCATTTCTTGTCTATACAAATCCTTACTGCTGCCTCATTTTCTGATTGTGATAAAAAGCAAGTATTTTATTCAAGGAAACCATAAGGCAATCTGATGGAGAAGAAGCTTTGCACAGGGTGCTAGGTTGGTGTCTCCAAACCAGCTTTAGAAGAAGCAGGCTGGCAAGTTGCCTCTTCTACTCCTACCTACATCCCACACAAGAACCATCTAGAACCCAACTTTAATGTCAATAGAAATCACCAAACATCATTGTACAGCCATCACTTAAACTGCTTAGATATACTACTGTGGATGCACAGCTTTCAGGATTAAGAACAATTTTCACATGTTCCTTGTTAGACTTTGAGGCATCTGTTCTAAAGCCTTTCATCCTCTAGCTGCTACTTGTCACAGCAGAGTTCAGAATGTCCATTTTAAAAGTAATAAATACTTCTTTGATGCTTTTTCTTGAGAGTTAATGGTTAGAGCATTTCTAGAAAAGCCAAATCAAGTTTGCAATATTGACTATCCTATGTTTTTGCAAATTCTGGAATGGATAGTGTTGATGTATAGTTAATACATTAGATTAATAATTAATTAGATTCATTACAATTTGGGATCAGGCCTGAAACAAACTTCACCTAGATAGATGTTTGATTCAATGAAACAATCTCAAGGCTGTAATGGTTATTGGGCCATCATCACATCAAAATTAGTATTCCATGCTTGGATGTTATGAATTTCAGCAACATCTTGTTAACATACAGTAGGCAACAAAAGTCAGCTTGTTTCACAGTATTACTTGTTTTGGAGTGCCAGTTTCATTACAGCTTGTAAATATCCCATCATTTTTAGTCACCTTTGATGTTCCATTATGATTGCTTTATATCTAGAAATGTATCTGTTTACTTCTGAGATTTAGAGGCTGTCTGATTCCAAAATTACTGAGTAGTTTACATAATATAAGAAAAACAAGAAAAAATAGCAAGAAATACTGACAAACACATTCTCTCCAACAAACAAATGTCACCAAGAGGGCTTCACAGAGACCCTATCTTGAGTTTTAAAACCTTGTGGAACATTATTAGGGTGAGAATGACATGGATCTCAGTGGGGTGGGGTTGTACCAGAGGGCAGCACTGCAACAGACAAGGCATGCTTCCGGGTTCCAATAGATGATATTGATTGAGGGGAGCCCAGAATGCACCTAATGATTATTTTCTAACAATATAACTTAATTTAAACCAAAATAAAAGCATGGCATGTAAAACATACATAATAAATAAAAGCTATAACAATACACATTATTTCTACAATCAAAACAAAACTAGCCACCAAATCCCAAAACCAAAGTTTTATTTCTATCCTTTTTGAGCAAAAGTCCAAAAGTGATTTCCAAATGGAAACAAAGCTAGAAAATTTTTGTTTTTCATCAGTATTGTTTTCTCAGCCAGCTTCATTAATTTCACCATCCATTTTTCCCTTGTAGAAATTTGCATATTTCCCCACCTCTAGAAGTCTTGTTATTATCATATGTAAGAACAAAATCCCATGTTTCTTTTCAATCTGTGTATCCACAATATTTGAAGGAAATCTTAGGGTTTTATTTTTTAATATCAGCATGAATCAAAGTACAGATTTCCTAGCATTCTTACAACTCCACCAAAGGTGATAAAAGATACTTTTACATTGATCCATTCACATTGTATTTTCAGCTGTTTTTTGATATTCCCTTATACATCTTTAATAATTTAGTGTATTAAATACCAATAATATATCATTTTATAAAAATTCCTTTCAAATTGTAAGTCATCATAAACTTTAGTCCTTTACTCCAAATGTTTTCTCATTGATCAAGCATAATATTATATCTGAAGTGTTTTGCAATCGTTAATGTATCCTCCTTATTTATTTTCAATAGTAATTTATGAGATCATGATCAAAGATCGACAGTTAACAAATGTACAGTCCATTGAAAAACATTACCTTCTTAGAAAGCTGATATTATATTTAAAAAAAACTACAACCCAATAGTAAGTTCTCCTGCACATGTCTTTTTTAGCTTTATGAAACAGTGTACAATAAGAGCAATGCCCTGCTTTGTACAACTCCACTTCTTTTGTGCAAAGGAATTGGTCATTCCATCTGCTTAAGATTTTTTTTATGAATTGAGGAGTTTGTCTTATTATGGATCAATCTCAAGTAATTAACATCATCCAATAACATGAATTCATTATACAAAGAATCTCACACGCAGAGGAGAAAAAAGTGACAGCAAGGATGGAATTTTTAGAATTAGACATGTTAATCTTTGCAAGCTCTGGTATTTATCATTAAACGTCTAGCTTCTTTGTTTTCAGAATAAACCACAAAATGAAAAAAGCAGCAACATCTAGCTGAAGCAAGAATGAAATTTTGGAAATTCTATCAGCTTTCTTTTCCTAATGCATAAATAATACAGAACTCCATTGTTCACAATCTTTCTTGATTCAAGCAATGCTGCTGATTCAGTATGCATAGCATAGCAAAGCATAGCATAGCATAGCATAGCAACTATTAGCATTTGATCCCAGTCTATCTTCTTTGTCGTGTATCATGGTTAATAAATACCAGTGCAATACTAGATGGTTAATTTTTAGGTAATTGTTCAGATACTGAACGACTGAAAACATAGCCATCTGAAATGGAAAAATCAAAAATCAATGGCCACTTAAAGAGATAATGGGGAACATTGAATTCAACCTGCTCTAACATCATTTTGATTATGGAGCTATAGAAAAAGTGTGTGAATACTGAAACAAAAGAATTATTTCTATGTAAAACAGCTACAGAGGAACCATTTTATTTGCCTAGTTAATTTACTACCTCTGGGAAAGCTTGAAAATATATGATGTACACATGAAAAATGGATTTATGAAATTACAGTTGTATTCTAATTATTCATTTTAGGAAGTGGTTTGTGTGAAGTGGTAAATGATCCTAAACCTCTCTGTCTCAATAAGAAAAACCCCTCAGCAGCTGATCTGTTGAAGGCTGTTAGTCACTAGTGCAGGAATAGTCACTTTTCTAAATGCCAGATAAGAATGAATTCAATAAAAAAAGAGATAATGACAGATTTATAAAAGTAACATTCCTTATATAATGGATTTTCCATTCCAATATTTCTTCACTGTAATCTTTTAAAATTATGCAAAAAAATATTATTTAAGTCATAGTAGGGAATTCATTAGAAGATTAATAGTTCTGGTTTAACAATTCGCTTACCAAGTCACTTAATTATTTAGTTCATTAATTCTGTAAATGTCAAGCTTGCCATGAACTCTGGTAATTTGCATAAGTAAGGTAATAGTTCCACCAGCAATCATAGTCACACAGGAATTTGGTGTCATTTAAAGATTCCAAATAAGAAGAAAAAATTGTTTTATGTGTGTGTATATATCAATAAGGAACTCCATAATTAAAGAAATGGAATTATTTTCTCGTCTTTCCTCCTTCAAAGAAGAACTAAGGGCAAAGGGGAAAATGCACAAATAAAGGGTGATAATAAGTAGGATTCTAGATTTTAGGGATCAAAGGAATCCAGGTATAGGAAATGATAAGGAATGATCCCTCATGCAAGTCAGTAATTTTATATTTCATAGTTAATGAGTAACTCTTTTGATGCTGTTGTATGAATGTCATTATTTGCTCCAAAATGTATAAAGTGGCTTTGCTAAATGGGACCTTGGAAGCTTGCCCTGAGTTTGCCTTAACGCATCTAGCCTGAAAACAATATGCATTCATTTAGGACTGTTATGGGAAAGCAGTTGACAGCTGACAAAAATCACTGCAGTGGAACTACTTAGCACATGGATTAGGCCAGTCTTTTCAATTGGGAACTATCCAGATAAATTGGATTCCAGATCTGCATCTACATCTAAAGCAGGGTTGTCAAATTTGTGGCCTGCAGGCTGAATGTGTCATGTGCTGGTCAGGCCCACGCCTGGTTTAGCGAAGGTGGAAAAACTCCCGATACATCACGTGACGCTGCCGTGATGATATAAGTTTGACAACCCTGATCTAGCAGATACCAGTTTGGAGACAGCTGTGATGAGACATTTGGAGATCCAAATACCAAGTGGTCATGAATCCACCGGTTTTTGCAATATCTAATAAGACAAATTTAAATATATTGTTGTTGCTGTTAGTTGCGAAAACATGTCCAACCCATCGCAACATCATGGACAATGTTTCTCCAGGCTTTCTTGTCCTCTACCATCCTCTGAAGTCCATTTAAGCTCACACCTACTGCTTCAGTGACTCCATCCAGCCACCGCGTTCTCTGTCATCCCCTTCTTCTTTTGCCCTCAATCTTTCCCAGCATTAGGAACTTCTCAGTGAGTCCTTCCTTCTTGTTAGGTGGCCAAAGTATTTGAGTTTCATGTTCAGGACCTTGCCTTCTAAAGAGCAGTCAGGGTTGATCTCCTGTAGGACTGACTGATTTGATCGCCTTGCAGTACAAGGGACTCGCAGGAGTCTTCTCCAGCACCATAGTTCAAAGGCCTCAATTCTTTGGAGCTCAGCCTTTCTTTTCTTTTTTGAATCAAGTTTTATTGATTTTTTTTCTTTCACACCCACCCACATATCTTATGAACAGAGTATTGACCGTATCATATCTTATACAACTTATCATCTCCAAATACCGTATTTTCTGGCGTATAAAATGACTTTTTAACAAAGAAAAATCTTTTCAAAAGTCGAGGGTCATCTTATACGCCAGGTATAAGCCTGCGGGTTGCTGCACGGAGCTTCCCCCACCGTCCCAGGCATCCACATGGACGCTCCGACTTCCCCAGACCCCCAGTGATGGCGAGCTCCAGCTGTCTGGGGAAGTCGGAGCGTCCACGTGGATGCCTGGGACGGTGGGGGAAGCTCCACGGAGCAACCCGCAGGGTCCAGCATTAAGTGGCTTGCACCCTTGATGAGATAGGCACAGCTTCCCGAATCTGAGTTGCCGGCACTCCCGTAGCATCATTGGTCAGCCAGCAACTCAGATTCAGGAAGCTGTGCCTATCTCATCAAGGGTGCAAGCCGCTTAATGCTAGACCCTGTGGGTTGCTGCACAGAGCTTTCCTCACTGTCCCAGGCATCCACGTGGACACTCCGACTTCCCCAGACCTCCACGTGGATCCTGGGACGGTGGGGGAAGCTCCGCGCAGCAACCCACAGGGTCCAGCATTAAGCGGCTTGCACCCTTGATGAGATAGGCACAGCTTCCCGAATCTGAGTTGCCGGCGCTCCCGTAGCATCATTGGTCAGCCGGCAATTCAGATTCAAGAAGCTGTGCCTATCTCATCAAGGGTGCAAGCCGCTTAATGCTGGACCCTGCGGGTTGCTGCGCGGAGCTTCCCTCACTGTCCCAGGCATCCACATGGACACTCCGACTTCCCCAGACCTCCATGTGGATGCTGGGACAGTAAGGGAAGCTCCGTGCAGCAACCCGCAGGGTCCAGCATTAAGAAGTTCTTTAAGTATCTGTTTTGTACTCAGAACCGAGGAATAAAATCTCTAATAAGAACATAAAAACAATAAGGACCATTAGTAGAACTATTATTTTTAAATTGCTTTTACAGGTGTAATGTAATTTATTTGAATACATTTGAAATTCTTCCCTATGACATGTTATCTGTAAGTATTTACAGGAAAATCACAAAGAGCCTTAGTAAACTTTTGGGAATCCAACTTATTATAATACATGGGAAAATAATTTTAATAAATATTTTGGAAAAGATACCAGTTCCTCACAATATGTGACTAATACTTGCTATCATACTTTTATAATTCTGTTCTCCCTGTATACATTATGAACCAATACTTAATTTAACACTCATTTTTAAAAAAATATTCCCCTGCCCACAATTAATTATGCTATCTAATTAACAATAGTATTATTTGTATGGTTATCCAACATCCACTTTAGAACAGGAATGGGAAAATATGAAGCTTGCAGACTTAATTTGGTTTAGCTAGCTTGCCCCTATTTGATGAGTCCCATCACTGCTCCTTTCCAGTGCTAGATTTCCAACTGGCAATGTAATTTTTGCTTTACTCATATTCATCCTTTTTCATATGGGTATAATGGGCAGTAATAATAATAATAACTTTATTATCATTGTACATGTATACACATACCCATACAATGAAATTCATTTAACACCCAAAGACCAGGTCCAACACACATAACAATCCCCAAACACACTCCCAACCAGCACAATTCCCCACCCCTAAACCACCCAAGCATCCACACAACAGACCAAGTAATACTGTCCAACAGGTCATTGATGGTGGCCCTTTAGTTCATTGTTGAGTGCAATTATAGCTCTGGGATAATGCCAGTAGCTGATCTCATTGGCATTTCTACCAGAATACCAACAGTTCTCAAGCTGCTCTTCCTCCCTGAGAAAATAGCATTAGGCTGGGCAAAATCAGAAGGATCAAAAGGAACCAACCTCTGGTTTATTAGATGGAATTTTGAATCACAGAAGTAATTGTCATTGAGTAGAAGTTCCTAATGTAATGGTTATTATTTCGTTACTGTCTCCATATTAGCATCAGTGTAGTGAAGGGAGATGCTAGATCTGACCTTTGATTTCATGCCATTAAGTTATTGCCAACTCTTAGGGTTCACATTCATAGATTTTGTCAATGATGATCTGTACCTAATCTGGTGGTTGAGATCTTCCCATAACACCCCAATCACCATTATAATTGAGTCTATCCACCTTGCTGCTTGTCATCCTCTTCTCTTTCCCCTCCATTTTCCAGCATTACAACCATCTCCAGAGAGCTGTTAAATGTCCTTTTTTTGATATTAGAGAACTAATTTAGGACTGAATTAATTTCCTCACCTCACTTTGGAAGGAGGATATTTTGCAGCAATATTTGGAAGCTAATGGCATTTGCTATGTTTTCTGTTCTCATATTAGCAGATTCTGGTATAGTGGTATAAAGAGTCAATACTTTCTTCTTCCAACAAGGATTGGGAGCAGGGCAGGGGGAGAGAGAAATATTACCTGGAGTTATTCTTTTAAGAGTGCAAGAGTTTCAGCCTTCTGATCTGTGCACCTAGAGCCGTGGTAATGCAGTAGTTAGAATGCAGTACTGCAGATTACTTCTGCTGCCTGCTGGCTGCCTGCAGTTTGGCAGTTCAATTCTTACCGGTTCAAGGTTAACTCAGCCTTCCATCCCAATGATTTTGTCCAGCCCATTTTTGGAGTTTTGTGTGACATTATTTCCAATTTGCTTTTTTTCCCTCCCTTTTTTGGATTTGTTCCAATACACACAAAGGGAATAAACATGTGTATAGCAAAACATATGTTACTGCAATACTTTTCAGTAACATATGAAAAGTACTTCATTTTCTGGAAAAATTTCAGGGGTGCCAACATTTACGGCCATGACTGTATGTTTATAAGTGACAGTTTTCCTGCTAAGTACCTGCATGTCATAAGCATTTGAATTAAAATAACCATATTGAAATCAAATCTGATGTTTTTGAAGTTTTATTTGATGTGCGTTGGAAGAGGGGTCATTTTATACGGCGAGTATAGCCCAAACCCTATATTTTAACAGGAAAAGTAGGGGGTCGTCTTATACGCCCAGTCGGTACATTTTACACAGTTACAATTTTTGCCAAAATATTTTTCCATCCTTCTTTATCTTATCTTAATACTTCTTCACTTATTGTATAAAGAACAACATTTTGTTTGAGGGATTCCGCAGTAGTATACCTGATGATCATCTGAATTAAATTCACCAATTCCTGTCCATTTTAGTTCACTGAGTCCTAAGATGTCGATGTTCAGTCTTGTCATCTGTTTGACCTCATCCAGCTTGCCTTGATTCATGGACCTTACATTCCAGGTTCCTAAGGAGAATAGATCTTTACAGCATTGAGCTTTCCTTTCATCATCAGATGCATCCACAGCTGAGCATCCTTTTGGCTTTGGCCTAGTCGCTTCACTGTTTTTGGTGCTACTAGTACTAGCCCTCTGCTCTTCCCCAGTAGCATATTGGACACCTTGCAACCTGAGGGGCTCATTTTCCAGTGTCATATTTTTTTCCCTTTTGGTACTGTCCATGGGGTTTTCATGGCAAAGATACTGGAGTGGGTTGCCATTTCCTTCTCCAGTGGATCACGTTTTGTCAGAGCTCTCTGCTATGACCTGTCTGTCTTGAGTGGCCCTGCATGGCATAGCTCATAGCTTAATTGAGCTACGTAAGCTCCTTCACCACAACAAGGCATTAATCGATGAAGGAGAAATATATTATTAAGATTATACAAAAGTCAGGCTAATAACTGTTTAAAACATTTGCTATAAAAATCACATCATCTTCATTTAATAGCTCTACGGAGGAAATTTTTGCTATGTTCAGCTGCAGCTCAAACTAAACCTGCTAATCTCCAAGGAGAGCCATCGTCTGTGTTTTCAATAGGTATACACCAAAATAGTTTTTCAAAAGTGGTTCTAAATACGTACAGCAGAACAAGATGGGCAATTAAATAACTAGTGAGAAATAGCCTCTCACCTGCCAGCCTCACTGGAACTGGCAATCATGAGTAGCTGATGTCATTTATGGCCTATATATCCCTATTAGTGCTGATTGGAGAGATATCAAACATTGCTCATATGTAACCAAAATTTTTATTACTGCATATAATTGGGTAACTTGTTGTTAACAATGGCAATTAGAATAACCTATGCAGAAATATTGAATGTCTTCTATTTGGAAGTCAATGGAGCTCTCAAAATATTCCCAAATGCAAAAATTCCTGGTGAATATCCACAGAGGTAAATGTGTAAATATTCACAGTACATGTGCTGTGAATCAATAAAATGTTCTGTTGGAAAATATTTCATTTGCTTTAATAGGCAAAGTTTATCTGGGAATTTGAAAAGCCCAATTTGTAAAGGCTTTTTATCTCTGCCCAGAGGAAGGATACACTGGTGGAAATTGGGGTATCAGAAACCCTGATGGATAGTTTAATATCTCCATTACTAAGGGCTATTTGGACAGAATAAGTAACAATGATATCTGCCAAATTATAGATGCACTTTTAAAGGAATTATCATTGGTCATCTTGATTTTGCTCATACCCCAAAGAAGAAATGGGAAGAATCATTGTAGCCTTTAAAAAAAAATAAGGTGCAATAAAATATTGCTTAAGTGTTCCATTAATCACCATTACAACAGATTCAACTCTAGGGTGCCTTTTCAAATACAGCATTCCTAATTTTTTAAAATTCAAAATCGCACCATTTAGTAATATACCAGATAAAATTACATGTATTACTTTATTAAAACAGCTAATCCCCATAACATTCTTTCTAGAGAAACATTTCATTATCAAACATTCTATTGAAAAGCTTGCAGATTGTATAAAATGATCCATATTTAGATCAGACTAATGATTTTGCATTACTCACACTTAAGTTTAATGTATATGATGCTGGGCTAATGCCAAATAGCCCCGTGGTTACTTAAATACTTGTCAAATTTTATTGAATTTTTTCCTCTATTTATAAGAGGAAAAACCCTGTCAGAAGCACCTCTTTTTAAAGCACCGCATATAAAGCCTTCTACCTCTTTAGTAAGCTTGAATGAAGAACATCAGTGGCTGGTCATTATGTCCCATGTAAAATAATTTGATGGTCTCTGATGCATGCCAGATAAGTAAGGCCATCTTAAATAATTTTTATTGTGAAGATATTCTTCCATTAAAAATTCTATGCACCACTAAAATCCCTGGAGGAAAGTGAAACCCTCATAAAACAAAATGGACTCTATCATCTTTAAGGACAATGAGAAGCAAACCCTTCTGATGTCAGCATCTCCCTTTAGTCTCTCATGCCAATCAAAAGGGTACATCATTACAAGACCCTCTTCCATCTTGATTAGAATTGCAAGCAAACTCCATAAAACCTGGGATGGAAAAATGGGCCTGCAAAGGGGGGTACTTGCCTTGCTGGATAAAATGTAATCCCTGGATTCTCAGTTTCCTTTGAAAAAGAGCCCGATTGTTTTTCTTTTTAAAAAAGGTGGCAGTGCTTTTCATTCATTTAAGGAAAGAATGAACAGTTTTAATAATGACTGAGATACACCTTATGTGTCAAAAGTTTTTGGTTTTTTCTTTCGGAAAGAAGTGTTCATAAAGAAATTCTGTTGGGATGGCCACCATTGACTGTGTCTATCCAAAGGGGAAGAGTAAAGACTAAGGACAGACATTTTTAAATTTTGTAATTTTTCAGAATTTATAAAAAGGCTAGCCTGTCGAATTATGTAGATCAAATCTATCGTAATGTCGGCAAAACCAAGATAGTAGCTAAGAAACTGTCCAGTATGACAGCCTACAAGATGATCCAACATTATTAATCCCATTTGTGTAGCAGACATGACAGCTGACACTTACATGGACATCTGCAGTGAGGCAAGTGAGGGCAAATGATAAAAGGAGTATAATATCATATTGATGATGCAAACATTGTAATTTATGTATGTGTATGACAGATGTCAGGACTGCTGCTTCTTATACTATTTATTGCCTAGAGTGGGACACTGAGACATGAACAACGTGAAGAAAGCGGCACCAAGTATTGCTGTCATGGAATGCGACTGTGCTGCTCACCTAATGGTGTAGAGAAAGATGGAAATTAGATGGCTCACTGTTAACCTGCACATATGAATGAATATTGTATTTTCCATCAATCCAGCATTTACGTGGTTCCCAGTGTCTAGATCAGCCACTCCCAACCTGGTACCTATGTCACGTATGGCCATGTTGACTGGCACTTCCCAGAATTGCAAATGTCAATTAAGAAAAGTTGAACTAGGCTGCCTTGCTTCATCTATTTGCCATTCATAAAAACTTAGATTTGACAACACACATGCACACACAGAAATATATACACACTATAAGTGTGTTATATAATAAGAATCATAATCATAGCTTTAATTAATTACTTAAGGTCAGGGGTAAGGACTATTATTTTGCAAAATTCACCATTCTCAGTTTTGGTTTTTTTTTTTAAATAAAGAGACATTAAATAGAGCTTGTGCAGTTTTTCAGGGAATTGAAGTGCCTGCCACATTAATAGCCATATTGCATTAAATGGGTTTTTCTTCTAGATTAATAAGTGCAAGATCAAAGAATGTTGTTTAATCATAGAAGATTTTGCAATACAGAGATCTTAAAAGTATCTATATTAAGAGAAGAAAACTCTCTTAGCTCTATATTGTAATTTCAGATTGATTCAGCTCATTTCCATTCATGTTGAAGGACTGAAGAAATACTGATTTTTTAAAAACTAGCCCACTATTTAGCCATTGTTTCATTATGATGAAACATATTGCAATCAGGTGAGTCATTATGAGCTGTTGTGGAGCATTTTGTTGCAATGGATCTATTCTGTAAAATCTTTTCTTAATCTTCATAATGGTGACTCAAGGACAATGTTAATAACAATTCTATAGAAAGACCTTTTATTAATTTCCTCTATTTTCCACTGAAGTGTCAATTAATATTTTTGGCAATCCAAAGGACATTCCAGAAATAAAGCAAATGCCAATAAATATTTACATTAAGTGTGAGAAAAATTCCAAGGATAAGATTGTTTTATAATGTGACATGTTACATATAATGTAACATGTGAATGTTTATAATTTCAGAAGGAAAAGAAGGATGCTTGCATGTAACATATTTGTGAATTCTGGAATAAGCATGTTTTAAGCCAGTGTTCTCTTTAATTGTTGTCTGAGTTTCACATAAAGTCTGCTTCATCAACTGGATAAATATTTGACTGCTGTTCAATAAATTGCATTAGTTTACTTTAACTGTATGCTCAGCCTTATTCAGGCATCCTACATTAGACAATGTACTGTGTAATGCATCTCTGCAGGTTACCAGAGCTATTCTCTGTATGAGGTAAATTAAAACTCATATTTTAAAAATTAAACATTCTTGCACTTCATGATTTCAATATTTAATTATAACCTGTGTCAGGGCCTAATCTCTGACTGAGTCAGGCATGAAATTAATCAAAAAAAGGCAAAAGCTTAGCAATCCTTCTACACTGTAAAAATAATGTAATTTTAATGGCAGCTCTGTAATTGTCAGAGGAAGAATTGAGGATGGAAGAGATGGTAACTGATAGCAATTGCCATAGGCTGTGTGAACCCACAAATAAGTGACCTAATATAGTGGTTACTGTGGCAAGAGTAGAAGTATTATTGGAGCATCTGAAAATAAGAAGGAGAGGTGACAGCAGTCCAATGACAAATGTTTTAAGAAAAGGTTTAAATACATTGTCAAGGGAAAAATAAATACATGTGTTTAAAAATCTATATTTCTTTGCAATAGTTATGTTTTGCTACAGTAATTTCAGCAGAACTTGGAAAAAACAAATGAATTGAAATGGAGAAAGTGAAAATTGAAGGGATTTGTTTTTCCTAATTCATTACTACCCAGAGCAAAATGTCTTACCCAGAGCAGAATGTCTTACCCAGAGCAGAAAGCTTACCAAATAATCATTGATGTAATTGTTATAACAATTACATCAATGATTATTTGGTAAGCTTCTTTGATAGACTTTCTTTCCTACTGAAGACATAATTGTTACCGAAAACAATGCTCTACTATGAAAGATAGATATTTGAGGAGGGGAGAGAGATGGGGCATTTCAAACATTGCATGTTTGAAATGTTTGATCCTGTTTGATCCTATTGTCTATTTTAGAACTGATTTCTTGATGAAAAATGTGTACCTGCCACAACTGATGACTATCTCTTGTAAGCTTTGATGGGAACAGAAGTGGGGGCTCTTGGTTATTGATAAATAACTTGCTTTTTCACATACAATTTGATGAATTTACAATCTAAAATCAATGTTGTGCTGGTATGAACTTATCAGTTCATAAAACAATAATTTTAGGTTTAACCTTGAAATGCTTCCTAAAGCTATATTTACTAACAGAGTGATTTCCTACATGTCCAATGGAGGTGCAATGGCTCAGCAGTTAAAGATACTGAGCTTGTCAGCTGGAAAGCTGACAGTCTGAGTTCGAGACCTGAACACTATGCAACGGGGTGAGTTCCTGTTACTCACCCCAGCTCTTACCCACCTGGCAGTTCTATAAAATGCAAAAGCAAGTAGATAAATAGGTACCACTTCAGTGGGAAGGTGTCAGACCTGCCCCAGTCTGATCCCTTAGGGAAGAAAAACTCTCAACTTCATTTGGTTGAAGTGAAAAGTAATTTTACTAAGAGACGCTGGTTGCCATAAAGTCAGCTGGTTGCCATAAATGCAGAACCTGAGTTTCCTACACATCAATTTAAAACTATTTCTTTCATGCCCAACCCTCCTTGTGACCAGTCCAAACCCAGCCAATGCAATGTCGCCGAGATGTTTTTGGAAACGCTGAAGTATTTTGGCTAGTAACTTTCCACACTCAGGGCAAATGACCTTGAAGATTCCTGGAACAAACAAATCTGCTTTTCTTCAGATATCATTCCCCTTCCTGAATTCCCACACAAAATGCATACAGGTTTATTGCCCATTTGTCCCCTCATCCTCCCCCCTACTTCTTTTATAGTTGGACACCAGTGAGGTGTCAAGCCAAAGATGGTGGATCTGACATGCCTCCCCCTTAACAGGGATGTTAGTCCTGCAGAGGAGAGAAAGGAAGGTGGAGAGGAACAGAAAACATACAGTTAGGAAGTGAGTCACTTTGGTTTGTCAGGATATTGGTTGTGAAATGTTTTATGAGTTTGGTCACTTTAATGTGCTTGGCATCCACCCATTTGGTTTGTAGGGAGAGAAGTCTTTCCACTCAAGTACTAGAATTTCCCTCAGTGTCTACAGGAGTCTAATATGTCTTTAACTTCAAAATGTTGTTCACCATCAATCATGAGACATTCAGGTGGTGGCGTTGGCTATAGTGTAGAGAAGATTTCTGACTTAAGGAGTCTGCAATGAAAAATTGGGTGAACCTGTTGAAGGGATTTTCGCCATTCAAATCCAACAGGGTTAATAATTTTCTTAATTAGGGGCCAATTGGGAAGGGACCAACATATTTGGGTCCCAATTTTTTAGAGGGTTGTCTGGATTGCAAGAATTTTGTGGACAGATAAATGCAATCTCCTATTTTAAAGTCTCTAGCATTTTCCTCACTACCAGCCAAGTGTTCTGAAAGAATAATATGTTCTTTCAACGATGGAATTGGAAGGATGGCTCAGCTCAGGCATGGCTGTAAAGTCCTGCCCCATAGTTATCTCGAATGGGGTAAAACTAGTGCTGTTATGCACTGAATTGTTGTACACCACTTTAGTGAACAGGAGGAGATCCATCCAACTGTCCTGCTGGTAATTGACATAGCACCTGAGGTATAGTCAATAGTCAATTTTTATTGGCCAAGTGTGATTGGACACACAAGGAATTTGTCTTGGTGCAGATGCTCTCAATGTACATAAAAGAAAAGATACGTTTATCAAAAATCATAAGGTACAACACTTAATGATAGTCATAGGGTACAAACAAGCAATCAGGAAACAATCAATAGCAATAGCAATTGTAAGGCAAGCAACAAAGATACAGTCATACAGTCATAAGTGGAAGGAGATGGGTGATGGGAACGATGAGAAGATTGATAGTAGTGCAGACTTAGTAAATAGTTTGACAGTGTTGAGGGAATTATTGCTTAGCAGAGTGATGGCAGACGGGGAAAAACTGTTCTTGTGTCTAGTTGTTTTGGTGTGCAGTGCTCTATAGCATCATTTTGAGGATAAGAGTTGAAGCAGTTTATGTCCATAATGTGTATTGCTCCAAGACCTAATCTGTATGTTCATAGCCTCCATTCGTTTGTGAATGGTGACAAGAACTAAGCCCCTGGGTCATCCCCAGAAGTTTTAAAAACTCTTGCAAGGACTTTGAAGTGAACTGCACTCCTCAGTCAGATTATTGACTGTGGAGCACCGTGCAGCCTATAGACATGTTGCATGAACAACTTAGCCAGGGTGTGTGCAGAAGGGATTTTCTGGAAAGGCACAAAATGTACTTGTTTAGAAAACAGATTGGTTATCATCCAGATTACTGTGTTCATGGAACTCTCAAGGAGTTCCATATAAAGTCCATGGAAATTTCTTTCCATGGGGCATTTCCCTTGTCGTCATACTGGGCAATTGGCTACATAGCATTCAATGTCCTTTTAAAGCCATGGCCACCAAAATAGCTGTTTGATCAAGTGCAAGTCTTTTACAAAACCAAAAGGTCCTGTGGTTTTAGAGTTATGACTTTTCTTAGCAGTAGTAATTGTTGATTTTTGGGAACATGTAAATTAGCTCCTTCCCTGGCTAGACTATTTTGCATTGTACATTCACTTTTATGGGTTTGAAATCACTTGTCATTCTCCAGTGCCAGTAGGTTTATTTCTACATCCTCATCTACCTGGGGCTTCATTTTTGTTAGTGCTGGGTGGTTACTGGTGTGGCAAGCTAGCGAGATGGAATGACTAGCCTGATTACTTCAGGCTTAGAGCTGTTGTATTGTGGCATTTTAAACATCTGTCAGGAATTTTTTTTCCTCCTGGGATGTACTGCAAAGCAAAATTGAAATAGTTAAAGTATTGAGCCCAGCGGACCTGTTTGGGTGACAATCTTGGGGGGAGGGGGGGGTTCATTTTTAACCGGTTGGTGATGGGGAGGACGATCTAGGCATAAATTGGCAGTAAAAGTTCGCAAACCCCAAAAAGCTTTGCAGTTGCTTTCTGGTGTGGGTTGGAGCCCAGTCCAGTCCAGCCTGGACTTTTTTGGGGTCCATCTCTATCCCCTCATGGGAGATGTGGTAGCCTAGATAGTCAATTTCTATCAGGTGGAACTCGCATTTGGACATCTTAGCATATAGCTGAGCAGCATAAGGTTTTTGATTACCGTCCTAACTAATTTCACATGCTCCACCACAGTTTCAGAATAAATCAGTATGTCATCTAGATAAACCGACACCCCCTTGTATAAGTGCTCATATAGCACCTCATTTATCAGCTGCCTGAAAACATCAGGGGACCTTGCAGTCCAAAAGGGAGATCTCTGAACTGAAAACGTCCCAGAGGGCAGTTAAATGCTGTTTTCCACTTATCACCCTCTTTAATTTTGACTCAGTAATATGCTTCTTGCAAGTACAGTTTCACCAGATGGGCTAGCATGTCCTCCATTAGGGGCAACAGGTAGATGTTTTCAACACACACCCCATTTAGCCCTCTATACTCCACACATAGATGAAGGGGCCCATCTTTTTTCCCCAGAACAGGACCAGGAAAGCCACCCTGGGTCAGGCTGGTTGGATGAACCCCTGTTTTAAATTTTTGTCTATAAAAATCCGTAACTCCACAAGTTCCCTAGGAATCATTGAATATAATTTGGGCTTAGGCAATTTAACACCTGGCAGGATTTCTATGGAACAGTCAGTTGATGGGTGTGGTGGAAGCTTGTCTGAGTCTGTCTTGCTAAACATATTCCACAAGTCCCAGTACTCCTGTGGAATTTGTGAGTAGGCTTTCTTTCACTCCTGCATTGCACTCTCCATCTCCTGTCTTGGCTTTGGGCCCTCTAAGTCCCTCCCTGGCTTTCCTTTCACTTCAGCTCCCCAGATTTTAAGCAGTCCCCTCCTTCAGTTTACATAGGAATTCCATTTCAGTAGCCATGCTAAACCTAGCACTAGGGATCTTTTCATGCCAGTGATACCATAAAACTTAGAATCTCTGTGTGTGCCTCCATCTGCATTTCTATTGGTTCAGTGACAAACATTGCTGGGTCTTCCTCCTCGCTACAGAGCCATCCAACTGACAAAATTTTGGCACCTTGAGTGATCTAAGTCTCATTCCTAGCTTTTCAACTATGCCAGTGTAAACTAGGCATCTGGTGCACCCTGAGTCCAGAAGGGCTGGTAGGTTGGCTTTTCATCCCAAGGATTGGACTACCAATTCAGTGGGGATTGTCACTGGACTAACTGGGTTACATACCAGGGGATCATCATCTCTCCAAGATGACAGTATCACTCTCTCCAAGGCCCTCTGCTGGGCTAGTCGGAGTTCTCACACCATCCTTGGGAGATGGGGTGAACTCTACAATCTCCACTTCTTCCAAAGCTGTCACATGGGTTAGCAGTGGCAGCTTGGCAGGCTTCTTGCTGGGACCAGGGTTCACCTTTTGGCCAGGAGTGTTGGACTTACATTCAGAGGCCTGGTGTCCCTTTTTCCTGCATTTGAAGCAGGTGGAGGAGCATTACTGAGGGATTTGGATGCTTGCCTGTGCTTTTGATGCTACCTTCTTCTCTGGAAAGGATTTTCGCCACTTGCGCCCCAGGTGATACTCTTTAAGCAGGAAACCCTATATCATTTCAGACAAGTGACTATCCAGTCTCTTCTTAAAAACCTCCAGTGATGAAGTACCCACAAGTTCTGAACACTGTTCCACTAGTTAATTGTCCTCACTGTTAGGAAGTTTCTCCTTAATTCCAGGTTGTTTCTCACCTACATTAGTTTTGATCCATTGTTTCTTGTTTCCCTTTGGTGCTTTAGAAAATAAATTGACCCCCCCTCTTTTTTGTGGCAGCCTCTCAAATACTGAAATACTGCTATCATGTCCCCCTGATCCTTTTTTTTGTCTAGACTAACCAAACCCAAATCCTGAAACCATTCTTCATATGTTTATTCTCCAGTCCTTTAATCATCTTAGGTGCTCTTCTCTGCACTTTTTCCGAAATTTCAACATCTTTTTTGGTGACCAAACTGGATATAGTTCAGCCTCTATGATGCTTGCTTGCTTTCGGCTGCCATAGTAATGGGAGGGGGGAGGTATAATGGGTATTTGGGAGAGTGGAAGTGAGCTGGTGGAGATGTCTCGTGAAAGGGAGGAAAACACTCACTGTCTTCGTAGCAGCTGCAGAGAGTGCTGATAGCAGTCATGGTCAACTGTTCTGGCATACCAGATAGATGAGACCATCTGAAGAAGCACCCCACATGACACCTTGGGGAGATGTGGATTGGACATTCAACTTGGGTCCTGGGGGGAAGGTCTTGAGGACGCTTTCAATATGTAATTTTCGCGCCTATTGCCTCAGACTTTGCTTTTCTTTCATTACATTCAGTTCATTCTCAGTAAAAGTACCTTTCTCTACAAACATAGAGTTGGGGTTTTCCTTTCTTGAGTTTTGAACTGAGGCACACCTGACATTTTCCAACTATGGCCTTACTAAGGCTTTATAAAGTGGTACTAATACTTCATGTGATTTTGATTCTATGCCTTTGTTTATACAAGCCAGGATTTATTCGCATTTTTGGCTGCTGCCTCACACTGCTGCCTCATGTTTAAGCGATCGTTCACTAGGACTGCAAGGTCCCTCTCATAGTTATTGCTTTTGAGCCAGGTCTTGCCTTACTATATGTGTACGTGTACCTTTGTTTTTTCCTGCCTAGGTGTATAACCTTGCTTTTTTCAATACTGAATTTCATTTTGCTGGATAGAATCCATTGGCCAAGTCTGTCAAGATCTTTTTGGATCCTGAGCTTGTCTTCTGGGGTGTTGGTTATTCCTGCCAACTTAGTGTCATCTGCAAATTTGATGAGTTCCTCTTCTATTCCCTAAACTAAGTCATTTATGAAGATATTGGAGAATACTGGGCCTAAGACGCAATCTTATGGTATCCCATTGCTTACTTCCCTCCATGTAGTTGTAGTACCATTAAGGAGTACTTGTTGAGTACAGTATGTCATCCAGTTACAAATCTATCTGGTGATGATGCTATTTCACATTTTTCTAGTTTACAAAGAGGTAGTTGTGGTCTACTTTGTCAAATGTCTTGCTAAAGTCTAAATATACTATGTCCACAGCATTTAGCTGGTCTACTAATTTAGTCATTTTGTCAAAGAATGAAATAAGATTGATTTGGCATGATCTGCTTTTAACAAACTTATGCTGGCTACTAGTTATAACTTTATTTGTTTCTGTATGTTCATAGATCTGTTTTTTGATTATTTTTTTCCCAGAATCTTCCTAGGTATTGATGTTAGATTAATTGATCTGAAGTTTCCTGGGTCTGTTTTTTTCCCTTTTTTGAAGATGGGAACCACATCAACTCTTTTCTCATCCTCTGGTAGTTCCATGGTGCTCCAAGATTTTTGAAAGATATGATACAATGGTTCTGAGATAACATCTGCCAGCTCCTTCAGAACTCTAGTTCTGAAATTTCTAGTTTGTCTTTTACAGTTATGTTTTTGGTATGTTGGGCTATAGTTTCTTTTTGTGTGAAAACTGATGCAAAGAATAGCTTTGCTTTCTCTCTACTGCCTATTACTTCCTTGCCACTTTCTTTAGTGGACTGATTGTTTCCTTGACTGTTTCCTTGTTTTTTATATGTTGAAAGAGACTTTTTAAAAATTATCTTTGACATTTGTTGCAAGTTTTTATTCATTCAGAGTCTTTGTTTTCCTGACTTCATCTTTACAGATTCGGGCTATCTGCTGATATTCTGCCTTAATTATGTGTACCTCTTTCCATTTTTTGTACTTATCCTTTTTGTCTTTCAGTTTATCAGACAGATCTTTGTGCAACCATGCTGGTTTCTACTTAGATTTCTTGTTTTTCTTTTTCAGTGGTATTGTGTTGGACTGGGCTTTTATGATCATATTTTTTTAAATGTTTGCCATGCTTCTTGAGTTGTTTTCCCTTTTAGGATTTTTGTCTTGTTTTGGACTAGGTCAATTTCCACCTCCTCCACCAGAATGTACAAGCTATGAAGGGTAGGCGGGGCACACCTGGAGATGCAGATATTATAGACCTCATCACTCAAGGCTGTTTTGAAGCAGTCAATCAGGATCTCTTGCAGCCAGTTGGTGAGCCTGCAAGCCAGGCCATGAAATTCCTGGGTGTACTCGGCCATGCTTCTCTATTCCTGCCTGATTGTCTTGATGTGATCTCTAGCTTTGCGATCGGCTAGGGGTCCTCATATTGCTTGTGGGATGCCACCATGAAATGATTGAAGTTTCCCAGCTCCGGAACATCATCATTGTGGAGGGTGACCATCCACTGTGCCGCAGCCTCTTTTAGGGTCATGGTAACACATCTTACTTTGCTGCCTTCCATAGTTTTCTCTGGACCCTACTCCTGCATGTGGGTCCAAACCTGGGCTAAGAATAACCCCAGTTGCTAGTTATCCCAGTTGGATTTCACATCCAGTGGTGGGGACTTACGACTCCTTCTCACCAGTGCTAACCCTATGGGGATTCAAGTTGAGCTGTCTCCCCTGATACTGGGGCTGGGAAGGTTGTCATTGCAGCAGATACGGTTGTCCCATTGGTAGCTGTAGCTGGAGGTAGCTGGTCATTGGGTTGTGCAACTCAGGAATGTGCCTTGAGGTTTCAAAAGCCTCCCACATGATCTTTATGACTTGCTCCATCATCCAGTTGGCCTGGCCATGTTCTCTGCTCATCTCCTCCTCTTTCTCCAGTTCTTCCAGCTCCACTTGTTCCCATTGGGGATGTTGTGGCTTCAATTGGTGAAAGCACCCCATGTGTCTCTCTTCCCAATTTTCCTTCCTCCCAACACCTAGGGACCACCTGTGTTTCAGTGGGTCACCAGAGCTTTCTGCCTCTCCCATCCACTTGGAGAGATCCAGTCCAGAAGGATGCCTGGATGAAGACTTCTCCCAGCATTCAATCTCTTCCTGATTTCTCCCTTGAGCCGACATCATGTGCACAGTCCCCCAATATCTTCTCCAGGTTGAACACAATTGCAGATTCAGCCTAATGTCAGACTGACCAAGTCTGATTCCTTAGGGGGAAAAAAAAATCTTGACTCCATTTGGTTGAAGTGAAAGGTATTATACTAATAGATGCTGGTCACAGTAAAGTCATATGGAATCTGAGTTTCCCAAACATCAGTACAAAACTATTTCTTTCATTCCTGTCCCTCCTCCCCCACCCCACCCCCATGACCAGTCCAAACCCAGTGTTGTAGTCCGCCAGCAGCCTGTGGAGCTGGTAGCAGAGTCAGACAGCGATGAGGCCGAGGAAGAACATGGGCCAGTCCTGAAAGCTGGGGAAGGCCTGGATGAGGGCTCTGCATCGGAGGCAGAAATGGGGCCAGGGCCATCGGGGAGTGATGTGCAGACTTTGAAGCCTCCAAAGGCTGATGGTAGAGAGGCAGAGGAACAGGAGGAGCCTGTTCCTAGTGCATCTATGAGAACAATTGCCAGAAGGCAGGAGCAGATAAAGCAGAGAGGACAACTCAGGAGTAAGGCCAAGAGATGAATGGCCCCTCCCAGAAGGCTTAAAAGACCATCAAGAGCTCTTGGCCTCTTTGCTGGAAAACAATGTTGAGACACTTGCTTCTTGTTTCTCTGTATTCATTTCTTGTCGGTGTCTTCTGCTTTTGAACTTTTGCCAAGAAAAGCCTTTGGCAGTTTGCCTAATTATCTCAAGGTCGGTGATAAACTGAGGAATGGTGTTTTGAAGAATTTGCTTTAATTTAGTTTGGACTATGCTGAGAATGAGTTAATTCTCAGCTGTTCTAATAAAGTCTGTTTGTTTTCAAACTGTTTGTATTTAATACTAATTACTTGGGCCTGGGTCACAACACCCAGCCAATGCGATGTCAGTGAGATTTTTTTTTTTGAATGCCAAGGTTTTGGGGTTGGTAAATCTCCAGACTCAAGGCAAATAGCCTTGAAGATGCCTGACACAAACCAGTTCCATGTTGATCTGCTTTTCTTCAGCTATCATTCCCCTTCCCACACAATTCCCACACAAAATGTATACAGGTTTATTGGTCTCCCCCACATCCCTCCCCTCTAGTCCTTTGACACCAGTAAGGCACCAAGCCAAAGATGGTGGACCTGACAGAAGGTAACAGTGTTCCATGTGCTTTTCAATGTTAAGTGATGCAGTCATAAAGCACAATGTCATGTGACACATCACTTGGTCCAGCAGTTCCTGCATTCCTCATTGTCACTGTCAAGTGAGGATCATGGATCATTAAGTGAACAAATTGCTGCAACTATCTGCCAGCTTCCAAGAAAGTCAGTGGGGAACTGGCAGGAAGGTTGTAAGTCCCAAGTGGCTCACAAGGAGGCTAGATGGCATATAAGTAGCTATTGTAGGGTAGACAAAAGGTGGGGGAGAGTCTGTGGGTGGCCAGTGAGGCATTAAGGCAGCCTTCCTTCAGTACAAGTAGCCCCAGAGCCAGATGTGGCAAAAGAACAACAACATTGCTGTGCTGTGCCAAAAAGTCTCAGAGACACTTTGCCTCCCAGCAAATATCCAGAATGGTGACCCCAGTGGAGGGGAAGCAGGCAAAGACAATGAAGGGCAGCTGTGGAGTGGGGTGGTGAAAGAACAGTTGCAAAATATGGGATGGCTAAAATTTTTATCATCTGATTGCAGGGATGGTGAGAAAATCTTAAGACCAATTGCAAGTCTTTTTTAAAAAAAGCACTGTTGTAACTTTAAATGATTACTGAATGAATGGAAATCAAGCAAGGACAAGCATTTCAAATCCAGTCTAAATCCTGGTGACTTCATGGACATATTCATGTTCTTTTTTGGCAGTTAACAGAACAACTATTTTTCCACTGTTGCTTATTTTAACAGTGTAAGCAAACATTTTCCTTGCTTACCGCAGTAAAGGATGTTTGAGGATAATTATCCATTTTTGGGAAAAGAATATTTTTGACATTACCAATGTACATTTGCAATAATAAGTATATTTTGTCACAATAACTAAGGCAATTCAGACTTTTTCCTCCATATTTTCTTCTATGATTTCATTAATCATAGTTATAACAATTAATCAGTGGAACAACTTGCCTGCAGAAGTTGTGAATGCTCCAACACTGGAAGTTTTTAAGAAGATGTTGGATAACCATTTGTCTGAAGTGGTGTAGGGTTTCCTGCCTAAGCAGGGGGTTGGACTAGAAGACCTCCAAGGTACCTTCCAACTCTGTTATTCTATTCTATTCTATTCTATTCTATTCTATTCTATTCTATTCTATTCTATTCTATTCTATTCTATTCTATTCTATTCTATTCTATTCTAATTAGACAAGCAGAGTTTCAGACATCCTATAAACTTCTTTGTTCAGTAGTTTTCTAAATAGTTTCATTCTATGATAGAAAATGCCCTTCTGCTCCAAATGCCATGTTAATATGATCACGTGATAAGCCTTAGAAAAGTGCTGGTTTCTGCTTTTATTGTCCTATTTATGTAGCTATTTTTAAACTAAACATTATCCTGTAATCTCATGAATAAAACATGGAATTCCTCATTGTCGTTAGAAATTAGGTGATGGGGGCTTGGGGATTAATATTTGACCTCCTTTTGTTGTCTAAAAATGTATAATTAATGAATGGCTAAGCAAATAATGTAATCAACCGAACAATGTGGTGGCCTATGCATTCAAATAATCTGTCTGTGTTTTCTTAGGAACATAAGAATCCATCTAACATCAAGCAGCTTTCTTTTTATTTATGCTTATTCATTGTCCAGAGTCAAAGGACACATCATATAAGCCACTTTTTCAAAAAGCTGAAAAATCAACAATTTAGGATTTTGTGCAAGAAAAGCATGTGTTCTATGTTTGACTACAGTCTGTATGGATGACTTTCTCAAACCTTCTTCAAGTATCCATTATTCAGAGATTTTAAAAAAATATTACCCATAAATGCATTGGACACTCTAGCATATATAAGAAAACTACCAATATTCTGGATAAGTTCAAACTATTCTCCTCTAAAGGTAAGTATAGTACATCAGGAACAACTCAGAATGATTTTTTTTTATTGAAAAAGTTTTACAATACAAAAATTTTTCATTTTCACCCCACCTCCCCAATCCCCACCTCCCAACCCCTCCCGCTACCTCCCTCTACCCCAACCCCTTCCCTCCCCAACCCCCCTGACTTCCGCTACAGATTTTAAAAGAAAAAATTTAGAACAGGAAAACAAAAAAATTATTAAATATTCAAATTCTAAATTAAAAAAATTTCGAAAGAGGAAGAAAAAAAAAAGAAAAGAAAAAGAAAAACAAACAAACAAAAGAAACCCAATAACTATAACCAAAAAGTAAAGCAATATACCTATAAATATTAATATATATCTAAAATTAACGATGTTGTAATAAGAAAAAACCCCCCGATAATAATAACCATCATAGTATTCAAACCAATTTAAAAAAAAATTATACCTTTCTGTAATCCAATAATATTAACATTACTAATCATATACCAAACTGAACCCCTTCCATATCAAATAATTTTATCCCAACTACACCCCTTTACTAAAAAAACCAAAAAACATAAAACATGCAATATAATATATATAATTATGCATATATAATTACAATCATAATCCAAATTTCAATCTTCTCTTCTTGATTGAAGTTGAATATATTTCCTCCAACATAAATCCAAATCCAATAAGCTTCATCTTCCAGCTGCCCCCATCAGCAAAATCAAGCATTTCTCCACACAAACCCCCCGAGTGACTTTATATAATATCCAGCCCCGAAGGTATTCACTCCTCTAGGTAGAATCATTCAAACTAGCTTATACTGTAACACCTAAAAGTAGGAAAAAATCCATTGCAGCTCCTCTTAAGATTCAAACCTTGAAGAAAGAAAAAAAAAAACACTAGAAACCGCATTCCCAGATGTTCCTTTACAACTCTTTCAAATCCTGCCACCCTTTGCAATTCATTCCTTCGGGTTATAAGATGTTTTCAATTTCATTCTCTTCACCTAGATGATGAATTCCAAAAAAAAAGATATAATAGGGTAACCTGTGATCGCTGCTGATATTGCAGCAATCTGATAACCTTACTCAGGATGATAAGTCCAATTCAGGATAAACTTTATAGTAAAATTTTTATAAACCATTTTAGTATATAAGTCTAATGTCAGACCAACTCAGGATGAACTTTTAACCAATTATTATACCTCCAAAGTTTTAACAGCTATCTACAATAGCTCAAATCCTCAAAAAAAAAAAACTTCTTAGAAAATTTTTATAATCCATTTTAGTAAGTAAGTCAAATATAAATCCAACTCAGATTGTTAGTTTTTTTTTAAAGTTTAAGCTATTTCCACATCTTTCAATGCTTTCTGTTATAATATCAAACAATTCACAATACTCCTTAAGTTTGTCATCTGTAGTTTCCAGTCGAATTTCCTCATTAACTTCTAGTTTCTGCTGATTAGCATCACCCCCCATTTCTTGAGGAGCTCTGGGCCTCTGCTGCTGTTCATCTCGAAGTATAATTTTATTTCTTAAACCTTCCTCCAGCAGTCCAAGGTCCTTTACTCCCCCTCTAGGGTCACTGGGATGCTCAATTTTCTCATCTGGAAAATCCATAATAGAATCCTCTGGACAACCACCTGGTGCTCCTTTTTCTTTTGACACACTTTGAATTTCTTCTTTCTGTTTGCACTTTGTAGACTCTCTTTTTTGTTTTTTTATTCTTGTCATGTTCCGGGGCTCCCTTAAAGATATTTTTATAAAAATTTTTTATAAAATATTTTTATAAAAATATTCCGCTTTTTCAATGGTATTCAGTGTCTCACACCATGGTATCTAAAAATTATACCAGCTGGTAAATCCCATCTAAATGGGATATTACTTCTCTTCAGTTCCTTGACCAAAAAAGCAAAATCTTTTCTATCTTTTAAAACCTTCGGTGGTAACTCTTTAAAAATACTGATTTGTATACTATCTACCTGCACTCTGGCAGGGTAGGACTTTTGTAAAATATCCTCTTTCAATCTTCTATCAGTAAGATAAACAACAACATCTCTAGGCAAGTTCCTTTGTTTAGCCACACGTGAGTTGACTCTATAGACTTTCTCTATACAACCAAGAATTATCTCATCTTCTAGCTTTAATAATTCTGCAAAAGCCTTTGCACAAATTGTTCTTAAGTTTTCTCTCTTATTTTCTCTTATACCTCTTAATCTGATTGCTGATTCCATAGCTTTTATTTGAAGCATAATGACATCATTCTCTAGGTTCTGATTTTTAACCTCTGCTTCCAGTAACTTTTCTTGTATTTCTTGCATCTGGGAATCAAACTTACTGCTGATCTCAATCACTTTCTTCCCCATCTCAACCACCACACTTAAAAGATCTGAGGCTACTTTGGTAATAGTTTGAGTTAATTGGTCATATTTCCCATAAACCAACTCCTCAAGGTTCTTCTGTGAATTTTTTATCTTGTCAACCACACTCACTAAAGACCTTGTTATAAAATCTTTTAAGTCCACATCTACAGATGCCTGCAGATGAATCATTTCAGCTTTATCCTTCAACTGAGTCATGGGGGAGCCCCCCCTTCCTTTAGGTTTAGGAGTCATACTTCTGTTATACTTTACTTTTCAAAAAGACCAAAGAAATTCTTCTTACTTCAATAAAAAAAAAGCAAACAAAAAAAAATCTGTATAAAGCAGCTTTTGTTTCTTTAATTCTTTTCACTAGTCAGAATGTTTCTTTTAGAATCGCTTGCCACTAAGCTCCACTTTCACTTTCCGCTCTCATTATCTCATCAACAAAGCCGGTCGCCATCTTAAAAACACTTTCACTGTTCATCTCCTCCTTCCCTTTTCCTTCCCTCCTCTTCCCAAAAAAAAACCCAATAAAAAACATACTTGCGTTCTAGTTTACTGAAGACTCCTTATTCAGCTCATTTAAATTATCAATTCAGTCATGGTGTTGCTCACGACGTCTGGCTCCGCTAATTAGTGGAGATCCCTCACGGCGCGGAGCATACTCTGGGGGTGGATAGGGAGCCATCACCCTGAGCCTTCCCCAGGACAAGAAAAAAAATCCTGGGGTGACTCTGGGGGCTCAACCTCACCCCCAGAAGCTCTCCCTGCTCTTTTGAATAAAGAGCGGGTTTTTCGAGCCGCCTACCTGCTGTTCGGTGGCTCTTAACGCGCCGGGAGGCCGGCGGTCATGAAGACGGAGGTGCCACCGGAAGTCCAGAATGATTTTTTTTAAAAAAAGTTTAAGGATACAAAATTCACCTGGAGAGCTCTACAAACCTTATGAACACCAATTAGCAGTCAAAAGACATGATCAAAAGTCTTTAATTGCACAATTCATAGACAGACTTCACTATAGTTTCAATCAGGAAATGATGAGCTTCCTAGACCAAGCTAAGTCCAAATACACTAGAGAATTCCTGGAAGCCTCACACTCAGACTAATCAGCTATGAACAGGCACAGAGATAAACAATATCTACATACCATTCAAAAGATAAAATCAGAAAGCCAAAAAGGAAATAAAAAAACTAAAACACCTTCTTGCCAGCAATCAACATCCAGATAAGCAGATATTAACATCAAAATTGACAGTAGACCAATGATCATGCAGTTAACAATACCCAATCAAGAAACTACCAACTCAGACAAATAATCAAACAGTAAATAATAGCCTAATCAAGGAACCATCAAGAACACAACCCATCAAAATGGACATGGCAAGCCACTTGTATATTTATTTATTTATTTGTTTCAATTTATAAACCACCCTTCTCCTTGCGGACTCAGGGCGGTGAACAGCCAGAATAAAACATGATATACAAAAATTAAAACCAATTAAAAAATATTAAATATTTTTGGCCAACAATTAAAACAGTGCAATTTAAAATCAATTACAATTTAAAACAGAGGATGGGATCAAGCCAGCCCGGCTAGATGGAACAAATGGGTTTTAAGGGCCCGACGAAAGGTCCAGAGGTCTGATATCCTGTGTATCTCCAGGGGTAGGTCATTCCAGAGGGCAGGCACCACCACAGAGAAGGCTCTCCCCCTGGGGATCGCCAGCCGACACTGTCTGGCCGACGGCACCCGGAGGAGGCCCTCTCTGTGCGAGCGTACTGGCCAGTGGGAGGCTATTGGCAGCAGAAGGCGGTCTCACAAATACCCAGGCCCTAAGCCATATAAATAGAGAGCAAACCTACTCTTTTTTAGCATTGATGATATTACCTAGTTGGGAAGAAAACATCTGGAAGAAAATAACCAAATTCAGAGAGCACTCCATAGACTTTATTTTCTTCTAAATTTATTTGATAGTCTTGGCCCAAGTTGTGCAACATTTTTTAGGCTGATTCTCTATATATTTATTGGGGTAGGTAAATTATTCATGATCAACATTCATCAATAGGAAATGTCAATTGTCCAGTTGGCAAATCCAGAAAAAGGAACTCCTGGGACATAATTTTACCAAGAGTATAAAATTTTATTGAATAAACCACATTGGCACAGAAGAAGCAAAGCCAATTCTGGGTTTCCCACATAAAAGCAAGGGTAGTTAATTCCCTTTATTCCTATCAGCCACCTACAGTCCAAAATGTCCACCAATCACTCCTTTTCATTTTGTTATGGGAAACAGCCAGCCTTGCTGGGACATCTGTTCCGGTGTGTCCTTGGGATTCCAGCAATGTCCCATGGTGCCGATGAATGCTTGAATACCATTCTCCCTCCCTTGCATTTCTTTCTTTTTTAAAAAAAATATACTTTATTAAGTTTATATACATACATAAAGTAACATTTCTATTAACATCGGATATGCAGTGTTTATATATATATATATATATACACACACACACACACACACACATACACACACACACACACACATAATATTTACCTGGTGTCACTTATACTGTTTGTTATTGTTTATTTAATGCACCTTTTACTCCTGTTTCGATTTTATCATTCATCCATTCGTACCACCTTTCCCACACAGTATAATAATCACAGTTTTCATCATTATTCATTTCATGAGTAAATTTACTCATCTCTGAGCACTCTAGTATTTTCCTAAATATAAGTTCTTCTGGAGGCAGGGCTTTCTCTTTCCAGTATTGGGCATAGGCCAACCTAGCAGCTGTAGTTATGCTGTAGAAAAAGACCCACTTATTATTAAGTGGGTCTTTTTCTTTCCATATCTCTTCTTTACTTTTCCCAGGCGAAATAATTCCGGTGTCAATTCTACCTCTTCTCTAGTTATTTCTTGTAACCATCTCCAATTTCTATTCCAATATTTTTTCGCTTCAGGGCATGTCCACCACATATGAAAAAAGGTGCCCTGACCATAGCCACATTTCCAGCAGTTTGGGTGCATATTGGGGAACATCTTTGCTAGTCTAGCAGGAGCTAGGTACCACCTGTGGAGCATTTTGTATTGATTCTCCTTATACGTTGCAGCTCTGGTCAATTTGTAATTTTTATTCCATGCCTCTTCCCATTCATTAAAATTTAAGCTATGTCCAATGTTTTTTTCCCATACTCTCAATTGATTTTTAGCTGTGGCCTCGGCTCTGTCTTCATCTAAAAGGTAATTATAGAATTTAGCTAAAACTTTTTTTTCCTTTCCCATCAAAATTTTATCCAATCCGTTATATCCCAATTCTAAATCATATTCTTCCTTATCTTTCTGGTATCTTGATTTTATTTGTAAATAGGTCCACTGTTTGGCCAACTGCACCCAGAGGAGCCCCTCTCAATGAGAGCATACTGGTTGGTGGGAGGTTATTGGTGGTAGCAAGCGGTCCCATAAGTAACCAGGTCCTAAGCCATGGAGTGCTCTAAAGGTGGTAACCAAAACCTTGAAGCACACCCGGAAGACCAATGGGAGCCAGTGCAGCTCATGCAGGAGAGGTGTTACGTGGGAGCGCCATGTCGCTCCCATAACTACCCACACGGCCGCACTCTGCGCCAGTTGGAGCCTCCGGGTGCTCCTCAAAGGGAGCCCCATGTAGAGAGCATTGCAATAGTCCAAACGGGAAGTGATGAGGGCATGAGTGACTGTGTGTAAGGAGTCCCGATCCAGAAAGGGACGCAACTGGCAAATCAGGCAAACCTGATGAAAAATCCTCCAAGCCATGGTCATCAAGTGCTCTTCTAAAGACAGCCGTGAATCCAGAAGGATGCCCAAGTTCCGAGCCCTCTCCGTGGGGGCCAGCGACTCGCCCCCCCAATAGTCAGCATTGGTGTCAACTGACTATATCAGGACGTCGGAAACCACAGCCATTCGGTCTTGGATGGGTTGAGCCTGAGCCTGTTTCTCCCCATCCAGATCCGCATGGTCTCCAGGCACCAGGACATCACTTCAAGGGCATCATTGGGGTGGTCCGGGGTGGAGATGTACAGCTGAGTGTTGTCAGCGTACTGATGGTACTTCACACCAAAACCACGGATGATCTCGCCCAGTGGCTTTACATAAATGTTGAACAAATGGGGCGAGACGACTGACCCTTGTGGCACCCCACATATAAGGGGCCTCGGGGTCGACTTCTGCCCCCCTGCCAACAGAGACTGAAACTGGTCGGAGAGAAAGGAGGAGAACCACCACAATACAGTGCCCCCCATCCCTAACTCTTCCAACCGGCACAGCATGATACCATGATCGATGGTATCAAAAGCCACCGAGGTTTAATAGGACCAGGACAGAGGAACAACCCCTGTCCCGAGCCCTCCAGAGATCATCAACCAACATGATCAATGCCATTTCCATGCTGTACCCAAGCCTGAAGCCTGACTGGAATGGATCCAGATATGTCATTTCATCCAGGTGCTGGGGGGAACTGTCGCGCAACCACACTCTCAACAACCTTCGCTACAAAGCGAAGGTTGTAGACTGGACGATAATTAGCCAACACTGCCGGGTCCAGGGAAGGCTTCTTGAGGAGAGGACTCACCACCGCCTCTTTCAAGGTGGCAGGGAAGTCACCCTCACTCAATGAAGCATTTATAATCCCCTGGAGCCAGCCTCGTGTCACCTCTCAGGAAGCCAGCACTAACCAGGAGGGACATGGGTCCAACAAACATGTGGTCATGTTCAGTCTACCCAGAATCCTGTCCACATCATCAGGAGTCACAGGATCAAACTCATCCCAGATAACATTCTCAAGACCTGCCTCAGTCATCCCCCCTGAAACTACCCAGTCGGAGTCCAGGTCTTCCCGAATCGGAGTGATTTTGTCATGCAGATACTGAACAAAGTCCTCGACTCTACCCTCCAAGGGGTCCTCCCACGCTTCCTGGTGGAGCAGGGAGTGGGTCACACTAAACAGGGCGGCCAGGTGGTTATCTGATGATGCAATAAGAGCAGCAATATAAGTACATTTTGCTGCTTTTATCACCACTAGGTAATTCTTAATATGAGATTTTACCAGTGTCTGGTCGGATTCAGAAAGACTGGCCCTCCAACTACTCTCTAGGAGTCTTTTCCAGCTCTTCATCTCCCTTAGCTCCTCAGTAAACTAAGGAGCCAGATGAGATCGGCACTGGGTCAGAGGCCGCAAAGGCACGACTCGATCCAGAGCTCCAGCAGCCGCCCTAGCCCAGGCGGCCACTAGGTCTCCAGTCGAGGCATGTGCCAGAGCCTCAGAAAATAGCCCAAGCTCCATCTGGAATCTATCAGGCTCCATCAGGCACCTGGGGAGGAACCATCTTACCAGCTCCACCTCCCTGTGGCAGGGTGCAGCGGTTCGAAGGTCAAGGTGAAGGAGAGAGTGATCCGACCATGACAAGGGCTCGGTGACTATATCCTCTATCTCAAGATCACTCAACCACTGTCCAGAGACAAAAAACAGGTCCAGAGTGTTTTCTCCCATGTGGGTAGGGCCATGAATTAACTGGGTCAAGTCCATAGCTGTCATGGAAGCCATAAACTCCTGGGCTACCTCAGACGTCTCACCCACGGACGGCAGTTGAAATCCCCCATGACCATAAGTCTGGGGGTATCAACCGCCACCACGGCAATGATGTTGAGTAGCTCGGGCAGGGCTGCTGCCACATGGCAGGGAGCCAGGTACATGATCAGCAAACCCACCTGCACCCCATGACCTCACTTCACAAGGAGGGATTCACAGCCGGCCATCTGAGGAACAGTGGCATCCCTTGGTCTCAGATCTTCTTTAATAATAACCGCTACCCCCGTGCCCCTCCCCTGTGATCTCAGCTGATGGAATGCATGGAAACCTGGTGGGCACATTTCAATGAGGTGGACCCCCCCCTCCTGGCCCAACCAGGTTTCCATAATACCTGCCAGGTCTGCTCCCCCCTCCTGAACAAGATCACAAATGAGGGGGGCTTTATTTACTACAGACCTGGCGTTGCACAACATCAGCCGAAAGTCTGGGCCCTGAGGGTCTGCGCAACCTGGAGAATGGGTGGAGCTTTGGGGGCCGGAGCATGCCACCGCTCGTAAACAGCAGGCGCATGCTCCCCTAACATGATACGGCCCCCTGCTCCCGCCATATCTGCCCCTCCCACCCACAGTACTGATAATAGAAACTTTAACTGGATAAGCTTTAACCCCTCCCCTCAACCCCGGGTCCCCCACCCTCCATGCCGCGCTTCACAGCCATACCTGGCCCTCCCCTTAGTGGGTTATCCCCCATATCTACAGCCCTAATTCTAATCCAACCCTCCCTCCCAGAGCCCCTTAAAAGATTGGCTAAAAATTTATATTAAAAACCCCTTAACCCCCTCTTCGCAGCATGCCACCTCTCTGGGTCCCAAAACCTGACATCAAGGTAGGCCCTTGATAATGTAGAAGGCCAGACCTGCGAGAGGGGGGAGTCTCGCAGTGCAAAAAGCTCAGCTGGTGAGTACATCCCTAAAAGTCTGCCTGGGGAAGATAAGGAATGAGGCCTGGGAAATGAGGCCAAGAATTCAATGATGATAAATTTAAAGAAAAGGTCCGGGAGAGACAGTCTGCCATTTCGGCGCGGGTCGAACCGGAGCTCCACTATCTTCTCATGGCAGTGGAGAGGAGTCTCAGGCCGCTGCCCCGGAAAAGCAATGACCAAGCCACCCTCTCACGGTGACTGGTATTGGCAGGTCTTATTCGGTGGCACCAGCAACAAGGTGACTCCCTCGGTATCTGCGCCCAGACTTGAACCTCTCCTCACAGCAAGGCTTTACAAATGTAGCTGGTACTGATGATGTAGCTGGAACCAGGGGTCAACTGTACTCAAATCAGGGGGCAAATAAGTTCAAATGCAGGTAAGGTCCAGTCCAAATGCAGCAATCCCAGCCATGTCTATACACCAGGCCATGGCGGGAAGGGGAAGGGGAAACGGACTAGGGTATCAGGCCAGTTCCACGCCATACCCAGCTTTTGCCAAACCCCCTAGTCTCCACAAGGATCTTCTAGTCCCCCTTAGGTCCCCAGTCTTTGCAGGGGTCACCAACCGGTTGGTTCGAGGTCAATCAGCCTGCATTCCCCGCTCCACAGCTGATAGACCCTGTTGAAGGTCTAAAAGTCTAAGGGTCTCAAGCTTGGAAAATCCAGCCAGGGTAATGCTGTTTCCCTTTGCGCTGCCCCAGTGGCCACCATTTCACCCACAGCCACTGCAGCCATCGTTCCCAACTGTCGCTGCCACCACCGACAGCTGTGAGCCTTTTCGGGGGGGTTCTGGGGGGGTCCAGAGATGTTACAACAAGCTGCCATCACCCCCACACCCCTCCCCAATCCAGCCACTGCTGGAGGTGGTGCCGAGGCAAACCGGTGCACCCCGACCCAGCTCGAGCCTTCCGTCAGTGCCACCATAGCCTCGCGGTGTTCTTCGGCTCCAGCCGGCCACACGAATACTTCAAAAAGCTAAAAAGCTCACAACAGGCCGCCCTCTTGTTCCTCTTGCTGGACCAGGGCCAACAGCTGAAATTCGGGCCCCCGAGAATCCATAATAGGCCCTACATTACCCCCAAAACATCAGAGCTTCACCCATGAGCCGCCATCTTCACGCCTGCACAAATCAGGGTACACTTGAAAGAATATCAAATTCACGCATATTCACGCATGTGCAAATCAGAGTAGACTTGAAACAATTCAAATTCACGCATGCGCAAATAAAGGTAGACTTGAAACAATAATAAACATGTATGCATATTATCACTTACAAACAAACTACTACTGCAAAACCTATTGGGGCTGCTGAGGGTACTTACTGTGAAACTTCTTAATCATTTGGTCCCAGAATTTTATTTATTTATTTATTTATTTATTTATTTATTATTTCAATTTATATCCCGCCCTTCTCCCCGGGAGGGGGACTCAGGGCGGTGAACAACCAGATTTAAAACACATATAATACAAACATTAAAAGAATTATAAAATTAAATTAAATTCATTGGCGTTCCAAATAAAATTCTAACCCCATTAAAATACCCAATTTAAAACCCCAAAAATCAATTAAAATTTTTGTTAAAACCCCATTAAAAACAATCAAGCAAGGCCGGCTTGTTGGAATAAATAGGTCTTAAGGGCCTTTCGGAAAGTGCGGAGGTCTGGGATCAAACGAACTTCTGGAGGCAGCTCGTTCCATAGGGTGGGTGCCCCCACAGAGAAGGCTCTCCCCCTGGGGGCCACCAGCCGACATTGCTTGGCTGATGGCACCCTGAGAAGGCCCTCTCTATGTGAGCGTACTGGCCGGTGGGAGGTTATCGGTAGCAGCAGGCGGTCCCGCAAATACCCCGGTCCGATGCCATGGAGCGCTTTAAAGGTCAAAACTAACACCTTGAAGTGCACCCGAAAGACCACCGGAAGCCAGTGCAGCTCGCGCAGGAGAGGTGTCACATGGGAGCGCCCTGTCGCTCCCATAATCACCCGCGCGGCTGCATTCTGGACCAGTTGGAGCCTCCGGGTGCACCCCAAGGGGAGCCCCATGTAGAGAGCGTTACAGTAGTCCAGGCGAGACGTGACGAGTGCATGAGTGACTGTGCACATGGAGTCCCGATCCAGAAAGGGGCGCAACTGGCGCATCAGGCGAACCTGATAAAAGGCCCCCCTGGCCACGGCCGCCACATGCCCTTCCAAGGACAGCCGTGAGTCCAGGAGGACACCCAAGTTGCGAGCCCCCTCTGTGGGGGCCAATGACTCACCCCCAATAGCCAGCGATGGCACTAGCTGGCTATACCGGGACGCCGGCATCCACAGCCACTCGGTCTTGGAAGGGTTGAGACGAAGCCTGTTCCTCCCCATCCAGACCCGCACGGCCTCAAGGCACTGGGACATCACTTCGAGGGCATCATTGGGGTGGTCAGGGGTGGAGATGTACAGCTGAGTGTCATCAGCGTACAGTTGGCAACTCACCCCAAAACCACGGATGATCTCACCCAGCGGCTTCACATAAATGTTGAACAGGAGCGGCGAGAGGACCGACCCTTGTGGCACCCCGCAAACGAGGCGCCTCGAGGTCGACCTCTGCCCCCCTGCCAACACAGACTGCGATCGGTTGGAGAGATAGGAGGAGAACCACCGTAACACGGTGCCTCCCACCCCCAGACCCCCCAACCGACGCAGCATGATACTATGGTCGATGGTATCAAAAGCCGCCGAGAGATCTAACAGGACCAGGACAGAGGAGCATCCCCTGTCCCGAGCCCTCCAGAGATCATCCACCAACGCGACCAATGCCGTCTCCGTGCTGTACCCAGGTCTACCCAGGTACCCAGGTTATATTGTTCCTGAGCCTGCAATGTGTGGTTCATCAAGTCTGTGCAGGCCAGGCACAGGGTCCACCTGCGGTTTCTTTGCCGGATGACCTCTCGGACTTTGTGGAGATTTTTAGCGAGAAAGAGGCAGACCAATTGCCCCCACACCGGTTGTACGATTGTCCCATTGACTTAATCCCGGATGCACTGCTCCCTGCAGGGTGGTTGTATTCTATATTGGACCCTGAATTGGCTGCATTAAGGGAATTTATGGATAAAAACCTGGCCCGAGGTTTTATTTGGCCCTCGTCATTGCCCTTGTCTGCTCCAGTCCACTTTGTCAAGAAGAAAACCAGAGATTTGTGTCTGTGTTGCGATTACCATAAACTGAACACCATTACAGTACATAACTGGTATCCTTTGCCCTTGATTCCTGAACTCTTAGACAGACTCTGGGGAGCTAACATGTTTTCCAAGCTGGACCTGCGCGGTGCCTACAATCTGGTTCGGGCACGAGAAGGGGATGAGTGGAAGACAGCTTTCAGCACCAGGTATGGCCATTCTGAATACACAGTCATGCCATTTGGATTAACCAACGCTCCTGCTGTCTTCCAGCATTTTATGAATGATATTTTCTGGGATCTTTTGGACCAGTTTGTCATGATTTATCCAGATGACAGCTTGATTTACTTGACATCCCAGAAAAGTCATCTCCAACATCTCCACCTAGTCTTGCAGTGGCTTCGGGAACACCAGTTATATGGGAAGCTGGAGAAATGCCAATTCTACCAGACAATCTTCGACTTCTTGGGCCATCGCATTTCTCCCGAGGGCATAGCGATGGATCAGAGCAAGGTTGAGGCATTGAGAAGTTGGCAACCTCCTCTTTGGGTGAAAGATGTCCAGCGACTCCTTGAGTTCACCAATTATTACCAGACATTCATCCCTGACTTCGACACTTTGACTGTGCTCCTCACTCGGCTCCTGCAGAAGAAAATCCCATTTCAGTAGGGCACCCCCGAGCAGCAGGCGTTCCTGGCCTTAAAGCAGGCCTTCATGAAAGAGCAATTCTGAAGCATCCTGACCATCACCATCTGTTTGTGGTGGAATCGGATGCATTGGATATCGCGGTCAGAGCGGTGTTACTCCAGGCTCACACGGCTGGCAGTACTCTTTTCCCTTGGGCATACTATTCCTGGAAATTGAATCCTTTGAGCACAATTATACCATCTGGGAAAAAGAGCTACTAACCATTAAGACTGTGTTCGAGACCTGGAGACATCACCTCGAGGGGGCCCGACATCAAGTGGAAGTCTGGACGGACCACAAGAATCTGGAGTTTCAGCAGACTGCATGGAAACTCAATCAATGACAGATCCGGTGGTCCTTCTTTTTTACCCACTTCAACTACAAGGTGATGTACATTCTGAGTGGGTGCAATCAATGAGCAGATGCGCTCTCAAGGAAACCTGAATAAGCCCAAGTCGAGGACCCACTTCCGCCTTGGACAATTCTTTCAGTCGAGTCGTTTACTGCCATCCAGGAACCTGTCGATCTACAGGTTCAGATCCGGGAGGCACAGCGGCAGGACACCTACGTCGATCTTCGGAAGTGTGAAGTAGGGCCTGAGTCTCCCTGGACAACCTCTTGAGGTACCAGGAGAGGCTTTATGTACCATCGGGGCCACTTCGGGGTCTTATATTGTCCCAGTGGCATGACAACCCTGTGGCGGGACATTTTGGTCTGTTTAAAACCCTTAACCTAGTGTTGCGGACTTCTGTTGGCCTCGTCTCCTTCACAATGTCCAGATGTACATGACCTCCTGCATCCATTGTCGACAGGCCAAGTCAGCCACAGACACTCCCCCAGGACTGCTTTAGCCCTTGCCGACACCAGAGAGACCCTGGGGTGTCATCTCGATGGACTTTCTAATGGACTTGCCCCCATCTTCAGGTTTCATGGCCGTATTTGTAGTGGTGGATATGTTGATGAAGATGGTGCATTTCATTCCCTGTCGAGGATTGCTGACAGCTCACACCACCGCCCGCATGTTCATCCAACGTGTCTTTCAGCTACACGGATTACCAGATAGGGTCGTGTCGGACAGACAGACCCAGTTCACCGCCCAGTTTTGGAAAGGGCTGATAACGGCCTTACATGTCAAGATCTGCTTGTCGTCAGCTCATCATTCTGAATTTAATGGAATTTAATAATAAATAGTATGGGAACAGTCGGCATAGGGAAATCTGCTTTGCAAGGAGAATATGGAAATAGAATATTAGAGTTTTTTCTAAAATGGAGCAAGTACATGTTATTAAAGCCTACCATTATTGTTTTTTTGGATTGCATATGTCTTCTCTTCATTTAGTAAGTTTCTAGAATGAGTTTGTCTGCTGGAAGATGTTCTTCATATCTTTCAATGAATATCTTGCAAATTCTCTTTTATTCAGTCCGATACACTGCTCTTCTTAGAACATATAACAGTTTTTTCCAGTGTATGAATTCTGTATGTGGCTCTTCATAGCTTGGCATTATATAATACAATATAATACTATAGTGTATAAGAAATGAAAACTTTGGATCAATGTGTGCCTTAAACCACTGCAATAGTATGACATAAAGGAATGTCACAGCCTCTAGCTGTGAGTAGTCCAGCAAAATGTTGTTAGCACAATGGCTTCAAGGCAAGAAGTGCAGCTAGGCAAGGGAACAAGGTAATGAGTTCAACAAAGCAAAGGAATGAGGTAATGAATCCAACGAAGCAAAGCGACAAGGCAATGAGTCCACAATGCAAAAGAACAAGGCAATGAGTCCAACAAAACAAAGGAACAAGGCAATCATAAGGCAAGAGGTCCAGCAAATTCCAGACATCGGCAATGGCACAAAAAACTCCATGAATTCAGCGCTTATTCATGACAAGTGCCCCTCCCTACAGCATCTCCTTAAGTCTCATTCTCCAGGTGTGCCTTGTGAAGAGGGGTGGGGAGCTCTCCTCCTGCATCATCAAGTCAGCCTGCGTTACTCCTGCCCTCTCTCCACTCTCCATGCTCAGGGATAAGGAGGGGGCAGTCCTTCTTCCATCACTCCTCATTTCCACTGCCTTCCCTCTCTTCCCTCCCTCTCGGTCATCCTACCCCTGTTCTTCCCTGCTGACAAGCCATCCCAGGCCCAAAGGACTTGGGGCTGCCTTTTCCTGCTCCTCCCTGCATTCCTCCGGAGCCAATGAAGCTGCTCATTCGACTTCCATTGGCCCCAGCCCCGGCTCGTCCTCCTCTGTAGATTCAGGCTCTGACAGAACCATTACAGTGGTCCAGTTCAATGGACAACTCAACAACTTGGCCTATTTCCTGACTCAAATTTGAAACTACATGGAGTGCCATGGAGCGATGTACCTGGATGAACCCTGGATGACCTAGTTGCACCCAGGTCAGCGCTATTACATCTAACCCAGAAGGTAATGCCATGGTATGGCTGTTGTCTCTCCATGATGAAGGGCCCCTGGAACTGCAAGACCTGGATGCTTTTATGCAGGTGTTGTGAGACAGATTCAAATTTAGAGATCCACATCTGCTCCCTATGGAAGGGCAAGCAGACAGTGGCAGAATACATCCAAGATTTTCACAGACTGGTGGCTAATCTGAGAGATTTATTTATTTATTTATTTATTTATTTATTTATTTATTTATTTATTTATTTATTTATTTATATGCCACTCTTCTCCCGAAGGACTCAGGGCGGCGAACACGAGTTAAGAAACATGTACAATAAAATCGCACTTTAAATCAAATAACTAATTAATGATAAATAATAAACCCAGAATCAGAGTCAGCCTATTTGCTTGAACAGTCTTTAGCTCCCGACGAAAGGAGCAGAGATCAGGAGCCATCCAGAGCTCGGTAGGTAATTCATTCCAGAGGATGGGAGCACCCACAGAGAATGCCCTACCCCTGGGCACCGCTAGATGACATTGGCTCGCTGTCGGGACCCTGAGGAGAGCAGCCCTATGTGAGCGAACAGAACAGTGGGAAGCAGGCAGGAGAAGGTCCTGTAAATATCCTGGACCTAAATCATGTAGGGCCTTATAGGTGAGAACTAGTACCTTGAAGCGGACCTGGAGAACCACTGATAACCAGTGCAGCTGACGCAGGAGGGGTGTTATATGGGAGTAACGAGGGGCTCCCATAACAACCTGTGCGGCAGAATTCTGGATCAGCTGGAGTCTCCGGGTGCATCTCAGGGGCAGGCCCATGTAGAGGGAATTGCAGTAATCCAAGCGGGAAGTAACCAGGGCATGAGTGACTGTGCAAAGGTCATCTCGGTCCAGGAAAGGGCGCAACTGGCGTACCAGGCAAACCTGTGTGAAGGCCCCTCTGGTCACAGCCATTAGATGGTCTTCTAGGGACAGCCGAGCATCCAGGAGGACACCCAAGTTGCGAGCCCTATCAACAGGGGCAAGTTTTTCTCCATCCATCAAAAGTGATGGGGATTCTGAAATCCGAGATGCCGGCATCCACAGCCACTCAGTCTTGGAGGGATTGAGTTTGAGTCTGTTTCTACCCATCCAGACCTGTACCACCTCCAGGCAATGGGACATCACAGAAAGGGCATCTCTGGGGTGGTCTGAGGTGGAGATGTATAATTGGGTATCATCAGCATATTGATGATATCTCACCCCAAAGCCACAAATGATCTCACCCAGTGGCTTCATATAGATGTTAAAGAGTAGGGGGGAGAGAACTGACCCTTGAGGCAACCCACAATTTAGGGGCCTCAGGGTGGATCTCTGCCCTCCCACCCATACAAACTGTAAGTGACCCGAGAGGTAGGAGGAGAACCACTGTAAAACGGTGCCTCCCACCCCCAACCCCTCAAGTCGCTGCAGTAGGATACCATGGTCGATGGTATCAAAAGCCGCTGAGAGGTCAAGTAGGACCTGGATGGAGGAACAACTACCATCCCGAGCCCGCCAGAGATCATTCACCAGAGCGACCAATGCTGTTTCTGTGCTGTGTCTGCGTCGGAAGCCCGATTGGTATGGGTCAAGGTATTCTGTTTCCTCCAAGAACTGTGGGAGCTGTTGCGCCACTACAGTCTCAACAACCTTCGTGATGAAGCGAAGGTTGGAGATGGGACGATAGTTATTAAGTGAGTCTGGATCCAGGGAAGGCTTCTTGAGGAGAGGTCGAATCACCGCCTCCTTAAGAGAGGTGGGGAAGTTCCCCTCTCTCAATGAAGCATTGACAATTGCCTGGATCCAGTCTCTAGTCACCTCCCTGGCAGCCGAAACCAACCAGGAGGGACAAGGGTCCAATAAGCAAGTGGAGGAACTAAGTTTTCCCATAATCCTGTCCACTTCCTTAACAGAAACAGGGTCAAACTCAATCCAGATATTATTCTCAAGACCCACCCTAGTCTCCCAATTGGATTCCGTCCAGTCAGAGTCCAATCCGATTCAGATCTGAGCAATTTTATTATGCAGAAACTATACAAAATCCTCAGCTCTGCCCTGTAAAGGGTCTTCCCTCACTCCCTGATTGAGGAGGGAGCGGGTCACACGAAACAGGGCCGCTGGGTGGTTTTCTGCACATGCAATGAGGGCGGCGAAGTAATCTCGTTTCGTCGCTTCCATTGCCACTAGATAAGACCTAATATGGGTTCTTAGCTGTATTCGGTCAGATTCAGATCGGGAGGACCTCCAACGTTCCTCTAGGCATCTTTTCCAACATTTCATTTCCCGGAGCTCCATGGAAAACCAAGGAGAGACCCAGGATCTGCGGCGGGTTAGAGGCCACAAAGGTGCAATTCTGTCTAAGGCGTCAGTAGCTGGCCATTCCCAGGATGCCACTACAGCCTCAGCTGAATTGCAGGATTGAGAGGTGGGGAATGTCCCACCTTTCAATCTGGGACATTCTGGGTCCATCAGGCAGCCTGGGGTGGAACCATTTTATGGGTTCCATCTCCATGCAGCAAGGGCTGGCAGATTGAAAGTCCAGTCTAAGGAGGGAATGGTCAGTCCATGACAGGGGAGTGATGGAAAGTTCCCCCCTACCATGACCATTTATCCACTGCCCAGAGAGAAAAACCAGGTCGAGTGTGTGTCCTCCCCTATGAGTTGGGCCCTGAATAACCTGAGTCAGGCCCATGGCGGTCATGGAGGCCATGAACTCCCAGATTGTCTCAGATGACTCACCGATCGAAGGCAGATTAAAATCTCCCACAACCAGAAGGCTGGGGAGTTCAAGTGCCACTTCAGTCAAAACATCGAGCAGTGCAGGCAGGGCTGTGGCAACACAGCTGGGAGATAGGTAGGTGACCAAAAAGCCCGATTGAACTCCAGGGTCCCACTTCAATAGAAGAGACTCACACCCGCCTATCTGAGGGACAGTGACCTCCCTAGGACTCAGACCCTCCCTGACAACCACTGCCACCCCCCTGCCCCTTCCCTGATGTCGCAGCTGGTGCAGGACATGAAAGCCTGGGGGGCATAAGTCAGAGAGAGGGATTCCCCCCTCTTGCCCCAACCAGGTCTCCGTGATACAGGCCAGGTCTGCACCCTCCTCATCAATAAGGTCTCGTATGAAGAGGGCCTTATTCATTACGGACCTGGCATTCACATACACCAGATGGAGACCAGGTTCCCTCACTCTCATATCCCCAGGAAAGCAGGGTGAGCAGGAGGTATGGGAGCAAGCCACCATCCGAATGCTTCTGGTGTGATGCTCCCCACTCCTACTTCGATTTCTTCTGCCCCTTCCCACCATCACAGGTATAGAATGTCCCACCCTCCTCTGAGCATCCCCCATGACTCCCAACCCCCCAACCCATTGGGACTGTCAGAATGGCATGGCTGCTGAACCTTAAGAGACCCCCCAGTCTCATTTTTGTTATTAAAAACCATCCTCCTCCCAGATCCCCTTAAAATTCGATCTAAAAATTTATTTAAAAAACCCCATAGCTTCTGTTTTTTAGCATACCACCTCTCAGGGTTCCAAAACCCATCATTAAGGGTGGCCCTCAATAGTTGAGAGAGCCAAACCTGCGAGAGGGGGGAGTCTCGCAGTGCAAGGAGCTCCGCAGTTGAATACATTCAAGAATAGCAACGAGCTGAGAGTGATGAAGGATCATTTTCTTCTAAAGGGTGTTAGAGATGGTTAAAAACAGGTAGATTAAATAAGGGAGGAAAAGATGTTAAAAAGAAGACAATATGCTAAAAACATCAGAACATCATCGCCCTCTCACGACGATGGGAAGTCTTGTGATTATAATAAGTCTATTCAATGGTGGGAAAAAGTCTCAAAGGCCGCCCTCTCACGGTGACTAAACCAGAGTCATAACATCAAACAAGAAGATGGTCCGTCCCACGATAGTCCAAGACTCTTGGTGTCTGTGTCTCCTCCCATCCTGACACCAGCAATAGTCGAGGCTTAGTTCAGAAAAAACAAGGTGTAGTCATAGGATGGAATAAATGATTGAATAATCCGGGTAATCCAGGGAGGACAAGATGGTCAAATAATGGTCAAATAAGGCTGCAGATAAATCAATAGCTGTAAATTTATGCTGAGTGGTCATATTAGGTCTAAGTCTAATAAGGGGGGAGGAACAGTCGGGGGGGGGAACCAACTGTCATCCCCCAGCTAACAATCCTCAGTCCCTTCCCCATGACCTTGATCTTCAGCCCATTCAGCCCATTAAGTTGTTAAGCCCCCTCCTATGCTTCAGAAAAAAAGGGGGAGTGTCCAGATCCCTCAAAACTGAGGGATCCTAACATTTGTAATGCTGCCCTTTTCTCCATCAATAACAGGGCGTCTTCACAGCCAGGCCTCCAGGTACTGCCACCGCCCTCCAGCTGTCTCAGCACTCCTGCCAGCACCACTGTTGCCCTGGCAGCCATCTAGGCCCTGATAGTTGGGCCCCAATTGTGGTGTTCTCCATACTGTTCTCTAACTTTCTTCCCGACAGTCAGTTGTTCCTCAGGCTCCATCCACGGCTCTATCAAGCCGGCAACACCTCGGCTCGCTGGGAGGGGGGTCAAAAGATGGTTAACTGACCCCCAACACCCCTGAAAATGCCAAACATCACCTCCCTAAACTCAGGGTTCACCGTAGAGCTGCCATTTTGGTCTGTTGCCCAACAGAATATTGGCCCAAGTGTACATTGGTCTACCAATTCCATGAGGATTTGAATGAGCTTATCACAACTGCCTATACTGGGGGAGAGGGGGGTGGCCTGCAACCTTTGAATGTGATACCAGTTAGTCACAAATGTGGAGCTCAACCTGATGGGGTACCAGGAACATGCTGCACACAAGATCCAACCCTGCTGAATGCCGGAAACATGTCCAGTGCCCTGAGGAGGGAAAGGTGAAATCCCAGCCACAGCGAAGAAGCCCCACTGGAGCCTGTGAGTATGTTTCCAATGTGGGAAAGAAGGCCACTGAGCAGCTGATTGCCTTGCACCACTGCCGGCATCTGCACTGCGAGCCCTGGCCCAACCGAAGTTGAAAAAAACCACCCCTGAAGCTGAAGGAGAAGGCACATGCTGCTCAACAGGTACTGGAGGTCTCTCCACAATCCAGCAAAGGGGAGAAAACTCTGACCCACAGAAAATCCCAGCTTGGTTTTCTATGAAAGCAATAGCAAAATGGAAGATGATCTGGTGGTAAGTAGTACCATCATCTCTATAATGACCCAGGTGGAGATTTTGGTGCCCTACTCAAGAGTAATGAGGGTTTTCACACCTTATTGGACTCAGGGTGCATTCAGTGCCTAATTAGCCTTCAGACAGTGAAAAAATTAGGATTGAGGCTGAGGAGGTTAAGGCAGCTTCCTCAAGTGTTCTCCCACTTAGATGGTTCCCTGACAGGATGGGTACCAGCAACCTGCCTAATGGAGCCAGTGAGCCTCAGGGCTGGGATCCACATAGAGACTATTCATTTTATTGTGGCTCCTGGGATGACTGAACTCATGGTCCTAGGACTAGCCTGGCAGAAGAAATGGAATCCATCAGTGGATTGGGACAGCAACAAGTGTGAACGAGAAAGAAAGTGGCTAGCCAGTAGGAGCCATCAAAAGCACCGAATGCCAGCCATGAGCCTGTGGTTAGGAAAGTGAAAGTGAAGTCAGAAAATGCATTAAAGGGAAGAGAGGAGTTAGAGCCGCTCATTCCAAATAAATACTGTAATGTAGCAGAGGCATTCAGCAAGTGGGAATCAGACATGGTCCCTCCTCATAGATTGTCCTATTGAGATGTTGCCAGGAGCCAAAGATGTATTCCATGATTCCAAGGGAGATGGAAGAACTTCAGAGGTTTATAGACAAGAACTTAGACAGAGAATTCATCCAGCCAGTGAAGTCAAAGATGGATGCCCCTGTGCTTTTTAAGAAAAAGAAAGATGGGTCTCTTAGACTGTGTATGGATTACAATGAGCTGTATCTGTATGGCGAATATGTATCCCCTCCCCCTCTTTTTTTTCTTTTTATTTCTATACCTCCCGTCTCCCGAAGGACTCGGGGTGGTGTACAGCCCATTAAAACAAAGAATTTTCAAATATCAAAATTTAAAATTATTAAAATTATTACACAATTTCGGCCCAAATTAAAACCCAAAAATTTAAAACTCCCAATTTAAAATAATTTACATAGATAGCCTTGCCTGGCAAAACAGTAGGGACATGCTGGGTTACCTGTCTAAAGGGAAAAATTTTCCTACACTGGACCTGTGGGAAGCATATTACCAAGTGAGGATTAAGGAGGGACATGAATGGAAAACCACAATTAATTGCCCTTTTCTACCAATTTCAGGTGATGCCATTTGGGCTTCCAGGAATGCCAGCAGTATTCATGCAGTTGATAAATGAGGTCCTGCATGAACACCTGTACAAAGTGGTGCTAATCTAGATGACATCCTAATTTATACTGAGACCATGGAAGAGCACGTAAGGCTGGTGAGGGCAATACTTGAGAAGTTACAAAAAGCCCACCTCTACACAAAGCTAACTAAATGTGACTTTCACAAGACCAGCATAGACTATCTGGAGTGTCGCATATCTAAGGATGGGGTAGAAATGAACCCATGTAAGGTGAAGGCGATTCTGGAGTGGGAGGCCCCTTGGACCAGGAGGCAGCTACAGAGCTTCCTGGAGTTTGCGAACTTTTATCAGCAGTTTATCCCCACTTTTGCCCAGATAGTCCTGCCCATCCTTTGCTCAAGATGGGGAGGAGTGAAACCCAAGCCAAGTCAGCCACTAAATTGGTCCATCAAATGTAAGCAATGTGCAAAAAATTGAAGCAGCTCTTTGTTACAGAGCCAGTTTTGAAGCACATAAACCCCAGATGAACATTTCATAATCCAGACATATTGCTAGCAGTATGGCAGGGAGAGTGGTTTTACTCCAGAGGAATGAAAAGGGGGAGTTACAACCCTGTACTTATACTTCTCACAAATTATCTGATACTGAGAGGCATTGGACTATCTGGGAGAAGGAGGCTTATGTGATCCAATAGGCACTTCTGACATGGAGGCAATTTTAGAAGATAGTAAGATCCCAGGTATGGACGGACCAAAAGAACTTAGATGCATTAAAGAACTACAGGAAGCTATCCCCTAAACTGAACTGGTGGGCTCAGTATTTTAACTACTTCAATTTCACCTTTCGCTACTTGCCGGGGGGAAGAATTTCTTAGCAGATGCCCTCTCTCTCATATGCCCCTTTCAAGGTGACCATGGGGGCTGAGTTCATGCTCATTCCAGAGCTCTCATGGGGAATTCCATTCTCAGAGTCGTTGGCTGAGTGGATGGATACTTGAAAACTATGTGGTGTACCATGTATGCGGTGCTGAATAAGGCTAGGGAAAGTCAAAAGAGGCAAGCAGATCAGAGAAGGGTGCCTCAGAAAGAATTTAGAGTGGGGGATAAGGTGTATCCTTATCTGAATATCTGAACCACAGGCAATCTTGTAGAAAGGTAGGTCCCAAATATATAGGGCCTTTCAAAATCACCCGGGTTGTAAATCCAGTGATGATGGAACTGAAGTTGCCAAAAAGCCTCAGGCAGATTCATCTGGTATTTCATTACAATCTTTTAAAGCTCTTTTGAGACTCTGGATTGAGACCAGTCAGAGAACTACCTCCTCCTCCCATTCAAGTTAGGGGAAAGGAGTACCATGAGGTCAAAAAGATTCTTGATTTCAGATACCACAAGGGAAAGTTACAATATCTACTGTGGAAATGCTACCTATTAGCAGATGCAAGCCAGCCCCAAAACCAAAGGGAAATGTAATCTGGACATGACATAAAATTGGATGGCCTCCTCATGCTTACCAATGGTCAGAGGCATGGGTTGAGTGGCGGCCTTAATCGGCCCAGACAGAAGCACCCGACCATCAATGGTCTCCACAATCATAGTAGGATCCACTGAACACAGAGGAATGGCAAAGTGATTAGCAAATGCCTTGTCTGTGAAATTGGTCATTGTGCCAGAGTCCACCAAGGCCATGAGCCGGAATCCTTGGGGATTATTGGCAATGAAGACTTTGGTGTTCAAAATCAAATGACAAGGGGGTCCAGAATCCATGTCCACAGGGCGTGAGCTGGTGTTGGTATGTGCCCGACCCACGGTCTCCCCTAGGTCAGGCTCTGGCCATTTCCCAACAGGGTAGGCTGTGACTGTGGTGCAGAGCCAGGAGCTGATGTCCTGTGTCCAGGGGTGAAATCTAAAATTTGTTACTACTGGTTCTGTGGGCATTGCTTGGTGGGGAGGGGGAGTAATGTGACTGGGTGGGTGTCACCATTTTTTTAAACTTTGAAAACCATTTTTTCTATAACCTCATTGGTGAAGAGGCTGTAAAAAATGCTTTCAAAAGGCTCTGACGATCCCAGCTGAGTTGCCTGATTGGCAGAGACTTTTTTTCTTTTAAATGCCTCTGATGATCAGGCAACTCAGCTTGGATCATCAGAGGCATTTAAAAGAAAAAACTCTTCTTTTTAAAAAATGCCTCTGATGATCCAAGCTGAGTTGCCTGATCGTTAGAGGCATTTAAAAGAAAAAAAGACTCTGCCAATCAGGCAACTCATCTTGGATTGTCAGAGGCATTTAAAAGAAAAAAAAGGTTTTTTTAATTTTAAAAGCTTTTGATGATCCCAGTTGAGCTGCACAATCATCAGAGGCTTTTTTTTTACTTTTAAAAGCATTTTTTCAGCCGAAGAGATTGTAGAAAAAATGCTTTTAAAAGTAAAAAAAAAAAAAGCCTCTGTTGATTGTGCAGCTCAGCTAGGCATGTGGGGGGAGGGGCAGGGACTTTTACTACCGGTTCTCCGTACCACCCACCTCCATCGCTACTGAATCGGATGATCCAGTCTGAACCAGGAGCATTTCATCCCTGCCCACGTCACTTCTTGGGGCAAGAGGCGGTGAAGTGTCCAGGCTCCCCACAATATAAACACAACTCCCCTGCCCGTTGTCTGTCCTCCTCAACTATGGACAGGCGGGGTTTAGCTGCACTGATTTCCTTGGAGCCGGAGACTCACATACAACTGAGTTCACATGGGGTTCCTGATGGGCATGATGAGAAGGCCGAATTCTTGGACGAAATATCACTAACAACCCAGGGAAACATTGTATGCAACAGCAACAACAAATCAAAGCAATGATGACTAATATAACGATGGATACTATTTGTCGCACCCATCCAAAATCTGGGAGCCAAGACCATAACCACTCCGATGGGAATTGTGGAATAGTGGAGTCAATTGGATTATCTTCAATCATGTTTTCCATGTGCTCAATTGTAGCTGAAATATTTGCTTTATGATCAGTAATATACATACAACAATGCGAATGAATCAAAGCACATACACCACCCTTGGCTGCTAAAATAATATCTAAAGCATAACAATTTTATAAAACTACCTAGCTAAAATAGGATAATTAACATTTTCATTTTGTAGCATTCCAGGGATCCAAAGATGTTGTTTCCATCCAGTTTCATTAAAAAGAATAGCATGTATTAAAAGTCCTCCTCTGGCATATGGGGGACGTGCATGCAGATCCAGCAATCAGTCTTGTTTACTAATAGAGAGATATTCTGCACATCCCATATATAGGAATTTTGATTCCAAAGACCTTGTTCTGGAATTCCATGTTGCAAAATCATCATAGTCGCGCAAGGAGGGAAAATACACATAAAAAGAATACACATTATAAAGGTTACAGAATTAGCATTTAAACAAGCAAAAGCCGCTACTAAAAAGTTCTCCGGCGTCTGTGGCACGTTCTTTTCCTGCAGCAATTTTATGGATTGAACAGAAAGGGCTTTAATTTGTCCCCAGGTCACTTGATGAACCTGGTGAGGTGCTCGGTCCCGATCCTGTTGAGGGTTCTGCAGGCTGAGTGAGAAGTTCAGGATTGGGTTTTTCAGTCCTTCGTGCCACGCCATCCTTCCAAGGTTTTACGCACCTAGCAGGAATCCACACCAGACCTGTAGGAGCAAGCACAGCGACATAGCCCCGTCCCCACATCAATAAGGGAACAGGTCCATGCCATTCGGGATTAGGCAATAGTCTATACATTACCTGTGGCTGGGGATGATTTATTCTACTTCCAAAATGATCATCTACTGGAGTTGATAAATTTGTGATATTAAGATGATTCAGAGTAAACAGAACTTTATTCAACCATTCCTGTTTACCAGAGAGACCTATAGGTGTCCCCCCTGTTTTTTTATGTTTGTCCAAAGCAGATTTTAATGTAAAATTTGCTTGCTCCACTATAGCTTGTCCTGTAGAATTTTAAAGTATATCAAAAAGATGTTTAATTTGCCATGTGTCATAAAATTCAGCAAAGGAGCAACTACAATATGCAGGGCCATTGTCTGTTTTAATGTAGAAGGTAGGCCCATGACAGCAAATGTTCGAATACAATGATTAACAACATGTTTAGTGGCTTCTCCTTTCTGAGGAGTAGCCCAAATAAAATGAGAAAAAGTATCGATGGTTACATGAAGATATTTCCAAGGAGCAAAAGAAGGGTATTGGGTTACATCCATTTGACAAAGTTCATCTGCTTTAAATCCTCTTGGATTCACCCCAATGGAAGGAGATGGGGTGATTTGAGAACATTGAGGACATTGTTGTATAATCGCTCTAGCATGATAGAAAGGAATGTGAAATTGTTTCACTAAAGCCTTGGCATTTTGATGAAACATAGAATGACTTTCCCATGGAGTAACAGATAAAACATGCTGCTTCATTGCAGTGTCTGCAACAGCATTTTCTTCTGATAACATACCTGGAAAAGACTGATGACTCCTAATATGTGCAATATAAATTTGATTTTTTCTGAAGTGCAAAAGCTGTTACAACGTTAAAAAGAGAGACAAGAGATCCTCATCCAAAGATGGTGTAACATATGCACCAGGGAGGGAGGTGACAATTTGACAAACATACTGGCTATCTGAAATAATATTAAGGTCTTGAGTTGGAAAGGTTTGCAAAGCCAAAATTACTGCTGCAACCTCTGCATGCTGAGCAGATTTTTGTGGGGGTGTGATTTTAGTAACCCATTTTCCATGCTCAAGCCAGGCAGCTGCACCCCATTTTGGCCCCCATCAGTGAAGACTGTGAGGGCATTCACCAAAGGTTTTAATGAGATACCATTCTGAACTATGATTTCTATCTGATTAAAAGCAAGCAGGCATGGATCTGCAGGAATATGATAAGAGATTTTCCCAACGTAATCAGTCAGTGCTGCTTGCAAAGGAGAGGAGAGGCTAACCATGCACTCCCAATTTTTCAATGGCAAGAGAACTACGATATTAACAAGATCGAGACCTAGAAGGACCTTGCAGCGTTCCCTTCCCTTAAAAATTAACTCTGCATGCATTTGTGCTGGCACACTAATAGTATGACTAGGGCTATGTGAAAGATATAGCCATTCAATTATTAACAAAGAAGGCTTAGGCTTACTTTGTTGTTGGAATTCCTGAGCTAATACCGCTGTAGGTTGTTTTGCAGTTGGAATGATAATCATTAACAAGGGAAGATTTTCCTGACGTCTATCTACCCAAACCAATTTCAATGCTTCATTAAGTTTTGTGAAGACTGCTTTTTGAGTTTGGGTAAGTGTTATCAATTCAGATGGATCTTTCTTATTTTTACCAAATAAGATGGAAATTTCTCACGAAATGGCTGTAGTGCATTGGTCACAAAATACTGACACAAAGTAGGAGAATTAAGCATGCCCTGTGGTAAAACATGCCAATGAAATCATTTAGTTGGCTTGCCATTATGTAAAACATACACGGGGGTAGCAGAGAGCTACTTAAGAGAAAGAGTCTATCCAAAATCAATTTTATATTTTAAAAAAAAAGAAAGAAGGTTCGAACCCCAAATATTAGTATGAATATCCAAAATTGGTAAGGTTGCACTTACCAATTGATGTGGAGAATTGAATCTCTTATATGCTTTACCAAGCTTCAGTGTCAAGCAACCCTTGAAAAAATCACTTATTCTTATAGAGAATTAATAAAGAAAGAAAGGAAGTAACAAACTGAAGTAAAGTCACAGAAGGAGAGGTAGAACCAAAGCCAGCATCCCCACGTGCTCCTGTGCCAGAACATGGGACTTAATAGGGGAGCAAAAGCAATTGAGCAATAGAGGATTGATCAGGAATTTTTAGGAAGAGTTTCAGTGTAATCAGAATTAATAACACCAAAATAAAAAAAACCACCTCTTTTTATGAGAAGAAGATCGAGGTGAGGTAAGATCCACTAAACCAAAGAGAAGAAGGCTCTTGAATTGAGAAGGAATCAATTTAACCTCCTAAAGAGATTAACATTCCACAGATTCCTGAGTGATTAAATCAATGCTGGGGTTGATTTAATCTGCTGTGGCTGGAACTGCAGAAAAGAGACTGGGGGAGGGGACATAGCTATGAGAGAGATACTCTTCTTAGCTCTGTCCCAAACAACATATTGAAGTCAAAATCATTAGAAAAACTTGCTTCCAATCTTCAGAAATCATATGAGATTCATTTTTTATTCGTTCCACCAAGCCTCTGGCAAAATTACCACATTTAAAACAATTGCCAGAAGAATGCTACCCTTTTTGTATAGGCGCAGCTAAAAGATGCTTTTTATAAGTTTCCCGGCAGACCTGCAGCATATCAGACAAGGTATAATCTCCTCTATTAACGATAGACTGCAATGCACGGCAGCAATCCACATTGGCATGTTCATAAGCTAGTCTTTTCATTAACTCTCTGCTAGTTTCCTCATTATCTACTTGCCGCTGAATAACTTCTTGCAATCTATCAATGAAATCAGAGTATGTTTCAGCAGCCCCTTGTTGAATTGCTGCAAAAGATTTATTAGGTTTGCCTGAGATCAGCACTTTCTTAAATGCTTTAATCATGCAGCGCCCTATCACAGAGTAAGCTGGCCGGGGTGTGCTATTGGTTTGTTACTGTATTATAGAAAAAGCACCCACCCCATATAATTGATCTGGTATATACAAACCTCCTGAATTGTTCCCTGCATGAATAGCTTCCCTCTGGTATTCTGAATCCCAATAACATACTGTGCTGGTGTGAGAAGCATGCGAAACAAATCCTTCCAATCTTGTGGAATCAAATTATAGCCATTAGATATGCCCTCCACCATCCCAGTAGTATAGGTGGAACGCAAACCTGTCTCTGTGATGCCTTTCCTCAGCTCTCTCAAAACTTGGTATGGCAAAGGATTCCACTGATATTGGGCTTGTCCTTGGGGATTAACCATCTGTATGACAGGAAAAGCTTGGAGTCCCTCTGCAATTTCTACCCCAATGAGAGTCCCTTTTTGTTGCTCTTCCTGAAACCCTGTTCTGACAGCTGAAAACGTCTCCTGTAAAGGAGAACTCGATAAGGGAGCTGTCAGGGAGCTACTTTCTACTGGTTGCAGCGTAGTTGCAGCAGGAAAAGTCAGCTGAAAATAAGGCGGAGGGGGAGCAGACCCCTGATCAGAAGACAGAGAGAGAGATGGCGATGGTGCCTTGAGTTTATGAGTCCCCGTAACCTCTACTGCTTCTAACTCACGTAACTTAATTCCTGCCATTCCATTACTTTTAAATATTTTCCTCAGTTCTTGTGCATGAAACTCCTGCAGAACTGAGATTTCTCCTCCCATACTCATGAAATTTTGGGAGCGAAGTTTGCTGAGATGCACCTGGGCTTATCACATCGGGGTCACCAGATGTTGTTTCAATGAAGAAAGACACATAGGCAGGAAGATGGTTCACGGGAAGGCCCTTCGGTGGGAAGGCACCTTGTTGAAGGCATCCCGACCCCATCCAGAAGGCTCCCTTTTATTGTCATTTTACAACTACCATGGCAAAACATTAATCAACGCTTACTTGCACTGATTGGCTAAAGAAGGCTCATGAATTCCATGTGGACCCCTCATATTCTTCCTGTAACAAACAATGCCTAGTGCTGGGTACCCATGCCTTGCATATTTGAGATAGGGTCTCTGCCAGACATCCTGTCTTTACATTCCTGATGAGATTAGGACTTTGTGCTGACATTGTTTACTCAGCGTGGTTTGCCAGCCACTGAGATAACACCATCTCCACAAGGGCCACTGCTGTACCCTCGCATCAATTCTGAGGCACAGACGAACCAGCTCGTTAAGAGTTGGAGGAATGTCCACTCTAGCCAACTCATCCTATAAAGCCTCCAACAAGCCCTCCTGGAATACATCCAAAAGTGCTGCCTCATTCCAGGCCGAGTCCTGGTTTAGCAAATGGAATTCACTAATGTATTCCTGTAGGGGTTCAAGGACTTCAACTGTTTGGTGGATGTTTGTGCTTTGATAGGGTCCTCGTACATTTGCTGCAAGTGCTTACAAAACCCTCAAAAGTCATTAAGCAGCAGACTGTTCTGGACCAACAGGGGCTTGGCCCAATGAGCAGGCTGATAATGAATCTGACTTTATCCCGGTCATTGAGAAAATCCTCAGCTCACAAACTCATGAATAAATTGCATTGTCCAAGAAAAGGTGGGAACATTTCCAAATTACCAGCAAACTTATCTAGCACAGCTACTGGGCAGTTTCTCCGAGGAGGAGGAGGAGGAGCAGGTGAAGACATTTGGACTTGAAGCTGAGCCAGCTGGCCAGTCATCAAAGCTAACTGCTGCCGAAGCTGTGCGTTCTCTTCACTCAGCTGTTCCATCTTAATCAAGGTTTGTGTGTGTGTGTTTAGGCAGGAAGCAAACTGTTCTGCCCCAGCTACAGACCCCAAAGAACGCAGTATATACAAAGTCCATACAAACCTTAATTTACTAATTAAGGACTACTTATGAGCTTTCTTAGTAGTTGTTCGAACACAAGTACAATTTAAATCAGTCTTTTCTGAACAAGGGCTGTTAATTTAACATCATTAACAGCCGACAAGAATTCAAAGAATAATAACTCAGTTCTGAGGCACAGTATTTCAGATAACCATAATCTTACTGTGGTTGGCAGAATGCTCAGAAGCAATTTGCAGGAAAACTGATAAGAGAAAAACAAGAGCCCAAATCAAACGTTTCTGGAATCAAGACTCGAAGGAATGTGAATGAAGTTATTTCCTGCAAATTGCATCAGTCGTTGTCCTTCCTTAAATAGGCTAGGGGAGTGGCCAACTAACTCCAAGCTTTACTCTTGAGGAGACCTCCTCCTGAGGAGCCACTCCTGCCTTTTCGCAGCTCTGCACGCTCGTGTATCAAGAAGAGGCTCCTCCTCTTCTTCCTCTTCACTTATGGGAGCTTCTGGAGGTTCTGAAGGTCCTGGCTGAATCCCCACCTCTGGCACCACATCTTTTCCAACCTCCTCCTTGTCTGACTCGAATGCCAACTGCACATGCTGCTGGCGCAGCACCACACCAGCCTCCTCGCTGTTGAAATCAGCTACTAACTGCACAGGCCACTGACAGGCCACAACACAACCTCCACAATGGCAACCCAGTTATGTTGCTGATAATTTATGTAACATCTAAGGTATTGTTTCAACACCGAGTTAGTTCTTTCTCAAGCTCCATTAGTCTGAGGGTGGTGGGCGGAGTTTAACTGCTGGCCAGAGCCTAACAACTCCAGGAACTACTTCCAGAAGTGGGAGGCGAACTGAACCCCTGTCCGAGATTATTCACTCTGGAGCCCTGTGTAATCTATACACATGCTGGACAAACAGTTTAGCCAGAGTTTTAGCCGAAGGAATCTTGGGACATGGGATAAAATGCACTTGCTTAGAAAACAAATCAGTGATCATCCAAATGACCATATTTCCTCCACTTTCAGGCAACTCAACAATAAAATCCATGGATATCTCCTTCCTTAATCTGAACTCTATAATACACCTCCTGTAAGTCCACAATGTGAGTAGCGTAGGGGGGTAATGCCTCCTACAAAGGCAGCATTTAAGATCCAGCTGCTGCAATTACTGGCGAGTTCAATCCCAGGCAGGCTCAAGGTCGACTCAACCTTCCATCCTTTATAAGGTGGGTAAATTGAGGACCCAGTTTGTTGGGGGCAATAAGCTGACTTTGTATAAAATATAAATATACAAAAGTATGAAGGCTATTGCTTAACGCATTGTAAGCCGCCCTGAGTCTCCGGAGAAGGGCAGCATATAAATAAATTTTTTTAAAAAAAATGTGTTCCGTTGCGACCGCTACCAACTCACTCGACACTTTGGCCATGCAATCTCCCCTCTCTTCCCTTGCTGGTTAGAGCAGATGCACAACACACCCATTCTCCAATTTACGTTCGGGTTCCATTTTCAGAGCCAGGGCAACCCAAGTAGGAGGGGTCATTCCATGACAGGGTCCACATTAAAGCTCAGAGTTTCTTGGTAATCCCCCATCCTCATCTCAATCAGTTTGGTTACAAAATGGGCTGCCCTCCCAGCTACCGACCCGTCTAGCTGACAGAATGTGATGGGCCTTTTCATCGTTTTTAGTCTTAGACCCATCTTTTCCACAATCTCAGGGCTGATGACACACCTTGTGCATCCTGAATCTAGAAGGGCTAGCATCTTCCCGTGGGCCCCGATGGAAGATACCTTTAGCTCTACTGGGATGGTCATGGGTCCCCCTCTCTGACTTACCAGGAGGTCCTTGTCAGAATCAGTTTTGGTTTTGCTGTCATCGGCAGGGGTCAGAGTTCCCAACTCACCGTGTTTCAGGGGAGTGAACTTAATGACTTGCTCCCCTTTTAGGGTGGTCTCGCAGGGTTTTGCGGGAGGTTTGTCGGCTCTCTTCCCTCCACTAGGGGTCACCTTGGGTCCAGGCTTAGAGAAACACTCAGCCGCTCGATGCTCCTCCTTTCCACATATGAAGCATGTGGTGGACTTCGACTTGGAGCCTGCGGGTCCCCCTGCAGCCTTTGGAGCCCCCTTGTGAGGTGAGGAGGGTGGTTTTATCCAGGTGTTCCCACCATGGTAATGATCTCTGGCCAGGTCAATTTCCATGTCAGCAGTCAGCACATACCAACTTTGAAGATCCTTAGGGGCCCCTCTGGAGCAGCAATCCTTATAGACATCCTTATTAAGGCCATCCTTATAGCTTTCCGGCAGGGCTACTTCTGACCACCCTCTCTTGTAGTGCACCAGCTCGTGGAACTCCTGGGTGTACTCCACCACTGATCTCCGCCCCTGATGTATGGACTTCATTCTGATTCTCGCCCTTCACTCAGCTAATGGCTCCTTAAACTGCATTCTGAGGGCTGCCATGAACTGGTCATAATTTCTCATCAGAGGGGAATCTTCATTATGGAGTCCCACCATCCACTCAGCTGCCCCCCCCCCCCACATCCAGGGCCCTGATAACATATCTCATGCATGCGGCATCTGAGGAGCAATCCTCCCCCAAGTCTTGGGTTGAGAAGAATCCCAATCCTTTTGGATCTCCCTCATATTTTACTGATAGCAAGGGAATTTTGGGCTTTTTTCGCCTCCATGGCAATGCCCGCCCAGCAGGGGGGCCCTGGATCGCAGCAGCTGCTTGAGTTCCAGAGGCCTGAGCTGTCTCTTCCTGAGCTTGGGCTCTCTCTTCTATGCAAGCAGCAGCCTCAATTTCACCCCCGGGGCATTCAGCCTCCTCCCCAGCAGGCAACCCTTGGGCAGGCAATCCATACCTTTCACGGGCTCTTTGACTCTCACAAGTGTCTCTCAGTAGTTGCAAAGTCTGGGTCATCAGGAGATTTTCTTTCTGCTCTTCCTGCCAGGCAGCATCTCCGCCTCAGCATCTGGTAGTTGTTACTCCTTGGGGGGTCTTCTCCAGCTCCGGCAACCTCCCCATGTCCAGCGACCATTTGGCTCTCTCCAGCTTTTCCTCAAGCTGTAAATCAGCTATCCACTCCGAAGCCTCCCAGCTGGGGCGTGACTGAGAGGTAGTGGAACTAGCAGCTCCCATGTCTTCCTGGTTGCTATCTTGGTCAGACATTCTTTGCTCAGCCCCCATGGTAGTTTTCTGGGATGGCTGTTAATTGCAGACCTTGCTTAATGTCAAGTATACCTCCTTTCAGTACTCAAGAAAGAAAAACCCCAATTCCATTTTCATAGAGAAAGGTACTTTTACTGAGTATGAACTGAATGCAACCAAAGAAAAGCAAGGTCTGAGGCAATAGGCGCGAAAATCACATATAGAAAGCATCCTTAAAAACCTCCCGACAAAGGTCCAGTCAGGATTATTCAATCCCCATTCCCCCAAGGGGTCATGTGGGGTGCAGCTTCCAATGGCTCCATCCTTCTGGTATGCCAGGACAGTTGACCTTGACTGGTTATCAGTGCGCCTTGAAGCCGAAGAAAAACGCTGAGGAAAACTTTCTCCAATTCACTCCACCAGCTGACTTCCCCCATCCCAACTAACCAGATAGCTCCCCACTCCCCCCATTTCAATGGCAGCAGTAGCAAGCACGCAATGTAAAAGTGGAGGTTGACACTCATATTGGCTGTATAGAAGAGCTAATCAAATTTACTAAGGTTCTGTTCTAGTGTATTTGAAATTGCTGCCAATTTGGTCTTTTTGCTTGGCTCCAGAAACTGAATTAGTACATGTTCATACTTGTTGGAATTTTTGATATACCCAGTCTTCTAGCCCCTGTAGAAAAGGCAAAGTAATGAATAGAATAGAATAGAATAGAATAGAATAGAATAGAATAGAATAGAATAGAATAGAATAGAATAGAATAGAATAGAATAGAATAGAATAGAATAGAATAGAATAGAATTCTTTATTGGCCAAGTGTGATTGGACACACAAGGAATTTGTCTTTGGTGCATATGTTCTCAGTGTACATAAAAAGACACACTCATCAAGAATCACAGGGCACAACACCCAGTGACAGTCATGCAGTGCAATAAGCAATCAAATCATACTAAGAAACAATTAATATAAATATAAATCGCAAGGATACAAGCATAAGGGGAAGGAGATGGGTGGTGGAAATAATGAGAATGTTCTTTCTATGCCAACTCAGGAAGCTGAAATTGTCCAAGGAGCTGCTGATACAGTTCTATAGAGGAACTATTGAGTCTGTCATCTGCACCTCTATAACTGTCTGGTTTGGCTCTGCAACCCAACAAGACAGACACAGACTTCAGAGGATAATTAGAACTGCAGAAAAAACAATTACTACCAACCTGCCTTCCATTGAGGATCTGTATACTGCACAAGTCAAAAAGAGGGCTATGAAAATATTTACAGACCCCTTGGATCCTGGACATAAATTGTTTCAACTCCTGCCCTCAAAACAACACTATAGAGCACTGCACACCAAGACAATTAGATACAAGAACAGTTTTTCTCCCAAACGCCATCACTCTGCTAAACAAATAATTCCTTCAACACTGTCAAACTATTCACATTAGGCTGCATTACTATTGCTATTGGTCTTCTCTGTTGTGCTTTTCTGATGATGCTTTTGATGTTAGGTGTCCATTTTAGGTCTTGAGATATAATAGAACCTTCAAGGTTCTGGTTACCACCTTTAGAGTGCTCCATGGCTTAGGACCTGGTTATTTATGGGACCGCCTGCTGCCACCAGTAGCCTCCCACCGGCCAGTACACTCTCATAGAGAGGGGCTCCTCCAGGTGCCATCGGCCAAACAGTGTCGATTGGCGGCTCCCAGGGGGAGAACCTTCTCTGTCACCTATTACCTGGAATGAGCTCCCCCCGGAGATACGGAGGATCCCAGATCTACACACCTTCCGCCATGCCCTCAAGACCTTTTTATTTCATCAGGCTGGCCTGGCCTAATTTTTTTTCCCTTTTAAAATGTAAATTTTAAATCTGTTTTAACTATTGGGGTGTTTTAAATTTGTCTTGGGCCAAATTGTTTAATGCCATTTTATATTGCTTTTAAATTTTTTGTATTTATGTGTTTTACTTCTGGCTGTTCACCACCCTAAGTCCTTCGGGAGTAGGGCGGTATACAAATCTAATAAAAATAAAAGTAAAGTAAAGTAAGAACTTAGAAATTTGAAAGTCTCTACTGTTGATACTGTCTAGTATTGTAAGAGGTGGTAGAATGGAAGAGTTTCTCCTAAAGTCTACCACCATTTCTACAGTTTTGAGTGTGTTCAGTTCCAGATTGTTCTGGTCACACCACAAGGCTAATTGTTCAACCTCCCATATGTATGCATATTCATCATTGTTTCAAATGAGAGCAATCAATGTTGTATCATCTGCAAACTTCAGTAGTTTAACAAATGGATCATTTGAGATGCAGTCATTGGTATATAAAGAGAAGAGAAATGGAAAAAGTACATATCCTTGGTTGTGTACTTTGTGTAGCTTGTGATCTTGGTTGTGTACTTGGTTGTGTAGCTTGTGATCCACTTACAAGTGTGTTCAGGTACTGCTAGATGATTTAGTTTAGTTAGAAGAATGTCTGGTATGATGGTATTGAATGCTGAACTAAAGTCTACAAAGAGGACCCTTGCGTAGGTCTTTGGAGATTCAAGATGTTGTAGGATGTAGTGCAGAGCCATATTAACAGCATCATCTGTCGATCTATTTGCTCGGTATGCAAATTGCAGGGGGTCTAACAGCAGATCCATAATAGTTTTCAAATGGGACAGTACTAGCCTTTCAAAGGTTTTCATAACTACAGATGTTAGAGCAACTGGTCTGTAGTCGTTCAGTTCCTTGATGGAGAGCTTCTTCAGCACTGGGATGATAGTGGAGCATTTGAAGAAAGAAGGAACATGGCACATTTCTAGTGATTTATTGAAAATGTGGGTGAAGATGGGGGCCAATTGGTCAGCACAGACTTTTAAGCAAGAAGGAGATATCTTGTCTGGACCTGCTACTTTTCCTGGCTTTTGTCTGTGAAATAGATCTTGCACTTCCTTTTCTGTGATCACCAGGGGTTGTGACCCAATGGGATGGGGTCAGTTGCAGGAGGCTTAGCTGTTGTTGGTGTGTCTGGGATGAGAGTTGTGGAAATCGATGGCTGTAGTTTCCTTTCAAACCTGCAGTAAACACATTCAGGTCATCTGTCAGTTGTTGATTTCCTTCAGCCTGGGAAGGTTTGCCATAACCAGTGATATTTTTAAGAGTTTTCCACATGTTTGCTGGTTCATTTGTTGAGAACTGATTTCTTAGCTTTTTGGAGTAGCTTCTTTTTGCTGCTCTGATCTCCCTTGTTATATGTTTCTGACCTGATTGTACAGCATTCTATCACATTTTCTGTAAGCTTCCTCTTTGGTACGCCGTAGCTGCTTAAGTTTAGCTGTGAACCAAGGTTTATTGTTACTGTGTATTTGAAAGTTCCTGGTCGGTACACATAGGTCTTCACAGAAGCTGACATATGATGTTACAGTATCTGTTATGACCCAGGCCCAAGTTTGTATTAAATATAAACAGTTCAAAAACAAACAGACTTTATTAGAACAGCTGAGAATTAACTCATTCTCAGCGTAGTCCAAACTAAATTAAAGCAAATTCTTCAAAACACCATTCCTCAGTTTATCACTGATCTTGGGATAATTTGGGAAACTGCCAAAGGCTTTTCTTGGCAAAAGTTCAGAAGCAGAAGACACTGACAAGAAATGAATACAGAGAAATGAAAAGCAAGTCTCTCAACGTTGTTTTCTGGCAAAGAGGCCAAGAGCCATTGCTGGTCTTTTAAGCCTTATAGGAGGGCCAATAATCTCTTGACCCTTCTCCTGAGTTGTCCTCTCTGCTTTATCTGCTCCTGCCTTCTGGCAGCTCTTCCCATATGTGTACTAGGAACAGGCTCCTCCTATTCCTCTGCCTCTCTACTGTCAGGCTCTGGAGGCTCCGAAGTCCGCACATCACTCCCCGATGGCCCTGGACCCATCTCTGCCTCCGAAGCAGAGCCCTCATCCAGGCCTTTCCCAGCCTCCAGGACTGGCCCATGTTCTTCCTCAGCCTCATCTCTGTCTGACTCCGATGCAAACTCTGCAGGCTGCTGGCAAACCACAACAGCTGGCAAGGCAAGTCAGGTGTTGGGCTGTGCGAGACCTGGTAAGTAGGGCAGCTCCACCCTATCCCCACCCTAGCTTAAATTTTCCCCATGCGCCTTACCCACCCGTGCACCCCATAGTGGGCGGGGTCTTAACTAGGGAATATTTTGGGGGTAGGATTTATATTGGGCACATGTATAAAAATCAAGCTAGGACTATTTTTTGGGGTAGGTCGTACTTTTGGAGAAACACAGTAATATTTCTGAAATTGCGGACAGTGAGCCTGGGACACCTATGAATCTGATTGTCAGTGTAACATATTTTTACTTTTTTAAATTTTTATTTTCCATTTTTCCAATTTACATAACAATAAGCATTTTTAACAGTACTGTGTCATATGTCTCTTACAGTTATCTACATTTATTTCTATACATTTTTGTTTCTCTGTTCTAACCACTTATACCACTTATCCCAAATTTCATAAAATTCTCTTAAACTTCTTCCTTGCCTTTTATTTCTAAAGTGAGCTTATACATCTTGGCACATTCTAATATCTTAAGAATAATCCTCTCATTGGCTGGTATATTTTCAAGTTTCCAACATTGGGCATAAACAATTTGTGCTGCTGTTACTATAGGTAAAATGATATGTTGGAGTTGCTTCTTTATCTTTTGATTAATTATTAGTAATAAAAATAATTCAGGTTTAAATTCAATTTGTTCTCCTGTTATCTCCTGTAATCATCTCCTTATCTGTTCCCAATATTTCTTTGCTTTGGGGCATTGCCACCACATGTAATAAAATGTTCCGTCCTTATATTTACACTTCCAACAGTCCGGTTTCATATTTGTGTACATTTTAGCCAATCTCACCAGTGTTAAATGCACCTATAAAACATTTTGTTCTGATTTTCTTCATTTGTGGTTGATAATGTTAATTTACAGTTTTTGTTCCATAATATTTCCCATTGCTCTAAATTTATATTACGGCCTACATTTTGTGTCCATGCTATCATTGGACCCTTCACTATTTCTTCTTTGATTTCTACTTCTAATAGATATTTATATGCTTTTGTTATAAATTTTTCTTCCTTGCCGGTCAATATTCTATCCAATTGTTGTGGTACTGCTTGAATTCCATATTCTTCCATATCTTTTCTATATCTCGACTGTGTCTGTAGATATGGCCACCAGTCTATAATTATATCCTGTTCTTTTAATTCTTCATTTGATTTAAGCTTCCCCTGGCTATCTAATAGTTCTTTATATTTTATCATCTTTTTTTTTTATCTAATGTGTTCGGATAAATCGCTGCCTCCATTGGTGAAACCCAGTTTGGCAATTTCATATTATGTTTCCTTTTAATGTTTCCCCATGTCCATATCAATGCTTCTGTCAGATCCCTAAAAGTGATACTGCCATTCAATTGGGAGAAGGGGGAGACTTGGATTCAATTTACTAGCATTTTTTACAACTTATATCCTGGCACAAAAGAGCCCTGAGATCCTCTTAATGTTGAGGAATGTTTATGACAGCCATGTGGGATGTTTCACTTTAAAGAATAAAGGAGAAATAATGAGAATACATACTTATGTATGAACTTATTCAGGGCAGCTGGTAAAGAAAACATCTTCACACTTGTGTATTGGCTAAAATCTGCATTCTGTTTTAAGGGAGGGGTCTCTACTGCTTTAATCTTACTTGTCTTGTCTAAGGGCATTCAGATCTTGCTTTGAATCCATTGCTGTCACTTCTGCTTAATAAAAGGGTCCTTTTGAAATACTACGTTTCAAGAGTTTTTACTTTCTTAAGTTGGAAGGAGAGGCAAGCCTTACAGCTTCTCTTATTTGCTGTCGGTAAAAATATGAGTGTGCCTTATTATGTTTATCCCTTAGGAAGGCAAGCCAACCTGCCTGTAAGTCAGTGATGGCTAACCTTTTTGCCATCACGTGCCAAAAGCAGAGGGAGCATGGGGTCACACGCATGCGTGACCACATCCATAATTCTATGTGGCCCGCTCCCCCGTGCTCACCCCGCATTTGGCACATGATGGCACAGTGGGCCCAGTAGGCCTGTTTTTTGCTCTTCCCAGGCTCCAGAGCCTTTCTAGGAGCCTGGGTAGGGCAAAAACGGCCTTCCCCACCCTCCCAAAGGCCCTCTGGAGGCCAGAAACAGTATGTTTCCTGACTTCTGGTGGGCCCAGAAGGCCCAGAAATCAGCTGGCTGGCACACGCATGTGTGCTGGAGCTGAGCTTGCGTGCTCACCAATATGGCTCCGTGTGCCACCTGTGGCACCCGTGCCATAGGTTCGCCATCCCAGCTGTAGGTCATGTCCTTCAATCATTAAAACCCTTTTATTGTCTAAGTTTATCCAAGCTCTGATCCATAATAGCTCTGCAGCTTGATAATAAAGTTCCCATTTTGGGAGTCCAAACCCACCTCTGCTTCTACTATCTTGTAACATTTTATTTATTTATTTATTAGTCACATTTCTATGCCGCCCAACTCCCTAGGGACTCTGGGTGGCTTACAGCAAAAAAACAATGCAAACAATATCCCGTAAAATTTTTTAAAAAGAACATTAAAAACCCATACACTCCATTCCATAGCCGGGTCTCGCAAGATCGCCATAGTGAGATCAACAGGTCCAGGCCTGCTGGAAAAGCCACGGATAAAGCCATATTTATCTGTGCTTTCTTACCCAGCCAAATAAATGTTTTAATTATTTTATCTAATTCCTCAAAGAATCTCCTTTCCAATTTTATAGGGACTGTCTGGAATAGATATAATTATTGTTTTCTTGAACTTCCCTCCAAATCTCATATCTTTGATCTGTTGGAACAAAAACTGCCAATTAAAATTATCGAATGCTTTCTGGGCGTCTAAAAATATTAGTGCCACCTGTTTATCAGGATGTGCTTCATAGTACTCTAAGACATTTAACACCATTCTTATATTGTTCCTAATTTGCCTTGTAGGTAGAAAACCATTTTGGTCTGAATGTATTATTTCATTTAATATTAATTTCAACCTTTCTGCAATTATAATAGTAAAAAAATTGTAATTGTGTTCAACAGGGAGATTGGCCTGTAATTATTTATTTATTTGGGGTCTGTAACTTCCTTTAGAATAAGGGATATATAAACTTCAGCCCAGGAGTCTGGTAATTTAGCCACCTCCAATATATCATTATATACTTCCAGTAGTATCATTTCAAAATCCTCATACAAACTCTTATATACTTCCCCTGGAAGTTCGTCTGGCCCCAATAAAGGTTTTATTACTTTTTTGTTTTTGCACTGCTCTTTTTAATTCTGTGGCTGTTATCTCTTTATTTAATATTTCCCTCTGCTCTTCTTTTAGTTCCAGCAAACCATTAATCTTTTAAGTTCTGTTTTATGTTCTCCGCGTCTATTTCTTCTTTTTTATATAGCACCTCAAAGAAATTCTGGATTATTTTTGTCCTTTTTCCCATTTTGTAATGTAACTCTCCATTTTCATCCTGTAATTCCTGAATCAATCTTTTTTCCCTATCCTTTTCTAATTTATAGGATAGCCACCTCCTGGGCTTGTTTGCATGTTCAAAAAAAAATTATTTTGCCACTTTCAATTCACTTGCCCTTTCATCTTGCTCTACTGTTTATGTTTAGTTTATGTTTAGCCAGAACCATTTTCCCTTTAATTTTTTTCATCCTGGGGCTCTTTGTAATTTAGATTCTAATTTTTTAATCTCCTCCTGCAGTGTATTTTGCATTTGCTTTCTCTCCCTCTCTCTCTCTCTCTCTCTCTCTCTCTCTCTCTCTCTCTCTCTCTCTTTGCTGTTTAAGCTATCACTACCCCTTAGGTATGCTTTAGCCGTATCCAATATAAAGTGTAATGATGTTAGTTGTTTTGTATTTTCTGTAAAAAAATAATTCCATTTCTTTTTTAATCTTTAAAATAAATTATTTTTCCTTTAAAATTTTGGGGGCTTCCGATGGCAATGTTGTGGCAGTGCAGAGGAAAGAGGATGGTCTCTGTCCTTTAATTCTGATTTTTTCACTATTGGGGACCATTCGGGTCCCCAATAGCGTGGAGCCTGGAGAGCCATGTGAAATAAAGGGGAAGCCTGGGGGGTAGCGAGGTGAAAGCCTGCAACAAAAGAAAACCCCTTAAACCTGGCATGAAAGTGTCTGCTATTGTGAGATGGCAGGCCCGAGGCCATGACTAGTCACAGATGATGTGGAAGCAAGGATATATTTAACAGACTGTGTCATTGAAGTGAGTAAAAATATCCCAAAACTGTAATAGAAGAAAAGAGCCTAAAGAAAGAGTAAGTCCTTGATTTTTGATGAAAGAAAGAAGCTCAATTTGGAAGGGAATCCTCAAAGCAAGCAGCAACCCAGCAGGAAGAGCTGTGAGTCAGCAAATTAAAATAATTTAAAATTGAGAGAAGGGAGACAAAGAACTTTGTGGCAAGAGCTTTAGGAGCAAAGGAGCAGCAAGAAAATGGCTGGGAGAGGATTAGAAGGTGTAATTTGAAACCCAGAATGAAGAAAGAGTGGAAATAGAGGAAAGAGAAAAGGGAGATGGTAGAGCGAAGACAAGAGATGGTGGAATGAGCAAGAAGAGATGATGGGCGACAGACAGCTAGAAGGCGGAGAAAAATTAGTGGTCCAGGAGATCGGCGAGGGAAGTGAAAAAATCAAAGGAAAGCAAATTGAGATGGAGAAGGAGCGGTACGTAACGGAAGGTTGAAGAAAGTAAAAGAGACAGAGAGAGGATTTGACACGGCGGCAAGAGTGACAGGAGTGGATTGGCAGCAGATCAAGGAAGATTAGAGAAGGAAACTGCCTCCTTAGAGAGACTGTGAGCCGAGTAGGAGGAAAAAAAGGAAGCGAACTGTGTTGGAGAAGAAGAGAGGTTCAGGAGTGGAAGAGAAAGGAGGGACAGTGGATAGAGAAGAGAAAGAAAAACGATGAAACAGATGTTCAGAGAGAAAGTGTGAAATTAATAGGCTGCTAGCTAAATAAGGAAAGATTAAAGGGATTAAATGTATAGGCTATATATACATACTTTATATACAGATAGAAGTATAGTAATAATTGATTTAGAGTTATAAGTATAATTTATTTACAATTAATTGACTGATAGATATAGATATAGATATAGATATAGATATAGATATAGATAGATAGATAGATAGATAGATAGATATAGATATAGATATAGATATAGATATAGATATAGATATAGATATAGATATAGATATAGATATAGATATAGATATAGATATAGATATAGATATATATATATATATATATATATATATATATATATATATATATATATATATATATATATGTTTTTCCTTTAAGCCAGGTTTTTCCTACGTAGCCAAGATTTTTCTGGAACCATAATTGAGCGAAATCACATTCATTACATTTTGGGTTCTTTCTCCATCTTTTCACTCTGGCAGCAAACAGAATCTTGTGCTGCATTCTGGGAGACCTATATAGCTATTTCTGGCTCGTTAGCCATCCTCAGTAGGCCACACCCACATCTTATGTTCCTCCCTGTAAAGGCCCAAAGTCTATTTTCTTACTTTTCGTAGGTTTAATGTGTGTTTTTCCTTTAAGCCAGGTTTTTCCTACGTAGCCAAGATTTTTCTGGAACCACAATTGAGCGAAATCACATTCACTACACTCTGGGTTCTTTTCACTCTGGCAGCAAACAGAAACTTGTGCTGCATTCTGGGAGACCTATATAGCTATTTCTGGCTCGTTAGCCATCCTCATAGGCCACACCCACATCTCATGTTCCTCCCTGTAAAGGACCAATGTCTATTTTCTTACTTTTCATAGGTTTAATGTGTATTTTTCCTTTAAGCCAGGTTTTTCCTACGTAGCCATTAAAAAATGGAGAAAGAACCCAGAATGTAGTGAATGTGATTTCGCTCAATTGTGGTTCCAGAAAAATCTTGGAGATATATATATATATATATATATATATATATATATATATATATATATATATATATATATTAATTTGAGTGTTGTGAAAATAATACTTATAGACATTTATATAAATATATAGTAACAAATAATTAGAGGCTAAGAGGATTAAGTTAGGGTATTAAGACAGGATTAAGGTATAAAGGAATAAAGAAGAGTTAAGAGAACAAACAGCATTGTATTCAAGGTACTGCCAAGAATGGTTATAAAAGGAATTGAGTAGATTTGAATTAAGTTGAGAATTAATTAAAAGAATACTGTAAACTTGAGTAATATGACAAGCACTACAACGACAACATTGAGAACAGGAAAGAAAACAACATCAAGCCCATCACTGACACTCTCATCCCCATCAGGTCAGAAAACAATAGAAGGAATGCTGGGGACAGAAAAACAGAGCGTAATATCAAACATGCAAACTATGCAGACAACATTATTGGCCATCCAGGAAACGATGATGAAGATGCAGGAAACAATGTCTAAAAATCATATAGAATTGAAAGGAGATATGAATAAATTGGATAATAGGATAGAGATGATACAAAAAACAATTGAGAAAAATGAAGAAAGAATAAAGACAGTGGAAGTGAGGTCAGAACAAATGGGAAAAAAAGTAGACAAAAAATTGATGGCGATGAACAAGGGACTCAAAGAATCAATTATCCACCTGGAAATGGAGAGACCTGCATTCTATTTAAGATTCCAGAATGTAATGAAAGAAAAGAAAGAAGACTTGGGCACTATTATGGCAGGGCTGATAGTGGGAGTATTACAAAGGGATAGGCAAGAAATATTATTGGAGATCGATGACGCTTACTGAATTCACACAAACTATGCTAGGCATAATAGACTGCCATGATAAGTTCATATAAGATTTGTGAGAAAGAAAGTCAGAGACATAATTTATAAGGTTACGAGAGATGACCCAATGATTTATAAAGATAAAGAAATACAAAGAGTAAAACAAGTCCCAAAGAAAGTAAGAGAACAGAGAAGAAACTATAGGTTTCTCGCTGCACAGCTGATTAAAAGAAATATACTATCTCTCAGCCCCTCTGGAGCCACCAGTGCTTCACCGGGTGCAAACGAACATGCACACACAAAAAGGAGGATTTGTTCCAAAACCCGGGTTAATGGAGGCAACACAGCAGCATATAGTAGAGACTGAGCTGCTAAGCAAAACAAAGTCAGAGACGCCCTAGCTCTCCTCCCGTACTGTTTTATAGGGCATGGATACAGTTAACTATCATTAGGCAGGCAATGATTTCTCACAGCTGTCACAATCAAAGCTGCTGCTTGTTCCATTCATGCTCGTTGCAGGCATAGGATATCATTCCCCTCCACACTCTTATCTCTTCAGCAGCTGATTTACGTGCCCATTCCACCCCCCCTCTTCTTGCCTTCTGTCCATCACCCACTATTAGTGTACATGGTGTCCTAATGCAACACCCTCCTCCACCGTGTTCTATTGCTGGAATCTGTCAGTATTCTCCGGATCCCCTTCATGGTCTTCAATACCATCCATCAAGGGGCTTTTGACACTCAACATGCACCTCCCCCCAGGTCTCATCCTGTAGAGACAAAAAGATAGGATTAGTAGGTCTTTTCCCTTAGGGATAGCTCCCAGGTTTGTGTGGGTGTGCTCTATGGAATCACTTCAGCAATCGAGGGGCATTTAGATCCTTTGGTCGTACCCATGTTGCATCTGTGTCGGGGTATCCTTTCCACTGCACCAGGTATCTAAGTGTCCCGTGATACAGTTTTGAGTATTTTCTCTACTTCATATATGTTTCCTGTCACTGGTCCTGGGCTTGTTCCAGGAGATCACATGTCAATAGCCGGTTTTAGGAGGCTACTGTGGAATACGGGGTGTATCCTTTTTAGTAGAGGTGGAAGTCTCAAGGAGATGGTGACGGGGTTTATGACCTTAGTAATGGTGAAGGGGTCTATATATTTGGGGCCTAGCTTTTTGCTGGGTATACGCAATTTTATATGTTTAGTAGGTAAGTATACCTTATCCCCCACCCTTAAAGTGTGGGACATCACTCCTCCTCTTGTCAGCTTGCTGTTTATATGCTTTTGTGGCTTTTGTTAACACATTCTTTATATGTGGCCAAACCCTGTTTATTTTCCTCGTCCAGTCGCCAGGCGTATGTGATGTTTGTGTTTGTATATCAAGTTCTGTATATCGTCCAGTCGCTAGGCATATGTGATGTATGTTTGTATATCGAGTTCTGGGATAGCGGGAAACTCCTTTCCTGACATCACCTGAAATGGAGTATATCCTGTGCTACTATGTACTGTATTATTGTAGGCTGACTCAGCCTACCAATCATCCTGTTGGTAGGATACATAGGAGCATAGATATCTCTCCACCATTACATTGGCTCGCTCAACCACCCCATTGGATGGGGCAGCCAAGCCCCCCCATTATGCATGGAATGCAGAACTAAGTCCTTGGTCAGTTCCTATTTGTCATAGGAACAGTTTCCAGAATCAGGCAGTAAATTGAGGACCTCTATTGGATATAACCCATTTAGGTACACCATGGAGACAATATATGTGCTGAATGAACAGTTTTGCCAGACGTCTAGCAGAAGGCAGACTTTTACATGAGATGAAATGTGCCTGTTTAGAGAACAGGTCAATGACCGTCCAGATTACAGTATGTCCTTTGCTCTTAGGTAGCTCAACAACAAAATCCATGGCTACCTCATCCCATGGTCTACATGGGTCAGCGGCTGACTATAATAGGCTGGGTGGTTTCCCTACTAGTGGCTTGGCTACTGCACAGACAGTACAGCCCTATATGTATTCCTCTACATGGTTCCATATGCGCGGCCACCAGAATTGCCATTGTAGTAAATGTAATGTTTTGATGAACCCAAAATGTCCGGCCATTTTCACATCATGACATTGTTTTAATATTTTGTCCCTTAAGTGGTTTGGGATATACAATTTGTCTCCCCTCCATGCCAATCCTCCTCTCTGCATCACTAATTGGTGACTCATTGCTAACCAGGGGTCCGTCACTATTTCCTTTTTTAAATCTACTATCCAGGGGGATACTGCCTGGGGTACATCTCTTACTTGTTTTCCTGTTTGCTGAGGCAGCAGCAAGGATTGTGGTGAGTCATCCCACTTACTCTCATATTGGGGCATATGAGATAGAGCATCTACTAAATTTTTCCCGCCTGGTATGGTCTTCAGTGTAAATGTAAACTTGCAGAAATATTTTGCCCATCTTGCTTGTTTGGGTGATAACCTATGGGGTGTCTGCAGGGCCTCAAAGTTCTTATGATCCATCAATACTTCGGACTGCACATTGGTGCCTTCTAGCAAATGTCTCCAGGTCTCCAGCCCATTTGATGGCATAAACCTCCTTTTCCCACATGGTCCAGTTCTGTTCTGTGGGAGTTAGTTTTCGAGAGGTGTACGCACATAGGTGGAGTAAGCCTTGAGAGTCCTGTTGTAGCAGGACTCCACCCACTGCTACCTCACTTGCGTACGCTTGGATAATGAATGGCTGTCTTGTATCAGGATGCCGAAGTATTGGTTCTCTGGCGAATTGAAATTGCAAGGTCTCGAACTCCTTTTGACAGGATTGCGTCCATTCTAGTACCTGCTTTGGTTTTTGTTTTCCTACTCCCAGATCCCGTGTTTGTAGATCTGTCAGGGGTAGGGCTATCTGGGCAAATGTCGGAATGAATCTTCTATAAAAATTTGCAAACCCGAGGAAGCTCTGTAGCTGCCTTTGGGTCTTTAGAGCCTGTCATTCCAACACTGTTTTAACCTTGTTGGGGTCCATTTCTAACTTCTCTCCCGTGATCCTGAATCCAAGATAGTCAATCTCTGTTTTGTGAAACTCACATTTTGAAAGTTTCACAAATAATTAGGCATTTAACAGTTTTGTTAGAACCTGTCTCACAAGTTGTTTATGTTCTTCCATGGTGGTGGAGTATATCAGAATATCGTCCAAATAGACTAGGACTCCCCTATACAGATGGTCATAGAGCACACTATTAATAAGTTGCATAAATACTGCGGGAGCCTTCTGCAACCCGAATGGCATAACCTGGAACTTGTAACTCCCAAGAGGACAGTTGAAAGTTGTCTTCCACTCATCACCATCATGGATACGGACTCTATAATATGCTTCTTGTAGATTGAGCTTGGTGAAAATCTTACCAGTAGCCAAAGTGGAGAGCAGGCCTGTCATAAGGGGTAATGGGTACAAAGGTTCTACACATACTGTTCTACACATACGTCAATCCCCAAAAATCAACACATAAGCGAAGGCCACCATCTTTCTTCTCTTTAAATAGTATTGGCACTGCCATGTGTGATCTGCTGGGTTTTATGAATCCCCTAGCCAGATTACTATCAATATATCACCATAGCTCCTCCAGTTCCTCGGGAATCATTGCATACATGTGAGGTTTGGGCAACCGAAGACCAGGTTTCAGTTCTATGGCACAGTTGGTGGGGTGATGTGGTGGGAGGGATTCACATTCCTTTTTGCTGAATACACATTTTAAGTCCCAGTATATCCTTGGGACCCCGTCCAGTAGGGATGGTTCTGTTTCTCGCCCCACAGGTCCTTTACTAGAACCATCCTCTGGGGGTTCAGGATCCAATACCATTTTTAGTTTGCAGTAACCCTCCTCCCATCATATGGTGGGCTTCCATTTATCCAACCATGACAGCCTCAGGATAACTGGTTCTATCATTGTCTCCACTACCACAAATCACACCAACTCCCAATGTTGTCCAATTTCAAGTCTCGCCAGTTCTGTCACATGTGTAGCAGGCTGTCCGCCTAGGGTTGAGCCATCCATTTGTTCAAACTTAATGGGGGTCTGCAGAGTTATAATATGAAGACCCAACCCTTCAACCACTGACCTCTGCAAGAGACAGCATGTATACCCAGGGTCAACCAAAGCCCCTATGTGTTCTGCCTTATCCATTTTTGGGTGTTTCAATGCTACCTGGACTATAAAGGGTCGTATAGGAGCACATACCATAGGGTCTCAGGGATCCGTCTTGTCTTCAGTAACATCCGGCTCTTCTGGTACCCAAAGGGTTCCCAAGTGACCATGTTTTTCTTCACGTCTACTAAGACCTCTTTCTGTTGCTTGCATTGCACTACAAGAACGTTCCAATGTCACTTATGACCATGGGTTGGTTCTTTCCCCAGGACTCAATGGTTGTGGAGCCGATACCCAGAGAGGTGGAAGCGGACATTCAACGGCTTTATGCCCCTCCTGGTCACAACGGTAGCATCAAAACGGACATCTTGGAGGAGCAGTAGATCTGGCCCCTATAGGCATGTTCGGTCTCACTACTCCTTGGCCCATTTGCGGATTTTCCAATAGTTTTCGTGGTTGGCCCAGTACCTCACCTCATGTATGAAACTCCTTTAAACAATTATCCAGTTCTACAGCCGCTTTATATCACTCCACAAGATGAGGACCAAGCCCCCTATAAACACAAGCCTGGCATAACTCCCTGTCCAGACCCTTGTGAAACTGGTGCATGAGTAAACGCTCGGGCCACCCCCTCAGCCGTCCTACTAGTTTCCGAAAGTCTTGTACGTATTCTTTAGCTGCTCAACCCATTTGCCTCAATGAGCCTAAATCACCTTCAATGATTGCTTGAGTACTCACATCATCCTCAAACCTACACCGCAAGGCTTCCAGAAAATGACCTAAATCTGCGAGCTCCTGGGCATGCATGTTGTGTAATCCAGCTACCCAGTCAGCCGCATCACCAGTTAAGGTCATAGTAACAGCCACTACTCTCGCCCATGGAGAGGGATAGAAATGTCCGTAGGCATCCATGTAGCTAATCACTTGGCTCAAAAAGAGAGCCACACGTTCCAGATTACTGTCAAAAGTAGCCTGCAATGGATGAGACCCCCAGAGGATTTGCTGTGGTCACACTCCAGGCACCCAAACAGGACCTGGGTCCCTACCACTTGCAGAGCCTTTGCCTCCCTGATAGCTCCTCCGTGCCTCTGTCTGTTGATGCCTAACTGCTGGTTCCCTTTCCCTTTCTCGCTGGACCCTCCCATGGGTTTGGGTTGTTTCATATGGCCCCAATGTTGGTATCATCTCGGGGTGGGTGGGTTCCTCCCCCTCCCCCTCCCCCAAACCCATGGACCCTCCCATGGGTTTGGGTTGTTCCATGTGGCCCCAATGTTGGTATCATCTTGGGGTGGGTGGGTTCCTCCCCCCCCCCAATCCTGCTCTTTATCCATCCTCAATTTGGGACTGGCCAGTCTAAATCTGTTCTCAGTCGTTCCTACCGACGCTACACTCCCCCCCCTGCCAGGTAGCCGATGATTCCAACCCTGGAATCCATGGCTCTCAGGAAGGAGCATCCCTAAAGCTGGCCTCCCCAAACCTCTCTCTCAACAAATCCATTGTGGTAACTTCTGATCCAGTGGAGTAACCCCACTCTCCCTCTTCCTCATCAGTCCACTGTCATTCTCTCCAACCTTGATATTGAGGACCTGAGGGGGGGTGTGTGTTGGTGCCTGAAACCTGTTTCCCCTACAATGCCGAACTATGCTACCAATGTCCTGAGGAGGGCTGGGTATTTTCTGTAACTGTACTCTCCTGATTCCCCTGCTTCTCCTCTGGTTGAACTGCTCTCTGTTTGGGATGCATCACCAGCTGTTCACATCCCCCCTGTTCTTTTTTTCCATCCTTTGTCCCTTCAGGCACTTCCAAATCCAAAACAGCAATCCCCTCTTCTGTACTTCTGCCATTTCTCTCTCACTTCACACCTCTTTCTCGCAGATGGAAAGCTGTCTCCAACTTTCTCTCAGCCCCTCTGGAGCCACCAGTGGTTCACCGGGTGCAAACGAACATGCACACACAAAAAGGAGGATTTGTTCCAAAACCCGGTTTAATGGAGGCAACACAGCAGCATACAGTAGATACTGAACTGCTAAACAAAACAAAGTCAGAGACGCCCTAGCTCTCCTCCCGTACTGTTTTATAGGGCATGGATACAGTTAACTATCATTAGGCAATGATTTCTCACAGCTGTCACAATCAAAGCTGCCACTTGTTCCGTTCATGCTTGTCACAGGCATAGGACATCATTCCCCTCCACACTCTTATCTCTTCAGCAGCTGATTTACGTGCTCATTCCACCCTCCTCTTCTTGCCTTCCATCCATCATCCACAATTAGTGTACATGGTGTCCTAATGCAACACCCCCCTCCACTGTGTTTTATTGCTGGAATCCATCAGTATTTTCTGAATCCCCTTCATGGTCTTCAATACCATCCATCAAGGTGATATGTTGTCGAGGGGCTTTTGACACTCGACAACTTAGATGGTTAATCCCAGAAGGGATGTTGGTATCATGACAGGAGAGAAAGATCAAGATAGACGATCTAGACAAGGCACAAGAACTCTATGATCAGCTGGAGGGGGTGGAAGAAGAGAGCAGTAGCTGCAGGAATTAGGGTGCAGTAGGAATTAGAATCTAGAAGTCAGGAAGACCAGCAACGGGAGCTAAAAGAAATAGAACTGGAGATAGAAAGCAAGGAAGAAAAGGGACAAAGGGAAGGAGAAGGAACGGGTTTGAGAACACAATCACAAAGAGATGTTAGAATCAATAGAAAACAGAAACCAATACATAAGTAGAACAATGGAAGAAGAAATTAGGCTAATATTGATTAATGTTAACAGATTAAATGCCCCTGCTAAAAGAAAACAAATACTAACAAAATTAGCAAAACAAGGTATAGATATAATGTGCCTACAAGAGGTACATATAAAAGAGCAGCATAAAAAACGTTTGTAATTCCTGAAATTAGGAACATTATACATAGCATTAATGGAACAAAAACAGAGGGGAATAGCGGTATATATCAGGGAGGGAATAAAGGCTAAATTAAAATATCAAGATATAGATGGAAGAGTTTTAATGATAGAACTACAAATTAGGCAGAAATCATGGTTGTTGGTGACAATTTATGCCCCAAATGAGAATCAAAAAGAATTTTACAGCAAATTACATGAAAAACTTATAGAAATGAAACTGGGAAATATTTGCATGATAGGAGACTACAATGCGGTGGTGAATGAAAAAAAGGACTATGTTAGCAGTATGAAAAATAAAAAGAAATGAAAAATACTACCAGGATCATTCTTTGATATGGTACATGAACTCAATTTATTCGATCAGTGGAGGGAATTGAATCCAAAAAAAGGGAATACACTTTTTTCTCGAGCCCACATAAATCCTGGTCCCGATTAAATATGGCATGGATGAATGGAAATGTAAGAAATGCTATAGAAACAATAGAAATAAATGCCAAATACATGGCTGACAACAACCCCCTAAAAAAAATTTGGAAAGGACAGAAAAAAGTTAGGAGAAGGTGGACACTGAATCCCCAAATTTTAAAAGCAACATATTTTTTCTTATTTTCTTATTTTTTCTTCTTATTCGTGAGTCACAATCAAGTGTTGGGAATTAGAGATCTCTTTTCTGCTACCTCCTCAACAACCTGGGAGAAAGATAATGGAAATAAAATGGAGGCTGGCTGCAGGAAAGAAGGCTCTGTTTATTTGGATGCCAGAAACTTCAGTGACAGAGGCATGTTTCAAGGGTGGCTGACAAAAGATAGGTGGACTTTATATATTCTTTGGGGCTTTGTGATTGAGATGCCTGCTCCTGTGTATAAAAATGTGTCCTTTAATATTTTAATGGCTGTTGCCAAATTCCTATAGAGGTCATGGCTGGCTCTACAGTTAAAAGGGATAATGCAAATCTTAGGTATTTGTCTGGGTTAATCTTGTCAGCTTTGGCTTGCCTAATTGTGTTGCTTATTTGGGGTCTCTTTGGTTATGAATAAATTGGCCCAGTCTTTCTGAATGGACACAAAATCTGCATTCCTAATGACTAGCCTCTTCAAGCTTCTGCTTGAGGCTGTTTTCCTATGGCAGGAAGACTTGGACTGCTTTCTGCCTTTGTTAAGATTTTTTTCTCCTCTTTTCCTTTAGGGGAAATATTCTATACTGCCTCTTTTTAATATTAAGAATTAAAATATTTTAATCTGGGGAGGGGGGTTTCCTATATAAGTTTCATTCATTGTATTTATCTTAATGTAAAACTCAGTGAGTTTTATTGTATTATCTATTTATATAGGCTACAAAATCTAGTAAATCCATAGATTTTCATGAACACTCATGCAGAAATAAAATATTTAACTACAAGGATATTTTATATTCAGGAAGTTATTTGCTGACATTTAATTCTGTGATCCTTTTAGTCCATACAGAATAATTTATACATAAAAATTATAAGTAAATGTTTTGCAAATTGACTTTTTGAGTATTCCATGACCATAAACCATAGATTTTGTCAGAAGTGTTCCTGCAATGTTGTTGGTGTGATTTGGTTTATTTTTATTTTTATTTTTTTATTTGGTAAAAACAGATTATGAACACTAACCCTCTTACAGAGCCCTTAGTTTGCCTATGAAAACAATATGATGATATATTTGTATATTTCTAGGCTCTCTATACAAAAGTTTGCCTATGTTAATTATAGCTATTAATTTAAATTTGGGGAGAGTATTGATTATATGATAGCTATTTGGAGCAATTCTTACATAATTCTTACATAATAATTATGTGTCCAAAATGTTTTTCATTGACAAGATGAAACCAATACATATTTTACTGGTTAAAATACATTCTCATATCATTCTAAATCAGATTAAAAATCAGTTGAAGATAAGGAGTGGGTGTTGAACTGTCAAGTTTTAGAAGAATAAAAAAAAATGAAAACAAGGTTTTGGAGCTTACAAATTCAGATGGAAAGATTTAATCAGCCACTTTCCATGTGCTTCAGTGAGTATGTGAATTCTGTCTATCATATATTGATATAAAGCTGAAAATCTGATATATTTTTCCTGTTTCATGTAATTGGATCACTCCAGCACTAACATCAGAAAAGGCAAATAGTAAATGGGATAATAATTCAGATTTGGATCCCTTCGTTTAATAAGTGTATAAGGTCATTATGCTATAACAGTTATATACAAAACAGATTCATTGGCATCCTTTGTTTCACAACCAATTGGCAATGTTATTTGGGACTTTTTATATTACTTTACATTATATATTTAGTAATTTACTATATTTATTATATTATATATATAATATAATTTATATTTATATATATAAATTATATATATAATTTAAAATTTAAGATTTTAAAAACCAATAAAATAAAAAAATACCTATTAAAAGTTGATGAAAGAAATATGTTATTGTCAGTTTTGGAAAGACTTGAGGTAGGGGGCTCACTTTGCTAGAGACAACATTTCAAAACATGAGAACCTCACAAGAGAAGTCTTCTACCTACCAACCAACTATATGAGTCTCTGCTGGGATGGGCAAGGACATATTTAAAGGGCCTCTGCAGATGATCGAAACAATTGGGCAGACAGGCTCTCCAATTCTGGGGTTTAAAGGTTAGCACCAACTCATTATATCATATACAGTTGTTGGTCCTCAAAATTTTTCAATATATGTATTACTTTATCTCAATTTGTTATTATCTCAACTAGTTTAGTAGACTAGTTCATTTATTTTGTACCAAATTCAATTTATGGACAGATAAAGTACATTAGGGTAATCAAGATGGAATGTAATAGACAGGGATGATTGTTGCCATTGTGATTGACACAGAAAGGCTCCTAGTTTGTATGTTAGCAATCATTGTGCAACTTCTTCAGTTTAATGTAGAAATTAAACAGTACAAAGAACAAGAGATAATCCTATCAGAAACCATAAAACAATGCCCTGTCAAATAGCCCAAGAACCACATTACAGATGGCAAAACTTTCTTACAGGTCTAAAGGATACCATGCTCAGTGCTATTAAAATCCATAATATATTCAGAAAAAAATGGCAAGACTGCATTTTATCAACTACATTGGTACCCAACGCTATCTTATTACTCTGGGCTGGAGTAAAATGCTATCCTATCTTTGTGATGAAGGCTATAGAAGTTGGATGGGAGAGATTGAAGCAAAATCCAGGTATGATGGATTTGCTGATTGTACATTGGGGTTATTTGTCAACATCTCCAGAGTTAACTTCGAATAGGTAAACACTATCCTTGATGTATGATGAAAACAATCTGAGTTCAGTTTGGACTCACAGCTCCTATTTGAACAAGATTCAGAGGCTGTGACTAGAGGGGCTTTTGAGATTTGGCTGGTATAGCAATTGTGACTCTACCTGATGTAGGGGCACCAATCTATAGTAACCTTTTGCATCACTGAACTGGGACACTGTAGCACATTTTACCTGGAGCTGTTCTTGAAGACTACTTGGGAACTGCAAGTAGTCTAGAAAGTATCAGCCAAAATATTCACTGGTTGTCTGTGCTGGGGCATATAGCAATAGTCTGTGGGTCTTCCTTTGGTTGTCATTTGACTTCCAGGTATAATTTAATATGAAGGTGTTTGCTTAGAAAACATTTCATCGCTGGAACATCATAAGGTTATAAAGAAAAAAGTTCCATTTATTTATTTGCCTTCTTGCTCTTAGCAATTTGATAAACTAGGTTGTTTTTCTAGAGGGAAGGCAATGGTTATAAATACTGTAATAGCATCAACTGCCCATATTATTCAGAGCCTCAACAGTATTGCTGGCAGATTTCATTACATTATAAATTTACTGGCTTACTTCATACAAGACACAGAAGTCACATACAACCATAAAAATGTGTTTCAGTGATATTCCAAAACATGATTTCTTCAGATATTTATAAAATTCTGTTTTCATTTTGTCGTTATGTGGTACTGAGTGTAGATTAATGAGAAAAAATTAATTCCAACCACTGTAGAATCAGGATGCAGCACAACAAAACTGACAAAAGTGAAAGGGGTCTGAATACTTTCTGATATATATATATAGGTCTTTGGTTATTCGAGTCTTCTCTGCGTAGAATTGGAAGTATCTTGGCGATGTTTCAATGAAGTCTCATTCGTCATCTTCAGGCTGGTGTTCTCGGCTTCGTGCTTTCAGGAGCAATGTGAGATTGCAGCTGTCCCTTCCTTTTAACTGCTAGTGGGGGTGGGAGCTGATTGGGTGGGAGCTTGGCTGTGTTCTGATTGGGTGGAGGTGTGTTCTGATTGGTTAGGGGCTTGGCTGTGCTCGGATTGGATGGGGGGTTGGTTGTGCTCTGATTGGCTGGGGATGTGTTCTGTTTGGGTGGGGGCTTGGTTGTGCTCGGCTTAGTCTGAGTTGCAGGGGGATTTGAGCTGGTGAGCTGCGTTGTTGTTTGGCTTCATGTTTGTGGTCGTGAGAGCTCTTCATGGTGGGTGTCGGTCTGATTCATGTATGGATTAGAGGGGTTAAAAGTGGCTAATGATGCAGCTGCGGTCTGGCTTCTGGTCCTTGGTCGTGCCTCATTATCAGTGTGGGTTTGAGTCTGTTTTCTGCGTGGATGTGTGGTGGTGACATCCTGTGTGGCTCTTGTGAGTGTGAGTCTGGTGTCATTCATCGTGTTAGGGACTCATTTGTCAATAAGGGCGGGTTTCCAAATGGCTGGCAGGCGGGAGGTATCGTCTCGTTTGTTCATGCTGTGTGGGCATTTTTCTATCTCGATGGCTTCTCTGATTATTCTGTACTTGGGTAAAGAGGGATATGACATCGAAGCTCACGAGTAGGTCACTCGGCTGTAAGTTTTGTTTCTTTATGATGTCTATGAACTGGAATGAGTTTTTTACGTGCGAGGTGATGGATTCTGCATAGGGCTGTAGTTGTTTGGCGAGAAATTTAGCTAGGTTTTGTAGAGGTGAGTCTATGGAGCTGACTATGGGTCTAAGTGGGGTTCCTTCTTTGTGTATCTTGGGGAGACCATAGAGCTTAGGGCATCTGGATGATTTCTCTCTGAGAATGATTCTTTGCTGGATCTCTTCGCTGATGGGGGAGACTTTTATTTTGGATCTGGTGGTTTTTTCCAGGTAGGTGGTGGGGTCTGTGTTTAGGGGTTTGTATGTGGAGCCTTGGAGTAGGTTGATTAATTTGGTTTGGTAGTCAGATGTGTTCATAACCACCGTGGCGTTGCCCTTGTCTGCTGGTAGGATTATTATGCTGGTGTCTTCTTTCAGGTTAAGTAGTGCTGTCTGTTCCTCTTTGGGTAAGTTGCTTTTGGGTGGCTTGCTGGTGCAGAGGATGTTGGTGATTTCGAGTCTGATTCTGTTTGCATCATCGGGGTTGATTTTGGTCAGGCTGGATTCAACTCCGCATATAATGGTTTCAGTGGGGATGCGTTTGGGAGCGACTGCAAAATTGAATCCTTTGGAAAGGACATTAGTTTCAGCTTTGGTGAGGATCCTATCTGAGATGTTATGCACTGTTTGTTTCATGTGTGGCTGTGAGGGTGGAGGGGTTTGTTTCTGGCATTCTTGTAGTCTTCAGAGTTTGTTGGTGTGTGTGTCTGTCTTGAGGGTGGTCTGTGTTTTGGCTCTCCAGACTGCAAGTTGCTTGGATTTGTCCCAAAGTGCGGGGTGGATCTTGTTGCTGAGTTTGAGGTGAAGTGAGGAGTTTGAGGTGAAGTGAGGAGATCCTTGTTGATTCGGTCTAGGAGGAATCTTTTTGTGTGGAGTTCATTTCTGATTAGGGCCAGTTCTGTTCTTAACTCCAACTCTGCAGCCACCAAACGCATTCTGAAAAGAACAGGATATATATCTGTTTATATATATATATATATATGTTTTCTGAGGTTTTCGCAGGTGTTTGTATGTAGGTCTTTGGTTATTTGGGTCTTCTCCCACGTAGAATTGGAAGTATCTTGGCGACGTTTCGACGAAGTCTCATTCATCATCTTCAGGCTGGTATGTGTGTGTGTGTGTGTGTGTGTGTGTGTGTGTGTGTGTATGTGTATGTGTATGTGTATATATATATATATATATATATATATATATATATATATATATATATATATATATATATATATATATATATATGAGAGTGTATTCATATTCATACTCCTAGGCCTATGTAGATTGGGCAGAATTGTGAACTGCCATCTGTCAAATTCTCTAATTCTAAACTAGTTGTAAAATGGCATCTGCATGAATGTACAGGCACATTAATATGCAACACACAATCTAACTGTGATTATCTGAATATAGAGAGAGAAAGCCAGGAAGGGGATGAATATATATATTCTAATATCAGAACACTGTAATACCAGACAGCTATAATGTATGGTCAATATTTACAAATAAAATAAAATAAAATATTTTAGTGATAGCTTAATTGTGCATGTTTTTTTGGATTAGGAAATAGTCTAAGGCACTAATCACCTGCAAATAATGAAACACCAAATGAGAAAAGCAGCCAAAAACAAAGAAGTGTTGTGCTTGCTTTCCTGAACTGTAACTAGGCTTTTGACATAGAAAGAATGGAAGACTTATTCTTTCTCTTATTCTTATTCAAAGTCTTATTCAGACTTATTCAAAGTTCACAACGAAAGCATATTACGTACATAGAAGCTACATAATACACAAAATACACCTACTTTATTTGAACACCGATGTCTGGACTTAGCTTGACAAGTCAAGTAAAATACAATATCATCAAAATTCTTCAAGTCCTGCCAAAATAAATGTTTAGAAACCATGAAAATAACTATATAAGCACTATAATGTTTTATTCATTTTCATATATATACAGTATATGGAGAGGTTAATCAGGCATTAGAGCTCATCATCAAAAAGAACCTTGCACACAAGAAAGTCCATCTTGAACCCCAATGTTGAAAATGAGAATGCTTTACCTGTTGTTTCAGTTTAATAAAAGCTATGTGGAATGTTGACCAACAAAATTCATAGATGATTTCATCCTACCTGCAAATATCTGGTTGCCACTGATGCCAAGAAATGGCACAGTTGTTATTGTTGAATTACAATTCCCAGCACCAGGGACTGATGCAATATTTTCCAAAGTGCTGTAGTTGAAAGAGCAGAGTTGACAGTAAAAGTGCTACTTGGCAGAGTACCCGGGTCTTGCTGAAATTACAATTCTAAGCAGGGTCAGTCAACTTGATAATAGTGAGGGATGGTGCAACAGTATGCTATAAATTTTCTTCCTCTACATTAATAGAATTCAAAACATGCCATACTGCTCTGTGATATTTATGAACCCTTCTGACATACTCCAATTAAATGTCTGTACAACAACTTCTATATGTGACTTATGGATTGCAGATATAAGAATATAGGATTCTTGTGTGTTAAATAATCTCCCTGACTTTTGGATCAAGTGGTCATGTTAAATCAGTATATCATCTCTTAAATGTGCCACAGATATTTTACAGCAGTGTGCTAATCCTAACAGCATAGAAGCCAATGATCTCATAAAAGCATACTTGAGTTAGGAGGAACAGGTTTATTTACACTCTAATTGTTACTGTGGATTCAAGCCTTATATTTTAAATTCATGATATAGCTAAAACATTTTTCTTTTTCATGTATCTTTCATATACATTAATGCAATTCAAAATTATTAACATATTACAAATGCAGTACAACACAATCTAAAGTCTTTACTAAATGAGCCTTATTCAAACTGATAATCTCCAGATATGTGAAAACCATAATTCTCACAATTTCTAATATATATGGTCTGGCTGGGAATCGAAGAACTATAGTTCTAACATATCTGCAGGTAAGTACACACTAAACTCAGTATTACTCCAAATAAACAGGATTAAAAGTAAGAGAACAATTACAGTCTTAATAGTTCAGTGCATGTCTTGATATTTCAGAAGCAGTTTAATGAGAATCAAAAACACTCTGTAGCCAATGACAGTAGTTTAAATTTCCCGCCAGTGGAATTAACCAATCCCCCAGTGGATGTCCTTATAAGGACATAACACCCCTCCCCTCTTAGTCCTCAGTCAATCATGCCATGGCCCACGTAAGTTACATAGTCGCGCAGGTAGGCGGGATGAACAATAGTCCTGCCTGACCTGTGCGGTTCGGTTCGCTCAATGATGCTGCTCCTGACGGGTCTGCCTCCTGCTGGCTCCCATCCCCGTGGTGGACAGTCCCGAAGCTCAGCCGTTGAGTGTGCGGGGCCTCGCCTAGCACCTCCGGCTGGAGTGGACAGTCCGCCCCGTGGCTGGTGGAGTACTTTGTCGCTGCCGGGATAAGGATGGATTGGTCCCTGTCATTCATCTCGGAGTCAGACTGGACAGCTGAATCCCAGTAGGACCCATGGTTCTTTTCTCTGGGCTGTGGCTTGCTTTGGGTTCGTTCATGGTTGCTGGTGGCAGGGTCCCTTCCTGCTTGAGAATCCCTTGGTGCTGTTTGTTGATGCTCTGGTTGTGCCATTGGGTGCTGGCCTACCCTGTCATGGTCGAGTAGGACTCCTCTGCTGGGATGTTGTAGTCCTCCCCTGCAGGGCTGGCATTGGTTGGTCTCGGTGTGGTGGCGTAGGTCGACTCTGCTGGGCTGGCAGTGGTCAACCTGGTCGAGTTGTTGTGACTTCTTGGAGTTGGGAGATTGCTGGTCTACCACCTCGTGGTAGACCAGCAACCACTAACCACTTCTCGTCGTGAAGGTGGAGGTCTCCCTGGTTGGGTTGGCAGAGGCCGACCCCGTCAGATTGTTGCTGGCTCACCCTTTCGGGTTGTCCCCGGTCTACCTGGCTGCTGGGATGTATGTCTCTGTTTCCAGTATGGCGGGGAACGACTCTGCCAGGTTGGTGCTGGCTCGCCGTATCAGGGTGTCCTCGGTCCTCTTCGTCTTGTGCCTGGTGATCCCATGCCCTGGGGTTTCGGTGGTTACCATCATGGTCAGCCTGGCACCTCGTCCTGCTGGGTTGGTCCTGGTCTACTGCATCTTCGTTGTAGTGATGTTGGTAGTCCCCTTCACCGTGAGGGTGCCGGCCTACCCTGATGGGGTGGGATAGGCCTACCTTGCAGGAGTGTTGCAGGCCTACCTCGTCCTGGTATGGTAGGTCTACCTCATCTGGGTATGGTAGGTCTACCTCATCTGGGTGTGGTAGCCCTACCTCGCCGGGGTGGTTTTCTCTGACTTTGCTCCATCTTTTACGGAGCTGGTCGATGTGCCTTCTGCATGATCGGCCGTCATCCAGCTCCACCTCGTATGATTTTGGGCTGGTCACTCTTCCGATTCGGCCCTTGAGCCATTTTGGCTGACCTTGGAAGTTAAGCGTGAACACCAGGTCTCTGCAAGTTCTCCTCATCGGCGGTGGTTGGATCGGCTTGTCTTTTGGGTTATATAGTGGATGAAGTCTCTCTAGCGGCGAGCGGAGCTTCCTCCCCATTAACAGCTCTGCCAGGCTTTTCTTTGTTGTGGTGTGTGGGGTGATGTGTTGTGCCAGCAGGAACTTATCGATTTGTTCCTGCCAGTCCCCTGGGCCCATCCTGGTAAGAGTGTCCTTTGTGAGCTGTACCATCTTCTCTGCCTGCCCATTTCCAGCTGGCTTGTATGGGACGATGAGGGCGTGCCTGATGCCTTGGCCAGGAAATCCTCCCTGGATTTCGTGGTGAGTTGCGGGCCGTTGTCAGAGACCAGGATATCCGGCAATCCGTGTGTGGCGAATAGGCGGCGGAGGGCTTTGATGGTGGCATCTGTCATGGTGGATGGCATTGCGATGACCTCCAGCCACTTCGAGAATGCGTCCACGATGATGATGAGGGATTTCCCATTCATGGGCCCGGCAAAGTCGATATGGATTCTCGACCAAGGTCCACTGGGTTGCTCCCACTCTGTTGGCTGAGCTTGTTGGGGTGCTGGTCTTGTCTTTTGGCATGGGTCACATCCTGCAATCCATGCCTCTATGTCTTTGTCTAAGGCGGGCCACCAGACGTAACTCCGTGCCAGTGCCTTCATGCGGACTATGCCCGGATGGTCACTATGGAGGGCTTCCAGAGTCCTTTTCTGTAGGGTCAGAGGGATCACCACCCTGTCACCCCAGAGGAGGCAACTCTTCATGGTGGCCAGTTCTTGCTGCCTCCGAATGAATGGGGTGAACTCTTCGCCCACTTTTTCTGTCAGCCAGCCCCTCAAGGTCCATGAGAGTACCTGTTTGAGGGTCTTATCCCTCAGTGTGTGAGTTGCTATAATGGCAGACGACACTGGGCATATCTGGTCATCATCTATGTGGTAGAGTCTGAGAGTGGGTGCTGGATCCACGACTGGTTCTCTCAGCGGGCATCTGCTGAGGCCGTCGGCATTGCAGATGTTCCTGCCAGGGCGGTGGATGAGTTTGTAGACATATCCCGAGAGGAAGATGGTCCAGCGTATCATCCTGAGTGACATGTATGGCGGCGTTGGCTTGTCCCCAGCAAGTAGACCCAGAAGAGGCTTGTGGTCCATGACGATCATGAAGCTCCCATACAGGTATTCATGGAAGCGTTTGATCCCAGCAACAATTGCAAGGGCTTCCTTGTCGAGCTGGCTATAGGTTCGCTCCGCTGATGACATTATTTTGGAGAAATAGGCTATGGGGGCTTCAGAGCCATTAGGAAGCTGATGGCTGAGGACAGCTCCGACCCCATACGGTGAGGCATCGCATGTTAGGAACAGTGGGAGCGACTCATAATATTGGATGAGAATGCTATCGGAGGAGATTAGACTTTTGACTTTCTGGAAAGCTGCCTCTTCTTCTTCTTCCCACTTCCAGGGCACTGCCTTCCCTAACAGGCAGTGGAGTGGTTCAGCAACAGTGGCTTTCTGTTTCAAAAAGACAGAGTAAAAAATCAGCAGTCCCAGAAACACCTGAAGCTCCGATTTAGTTATGGGGGCTGGAGCCTCATGTATAGCCCTACTTTTGCTTTTGGTGGGGTGGATGCCCTTGCTATTGATTAAATAGCCCAGGAACTCGACCTCCTGGACCCCGACAACGCATTTGTCCCTTCTAACTCATAGGCCCTTCGCCTGGAATCACTGCAGGACAAGCCTGAGCCACTCCATTAGTTGGGCTTCCGAGTTTCCAGAGATTAGTACAACGTCAAAGTAAGGCACCACCCCTGTAATGCCTTAGAGAAGGCGTTCCATCATAGATTGGAATATCCTGGGGCGGCACTGACTCCAAATTGGAGACGGTTGCACTTAAATGCCCTCCTATGAGTGACTATTGTTTGTGCCTTCGCAGTCTTTTCGTCCACTGGCAATTGCTGGTAAGCCTGGGCCAGGTCCTGTTTCGCAAAAATTGTCCCACTGCCAAGTGAATGCAACAGATGTTGCACCACTGGCACCGGATATGCGCTCTGCGGAAGTGCCCGGTTGATAGTACACTTATAGTCGGCGCAGATGCGCACAGATCCATCATGCTTCATGGGACTCAAAATGCGGGTCTCCTATGCCGCATGTGTTGTGGCTCCATTGCCTGAGCCTGTGTCATCATCAGGAGATGACTCCGAGAGTGAAAGGGAGGAATTGGCAAGACCTCCCTCTCCAGGACCCTCCTCTCTGGCAATGCCCCTGGAGGACACTGAAGGGCAAGAGATAGGCCCAGAGCCAAGCACGTCCCCGCAGCCACAGGTGGACAGTGACGAGGGAGATAAGTGCTGGCTGGATCCTCGACAGTGACGCAGGGAGAAACGTGCCCAACAGAAGGCAAGGCATGCCAGGGTTTAGCTGAATCACTGGACCACACCCCACAGGCTATAAAAGGGAGTGTGGTGGCCAGTCAAAACCTTGTGACGAACAAAACTGAAAGCTTCAATGCCATTCTGTATCACTGGACTATTGTTTCAAGTACTGAACTGTAAATATTGAGCTGTTTACCTTTGATGTGCCAGAAGTGGGGAGACGTTATCTCCCTTCCTTGTAACTAATAAACTCTTGGCAGGCAGCCACTGGGTTTTTGCCGGCTGGTTTGCTCATTAACTCCGGAACACCTGTTTGTGTGTGTGTGTGTGGGGTCGGGGACACAACAGCATGATCAATCAGTTCCAGAATGCCCTGGGCAATTAACTTATCAAGTTGAGCATCTACTTTAGGCCTGAGGGCAAAAAGAACTCTGCGGGGCTTAAGCCGAATGGGTGCAATTGAAGGGTCTAGATTGAAAGAGATGGGTTTCCCCAGGAATTTACCTAAACTCCCGTTGAAGATGTCCTTGAAGTCCTCCAGGAGTTGGTTGAGTGCGCTAGCCTGAATTTGGTTGATTCCGCCAATTGTGAGCCCTAGGGGCATGAACCACTCAATGCCTAGTAAGGTTGGATGGGCTTCCTGTATGACGGCAATGGGGAGGTCTCCTTCAAATTCTTTGAACTTCACCCAGATGTTGGCTCAACCCAGGATGCCAATGGGATGCCCCCCAAAGTCCACCAAACCTGCTTGGAGAGGTTCTAGCTATTTCCGGGATAGCCGCATCTTTTAAGCTGATCCCAGGCAGTGATGGAGTAAGGTGAGCTGGAGTCTATTTCCATCGGGCATGGTGCCCCTTCCACGAGGACTGTTACGTGGAATTTGTCGGATCCCTTTGCTGCAGTGTGCACGATTGTGGTCTGGTGGATCCCTCTGCTTTTGTGGTGGCTGTCGCCGTCTCGCCGTGGGTATTGGGACCTTTTGGATGATCTCTGGTACTTGTGGTCCATGGCTCTGGGAGGCTCGAAGCTTGGCTCTGCTGCCCTGCAGGCTTCGGCAATGTGGCCCTTTCTCCTGCAGCATCTGCAAGTTGCATCCCACCAGCGACATCTGGCGCATGGATGGTCACCATTGTAGCTGGTGCAGTGTTCCTCCCGTCCGCCATCTTGGGGCTTTTCCCGCCATTGGGGTCTTGTGACTTTGTGAATGGCCATTTCAGGATCAGAGTCTGAGCCAGTGGAGATCTCATCCGATGATGGTGGAAGATCCCTGTGGACCTTGTGGATCCCCTTGGATCTCCTCATTGCAGCTGCTGCCTTGTCAGATGATTCGGCGGCTGTGGCTTCCTCAATGACTTCTTTAAGGGACACTTTCTTTTGGCTGAGGAGCTTTTTCTGGACTGTGCTGTCCCTCATGCCGAAGACGCTGCAGTCCCGCAGCTGAATGTCCACATTCTTGAATTCGCAGCTGGCCGTGATCTTCCGGAGCGCCGAGACAAATTCTTTGAACGATTCCCCTTCTTGTTGATTCCTCTGGTGGAAATCAAAGCAGTTAGCTAGAGGAGTGCTTGCTAGGGTGTAATGGTCCTGGAGGACTTCTTGCAGCTTAGAGCATGGCATCTGCTTGATGTCTTGTGGTGCCACAAGGTCCATGGCCATTTCTAGGACCTCTGAGCCACAGTGAGCCAGGAAAAATGCCCTCTTTCTGCATTCGTCGAGGTTCGTGAAGCCGCTTCCCTCCAGGAACTGCCTGAAGCGAACCATGAAAGATTTCCATTTCTCTTGGCTCGGGTTGAAGGGAGCCAGCGAGATTTGGGGACCAGACATAGTTCGTGACTTAGCTCGAGTGATTCAGCTCAGTGACTTAGCTCTTGTGAGTGAGATGGCAATCATGCCCACTGTTCTTCGTCGGTTCTTCTCTAGTCCTTCATCACCAGTGTTAGATCAGCACTGGAAAGAAACGCGACTCAGCTGCTGTCCATTCAGCACTCTTTATTGGACAGTGAAACAGTCTGCCGGCAGCGGCTCCCAGGCCTCCTTATATTCTGCTCGGGCATGCCGGCTGGCCAATGACAGTAGTTTAAATTTCCCGCTAGTGGAATTAACCAATCCCCTTGCGGATGTCCTTATAAGGACATAACACACTCCATAATGTTTTGCATGAATGAATGCTAACTACTTTAAGAAAAAATGATATGTGCATGTAATCATCACTAGAGAGGATGGAACAAACTTGTATAGCACATGTTAACTGCAGTAGCTTGTCAGAAATCAGCATCTAGCAATTTGTATTTTGTTAAAATATAGTAAAGCGTTCATATACTTATTAATACAGATATTATTATTAAGCATTATCACATAAAAACACACTTTTGAAAGGATAGAGCTTGAAAACCATGCTAGATCACTATGACAAATCACCAGTGGAAAATAATTTCATGTTATAAAACCTTTTATCAAATTCTAAATCTCTTGCTAAAAGCAACAGTTTAAGATGAATGAAAAGCCAGAAATGGGCCTTATATTGGTAAAAACAGGGTGTTTTTTTTTTTAAAAAAAGTCAACTTAGAGGAACTTTTGGATATGAAATAATTGTTTTATCATCTGGCTTTATCTGATCGATAGATCGATAGATGATAGATAATTATTAGTTCAAATACAAATGTATTTTAAACGATCTCTATGTTCCATTTTTGTCAAATGTACTGATCTGACAGAAACTGAATAACTTTCACTACAAGAATTCACTAAGGGAACATAATTCTTGACTGTTGCATGTTGTACAAAAATTACAGATTTTTAGAGTAGGATCTTTTTTATTCACTTCAGAAGCAATTAACTGCTTATTATAAATTGCCTCAATCATATTTATAAATCTTCCCCCAAAGTCCATAGTCTGCAGTTGCTTTATCATAAATTTCCAGCTCAAATGATTTATCAAAAGCCTTCTGTCCATCTAGAAACATCAATGCCATTTGCTTTTTGGGTGTGCTTCATAGTATTCCGAAGTATTTAAGATTGTCCTTATATTGTCCCTGATCTGTCTCTTTGGTAAGAAGCTATTTTGATCAGTGTGAATAAATTCATTTAACAATCTTTTCAGTCTATTCACCATTAATGATGCAAATATTTTATAATCTGCATTTTGTCAGCCCTGAATGAAATGCAACTTGGAGATCGGTCTATAATTTTTAACTTGTTGTAAATCTGTGTCTTCTTTTGGTATAAGAGTAATATATGCCTCTATCCAAGAATTGGGTATTTTTACATTTACTAAAAGTTCATTAAATACTTTCAACATTGTATTACTTATTACATTCTGTAATATTACATTCTGTAATACAACTCTGCTGGCAAACCATCTGGACTCAGCGTTTTACCATTCTTTTGTTTTTTAATCCCCTCTGTTAGTTCCATCATCATTATTCTCTCTTCCAAAGCTTTCTTGTATTTTTCTGGTATTTTAGGTAATTCAGACTTTCTAAGTATTGCTTTATCTTCTCTTCAGATATTATCTCTTGTTTACAGAGTTTCTCATAGTATTTCTGTACTATTTTCTTCTTTTCCTGATTTCGATAACATAAAATTCCTTCCTCATCCATTAATTGATTAATTAGTTTTCTCTCTCTCTCCTTTTTCATTTTATAAGCCAACCATCTACCTGGCTTATTAGCATTTTCAAAAAAGTTTTGTTTGGATGTCTTTATTTTATTTGCCAAGTCCTCTTTTTTGATTAAATTCCTTTTTTCAAATCCATTTAATTTTTAATCAAATGGATTTGATTTCCTTGGTAGCGCAGTCGACTAAACTGCTGTTGTTAAAGTAGTATTTAGCTGCCAGCTGCCTGCAATTACTGCGAGTTCAATTCTCACCAGGCTCAAGGTTGACTCAGCCTTCCATCCTTCCGATGTAGGTAAAAGGAGTACCTGGTTTGTGGGGGCAATAAACTGACTTTGTATAAAATAGAACACCGCTGGGCGTGGGCCAAAAAGCCCTACTAAGCAGGTATATACAAAAGTATGAAGGCTATTGCTTAATGCATTGTAAGACGCCCTGAGTCTCCGGAGAAGGGTGGCATATATAAATCAAACTAATAAATAAATAATAAATAATCCTCTTATTTTGCGTATCTTTTTGTAATTTCATCTCTAACTTCTTGTATTCCTCTTCCAATTTTTTTTGAGTGTCTTTTCTTTTTATTTCTTTTTCCCAAATAAGTCATTGTCAAACCTCGAATGTATGCTTTCACTGTATCCCACACATTTTGCAATGTGGTATCTTCCTTTTTATTTTCCCTGAAAAAGAAAACCAATTCTTTCTTCATATATTGTTGAAATTCTTTTTCATTTAATATTGTTCGATTCAAAGTCCATCTTAATCTCTTTATATTTCCCTTCCATGTGATTTTAATCGGGTTATGATCTACCCAAATGCTTGCTTCAATATTTATATTTTGCACATTAATTAATAAATCAATTGACATCCACATCATATCTATTCTGGACCAAAACCTATGTCTATTTGAATACTGTTTCTCCTTCAAATGCCTTTCTCTCCAGGCATCTTGAATGCCTAGTTCCTTTACCATTGTAAAAAAAGCTTTTGGAAGAGTTTTTCTAGGCTTTTTGTTAATCTTTATTGTCTTATAGTCCAAATCAACTTCTCTTATCGCATTATAGTCTCCCATTATGCAGATATTTTCATACTCAAATTCTATTATTTTCCTATGTAATTTCCCATAAAATTCTTCTTGATTTTCATTTGGTGCATATATCACCACCAAGAGTATTTGTTTATAATTCAGTGTTACTTCCACCATAAGCATCCTCCCTTCTTCATCAGTAAATATTTATTTCAGTTCTAATTTCTTTTTAATATATAATACTACACCTCTTTTACTTTGATGTGTCAATGCAGAAAATAATTCTCCCAATTTTGGATATTCCAATAGTTTTTCATGTTGTTGTCTAATATGAACTTCTTGTAAACATATTAAGTCCATTTTTAGTTTTCCCAATTTATTAAGAGTTCTTTTCCTTTTTATCACCAAATTTAGACTATTAATATTTATCGATATTGCTTTTATTTCTTCTTCCATACTTTACTCTACACTAGTCTTTGCCAATCTTGTCATTCTTAACTTTTTTGATTTTTAGGGTTTTTTAACCTTGCTCCTTCTCCTATTGCTATTTCTTCTTGTCCTCTTGTCATCTCTCCTTTTTGTTCTTTTTCTTTCAACGCTTCTTCTTGGACTCTAATCTCTCTTTCCTCTCTTGTTCTTTCCTCTTCTTGAAACTCCAAATATTTCTCATAAAATAGTTCCACTTTCTCTATAGAGTCTAATCTATGTCTTTGCTCTTGCTAGTACACCAATATTCCTTCTGGTATTAACCATCTGAAGTTTACTCCTTTTTTAATTAAACCTTTTGTCAAGAATTGATATTCTCTTCTCAATCAACCCAAAAACCAAAAATGCAAGGGAGGAAGAAAAGAAAACTAAATAAAAGTCAAAACCAAAAACTCTGAAACTTCTCACTCTTCAGGTTCTTCTTACCTTAATCCAAATTTTAGATCATCCAGAAAAGTAACCAGCCAAAAGGAAAAACAATTAAAAAAAGAAGGAAAAAAAATCCACAAAGGTAAAATGACCAAAAAGAAAAACACAATCCTGACTCTGATTCCAAAAAAAGAATAAAAAAGGAGTAACAAAAAATCAACTATTAGAGCAGAACAAAAGAAAAAAAATTAAGAGTTAACAAATAAAATCCCAAACCAGAAGCAAAGAAAAAAAAATCTCACAGCCAAGGCTATAAGCAAAGTGTTAACAATCTTTCTTATGCTTCTTCTTGCACAAACTTCAAAAGGCAGCTTGTGTTAAAAGATAACATTCTCAATATGCAGCTCTCCACCAGGCACACCAGTTTCTTATCGGTTCCACCAAGAATCTCAAGGTCAGTCCTCTTATTCAGCTTATTCCAGGGGTGAAATGCTCCTGGTTTGGACCGGATCGCCTGATCTGGTAGTGATGGAGGCGGGTGTTAAGTCATGGGCGCAAGAAAAGACAGGACATGCAGTAACGTCTAACACTTTTATTAGCTCCATAAATCGCAATGGCAATCCTAGCCCGGGGCAGCTCCTTTTATAGCTAGGAGCTGTCCGCGGCTTCAGCCACTGATGGTCCTATGAATTTCCTGCTCTTGTCCCTGATTCATCTGTTCAAATCTGCCATTCAATACTCAACACCCTTCCCCTCTAGTTAGCATAACCAATCCCGAAGTCTCTAGGCAACGTAGTCACGTAAGTAGGTGGGTCGTCTCAATGCACAACTTGACCTGCGCAGATCAGTCGTCCCAGCGTTCTTGGAGTGAGAAGTCGAGTTCTGTGGCTCTGCTGGCTCTGCCTCTGGAACTCTCTCGAACTCGCTCGCCGGTGTGGAATTATTTTCTTGGGTGTTATTTCCTTCCTCCCCCAGATGACATGGTGGATTGTAGCTGATGTTTGGTTCTTCCTCCTGGATTTCAGGTAAGTGTCTGCTGCCTCTACTTGGGTTTGAGTCTTTTCCTGTGCTGTCTTGTGTTTGTGTCTGTGGTAGGGTCTGGTTCCTTTCTATGCATTTTTCTGGTGGGTTGAGTTCGCTCCTTGTCACTCTGCCTCTGATCTGGTTGATGTGTCGCTTCCACTGTTGGCCATCCTCGGTCTGCAGTCTGTATGACAGTGGTCCTGTGACTTGGGTTATTTCTCCCGGTATCCATAGGGGGTTGCCGCTGAAGTTCTTTGCATAAACTTTGTCCCCACTTGGAATTGTCGGATTCTGCTTGTGGAATTTGTTGGCTTTTCTGTGCTGTACTGTGGGTGCAGTCTGTCTAATGGGGATTGCAACTTCCTTCCCATTAACAATTCAGCCAGACTTCGGTGTGTGGACGTGCTTGGTGTGATGTGCTGGATAGTGAGTAGCTTGTCTATTTTTGCCTGCATGTCCCTGGGCCCCAGCCTTGCCAATGTCTCTTTGGTCATTCTCACCATTTTTTCAGCCAGCCCGTTCATGGATGGCTTTCCTGGCACTGACAATGCGTGTCGGATTCCTTGGTTGTCCAGGAACATCTTGAACACATTAGCCATAAACTGGGGCCAGTTGTCAGATTCTAACAAGTCAGGCAACCTGTGTATTGCAAACGAACTCCTTAAGACTCCGATAATGGCTTCCATGGTTGTTGATGGCATTAGGGACATTTCCAGCCATTTAGAAAATGTGTCCACTCTGATTAGGAACATGTTGCCCTGGCATGGCCCCGCAAAGTCTATATGTATTCTTGACCAGGGTGTTCCTGGGTTCTCCCAATCATGTGTGGGTGCAGTGTGGGGTGCTGATTGTGATTCTTGGCAGGGTGTGCATGTTGCTACCCACGCCTCTATCTCCTTATCCATTCCAGGCCACCATACATAGCTTCTTGCCAACACCTTCATTTTCACTATTCCTGAGTGCCTCTTGTGTAACAAGTTTAGAATGTCCTGTCTCAGCACCCCAGGAATTATGACTCTGTCCCCCCACAAAATGTACCCCTTGAGTCCTGACAGTTTGGTTTGTCTGGATTTAAATGGTTGAAATTCCGTGTCCATGTTCGCTTCTGGCCAGCCCTTCCAGACCCAATTTAAAACGCGTGTCAGTGTTTTGTCTTTCGCGGTGGCTCTCACGATGTTTGCAGCGGAGACTTGAGCACTTTCCATAGTCTCAATGAGTAATGTGGTTGATACTGGAGTTGGATCTTCTTCTATTTCTGGAAGCGGGTATCTGCTGAGGGCATCAGCATAGTTGATTGTTTTGCCAGGCTTGTATTTCAGCTGGTAGTCGTAGGCAGTTAAGAACTCTACCCAGTGAAGCATTCTTGGCGATAGGATGGGGGTATGGGTTTGTCTCCAGCGATGATGCCCAGCAATGGTTTATGGTCGGTGATGAGTTTGAATCTCCGGCTGTACAAATATTCATGGAATCTTTTTATTCCGACTACCGCAGCCAATGCCTCTTTATCCAATTGGCTGTAGTTCCTCTCTGGTTTAGACAACGTTCTGGAGTAAAATGCTATGGGGGCCTCTCTTTCATTTGGCATGCAATGGTTCAGTACAGCTCCGATGCCGAAGGGTGATGCATCGCAAGTCAAATGGATCGGCAGCATTCCGCTGTACTAGACTAATACTCTGTCCGATGTTAGTAATTTTTTTATTTCTTTGAATGCCATTCCTTCCTTCTTCCCCCACTTCCATTCTCTTGTCTTATCCAGGTGGAGCGGTTCAGCAGTTGTAGCTTTCTGTGGTAGGAAGATATTATAAAAGTTCAGTAATCCTAAGAAAGCTTGCAGCTCTGTTTTGTTTTTTGGTGTGGGTGCCTCTTTGATTGCCCTCAGCTTTCTGGGAGTGGGTTGAATTCCTGATTCATTATTAAGTACCCCAGGAATTCTACTTGCTTTTCTGCTAAGTTGCATTTGTTCTTTTTCACTTTAAACTCTACTTCTCAGAATCTTGACAGCACTTCACTTAGGCATTGTTCTAGTTGGTTTAAATTCCTTGCCGAGATGAGTATGTCATCGAAATATGGGACAACTCCTTCAATCCCTTGTAACAATCGTTCCATCAGGCTTTGGAACAATCCTGGGGCTACACTGACTCCAAATTGTAATCGCTTGCACTTGAAGGCATCCCTGTGCATTATGATTGTTTGGGTTTCGGCTGTGGCATCATCTACAGGAAGCTGCTGATATGCCTGTGCCAGATCTAGTTTTGCAAATATCTTCCCGTGGCTCAATGAGTATAGCAGATGATGCACCACTGGCACTGGGTAAGCACTCTGTTGTAGGGCCTTATTGACTGTACTTTTGTAGTCACCACAAATGCGCACCAACCCATCTGGCTTAACTGGGGTGACAATGGGTGTCTCCCACTTTGCATGGTCGGTAGGCTCTAATACTCCCTGAGCAACTAGCTTGTCTCATCTATTTTGGGCCTTAGAGAAAACGGGACCCTCCAGGGTTTAATCCAGACAGCGGCAACTTGGGGGTCTAGATTGAAGGATATTGGGGCCCCTGTGTACTTGCCTAATTCACCATTGAATACTTCTGTGAATTCAGTCATCAGTTCTTCCCAGCCGCAGTCGTTGATGTGGCTGAGGCCTGTTACTGCCAGTCCTAATGGCTCAAACCACTCCAGACCCAATAGACTAGGTCTGTCCTGGTTCACAATGGTGAGGGGTAACTTTGCCTTGAATATTTTGTAGGCAATGTTGAATCTTCCTGTGCCAACTACTGGGATTCAGTTCCCTTGGTAGTCTATGAGGATCAGCCTTTGTTGCTTGAGTGTGCTGGGTTTGATGCCTGGAACCAGCTGCTGAATCATTGTCCAGGAGACCATGGATAGGCAGGACCCCAAATCAACCTCCATTTTGCAGGGTCTCCCCCCTATGAGTATGGTCGCCACCATCTTGTTGGACTTTTCCATGCTTGCATGACTCACTATTAACGTTTGGTGGGTCTCACCTTGCTCCGATCCGGAGTCCTCGCTTCTGCGACTTCTTCCAAATGGTTGCTTTTTTCTGCTTGGCTTGAATGATCAGTTGGGTGGCGGTGAGCTTGGTGGGTGGTTCAGGTGGCTTCTTCTGGCTGCTGGTTGAGATGCTCTGCAGGCTTTCGCTATATGCCCTTTTTGGTCACACTGTTGGCATATGGCATCACAGAACCTGCACTCTGCCCTGGGATGATTTCCCTCGCAGCTTGCGCACTGGAATTCTAGCCTTCTGTTTCCTTGTGGCTTGCCTCTCTGGTCCGTTTGTAAGTGGTGGACCTCATCCTGCTCTTCTTCCTCCAATTCTGTTTGCCCATCCTCATAGTGGACCCCGGATTCCTCTTTTCCTTGTGGCCCCTTGTTCACTTTCTTCATGGCTGCAGTGGATTTCTGGAATGCCTCCGATGCTGTGGCTTTTTCCAGCACCTCCTTGAAGGTTATCTGAGGCTTGGCTAGTAGCCTGCTTTGCAATGTAAGGTCTTTTAGTCCCAACACTAGCTGGTCCCTCATAGCCTCTTCTAAGTTTAGAAAATCGCAGGTTGTGGCTATCTCCCTCAATGTTGCGACTAATTCACTGATCAATTCGCCTTCCCTCTGGTCCCTCTGATAAAACTCATGTCTCCTTACCAGGGACAAGGCTTGGGGAGCGTAGTGCGCCTTGAGGATACTCTGAAGATCCGTCCAGGACATCGTTCTCAATTCTGTAGGGGCTGCGAGCGCTTTTGCCGTTTTGAATACTCAGCTCCACAGTGTGTGAGGAATATTGCTCTCTTCCTCCGTTCCGACAAGCTTAAGAGATCATTTCCTTCCATGTACATGTGGAATCTTTCCATATAAGACTTCTAGTCTTCTCCAGCCAGGTTGAATGGTGCAGGTGGGCTGATGGAAGGCATAGTGGTAGCCGATGATCTGACCGCATCTCGTGGCCATTGATTGAGGTGGCTGATGATTGCTGTGGAGGTTTAGTGCTTCGTTCTCTGTCCTAGGATCCCACCTTCATTGCCAGTGTTAAGTCGTGGGCACAAGAAAGGACAGGACATGCAGTAACGTCTAACACTTTTATTAGCTCCATAAACCGCAATGGCAATCCTAGCCGCGGCAGCTCCTTTTATAGCTAGGAGCTGTCCACGGCTTCAGCCACTGACGGTCCTCTGAATTTCCCGCTCTTGTCCCTGATTGTTCCCTTCAAATCTGCCATTCAATACTCAACAGCGGGTGGTTTGGAGAACTGGTAGCAAAAATCCCTGCCCCCCACCCCCCACCCCCCATGCCCAGCTGAGCTGCACAATCATCAGAGGCTTTTTCTTTTAATTTTTAAAAGCATTTTTTCTACAACCTCTTTGGCTGAAAAAATGCTTTTAAAAGTAAAAAAAAAAGCCTCTGATGATCGCGCGGCTTAGCTGGGATCATCAAAGGCATCATCACCTGATGATCCCAGCTGAGTTGCCTGATCGGCAGAGGCTTTTTTTCTTTTAAAAGCCTCTGACGATCCAAGCTGAGTTGCCTGATCAAAAGAGGCTTTTTTGGAGATATGTCAGAGAAGGTTAATATTATGAAAGGAACAAGGCAGGGATGTCCTCTATCTCCATTGCTATTTGTGTTGACATTAGAGGTGCTAAATAGAAATATAAGACAAAATGAAGAGATAAAAGGGATGAAAATTAAAAAAGAAGAATACAAACTACAAGCATTTGCAGATGATCTAGTGTTTATTTTAGAGGAGCCTCAAGAAGTAAGACCCAAACTGATAGAACAAGGAGAAGTAGCAGGGTTGAAAATTAATAAAGATAAAACAAAAATATTGGTGAAAAATATCACAGAGAAACAGAAAGGGATTTAATGGAGAAACTGGATATTCAATTTACTGAAAAGGTAAGGTATTTAGGAATACAAGTAACAGCAAGGTGTGTAACGATTAAAGAAGATAATTATTATAAATTGAAAGGAAAAATTGAGATAGATTTGGAGAGATGGAAAAATTTGCAATTATCATTAATGGGAAGAATAGCTGTAATTAAGATGAACGTATTACCTAGATTGTTGTTTTTATTTCAAACAATACCGATAAAACTGGGAAAAAAATATTTTGAAGACCTGTATAGAATGATAATGAAATTTATATGGCAGGGGGGAAAAGCGAGAATCAATATGAAAATGTTATAATATGCAAGACAAAGGGGAAGATTTGGACTACCAAACTGGAAATTATACTATCAAGCAGCAGCATTATCATGAATGAAGGAATGGATTGTATTAAGAAATACAAGATTATTGACTTTGGAGGGGCATAATTTACAATTTGGTTGGCATGCTTTTTTATGGTATGGGAAAAATAAGATGCATAGCTATTTTCAAAGACATTATGTAAGAAATGCTTTATTATTAGTATGGGAGAAGGTTAGAGAAAAACATTATTTGAAAATACCAACATGGCTTTCAACAATGGAAGCATTAGTACATCCAAATATTATTAATGTGGGGAATATTATCAGATATAAAGATATTTTATCAGAAAAGGGGGAATTGAAAACAAAACAAGAATAGTAGAACAAGGGATTGTTATGGAGTGGTATATACAGTACAACTGCAAATACAATCTAGATATGAAAAAGATGCAAAGTTATATGGTTTTTACTTGGAGATGACAGAATTGGATGAGATACTCATAGGAAAAGATGAGAAAATAATTTAAAAATTTGATAGTTATTTACTTGGAGTTAAATTAGAAGAAGAACAAGTAAAAGAAACAATGATAGCATGGGCAAAATTTTTTGGATATTCAATAGAATTAGATAAATGGCAGCAATTAAGGGAAAGAAATTACAAATTAACAATGGTTACAGCATATAAAGAGAATTTGAATAAAATATTTTATAGATGGCACATGTCACTGGAAAGATTGGCAAAAATGTTCAAATATAAATCAACTAAATGTTGGAAATGCCACCAGACATCGGGATCATATTATCACATGTGGTGGACATGTCCAGAAGCAAGAAAGTATTGGGCAAAAATTGGTTAGAGAAAACGATACAGCAACACATTGATCTTAAACTGGAGCTGTTCCTTTTTGGTATCTTATCATAGACATTTAGTAAATAAAATACATATTTGATTATACATGTAATGTATAAGAATGGTATTTGTACAAAATTGGAAAGCGGAAAAAATCCTACAAAGGGAGAGCTAATTAAGAAAATATTAGAATGTGCAGAAATGAGCAGATTAACATTAGCAATTAGAGGGAAGGAAGAATTGGGGTATTACAACATATGGGGGCAATTTTATCAATGGATAGAGATTGAATATTGACAATAGACAAGGTAAAAATAAGAAACATGGGAAAATATGTTGTAATACATTAAATTTAAATGTAAGAAGAAAGATAAATATGTACTAGGAAAATGATGATAAATGTTGAATATGATGACACAAAAAAATTTGTACCCAGATAGTAGACTGATTGGTTAATAATGAATTGTTTGTTTAAAAATAAAAAAACTTATTTAAAAAAAGAAGCAATTAACTGGTTGCCATACACCTGGAGCTTGTTACTTCTGGTGGAGGCCTTAAAGCTACACTGCACATTTCATAATTATAATCATAAGTTTATTTGTCAAGCATATATAAGATAACAGGTAAAAGTATAAACATAATTTATACATGAAAAGAGTAAGTAAAAAGGAATATTAGGACAGGGACGGTAGGCAAGCTGTGCACTTATGCACGCCCCTTACAGACCTCTTAGGAATGGGGTGAGGTCAACAGTAGACACTTTAAGGTTAAAGTTTTGGGGGTCTGAGGAAGAAACTACAGAGTCAGGTAGTGCATTCCAGGCATTGATCACTCTGTTACTGAAGTCATATTTTCTGCAATCGAGTTTGGAGCAGTTTACTTTGAGTTTGTATCTATTATTTGCTCATGTATCGTTGTGGTTGAAACTGAAGTAGTCATTGACAGGAAGGACATAGTGGCAGATAATTTTATGTACTATACTTAGGTCAGACTAAAGTAGGTACAGTTCTAAGTTGTCTAAGCCCAAAATTTGGAGTCTGGTAACATAAGGTATTTTATTGAGGTTAGAGGAATGGAGGATTCTTCTCATAAAATATCTCTGGACTTTCTCAATTATATTTATGTCTGATATGCAATGTGGGTTCCAGACAGATGTAGTATGTTCACTGTAGTATGGTAGGAAATCAGATAAAAGATGTTTTTAAAAGTTAGGTAATACTTATTCTATATTTCTGGCAAGGAAAAAATATTTTATAAATTGCTTGTTTACCTTTGGCTATAAAAATCCAATTTCCATATTGAGATGCTGCATATAACATGAATACTTTATTTTACCTTTTTAAATTTAATTTCATTATTTTAAGACGTAGTAACAGTTCTCAACAGACAAGATTTGCAACCATTGAAGTTCACCTGGTTCAATTTTCAAAGTTCAGAATGTCTTTTAAATTAGGATTTCTAAGAAAATTGACATGAATTAGAGAATGCGAACATTATCTATGATACTTGTATTACAGGGGTGGGGAATTCTGGCTGACTCCAGAATTCTGGGAGTTGAAGTCCACAAGTCATAAAAGGACCACCCTTTTTGTATTAGAAAGACAAAATGCTTTTTTAACAGTAACTTGACATGATATTGGAGATATCAATGCTGGCATCTAATAACATCATACCAATTTTTATTTATGATATTCACATGTGCTAAAGCATGACGTAATTGGTTTGATTTTAGCTTTCTGTGTTGCAGAAATTCAGCTAATTATAAGCTGTTCAATATACATAGATAAGCAGGCAATGGATTGCCAGGGCTGTCTGTACAGTTTGAAATAAAGTAGAAAAAATATGAACTCAATCAGAAAAATTTTAAGGCCTTGGTTTGTGTGGCTTCAGAAATTATTGGCACCCAAAAGGATAAATCATTTTATTAATGAAATCAAATTAATAAAAGCAAATGATTACGGTAAATAGATACGTGTTGGAAGAAATTTCCTGTGTTTATTTCCCAGCTGGGAAGCAGTCACTGATGCTGAGAAGAAATAGACATGGAAGCCAGCTGCCAGAAAAGGGATCCTTTAATTCAGGAAGGCAAGAAAAGTAGTGACACAACTCCAGCATTCCTGGCTTGCAAGCAGATTGCATTCCTGGCTTGCAAGGGTGTGACTCTGAGCAGTTTGATCGGTTTATTTGTGTGCCTCTAGTTAAAGTGATTGCCCTGGATCCTGTCTTCCTGCCTTAATGATTAATCCTGTCCCAGGACCTTTGTCTTTCCTATCCTAGGGCAATGGTGGGTTGTTCCTGGTTTGGACCGGTTCTATAGAACTGGTAGTAAAACCGGCCAGTTTCTCTATAATGGTTGTTACGTTATTTTTTATATGTTGGCTGGACAAAAATCTGTTTTGGTCCGAATTAATAATTTTGTTTAATGTAATTTTAATTCTTTCTGCTATAATAGCCATAGATATCTTATAGTCAGCATTTAACAGCAAGATTGTCCTATAATTTTGGATCTTCTTTTTTTCAGTATTATTTTTGGGAATGTGTGTTATTAAGGCCTCCATCCAGAATTTTGATATCTTCGCATTCTCTAAGACTTCATATATGTTTCCAATAGTATATTTTCTCAAGGTTCTTGAAATTCTTTGTAGAATTCTGCTGGAATTCCATCCGGGCCTGGAATTTTATTATTTTGTTTGTTTGTTTGTTTGTTTCTGTATTGCCCCCTTCAGTTCTAACGTCATTATCCTCCCATTTAATACTTCTTTAGTTAGATCCAGTACGATCTAACTAAATCAATGCTCCTTTCTTGTAAGTATCTCTTAATATCCTTCTCTTCTATTTTTTCTTGACTATACAGAGTTTGGAAGAAATTTATTGCTATAGATTTACTGTTTCTTCTTCAGCCTCTAGATTCTGTATTAATTTCATTTCATTTCTTTTTCTTTTTTTAATTTATAAGCTAGCCATCTTCCCAGTTTATTAGCATTTTCAAAATAATTTTGTCTAACTAATCTGATTTTTTGAGCTATTTCTTCCTGTGTAATTAGGTTTAATTTGTGTTTAGTTATTTATTTCTCTTCTTTGAGAAATACACCAGACAGAAAAAGAGGAAAGAGATCAAGAATAAAAAAGAAGATTGGAGAGAGAAAGAATTGAAAGAGAGGGAGCGAGGGAAAAAGACACAAATTATTACAAGAAACACAAGAAGACTAAGAACAACAAACAGATAGAAAACAACAATGGAACAAGAACTAAAGATGACCTCAATTAATATAAATGGACTAAATTCCAACCAAAAGAACACACATATTCACAAAATTACATAAATTGGAGATGGATGTCATAATTTTACAAGAAGTCCATATTAAGAAACAACACCAAAAACTATTAGAAAATCAAAGATTAGGAATACTGTATACATCATTAGCTGATCAGAAAAAGAGGGGAGTTGCAGTATATGTTAAGAAACATTTAAAAACAAAACAAGTAAATATTGACACAGAAGAATGGATTTTGATGATAGAAATACAAACAGAAGCAAAAAAAAAATGCTATTAATATCGATATACGCACCCAATGGAAATCAAAGTGAGTTTTTTAAACAAATATATACTATAACTAAGGATTTGGAATATGAGAATATTTGTGTCATAGGAGACTTTAACACAATCATTAATATTGAAAAAAATATCAGAGTAATAAAAAGAACAAAACCAGAAAAAAACCTTTACTGGATACATTTAAAGACATGGCGGATGAGCTACAACTACATGATGTTTGGAGAGAGATGAATAAACAAGGAAAACAATATAGATTCTATTCTGGCCCACACCAATCATGGTCCAGAATAGATATGGCCTGGACAACCTCAGAACTTAGGAAAGAAATAAAAGTCATAGAAATATCACCAAATACCTGGGCAGACCACAGCCCAATAACAATAATATGGAAAGGATATCAGAAACAAAAAAGGGGAAATATGCCACATAAATCAAGACAAAAAACGTATAGCAAAAAATTTCTTTCAGAACCTTTACAAGCAAGAAGAAATCAGGGAAGAGGAGATCAAGGAATATTTACGTAAAACCAAAGACTAGAGGAGACACACAAAGAGTTATTAAATAGACCAATCACTATGACTGAATTGTTGGAGGCAAGGAAAAACAAAAACAAAACAATAAAACTCCCGGACCAGATGGCATACCAACAGAATTCTATAAAAAGTGTCAGAACCCAACGGGTGAGTTTCTACTCCAAGTCTTCAACAAAGCACTCTTAGAAGCAAAAACTTCTAATTCCTGGGCTGAAACCATAATTACACTTATACCAAAAGAAGACACTGATCCCACACAAATCCAAAACTATAGGCCAATATCACTGTTAAATGTGGATTACAAACTGTTCATGCTGGTCATTACTAAGAGACTGAAAACAATTATCCATAAATACATCCACTTAGATCAAAATGGTTTTGTTCTGAGAAGACAGATTAAAAATAACATGAGAACAATCACTAATGTCTTTGAGTACTATGAGAAAAAATTGGACGAACAATTGGCCCTAATTTTCCTGGACGCACAGAAGGCATTCAATAATGTTAAGGATATTGTTGTTGTGTAACAACTAGCAGAGCGAAGTGCACAGAGAAACGTTTTTTGAGAGCACTGAGATAGAGATACATACAAACTGGTGTTATCAAAAATGTTCTTTATAATGGGAAATAAACAATCTCGTAGTCTTCTAAACAGTCCAAGTCTTTACCGGTTAACTCTAAACAAACTCTTACCAAACAAACAGTAGTTTACCCCCCCCCCCCAAAGCCACGCCCACAGAACCGGTAGTAACAAATTTTAGATTTCACCACTGCTTTAGTTGCCTTCTTCCACTAAACCAAATTTGATCTCGCATTGTTTTTGTTTTTTGAAACAATCTGGACAGACAAGTATATAGAATGACACTAGAATCCAAAGCCTCTGTACATATCAGTTATCAATTTCATCTGTGCATGCCTATCAGAAAGAAAAGCACTGGGCAATCTGGCAAAATCTGCTTGATCAGATGAAGGATGGAGAGGCTGGATTTTGTGTCATGTGACCAATGTCTTGTGGAATGTTTCTCTATTTATGGTGATAGAAGAAATATCCATCTGGTTCAGTTCCAAGCTGGGAGAAAGATACTGGAAACATAGACGCCGATTGGAAATGTGGTTTAATGATGAACAGAACCACCAGTGTTTATGGTTCTGATGCAGCTGACAAAATGGAGTTGAGGGCGGGGGTTATACCTTCTTTGGGCTTTATATTTGAGCTTCCTGTTCCTATGCAAGAACATGTCCTTTAATATTCTTTGGCTGTTATCGGATTCCTATGGGATCATGTAGGGGTTATGTAGGGGTCATAGCTGACTCTATAGGCAAAAGAGGAAATGCAAATCCTAAGTGTTTGTCTCAGCTAATCTGGTCAACCTCTGGTTTATTGTTTATCTGAGCTCCCAGATGAAGTTTGAACTACTCTGGGGGTGGTGCAATGAAGGGGCTTGTGTTCTGAAAGGAAGTTGGGCAATTCCTACTGTGTCTAATGACTTTTGTCCTGTGTTGGATCTTGGGTGAGAAGCTGGTTCTAATCCTACCCCTTTGATGTTATATTACATAGATCACTTCTTCCCATATTTTAACTCTTTTCCATCAGCAAATCTAAAAAATATTAACAAATCTATCCAATGTCAGCAAAAAGCCCTTAAAGTGTTCTCACATGGAATCCAGCAATTTTATAAAAAATATTTGTTATCCCTGATCAAGAAAATTAATTTTATATTTTCTTTTGCACAATATTCTGACATTCATAATCTTTAATTTGACATAATAATTTGCTGTTATAGGACATAGTCTCCATCCATTATCTTCTTCTGCCCATCCTCGATTCCTTTTAAAAGTTTTAACAGTCCTCCCTTTAAGTCCAATAATAAGCAATAGCCTAGGTCATTTTCTATCTCTTGATTTAATAATTTCCTCTCTATTTTTTCTTTTTATTTTATTTTACACCACTTCTATTTTGTTTTCCAAAACTTCTACTTTGACTTTAATTTGGTTTACCACTTCATTCAGTCATCCTGAAGATTCTTTCAAATTAGTCTCCATTTCATCTTTTGTCTCTTCTCTGGTTCTCTTTTAAATTATACATTCATCTAAACAAATTCTGATGCTGTTATTATAATCATCAATTTCTTTTCCAGTTGGAAAATCTTTAAAAAATCTCAGATGTACAGTAGTACCTTTATCTGTCATTTTTGGCCATTTAATTTCTTTTTTAATAATAGACATTTCATGAATCACACAAAAATAAAAGGAAGAAGTTCTTTTTGGGAAGAATAGTGCTTCATCATCATCTTCATCTTCATCATCATAGTTGGAAGGGACCTTGGAGGTTTTTTAGTCCAATCCCCTGCTAAAGCAGGAAACCTTATACCATTTCAGACAAATTTAATCTCTTCTTAAAAACCTCCAGTAATGAAGCACCCACAGATTCTGAAGGCAAGCCGTTCCACTGGTCAATTGTTCTCACTGTTAGGAAATTTCTCCTTAGTTCTAGGTTGGTTAATTTTCATCCATTGTTTCTCCTTTTGCCTTCTGGTGCTTTTGAAAATAAGTTGACCCCCTCTTCTTTTAAAATGAGTTTAGTGATCTCACCGTCCTTACAGACTCGTATGGTCTCCTCACAAGAAGCAGCTGTCAGCAGCACAAGTGGGCAATCTCTCAGCCTCTCCTTGTCCAAAGAGGCTCCATTGGCCCAGACTCATTGGTCTTTGGCCATCTATTGGCCTTTGCTGCAGTGTCATCTCTTCTCCTTCAGCAACATCTTAGTCTGCCATTGTCTCACCTAGAAGAAAGTTGATTTTGTTTTTTATGTTGTACCAGACTCTACACAATGTTATTCCTAAAGGTTGTGACCATTTTTTCAGTCAATTCTGCTTTCAAAAAATCGTACGGTCAAGAATTTGGCTTAAAATCAACTTAATGTGTTTATGGTTATTTATCAATATTTCTGTTAGGTGGGATTCTGGCATTCATTTCCAAAGTTCCTAATATTAGATAGATCCTTGTTAGCAAAAAACAAAAAATCCAAAAAAACCCGCTCCTCAGAACTAGTTACATTATTGTACACTATAGGTAATTTTCCCCCTTAAAATACAGAAAATTATAATTCTGGATTAGAGAAAGCATTTCAGGTAATTATATCCCATTACCATGTGGAGACCGTATATTATTTTTTAAAGGTAATGTGTTCCTGTCCTTAATGGCTGTATATGTTCTGCTTTTTTAAAAAAATTGATTTATATGCCGCCCTTCTCCGGAGACTCAGGGCAGCTTACAATGCGTTAAGCAATAGCCTTCATACTTTTGTATATTTTACAAAGTCAGCTTATTGCCCCCACAAATTGGGTCCTCAATTTACCTACCTTAGAAAGGATGGAAGGCTGAGTCAACCTTGAGCCTGGAGATTTGAACTTACTAATTGCAGACAGCTGGAGTTAAATTACAGTGCATTAATCTGATGAGCTATTCCAGGCTCTTGAGAAACTGTGATGGGAACAGAAATCTATTTCAGTATCTAAAAAACAAAACAACCCCCCCCAACCCTATAATTATTTGCTGTAATATTTTTAGACAATGATAAATTTTTAACAAAATTATGCTTTTTGGCCCAAGGCTAAACAATGGATGCTGCATTGTCCTTCCTTCCTTTCATAAATTCATTCATCTCATTCAAGAACAAAAAATGAGTGAAGTGAAAATCTTTACGACTAATTCATGCTGCAATTTATAACCCATTTCTTCTGGAATACTCCTACTGAAATGCCAGTGAAATTGCTCCATGATTATAATGAAATAATGGGTTGTAAATGGAACTGTCAATGAGTAGATAGTATAAATTCATCATTTACAATATCTACCAAACTTTCTTCCTCTCTTGCTTGCATGTCAGGAAATACCTCTATTCTGGTTTTCTTTTCACTTGGCAGTTCCAATTACTTCTCTTCTGTTCTGCTATCTTGACAGGGATTATTATGTTCTACAACAAAGATTCCTAGATAACAGCAAATTATATGTTCATTTTGATCTAGTGCTTTTCCAGAAATTATTTGAATATTTTCTGTTCATCTGCAGTTTTTAATGGTCATAATCATGCTTCAGTATTCTCTCATTTCTTTTATTTCTAGATGAGTGCTTCTTGTTACAAACCTGTCACAATAGGGTATGAAGCTTTCTTGTATCTTTATAGTAAGATTGTGTTGAAATTCTCATTTTAAAAAAAAGACAAAAATAAATATTTGTCTTGGTAGAGTGTTCTTTGATCAGGCATTTTGTCCAATGTAAATGCCTTCTATTAAATGTTCTTAATTTCTTGCACTCCTTAGAAATGTTTTGGCAAGCAATTGAGGTTATATTTTTCCAGGTGTTCTATTATATATAGTATAAAACCATGATTATTCCAAAGGAAACATTGTTTAATTTTAAGATTGCAACTATACATTTTTACCAGTCAGTATTATTGTGCTGATATATTCAAAGGCTTAAACAAGCATACTAAATAGTATAAAAATTATTATATATTTCTGTGATGAATATACTGGTAATGTCATTGAAGCATTGTAACATCTGGGGAAATATATGTGATATTTGTTATTATACGGTTCCAAGGCTGTACATCACACAAAGTATGTGTGTTTCTGCTTGATGATCATAGCCTCAAACAAGTACAGTAGTCTTTATTTAATCTATGGCCACCTAAGTAGTTCTTGCACTCAATGGAACTTTTAGTAACTGCCTCAAAAATCTATAATTCAGAAGCATCAATCTTTAGTCTTTTGCTTTGCCTTTCATAGCAGCTTTCATAGCACACATTGTTGCTTGAAAAAATATTCCCTTGGTTATACTGATTTTGTTATTTAAAAACATCTTATTTTTTATGACCCTAAATTTGTCAATAAATTCTTTCCTGGGGTTAATCTCTTTACATCTTTAGCATGCTGCCTTTTTATTTTTTCTTCCATCAAAGACAACAAAATTATCCTGCAGAGGTGTCAAATTCATGTCATCACCTGATGTATCGTGGCTTTCCCCCTCTTAGCTAAACCAAGCTAAACCAAGCATGGGTGTAGGCAGCACACTACGCATCTGGCCTGCGGGCCACAAGTTTGACACCCCTGATCTACTGCCTTCACTTCTTTGCTGTCAACCGCATCTTCAATAGATTTGGTAACTGACATTTTTAACATTAATCATTTGTTTTACTTTCTTTAATTTCTGTAACAAACTGTTTAAATATTATTGATATATTTATTTTACATTATTAATATCTGCTTCTTAATTTCTCTTTTACCACTTCAGGTGTTGAGAGACATACAAAGTTCTGGTTCTTGCTCTTCTGGCAGCCTCAATCATTGTTAATTGATTTATGGGGGTTGGAATGTACAGTGATCTTGTCAATTAGCTATTTATTTATTTATTTATTTATTATCTAGTATTAAAATTTATATGCTGCCCTTCTTCTGCAGGACTCACACAATAAAAAACTCACACAATAAAAAACAACAACAATAAAAAACAACAACAATAATAACAACAATACAATATTAAAATCCAACTCAAAATGTAAAATCCCCAAATTAAAACCCCATAATCGGTCAGGGATTTTTATGAAAAAGCCATGTCTTCAGGCTGGCACAGAATGCGCGAAGATCGGGAGCCGTCCGGAGCTCGGTGGGCAACCCATTCCACAGGGTCGGTGCTGCTACAGAGAACGCCCTCATCCTGGGGGTCGCCAACTGACATTATCTAGCCAATGGCACCTGGAGGAGGTCAGTCTATGAGAACGCACAGGACGATGGGAGGCCGGTAGGAGGTGGTCCTGCAGGTACCTCGGGCCCATGCCATGTAGGGCTTTATAGGTAAGTACCAGCATCTTGAAGTGGATCTGGAAGGCCACCGGAGCCGGTGCAGCTCACACAGGAGAGGTATTGCCCAGGAGTAATGAGAAGCTCCCGTAACAACCCACGCAGCTGCATTCTGGACCAGCTGGAGCTTCCAGGTGCACCCCAAGGGCAACCTCATGTAGAGGGCATTGCAGTAATCCAGTTGAGAGATAATGAGAGCTTGAGTGACTGTACGAAGAGCATCCCTGTCTAGGAAAGGCCATAACTGGAGCACTAGGCGAATCTGTGCAAAAGCCCCCCTTGTCATGGCTGTTGGATGATCTACCAAGGACAGCCATGAATCAAGGAGGATGCCAAAATTGCAAGCCTTTTCAGAGGTAGTCAATAACTTCCCTCTCATCATAAGTGATGGGGTGGCTAGATCAGGAGATGCTGGAATCCACAGCCACTCGGTCTTGGAGGGGTTGAGCCGGAGCCTGTTTCTACCCCTCCAGACCTGTACCGCCTCCAGGCACTTCGACATCATGGAAAGGGCATCCCTGGGTTGATCCAGGGTGGAGATATACAGTTGGGTATCATCAGCATATTGATGATACCTCACCCCAAACTACGAATGATCTCAGCCAGCGGCTTCATGTAGATGTTAAAGAGCAGGGGGGAGAGAACCGACCCCTGCAGTACCCCACATATGAGCGGCCTTGGGGAGGACCTCTGACTCCCCGCCCACACAAACTGTGTACGGCCCAAGAGGTAGGAGGAGAACCACTGTAGAACAGTGCCCCCCACTCCCAACCCCCAGAGCCATTGCAGTAGGATATCATGTTCAATGATATCAAACCCCGCTGAGAGGTCAAGTAGCACCAGAATGAAGGAACAACCCCCATTCTGGGCCCGCCAGAGAGCATTCACCAGGGTGACCAATACCGTTTCCATGCTGCGGCGCACCTGAAACCCGATTGGCATAGGTCTAGGTAATCAGTTTCCTCCTGGAATTGTGGAAGTTGGTAGGCCACCAACTTCTACAATTATCATTATTTGTTACATTTATTTGCTAGCTATCTTGCCATGGGACTACCCTAGGCGGCTATGTGGTTATGATTGTGATGTGATTTTGATTGGATGGACTATGAGTGCAGTACATTAAATTACATTAAATTTTTATTACATAGAATATCTATTGTCAGCTACCAAAGGGATGTCATATAAATATATTAATATTTCAGCCAACAACTTTGGTTCTTCCTATAATTTCTTCCAATTCTAAGGTTTCTTCCAACTCTGTTATTCTGTTATGTGGACATTATATAACTCATGTCACTATTTTTCGTATTTTGAATTACTGTTTCTCCACATGTTTTTACAGTAACTTTTTGTTCATTGTAAAAGTTCTCTGAAGAACAATAAGGGTTTCCAGCATGCTTGTTAACCTTAATATATTCTGCAGTCTGGCATGATCTACACAAAGGCCTTGCTATACTCAGTAAAACAAAGGCCCAATATCCTTCAGAAATTATCTGGCTGTCTCTCTATTTTTTGCTTTATATTAGTTATCTGATCTCTTATCCTTTTGCTTTTTCTGAAATTTGCCTTTTGATGTAACATTTCTCTTTCCATGTGTGGTGCTATTCTTTCCTTAAGCCAAATTTTGCTTGAGTAATACTAAGGTAGAAGCAGATAAAGGGGGACCGTTTGGATGACAACTGGATAACTTTATATTCACTATATTCTAAAAGCAACTATATTCTGAAGACAGGAAATACCACCAGCTAGAGAAAATACAATGTCAGCATGAATTCCCTTGATACTCTAAGTAACCCCCTAACTTGTCAGAAGAAAAGGGAGCATCTTCATGAAATATAGTCAAGGGTGATTAGGCCAGAGAATAGCACCTGGACGAGAAGCAGATATCAAAAGAAGAATTTGTACTTCAGCCAATTACAAGAAGAATTATGAGTGTTGGATAAAGATAATGTAAAACTTTAGTAATTAAGAAATGTCAATTAAAAATGACAAATGTATGTTAACCATATATGGGAAAGTTGCTGTGTTAGCAGAATCCTTTGTTTAGAAAAGTATATAATGTGTCATACAAGCATGGAGTCTTGACTCAGAGCCAAGATTGGCAAACATGGCTTTTGAGTCTTTGCGCAAATAAAACCTCTCTCTCTGACTGACCCATGTTGCTTGGTCACTTCATTCCATAACAATTCTGGCACCCTGCAGAAGGGACTACCGTGACGGCTGCCCTGGTGGGATCGGCTCCTTCCCAAACGGAACATCCATTAAGCCGGCTACAAGGACTCCATTGAAGTCTCAGGAATCTTCCGGTGAGGAGGTGCCGTAAACCCACCAGCGAAATAGACCAGTCAAGGACCCACAAAGGTCAATCAGACAGAGACCCCAACAAAAAAATTTCGAGAAGAAAAGCAAGCCTGCAGGTAAGTATAAATCAGGGAATTTTAGTCTCTTTTAACAAGGATGCCCACTAATTAAGTAGTGGAAGAGGAAGATTGATCACCTTCCTGGAAGACGAGGCGTTGACCTTAAGTCTTCAGTCATGAGTTAAAGTCTCATGTTAGGACTGTGTAGTAGAGGACTTGATAAAAGTTAAAGTACACAGAATGAAAAGTAAGAAGTTAAAAAAAATGTGTGAAGAGAAGGGAACTGCCGCAGTGTCGTAGGCATTCTGATAAATCACCATTTTTAAACCAAGAAGCTCTGAAGGAACTAAGAAAGGAAAGGAAATTGTTTTATTGTTCTTCCCACAGGGGTTTAGCAGGTAATAAAAAAAGTAAAGCCTGTCTAAAAGGGAAAACAAGTTGAATTGATTGCTTTGATGTGATTTCTGTTGAAAATTATTTTGTTTTATTGATGTGCATTTATAATGATAGTGTGTAGAATTGAATAAGAATTGAATTAATTATGACATGTCTATTAATTGAACATCTTGACTTGGAGATGTGGGAAACGGAGAGTAGTTTGGGCCCACAATCATAATTATGATTTAACTGCTCTCTGAGTTCCCCCACTCCTTTAAGAATAAACTATAGGCTAGCCAAGGAAGTAAAATTAAAACAAACAACTTCCCTCCACAGATCTGGAAATGTTTAATGGTATGTATGTGTATGTGTATGTATGTGGGCATTTCCAAACCTGCTATTTAGAAAAATGGAGCTCCTTTAACACATTTTAATGATTGGTTTAAGTGAAATTTCTGCATGAAGTTTGATTGCAGCACAAATGTGAGTGTGTATGTGAGATGTCCCAAAGCTCATAAGGAATGATAAAAGTGCAGTGCCCTGTGAATGTCTGTGTGTTGTTGAACGGATGCTGAAGAGGCGAAAGGAGATGAGAATCCTATGCAGTTTAACCATTTTTTTTCCTCTCCCTGTATTCCGAACCCCCCCCCCTTCCTTTGAGAGAAGCAGAAAAGGGTGGGCTGCGGGCTTTTGTTCTTTTCACCATTTCTTTCTCTCTGCTGAAACAGCCTGAGAAAGGCGCGGTAAAGAGTGCTATCTGATACCTGCCTTTGTAGCTTCACTGTTTTTGACTTGGAATACAGTTTCTTTAAGGGAGTACGGCTTCTCCGCTTGCTTTTAAATTTTTTTTCCTTTTCTCTTAATCTGTCTGAGAAGGGAGGGCCAAGTGGGGGATCGGCTGCAGCCTCTCTCTCTCTCTCTCTCTTCCCTCCCCCTCTCTCTCACTGTTCCATTTGCATATGAAAGCTTTTCTTTTCTGCTCTGAAAACAATTTTGATTTTGTTTTTCTGGTAATTCTTGAGGTTTCAAATATTTAATTAAACCTATATAAAAGTAATGATTTTGAAAAATTTTTCTGAATCTGACTTGCATTTTATTAAAAAGCAGAGATTGACCCTAAAGTTTGATACAAATATGCTTCAGAGCATTGATCTAAAATACTTCATTTAAATTGTTTTACTTTTGCAGCTATTCTCCTTACAATATAGGAAGTTAAGAAAGTTGGGAAGGGAGGCAAAGCCTTTCCCTTCTGGGGTTCAAAAGCTCCCAGCTAGGAAATTGCTTCAAGGTGGTTGGGGGCAGAAGTAGTTTATTGTTTATAGGAACGCGACATGACAAATGCAAGCACAGCTTTCTGAAGCTAGCCTGTTTGGACTGCAAGAATAACCTTTTTATATCCTAAAATGTCTTTTTATTTTCTCTGTGACTCTTTAAAGTCTTTTGAAATTGCTTTGATTTGTGTGTGATTGTTTTGAAAATTCTAATTACTTTGATTTGTTTTCTTTTCCTTATTGGGTATTTTTTTTCTTTAAGGTGGGGGCTGGATCTCTACCTGTGTTTTTTGCTTATTTCTTTTTGAGGAATTTCACTACTATTTTGTGTTTCTTATATTTTCCAACAAAGAGAGAAAGGAAGTTTTAGTGTAATCCAGAAAAGTTGTCTTTAAAGTTGGTTTGCATAGACTTGTGCGGATTTGGAAGCTAGAAATGGGAGTTAGAGGGTGGAACCAATAAACAGAAAGATTTGGGATTTGTTTTTGGGATCATGTGGGACCTTCGGAAGGCAAAGAAAGGATGCCCGATCCAAAGAAAGGAAGCATAAGTGTACAATTTGATGGCAGAAGATGAAAGTCAGTACTAGTGGCGATGGGTGACTCCTTTTTTTTGGATTACACAGAGAGCTCTTGATAAATTTAATATTAGGACCTAAAGAAGAAAGTAGTATTTTTTTAAATTAATTGAAATCAAAATGAATAAACAAAGCATTAGAATACACTTAATTAAGTGAAGGAAATAGAACATCACTCCTGATAGAATAGAAGAGGTGGCATTACAACCTCTACCTGAAATCAAGCAAGAACTAAGGAGATACTGAGGTTTGGGTTGATGGGAATACTGATCTTACCAAACCCCTGTATGCAAAATTAATTGAATCTGGACTTTGGAATTTGAAATGGGAGGGGCACAAAAAGAGGAAGCTTTGAAAATTTGAAACAAGCTTTAACCAAGGCTTCTATATTAAGTTTATCAAATTTGGAAAAGCCTTTCCATCTCTTTTAAACACAGTATATGGACTTGTACAAAAAGGTGTTGGCTCAGGACTGCACAGGAAAAAAGAAACCCGTGGCATTCCTGTCAAACATAATGGACCCAGTAATAAGGGGATGGCCAGTATGTATTCAAGCAATTGCTGTTACTGGTCCAATTAAGTGGGAAACTGACCTTTGGGGAAGCCCCTATTGTGAGCACCCCATCTAAAATATGAAGCTATTTTAATGCAGCAGACTGACTTAATTTTAATTACAGATCACAATTTGAATCCAGCACAGTTCTTAGCCAACACTAGATTAATGGATCAGTTTGGATTAAAATATTATTGTGCTAAAGTAATTGATTTACAAAATAAAATAAAAATAAAATAAATAAATAAATAAAAATAAAACCAGATTTGGAGGTACACCCCCTGGAACAAGAACAAGCAATTTTTATTATAAATGGACACACTTAAGAGATCCTGAAAGCAAGGGGTTTGCCTCAAAATTGGTCTGCTTAAACTTGTGAAGTGTATGCACTAAATCAATCTCTATGCATCTTGGGAGGAAACATAAACAGATTCCTAGCATGCATTTGGGATAATGCATACATTTAGCAAACTATGGGTGAAATCATTGGGGGATTCAAACTATTGTAAATGAACTTTTAAAATGTTATAATAATATTGGAATATATCCTTTAGCAAATTATAGACAAATGTTTAATTTGTGAAAAGAGGCGAATAAACAAGCTGTCAGAAAACATCAAATGGGTGATCAGATGGGTGGAGATCACCAGCTTTAAAATCATTTCAATGTACTCAAATGGATTTTACAAAATTACCAAGAAGGGGAGAGTACAATATTTATTGGTCATAGTGGACCGCCTCATAAGGGGGGTTAACGCCTTCCCTGCAGTAATGCTACAACAACAGAAGTGTCAAGAGTTTACTTAGATCCAACCTAGAAAGAATATTAGAATATCATCATATGAATTATTGTTTGGTGTAGCTTTCATGTCAGGAAGCATATGCATTGATTACCTGGAAACCAGAAACAAAGTATTGAAACAACATATATATAAACTGTCCAGATATTTTGAAGTTCTTAGGAAACAAGGACTCTTAGCCCAGATGCCACTTTTGGAGTTTCCAGATCACAACTTCCACCACAATGATTGGGTGTTGAGCTGTAAGGAAGTTAGACTCCAAGTGAAAGGGCCCGTGCCAGCCCCAAAGGAGTGGAAGGTGAAATATCACCAAGGAAATCTATTGACATTGCGGATCCAAAGGAACCAACTGACTGGCGAGCAGTAACCAGTGGCAATAGCGTTCTTCATCACCTGGACTATGTTTGTATTTTTCTTTTTTAGGACTAAGTAGTTGCCTATGCTGTTTCCCAACTGCAGAGGACTCCAACTGATTAGATTCCATTACAAATTCTCCCAGATGTGTTGCGTTTTGTAATAGTACCTTTTAAGACTTTAGAAAGAAGATCTTGGATCCATTGGACGAGATTGACACCGGCAGACCAGAGTGATCCGGTCACATACCAGGTAACAAACATTGACAAGCCATTGGTGCTAACATTCAAGAATACACCTTGCTAAGTCCTACCGGCAATGGACTCTCTATGCACGGTGGTGAACGTCTGCCTTGCTGAACCACTCCGGAAGCTGGTTCCCAGCGCACGGCTGAAGATCAGTAAGGATGAAGACAACCTTCACACTGTAGATATATCTTATTCATTGTAATGTAATGCATTCTTACACATAGTAATGTTAGACATAGGTTGGGTGTGGGTGTGGATTCTGTGGGTAGTTGCTATCCTAGCCCTACTTTTACTCTTGTTTTACATATATAAGGAATGGTTTTGTGGTACACCTAGGATTTCTTCCTACTGTTACTTCCCAATCATCATGTACCACTGATTCTATTCCTGACTAGTGAGTTTTACACCATAGGTGATCATGCCTTGTTTATGACTTTAGACATTGTTCATAACAGGACTCTCATGTAACCATATCATGAACATTAGTAGAGATACTTTAGGTCAAGTATGCTCCCGTCAAAAACGCATTGTCTATGCACGGGGTCATTACTTTAGACCTAAGACAATTCCACAACCTAAGGTTCCGAGATTAACATACCCTGCAAAGGGGGGGATAGATAAGGAAAATGGGCCTCTACAACAATTGCATAAAGCAGACTATATATCCAGAATCCTGGAATTAAGTCAAGAACTTGTTAACCAATATAATCCTACCCTAGGTCAAAGATGTTGCTTCCTGTTAAATCACAACTCTGGGTTAGAACAAAGGCGACAATTATCCTTGAAGGGGATAGCAGAGATAAAGTACCCGTCTCACCGATACAAGGAGATTTTTATGAGGCATTCAAAAGACTAGGTAAAAGCCGTTTTCCTATTGCAGGCCTAATAGCTACCTCATAGGAACACCTTTTCTGTGTATAAAGAGAAGGCCAACCAGAAACTTGGTAGGCCTGTAGGATCCCTGACAGAAGAACAATGCCCATCAGAAATATACCTTGGCCCTAAGATGTATTTGATGGATATGAAATTAACAAAGGATATGTTTCCCTCTGCCCACCACCTATTTCGACAAAAGGTTACTTGCTTAACACCATCAGAAATGAGCTTTAAGAAAGGAAAGTGGGGAAGATGGAATATAACCTTTGAAAGCTGTCCACAACGATTTCAGCCTCCACAGTTTCCAGTTTGGCTAAACTTTAAGATCAAATCAGGTTTATGTATCCTTTTTGAAGGACTAATGAAGACCATCGTAAGAGTCATGCTTTCTCTATGAACATAGGAGTATGCATAGAAGAAAAAGAAGTGTTCTTTTTGTGTGGAAAAAGTGCATATTTATGTTTGCCAACAAACTGGACAAGAACATGTACATTAGTTCACCTTTTTCTTAAAATAGGTGTTGTCAGTGGAGAACATACTATCCCTGTTCCCCTTATAAGACATGTTCAGAAGAGGGACTCAATATTGATCCCACTATTAGCAATCATGGGAATTGGGACAACACTTGGAACAGGTGTAGGTGGTCTGACACATTCTGTAATACAGTTTCAGCAATTGTCAGAAGAGCTTCAAGAGAGCTTGAACCAGATTGCTGGAACCTTGGTCAAAGTCCAAGATCAGATAGATTCCTTTGCAACAGTAATTTTACAAAACTGATGTGCCTTAGACCTCCTGACAGCTGAGAAAGGAAATCAGGTGTGGTCAAGGAAGGTGCTAATGAATTGCAGGATAGGGCTTCCAAAATAAGCCACAGGTTACAGACAGCAGATATGTGGTTTTCTTGGTTGCCTGGATCCGGCAGGATGAAACAAATGTTATTTTTGTTAATATGTGCTGAAGCAGGTCTAGTTTTTATTTTCTTGTATAAATCCTTTAGAGCCGTAAAGGAACTGCAATCTGAAAAGAAGTTAGTTTTAATGAAAACTCTCATCGATCATCAGTTTAGCTCTAATGCCTTCGAAGAACATAAAGATTCTGAGACAGACCCATATGAGAACATGGGGCCTATAGAAAGGTGGAGAGAATCTCCCCAAGAATCAAGAGAGTAATAACAATCAAGTACTACTTATCCTTTACTTTTATTATTATATTTTGTTAGACTCCATATATGGTAGATTTGTTTATTGGAACTAGTATACAAATAGTGGAAGTTTATGTATTAAAAAAATAATAAACAAACTTCCAAAGGGGGGGATAAGCTAGAAGCAGATAAAGGAGGACCGTTTGGATGACAACTGGATAACTTTATATTCACTATATTCTAAAAGCAACTATATTCTGAAGACAGGAAATACCACCAGCTAGAGAAAATACAATGTCAGCATGAATTCCCTTGATACTCTAAGTAACCCTCTAACTTGTCAGAAGAAAAGGGAGCATCTTCATGAAATATAGTCAAGGGTGAGTAGGCCAGAGAATAGCACTTGGACGAGAAGCAGATATCAAAAGAAGAATTTGTACTTCAGCCAATTACAAGAAGAATTATGAGTGTTGGATAAAGATAATGTAAAACTTTAGTAATTAAGAAATGTCAATTAAAAATGACAAATGTATGTTAACCATATATGGGAAAGTTGCTGTGTTAGCAGAATCCTTTGTTTAGAAAAGTATATAATGTGTCATACAAGCATGGAGTCTTGACTCAGAGCCAAGATTGGCAAACATGGCTTTTGAGTCTTTGCGCAAATAAAACCTCTCTCTCTGACTGACCCATGTTGCTTGGTCACTTCATTCCATAACAATACAAATGGTATGTAATTTGTACATTCCCTAGCATCTCCCTTCTTTGCTACAGATATTCTCACTGTTGTGTCCCAATCCTTAGGACATACAGTCTTGATCCATATTTATTGACATAGGACTCTTAGCAGTGAATCTCTTCTTTATATACTTTAAACAGTTCAGTTTTTTATTAGCAAATAGTGCTTTTTTGATCAGTTGGACTATTGTCTGTCATTTTATAATCCAATTTGATTATAGACAATATAAATAATAATATAAATATAAACAATATAATGATGTCTATTGTAATATTTCTATTCTCTTCTAATCTTATTTTCCCTCTAACGATCTGCTCCATGATTAGCTTTGTCTTACTTTAGCTGTACTTTTCCCCCCCAATTTTCCTGTCTTTAAAATCATTTCTCATTTCCCTTTTCTTATTTCCAAATTATGACACAGTTGACATAGTGAGCCATCTTTCATTGCTCTTTTTGCTTGAGGTTGAAAGTTGTTGTGCATCCTTCCTGTTGTCCAAGGTTTTCATTCCCTAGCTTTCTCTGGATATCATATTCTATTAACTTTTTATGGTCACAGAATTTAACATGGTAACAGCCAGTAAAACAAAATACAACAGTATAGTTTATGGCATATATTTAGCACCAATAATTCATAGACACAAATCACAACCTATACTTGCAACCTTGCTCTGGTTAACTGGCTTGATCTTCTCCGTTTTATGTTTCCTACCATGTATTATTAAATAGCTGCTACAACTTGCCATAGAATAGTCACAGTACATTCAATACTGGAATTATCAGGGATTAGATGTCCTTGTATTTTAGCCCCTGGTAGTGTCAGTATTGAACACATCTGTCTGGCCAAATTGTGAAAATTCAACATTCTTCCCATAATAACAATAGCACTATATTTGACCTGACCTGGGATTTCATTATGAGATTTTGGGGATGGTATTTTATGTGTTTTTGCATAATAGTTATTATATACAGAAAAATGACTCTTTTAGAAGCAATTCTATCAATTTAATAGAGGCATGGGGTTTTTCATTGCATACATATTCTTCCTACAAATTTAAGGACCTTCACACTTTGCAAAGTTAAATTATTTTAACTGTAGAAATGAATTTATTGTATGTGTGAAGGATTGTATTTGACTCATATAAGGGGAGGGGTACAAGATGCTGCTACAGATTTCTGAGTCATGGAAAATAAAAAGAATAAAAAGGATATTCTACACAATTCTACCTTGACTGACTTAGGTATAGTTGAAATGAAGAGGATCTATGAGAGACTTCCAAGTTTGTTTGCAACTTTAAGCTAGGCTAGAAAAGAAACAGAAGTCACTCAGAGTCTAGGAATGTACTTTAATGTGATTAAGATTGTAATCATGGAAGGATCCAAATCTTGAAAGGACACAGGATAAAATGGTCTTAGTGCTAATTTTTTAGTCTGCCCAAAGGGCAAAACTGATACTGCATGCATTATTCATAATGCCTAATTCAGCTCATCTGCCATTAAATCTTTTTTTATTTGTGAAATGTCCAGTAGTAACTGAACCTACTTTATCCAGGTTCTCTGCAGATTATCAAAAGAAATCAAGCAGTTTCCATTTCATGTCTAGGGGATTCATGTCTAGGGGATTTCCATTTCATATCAAAAGGGATTTAGATAATCTAATGGGGTCCTCCATAATTGCAATTACCATCTTCTCTAGAAAGGGAATTTTGGATATGGGCATAAGTTGTCCAAAACAGCTGGATTGAAAGATAGTACCTTGAGGAGAGGACACAGCACTACCTCATTCAAGGTGACATCATCCCATTTTTCAGAGGCATTCTCAAACCCAGAAGTTCATCCCATCCCAAAAGCTCATATGATCTAGTTCAGAGTTCATCCTACAAAGAATATATCCACTTGTTTGCCATCTCAGTGAGTCAAATTAACACTATATAACTCTCCAATATGTCACTCTGTTTTATAAAAATATTCTAGGATTCTGGAAGTGGGATAATCTGACTGTTGAGGGGTTTTTTGTCGAAATTTTTAATGAAAATTTTAAGAGGACCCGGGAGGAGGGGAGGGGGTTGTAGAGATGGACCTGGGGGGTTCATATATCCACATCCACAGGTGAAGCATCAGAGATGGCTTGGGAGTTCATGGCTTCCATGGCGGCCATGGACCTGACTCAGTTAGTTCAGGGCCCCACTCACACAGGGGACACACTGTGGACTTGATTTTCGTCTCTGGTCAGTGGTTGAATGATCTTGGTAGAGGGGACCTAGACATTAAACCCTTGTCATGGACAGACACTTGCTTCTTCGCTTGGACTTTCCTGCCATTTCTCCCTGCTGCAGGGAGACAGAACCGACCAGATGGTTCCATCCCAGGCGCCTGATGGATCCCGAAAGGTTCCAGACGGAGCTTGGGCCATTTCCTGAGACCTTGGCACATGACTTGACTGAAGACCTGGTGGCTGCCTGGGAGAGTGCAGCTGCTGGGGCTTTGGACCGCGTCATGCCTTTGAGGCCTCTGACCTGATGCCGATCTCAATTGGCTCCTTGGTTCTCCGAGGAGCTGAGAGAGATGAAGCATCAGAAAAGATGCCTAGAGAGCATTTGGAGGACTAGTCAATCTGATTCCGACTGAACACTGGTGAGGTCTTATATCAAGACCACTGGTGATAAAAGCAGCGAAATCTAACTATTTTTCCGTTCTTATCGCATCTACAGAGAACCGCCCAGCTGCTCTGTTTAGGGTGACCCACTCCCTTCTTCAGGGGGGAGTGCGGGAAGATCTCTTGCAGGGTCGAGCTGAGGATTTTGTGCAATTCCTGCATTATAAAGTCGCTCGGATTTGGGAAGGCTTGGACTCCTATTGGGTGAGTCCGGGGAAGGAGACGAGGCTAGGTCTTGAGAACATTATTAGGGAAGTGTTTGATCCTGTGGCTCCCAAGGATGTGGACACGGTTCTGGGTAAGATTAGTGCCGCCACATGTTTATTGGACCCATATCCCTCCTGGTTGGTACTGGCCTCCTGGGAGGTTATACAAGGCTGGCTCCAGGGGATTATAAATGCTTCTCTGAGTGAGGATGCCTTTCCCGCTGCCTTGAAAGAGGCGGTGGTGAGGCCCCTCCTCAAGAAGCCTTCCCTGGACCTGGCTGAATTAGCTAATTATCGTCCAGTCTCCAACCTTCGTTTCATGGTGAAAGTTGTTGAGAGTGTGGTGGCACGACAACTTCCCCGGCACCTGGATGAAGCTATCTATCTGGACCCGTATCAGTCGGGCTCCAGGCAGGGGTACAGCACAGAAACGGCATTGGTCACGTTGGTGGATGATCTCAGGAGGGCTCGGGACAGGGGTTGCTCCTCTGTCCTGATCCTGTTAGATCTCTCAGCGGCTTTTGATACCATCGACCATGGTATCATGGGGGTTAGGAATAGGGGGCACCATTCTGTGGTGGTTCTCCTCCTTCCTCTCTGACCGTTCACAGTTTGGGTTGACAGGGGGGCAGAGGTTGACTTCGAGGCGCCTTGCATGGGGAGTGCTGCAAGGATCGGTCCTCTCACCCCTTCTGTTCAACATTTATGTGAAGCCGCTGGGTGAGATCATCTGTGGTTTTGGGGTGAGATTCCATCTGTACACTGATGATATTCAGCTGTACAACTTCACCCCACATCAAGGGCACCCCAATGATGCCCTTGATATGATGTCTTGCTGCCTGGAGGCCGTGCAGGTCTGGATGGGGAGAAATAGGCTCAGACTCAACCCTTCCAAGACTGAGTGGCTGTGGCTCCCGGCATCGCAATATAGTCAGCTGGTGCCATCGCTGACTATTGGGGGTGAATCCTTGCCCCCACAGAGAGGGCTCGCAATCTGGGCATCCTCCTGAACACACAGCTGTATTTAGAAGAGCGTATGACAGCCGTGGCCAGGGGGGCTTTTTATTAGGTTTGTCTGATTCGCCAGTTACAGCTCTTTCTGGATCGCGATGCCTCGCTCACACTCACACCTTTGTCACCTCCCGACTGGACTACTGTAATGCTCTCTACATGGGGCTCCCCTTAAAGAGCACCCGGAGGCTCCAACTGGTCCAGAATGCGGCTGCACGGGTGGTTATGGGCGCAACCCATTGTGCCCATGTGTCACCCCTCCTGCATGAGCTGCACTGGCTCCCAGTGGTCTTCCAGGTGCGATTCAAGGTGTTGGTTACCACCTTTAAAGTGCTCCATGGCATTGGACCTGGGTACCTTCGAGACTACTGCCACCAGTAGTCTCCCACCGGCCAGTCCACTCCCACAGAGAGGGTCTCCTCAGGGTGCCATTGGCCAAGTTATGTCAGCTGGCGACACCCAGGGGGAGGGCCTTCTTTGTGGAAGCCCCTGCCCTTTGGAATGAACTGCCCTCGGAAATGCGTAAGGTCTCTGGCTTCCATGTATTTCGCTGTGCCCTCAAAACCTTGTTGTACTGTCAGGCTGGGCTATCAATGTAATGATTTTAACTGGATGTTTTAAATTTGGGGTTTTTATATTTGAGCCAAAATTATTTAATAATTTTAATAATTTTTAATTTTTGTTTGTCTTTGTGCTTTTAATAGGCTGTACACCGCCCTGAGTCCTTTGGGAGAAGGGCGGTATAGAATTATTATTATTATTATTATTATTATTATTATTATTATTATTATTATTATTATTATTATTTGTTAATCTGTAGTGAGATTCCCAGTCTTTGAGGCTGGTTAATAGCTCAACAGCTCAAGTCCTAACCAAGGTAAGGTGTAAGGTGGTTTTTTGTAGAGTCAAAATGTTCAAGTTCGGTAAATTTAGAATTTCTAAATAGTGGGGTAGCCCTTTGGGTATTGCTCCAAGGGCTCCAATTACAATCGGGACAACACATGATTTCTTTTTCCACAGTCGCTCAACTTCAATTTGCAAGTCCCAGTACTTTGTGATTTTTTCTTGCTGCCTATCTTCAATCCATGCATCACCAGATATTGCAATGTCAATGAACCATACTTTTTTCTTTTCAACTACTGTTATGTCAGGTGTGTTGTGGACCAAGTGCCTGTCAGTCTGAATCCTAAAGTCCCACAAGATCTTGAGTTTCTCATTCTCTAAAATTTTCTCAACCTGATGTTCTTAGTGGTTTTTGCTGTACTCAAATCCAAACTTCTGGCACAATTTCCAGTGATTGATCTTAGCAACGTGGTCATGGCATTGTAGATGGTTTGTGAAATTTTGCTGCACCCACTGATCAGGTGGTCGACTGTCTCATCTTTCTCATTACAGAGGCGGCATTTGCTGTTGGTGGTAACATGTTGAATTTTTGCCTTCATGCAGTTTGTGGCTAGGGCTTGTTCTTGAGCTGCCAAAATAAAGCTTTCTGTTTCTTTTTTCAGTACTCCTGATCTTAACCAGTTCCAAGTTAGTTTCTGGTCACCTTTGCCTTTAATACTTTTCAAGTATTAGCCGTGCAGAGCTTTGCTTTTCCAATTTTCAGCTCGCTGCTCAATTACTTCTTTCTTATATTCTGCTTTTGTTTTAGTTGTCTTTAAAAGGCCTTTATTTACTTCCTTAATCATTGGTTCTTCACTTTTCTGGATGTAATCATTCAAGCTGCATTTTTCTTCTTCCACAGTCTGCTTTACTTGTAGGAGTCCTCAACCACCCTCTGTTCTTGGTAAATTGTTGTTGTTGTTGTTGTTGTTGTTGTGGATTGGATGCATTGATAAGGAAGATTATAAACAGACTTGAAATAAATTCTGCATTTCCTCTCAGTGCTCATGGTGGTCTCTCTATGATCTCTCTTAGTTTTACTTGCTGAACAACAACTCAGTGATGTAGGATGGATCAAAATTACCAATAAACTCTGTAATCATGGAAGGATCCAAATGCAAATCAAATAGATGAATTTTTAAAAAGGTGAAATAAAGATGAGAACACCTTCTTAATTTTTAGCATTATGTAAAATATTCTTTAGTCTAAATGTAACATGGATTAATTTTGCACATATAAAAGCTCATTTTGCTATATTATTTTGCAGATTTGAGTGATGAAAATACAATGTTTTCAATTAGTCATCTGATGTACAACCTGAGATGAAAGAACTGGTAGGCTATTACTATATTGGAAAAAGCAGACCTAGTTCTAAAGAGCTTAGTTTTGAAATGAAAAAAGCAAATATTAGGTGGGAGAAAATATTATTTTTCCATATTATCATAAGAGAAAGAATGTGCATTGCCCTGGTGGTCTTAAGAGACTTGGCAAACATTTTACAGGACCTGCCTAATACAAAAACTCAAAACTAAACCGGACTGGTCTGAGCCACAGATAAGGGCTGTTACTCTGATACAATTCTTTCCCCTTGATCTACCAGCTTGCCTTGACTAATGAGGACAGCATCATGAATACATTTCTCCTTTCACAAACTGTCAAGGCTCTGCTACTTGAGAACCTTGGTCTCTTTAACAACAGCACTAACAATTTAGAATTTCTTTCCTCAAAGGTGTATGAATTATTTTTATAATTATATAATGTTCTGTACACAGAGAATTATATAATGTCCCTGTACACACAGAGAGCAAAGGAGAGAACAAGACAAAAAAGCACTAGCAGAGAGAAAGCTGAAATGTTTAATGGTTTTAATTGACATTTACACAGCATAGTCTGAACTATTTGCAATTCATCTGTAATCCTGTTAAAGGAGTAACAGCAGTAGACACAGGCTGCAGATGCTACAGGTAATAGGAGCAAGGATCAGTCATTCATAGTGTGCTGTTGTAGGTCTATCTGGGATCCTTCAGAGTCTAAGCCAAATGTTAAACACACTTTTTTTTTTAAAAAAAAAAAAATTATTTATTTGATTCAGTACAACAAAATAAGTAATCACGTATTGATCGCGACGGGAGCTTTACACAATATATACACTTAAATCGAATTTTACATATAAAAGATAAAATCTTCATTATCCTTGACCTTTTATAGTTTTATTATTCAACCAGGCATACCATTTGTCCCAACATTGGAAGTATATGGAATCCTTTTGATCTCTCAAGGTTTTTGTCAGTCTGTCGGCTTCCATGTATTCCATAATTTTCCCCAAAATCGAATCTTCAGTTGGCAGATCTTTCCCCTTCCAATGTTGAGCAAAGCATATTCTTGTTGCAGTGGTGATATATATACACAACACCATATATTTGTGCCTAAGTTATCTGGCCTAATGTTCAATAAGTAGTGCTCTGGTTTCAGTGTTAATTTATATCCTGTAATTTCAAAAATCCATCTCTGTATAATTTTCCAGAATTCAATTGTCTTGGGACAAGTCCACCATAAATGAAAATAAGTGCCTATCTCCCCACACTTCCAACAATTTGGAGAGAGACCTGGGTACATTTTAGATAGATGAGCAGGAGGAAGATGCCATCTATACACCATCTTATACAAATTTTCTTTGTAGGAGGTTGCCAACAAGAGTTTCATATGTTTTGTCCATATTTCTTCATGTCCATTTTGTCATGTCAATTGGATGACCAATATTTCTCCCCCAGGCAATCATTGAATCTTTGACTATCTCATCCCCAATCCAGTAGTCTATTAAAAGTGTATAAATCTTTGATAACATTCTATCCTCCTTTCCTAGAATAATGTTGTCCATGTCATGCTTAGTCAAATTTATACCACCTTGCTCACTGTCTTTTTTGTATTTGGAACTGATCTGGGCATAAGTCCACCAGTCCAGTTTCATTCCCTGAAGCTCTAACTCATTTCTTGTTTTCAAACAACCTTGGGAGTCCAACAACTCCCGGTAGGAGAGTTGTTTTTCTTTATTATAAAGAGACCTATACATTATAGTTTCTAGTGGAACCAACCACTTAGGGGTTGAGGAATAGAATTTGCCCTTAATTTTTCTCCAGGTTTCAATTAGTATATTCCTCACATAATGTCCTGCAAAACTCCTATATTTTTTAACTTTATCTTGCCAAAGAAAGTGGTGCCAACCTTGTTGTAACCCCTCACCTTCCAAGATCAACAGCCTCCTTCTTCTCAACAGTATCCATTCCCTGATCCAAACTAGATTTGCAGCCTGATAGTAGTATTCCCATTTTGGAATGCCCCTCTTTCTTTCAACTCTTGAAGCATTTTAAGTTTGATTCTAGGCTTTTTTTTTTGCCAGATAAATTTAAGGACATATTGATTTAACTTTTCGAAAATATTATTATCCAATCTAACCGGTGCAGTGTAAAATAAATATATCCATTTTGGAAGGGCATAGGTTTTTATAATTGCTATGCTACCTAATAGGGATGTCTGCAGATTCTTCCATTTCTCTAAATCCTGTCCTGTTCTATGGAGTAGATTCAAATAATTGTCTTCTTTGATTGTAGAACATTTAGCTGTTAAGTGTGTTAAACACACTTTTAAATGGGTGACACTATCACAATAGTTAACTACTCTTCTGGCAACCTTTGTTAATAGTAAAGAAGCTTTTATATTTTGTACAGATGTCTTCTTCTCAGCTTGAATGTATTCCTTGGTGTATTTCTCTTTGCAGCTCTACAGCTGTATGCATCAAAAGGTGCATAAGCATGTATGTTAGCAGACTGATCCTATCCTCAGTTACAATTGTTGTGGTAGAATAACAGAGAAGAGGCTGGGCAGCTTTTTCCAATCTAACTCTAAAAACAGAGCATATGCTTTTGATTATAGCTCTGAACATTTATTAGTTTTTGAACAATAAACTAACAGTTTTGAGATCAGTGCCAATATATGGCTCCATATCCTATCTCTGAATCCCAGCACATATCATTTCTGTTCTGAAGATGTCTTTCATTTGCTAAATAAATATTTACAAGGTTGGTCCTGGTTCAGTACAGTGACACAGCTAATGTATTTTCAATCATGGCTCCTACATCACCTAATAATGGCAAATTCAGCATTTTCTCCAGGTGATAGCAGCAGTATGAATATAAATTGTGAATCACTGAAAAAGTTACTAATTATGAAATTGTTCTCCTTCCTTCAAAGCAGAGTAGAGAATTTTCATTAAGGACAAATCTTTTTTTTAATGGCAAAGACAGTAAGCTATAGTGGCTGAGTTAAAACCAAACCAAACCTCTCATTATAGAATAGAATAGAATTTTTTTATTGGTCAAGTGTGTTTGGACACACAAGGAATTTATCTTGGTGCATATGCTCTATGACTCTTATGACAGTGGTGGGTTGCTCCCGGTTCGCACTGGTTCTCAAGAACCGGTAGTAAAAAAATGTAATAGTTCAGAGAACTAGTAATAAGATTGACTGGCCATGCCCCCGAACCGGTTCCCGGCCTGGTCGCTTGTTGCTTATCCCGCCAACTCCCAATCTATTGCTGCCTCCTAAGTCCCAGCTGATGGCTAGAGGGGAAAAAACTGTTTAAACTCTCTCCGCTTGGGCTTCAAAGGGCCGCCCTACAGCTGATCAATATTAAAAGAAAACAAATGAGTAGACTGGTGCCTGCAAAAATAGAAAAAACAGCCCCTTTCAGCTTCAGCATAGGTTAATTACCGCAAGTTGATTAGATCGGCCTCCCAACTCTCAGCTGATTTGCTCTCAGCTGTTTTGCACAGGGGTCTGTTGCTAGCTGCAAAAAGGTCTGGAGCAGGTTTTTTTCCCCTAGCTATGCTGAAAAAATGAAACTGAAAGTAAAGCAGGGTCTCTACTGCAATGTGACAAAATAAGGCAGAGAGAGATTTCTTTTTCTTTTTCCTCACCCAAAAAGGTAGGTGCAAAACCGCAAATAATGGGAAATTTAGGGCAAAAGAGAAGAGTTCAAGATTTTAAAACACAAAAGAAAAAAAAGCTCTATTTAACTAGGGAATTCTAATAATTGAGATACTATTAATAGTATATTGTGTTGAAAGCGGAAATGGTTAAGTTGTGGTTTGGAGGAATATATGGGGGAAATTATTTGGTTTATTATTATTGGTAAATATAATTAATTGATTTGTAAGAAATTGGATTGCATGGAAATAATTGGAATATTCATGTTCATATTGATTAATATACAAAAAAGATAGTTATACAACTAATTGATTTATATTAAAATGTTGAATTTGTATTAAACAACTGTATTACATAATTACATAATTAACCAATGTGAGGATGGATATAAAAATAGATGAAAATGGGAAGGGGCATAATATAGAACAGAAGGGAAAAATTGAATTTGATTAAGATTAGAGATGAGGATGAAGGGTAATATTGGTTTTTTAAAAAAATAGATGAGGAATAAATATTGCAAAAAGGAAATATAGAAATTGTAAATTTAATTGAAACGACTAAACACTGTTTAAATTTGTGAACCAGCCAAATACTCTGTTTAAAGAAAATACATTGTATGTTTGTATGTGTGTTTCTAATTATTGCTATTTATTCATATTTGTTCTCTTTTATTCTTTAAAGTTTAACAATTCGTTCTTTATCTTAATATCTTTATATTTGTTTGGGGTTGGCTTTCTTCCCTTTCATCTTTTTTATTGTACATCAATCTTTCTCCTCAAACCTACCACCTCTCTCTTTTTTTTCCTTCTTACTTTCTTTTCCCACCTTCTTCTCCTCTTCCTTTCTCCTTCTCCTCCTCTCTTCCTCCCTCTCTTACCCTCTCTCCTACTCTAATTTCCCTTCCCTTCCTTCATCCCTCTCTATTGCTGTATCCTTTTATGCATATGGACTACTCAGAGGGCTGAAAAAGTCATTTTTGACTGGTCCTCGCACTTTTGACCAGTCCTCGAACTTACGACTGTTCTCACATTTTACGTTTTTGTCCTATCTTGTCACCATGGTGAAAAGAAGCAGTTGTGAAATGAGTGACATGGTTGTTAAGAATGCTGCACGGGCATAAATGTGAAGATGGTCATAAGTGTGAGGACCAGTCAAAAGTGCGAGGACCTGTCAGAAATGATTTTTTTCAGCCCTCTGAGTAGTCCCTACACACATAGCCATGGCAACCTGGTCACATGACCAGCTAGCTACGACCACCCAGTCACATGACCTCCAAGCCATATCCACAAAATAAGCCGTGCCCACAGAACCGGTAGTAAAAAAATTTAGAACCCACCCCTGTACTGGTAGTATGATTTGTGAAACTTGACAAAGTAATGTTTGGTTTTTTACTTATCATGTTATATGAAACCAGCCATTACGGCTTATTCAAGTAGTTAGATTGTATTTGGTCTAATGTAATTTTGGGCAGTGTTTAGGTAGATACTACCTGGGATATAGGTGAGAGCTGATTCTGCTTTTCTTTAAGAATGAATGATCATATGGTCATTTCATGATCTCCAAATGTATTGAGGTCCTTTTAGAATTCTCAGTGAATATAGCCAGACTTGTTGGAGATTGGGTTGTCTCTACTGTCAACATTGGAACTATTGAAAATATAGTTCCATAGAGAAAGTCCTAAAAAGATTCCCTATAGATCTTTTTAGGTTTTAATAGGTGGTTGAGGAAACTACCTCCAGACTCTATGACATTAGAAACTTTTTGCCGAATCCCCATTGTTCCTTTTGTGGGGAATATTTTAGAGAAAGTAATTCATTTTCAATAGCTAAGATCTTGCATAAAGCCAATTATTTGGATCCCTTTCAGTCAGGATTCATACTCACGTGAGAGACAAAAATGGGATTGGCTATTGTTATGAATGACCCTCTTTGGAACTTCAGTTCCAAAGGAGAAGCATAAATTGGGGATACTATTTAATAGGAACTCTGTTCCATTGTGGGTGGGTAACACCAGAGAGTGCAGGTAGTTCTTAACATTTGACTATAATGGACCCTGCCCACTATGGTCTAAGTCATAATGATCATAAAGCAGGTCATAAAGCAGGTCTTCACATGACTGGACCTGTTTCAACAAGCTTTTTTTTGCAGCAGTCATAAAGCAACCACCATAGTTATAAAGTGAACCCATTATTAACCATTGAACCCAATGGATAAAGTGAATCCACTGGCGAAATTGAAGTAAATGCCAAGTATTGGCAAAAACATAAAACACAATCACTTGTCTATAGGATGCTGCAAAATGCAGGCAGGAGGCCAAGCACTGACATGCAGTGATGTGACTACTGGAGGGCCGTCATAACTTTGAATTGTTGCCGAGGCAACAACTACCTGTAATAGAGAGAAATGAGCAGTGAAGTCTATTTTTCTTTCATATGGGGTGGAATAAGGCTGAATAATTTTCCCCACATTATTTAACATCTACATAAAATCAACTGGAGACTTCTTACATCAGTTCAGGATGAAGTAGCATTGTTACTGTACTGATATCCAGGTATGTATAGAATCTCCACATAGAATCAAAGAATAAAAATTATAGAGGTCTTTAAATGATGTCTGAAGGCTGAAAGACAGGACAAAACAATTTGAGGTATAATTGTATGATAGTAAATCTTGGAAATACATATATACATGCATGTATATATCAAGATCATCTAGGTCCACTACAATGTGTTTTACACATATAACATGGCTCAAGATTGCAAAGATATGTCCTCAAGATTTCATCTGTTTGTGAAGAAAATAGCAGGCAGTCTAAAATAAATGCTTATTAATGGTGAATTTAGAATCCATTTCAGCTCTAGTAACTAAATGACAATAAAGTTTATTTATTATTTATTATTTAAATATAGCTAATACATGCAATTCTGCAGTAGAAGCTGCTACTTCTGGGTGGCCAATGCAAGCAAAATATATCAGTCTGAGGACTATTAACATCACAAGGATGATGATTGGGTTTTAATTAATCTCTGCCATATATTCAAGATGAATAAAACTCTTTTGTGTATTCCGCATCTATCTAATTCAATCTATCTAATAGTGCCAGAAAGCCACTGCAAATATGTCAAAAGGAATAAATATTCTATAAGATAATGGTAAAAATCTATATATATAAAAGCCAAATACCACTCACTCATCATGAAACCTCCAGAACAGTAAAGCCTGCAAACTTAAAATTTAGCACCTAAGCTTCTAGGTGCTCGCTAAGAAAGGATTTTTTGAAATTACCATCAAATCATTAATATTTCATATACAGTATTATATTCACATGCTCTGATGCTAAGGAGTTAGACATTCTACTCCCCCTCCCCACCTGAAAGTAACTCTGTCCCACCTGCCAGTTGCTTTATATTAACACGCTCTGATGCTACCCCTTCACTAAACCAGGCATGGCCAGTGTGTGACTCATCCAGCCTGCGGTCTGGGACATTCTAATCTCCCTCCCCCTCTGTTCCAACTACCAGTTGCCTTATATTAACACTCCCTGATGCTTCGGAGTTACACATTCTATATTAAGTTTCAGACGTTACGTGTCAATTTATCAAGCCTAAGCACATAGTTTCATAGCAAAGCATGGGCTGTCAGGGTTCCAAGTAACACCTCCAATGAAAGAAGACACCGAGGCTTGAGTTTCCTCAAAGTCCCATTTTATTGAAGATGTCATATTGGCACATCTGGGAAAACATGAATCTGAAAGCTTCCAGGTTTCCCCCACCCAAAAGAAAATTCAAATGTCTGCCCAGCACCCACATGTCCATCATATGATCCAATCAGGCACCATCCAAAACTGAAGATCCCCTCATGGCAGCCAGTCCCCTCATGGCAGCTGCTGGGCACTGTGGTCTTGACTCTCTGAGAAAAGAATTTTGACTATATATCACCCATACTCTATACAATCTCCCCTCCCAATTTTCCACCATAGAAAATGTGGCAGGCCTGAAGGCTCAACTGTAAAAGATGGCTTCCAGGTCTGACACAGGCATCTGACTAGTACTATATAATTTTTTGATTAAATAATGAAGCATGACTACAAAACCATATTGGTATGTATTTATTTATTTATTTATTATTTATTGGTTCGATTTATATGCTGTCCTTCTCCGGAGACTCAGGGTGGCTTATAATGCATTAAGCAATAGCCTTCATACTTTTGTATATACCTGCTTAGTAGGGCTTTTGGCCCCCCCTTAAGCAGTGTTCTTTTTTATACAAAGTCAGCTTATTGCCCCCACAATCCAGGTCCTCATTTTACCTACATCAGAAGGATGGAAGGCTGAGTCAACCTTGAGCCTGGTGAGATTTGAACTTGCAGTAATTGCAGGCAGCTGGCAGCTAAGTGCTACTTAACAGCACTTTAGTCTGCTGCACCACCAAGACTCAAATATGACCTGTGTTCTCTATGTCCTATATAATTATAAACATAATTATAAACAAAATACTTATTATTTGAAAGATAATTATCTGCTAAATAAGTTTTAATTGATAAATACTAATGAAGTGAAATATTTTTTTTACCGAACTGAACAATCTTTCATTAAAAAATTGTGCATAAAATGCATGATAAAAATAATGAAAGACTTTACAACATTAGTGTGCTAAATATTACATTAGTGTGCTAAGTTTTGCTGTTTTTAATGTTTACCAAGCATTTACAATTTTGTAAGCACTGAACTGTTATAGAAATCAAGACTCACAAGATTTCCGTGGGTGATCAGAGAGGTTTATTGCGCAGATTCAGTGCAACAAAAGAAGCAAGAACACTGAATGAAAAATAGAAACCTAGGACAGCTTTTTATACATACTTTTAACATCTTATGATTGATTACAATGCTGACAGCCCACCGCAACCAACCCACCCCCCTATTTCCTTGTTACTAATTCCTACAAGCGTACTAACGTGTATTCCCGCTTTAAGAGGAACACAGGTGTTCTTGCAAACCTTATCTAAAGTTCCTGCCATTACATTTGTGATTACCTCTGCTGGGCTAAGTGTGATATTTTACTCCTGATAATGTTTCCTGAGCTTGACAGCTGTGAAAGGTTAGTTATTTCTGTGGTTTTACCTTTTGAACCCAATATTAAAGAAAGGGGCCCTTCAAAGATCATCTAGACTGATCCTGTTTTATATCATTTTTTTATATCCAATTTCATTATTCTACTTTAGAACTGATGTCAAAAGCTTGTTCTATTTCTCCTTTCCAACTAATAGAAATAGGGCCAAAGGAGATAGGAATTAGGAGCATAGAAGAAATGTTGAATTGCTCTTTCATTGGCAGAGGATAATGCCAAGATAGTTTTTCATTTCAGTGTCATGTCTGAGAGCAAGGAATTACTTCCCATGATCCTAGATCTCCTGATGGATGGCAGAAATTATAGCATGTCTCTTTTATTTCACAAACATTGCAACTTCATTGGTTGTATATAAAAACTTATAGAGGCACATTTTTTTTTGGCAGAGTTCCATTTTAAAGCACTTGTGGTTTGAACTCTTCTCTTCTAAGAGCTAACAGGGTGGAACTGACCAGTTGTCAGATTTTTCTCTTAACCCCTGCTGATCATACAACTATATTCACTGAGAATAGTTATCCCTCAGGCTTGCACTGGCTATATGTGGGAAGAACTTGTTGTGGTTAGATATGGCTCAAGCACTCTGGTCCATACAACTTCCCATGGTTGAACTATTTTAAAATATCCTGGGTTTGTATCTAGGTGCTTCCAGATACAAACTATCATGAACAAAGGGGCCTTTTCTTGTACTCTTCAATCTCTTTTCTTCAGATATGTCAGGATAAGACAATATCTTTCTAATTGGGTATCCTTCTTGGATTTTCTCAGGCTTTGGCATCAACAAAGTTCACCTCTTTAAACACACAGACTGGATACAAAATCCCTAGTTGAAGAAGCCTAAAACCTTGTATTTCTCTTTATTGTTTTAAGAGTTATTTGGAAGATTCAGCAGTATTGTTATATGTTTCATATGGAACACACCAACATGAAATGAGCTGTCGTCCTTGTGCATCAATGAAATAACACTTCTGTCTCTGAAATAAAAGAAAATGATATCCTATAGGGACAGGAAACATCTGACTTCCAAATAACACGATGGCTTATCTAATGTGCTTTTAGATACAGCTATCCATGACACAGCTCATTTCTGCACTGCATGTTTTGCCCATTTTGAGAAGGGAGCATTCAGAATTTATCATCAGTACATAGGACAAGAAAATATTGATTGAACTGATAAATATAAACATAACTTGAAAGAATTCCTTGTGGATCTATGAAGGAGTGATTTTGATATCCCTCCAAATGAATGAAATTGATTCCAATTGTTGTTAATAGATAAAAATAGCAGATTGACTTTACAGTTAATATTCCCTTAATTCAGTGGTGGGATTCAAATTTTTTAACAACCGGATCTGTGGCCGTGGCTTGGTGGCTGTGGCCTGGTGGGTGTGGCCGAATGGTCATGTGACTGGGTGGGCATAGCCGGGTGGGCATGTAACTGGGTGGGCATAGCCAACTCGACATCACTCATGTCAAGGGGCGCTTTGCCCAGCCCCTCCCCTCCTAGCCACTCCTTGTCACCCCCAACCTCAACGTATCTATAGTTCTGTAAAACGTTGTTCACTTTTTCGACTTTATTATCTGCATCTACATACTATAGATATATTTCATGGACCACTGAAAGGAGGAAATGCTCACATGCTTTGCTCAAAAGTGTGATAGGCAGGTCACAAAACAGGTTTTTGAGGGGCTGCCACAAAGAAGGGGTGGCAATGTATTTTCCAAAGCAGCAGAAGGCAAAACAAGAAGCAATGGAGGAAACTGAACAAAGAGAGAAGCAACCTAAAACTAAGGAGAAGTTTCCTGACAGTGAGAACAATTAACCAATGGAACTGCTTGTCTTCAAAAATTCTGGGTTGTCCAACACTGGAGGTTTTCAAGAAGAGACTGGACAGCCATTTCTCTGAAATGGTATAGGGTCACCTCCAAAGTCCCTCCTAAGTATTATTCTGACACCTTTCCCAGGCCCTCCACTCAGATTTGGCATCTTCAGTTTTCCTGCCTGAGCAGCGGGTTGGACTAGAACAGAAGTTTTCAAATTTGGCAGGATTTCAACTCCCAGAATTCCCCAGCCAACCATTTCTGGGAAATTCTGAGAGTTGAAGTCCACAAGTCTTAAAGCTGCCAAGTTTGGGGGCCCCTGGACTAGAAGACCTCCAAAGTCCCTTTAAGCTCTGTTATTCTGTTATTCCTAAACTAAATAGCTAAGACCAGTGGTGGGTTGCTACCAATTCTCCCCAGTTCGAGACTGGGGAAAGTGCGTGCACAAAGTGAACTGGTGTCAATACCGGTTAGAACCCACCACTGTCTAAGATGCTCATTGGGACTATCTCTTTTGCTCCCTGTGGACTAATGAGTTAAAGAGCTGCTTCTAGACATTCCTTTTAATAAGATTTTTAGAAACCTGCAGTTGAAAGTTCTTCATGTCTCCTTACCCTGAAGACCCAGTTTCATTTGGAATTTAATCCCAAACTGATTGCCCTTTTAGCATTTCTCCTGACACTTCTCCAAAATGCACCCCCAAGAAGCCATATCTCTCTCCTGCTCCTCTCTCTCTCTCACACACACACAGAGGTTGGATTGGATATCTCTCTCCCACCCTCCTTCCCTCTCTGCTTTAGGCTTAGAAAGTCTTCCAGTGCTGCTCCTCATTTGGCAATGCTTAAGGAGAATTAGGGGCTAGAGACAGTTGACATTCTCATGTCTGCTACAGGTAAGACTCTCAGAAAGACTTTTTGGCAGGCACACAATGCCTTCTCCTCAGCTTCTCAGCACTAATGAGAGATTCAACTCTACTGCCCAGGGAAGGCAAAGTATTTATTTTGTACAAATCATTTGCACGGTTTTTTTTTTTAAAAAAATTTCCCGGGGGGGGGGGGAGGATGCTGGGCCTACTGAAACGGGCAGTGTGCCTCTGCCTAGGGGGAGACTCTCCACCATGCAAAAACCGATGGCTTGAAAGCGGCTCCTCTGCCACACCCACACCCACACCCACACCCACTACCTTCCTCAAACACCTCCCCCCATTGCAAATGTGGCGTGCCGTTTGGGTGGGAAATGCCTGGAATGCAATAAAGCCCACCAATTCACCTCCTGCTGGCAGGCTGGTTAATGGGGTGAGAGGAGAGGCAGGGGAGCCAGAGGGGAGCTGATCGGAACCCTCCGAAAGAAGGAGGCAGAGGGAAAGTGCATGTGCTACAGCATGCTGTGGATGCTCTCGCTCGCCCTTTGCCTGGTTTCCCTCCTTCCGCGGTCTCCTCAGTGCTCGCTCGTGTTCCCCCTCCCCAGTCTAGCATGATTGCAGGTGGAGCCACATTGCCTTTTGCAAGCCCACTGTCAGAGAACCCGGTGAGGCTTTTGTATAGTTTTGTCCAGCTGTTGGGGGACCATAGCTTCCTCCCCAGGCCCCCATCTGTTCCCTCCCCCCCAACAGCCAGACAAAGCTAGGCAAAAAGCCAGCCCTCCCCGGTGCCCAGCTTCTCTGACAGTGCCCTTGGATAGGGCAATGTGAGCTTCTACCTGCATCAACCTAGACTGGGAAGGGAGAGAGCACGAGTGAGCCAGAGGCCCTTCCCTCCAGCCTTTGCCCAAAGCCCTGCACTGCACCAGGAGGCTGAAGTTTGCATTTCTTCTCCCCTCCGACCCACGGGTACCTTGGCAATGGGACTGTTTCTCTCCGCCCCCTTTTCCAGCTGCTGGATCAGAGGGACGAACCTAGCTTTGCTGCCCATTGCAGCCAGGAATCTCAAAGCCCAGAATGAACGTTTGTACTACAACCAGCCCCTAGATCGGCCTCCTGCAAACTCTGTCTCTCGAGGAGCCCGGCCAAACTTTTGCATGCCACTCGCTGAGGCAGAGGGTGCGGCTGGAGCTAATAGGTAGACAATCTAAGTGCCCAAAGTACCCTATCCCGTCATCAGGATTGCTGGTGCCTCAGCAAGTAAAACTTCGGCCAGGCTCCTTGGAAGACAACAAAGTTTGCAGGCCATCTGCCTAGCTAGCACCCAGATTGGCTGCAACACAAGCATTCATTCTGGACTTTATTTGAGATTTCTAGCTGCAATGGATAGCAAAGCTAGGACTGACCCCAGCCAGCTTCCTCATTTAGGGAGCCTCTGCTGATCGGGAGGGCCATGCAGCAAGAAAGAAGGCACTGCATTCCACTTTGCAAGAGCGGAGGCAGGACAGCAAAGCCAGCGATGCTTCGGCCTGCTGGCTGGTCTCTTTATTCCCCCTCACTCCCGAGGCAGTTGGGTAGCACAACACGAGGCTGCAGTGGCTTTATAGTGTTTGTGGGATGACGGGAGCATGCTGCTGCTGCCATTCCAGAGGGCAGAGGGGAAGCTGGGAGGCCAGGCACTTCCACAACATGACCGGGTGGGTGGATGAGGGCCAGCTGGTGGAGGGCGATCATTCCTTCGCTCATGGGTTTGGGCCAGACTGGCTGGCTTGAATGATGGTGGCAGGGATCACATTTGGGGGGGGGGATATGCCCTCACCCAGGTGGCTCCAAAATTAAATGCGGAAAGCGGCATACCACGGGAGGGAGACCCGCTCCAGACTTGCCTGTTTGGCCGAAGGCTCATCTCGGGGGCAACATGGCAAAGCCATTGTCAGACATATCAGCCTCATCTGAGGCAAGTGGCTGGGAGGTGCAAGGGGCCAGGCGTGATTAGCTACCGGTTTGGGCGAACTGGTACGAACCGACTGAATCCCACCACTGCCTTAATTTGTATGTTGTTTATTCTTGCTAAATAATGGCAGTATGTTAGTCAAATGGTTTTAGATGCTAAGTAAAGCTCATTTTCTTTTATGTGTGTATGTATATATGAGTGAAAAAGGTGGGAAGATTCAGTAAATAGCTGCAAAACAATCTAATTTTTAAAAGTATTTGAATAGTTCATAAAACTCCTACTTTATTGGTCCAGAGATATTAATGTTTTGAGGGCTGGAATATTTGAATACAGTACTAAACAGCTTCTACAATTATAAAATGCCTGAGCAGCATTTAATCACTTTCCAATGCCATAAATTGCTTCATATTTCCTTCCATTATGAGCATTACCCTTTAATCAGACTAGATTAAAAAGTTTTAGAGATATTACATATTTATATATGTAATATATTTATTTATTTATTTATTATTTATTTATTACATGTATTTATATGCCACCCTTCTCCCGAAGGACTCAGGGCGGCGAACACAAGTTAAGAAACATGTACAATAAAATCGTATTTTAAATCAAATAACTAATTAATGATAAATAATAAACCCAGAATCAGAGTCAGCCTATTTGCTTGAACAGCCAAGTCTTCAGCTCCCCACGAAAGGAGCGGAGATCAAGAGCCGTCCGGAGCTCGGTAGGTAATTCATTCCAGAGGGTGGGAGCACCCACAGAGAATGCCCTACCCCTGGGCACCGCTAGATGACATTGGCTTGCCGTCGGGACCCTGAGGAGAGCGGCCCTATGTGAGCGAACAGGACAGTGGGAAGCAGGCAAGAGAAGGTCCTGTAAATATCCTGGACCTAAATCATGTAGGGCCTTATAGGTGAGAACTAGTACTTTGAAGCGGACATGGAGAACCACTGATAACCAGTGCAGCTGACGCAGGAGGGGTGTTATATGGGAGTAATGAGGGGCTCCTGTAACAACCCGTGCGGCTGCATTCTGGATCAGCTGGAGTCTCCGGGTGCATCTCAGGGGCAGGCCCATGTAGAGGGAATTGCAGTAATCCAAGCGGGAAGTAACCAGGGCATGAGTGACTGTGCGAAGGTCATCTCGGTCCAGGAAAGGGCGCAACTGGCGCACCAGGCGAAGCTGTGAGAAGGCCCCCCTGGTCACAGCCGTTAGATGGTCTTCTAGGGACAACCGAGCATCCAGGAGGACACCCAAGTTGCGAGCCCTATCAACGGGGGCAAGTTTTTCTCCATCCATTAAAAGTGATGGGGCTTCTGAAATCCGAGATGCCGGCATCCACAGCCACTCAGTCTTGGAGGGATTGAGTTTGAGTCTGTTTCTACCCATCCAGGCCCGTACCGCCTCCAGGCAACGGGACATCATGGAAAGGGCATCTCTGGGGTGGTCTGGGGTGGAGATGTATAATTGGGTATCATCAGCATATTGATGATATCTCACCCCAAAGCCACGAATGATCTCACCCAGTGGCTTCATATAGATGTTAAAGAGCAGGGGGGAGAGAACCGACCCTTGAGGCACCCCACAATTTAGGGGCCTCGGGGTGGATCTCTGCCCTCCTGTCCATACAAACTGTAAGCGACCCGAGAGGTAGGAGGAGAACCACTGTAAGACAATGCCTCCCACCCCCAACCCCTCAAGTCGCTGCAGTAGGATACCATGGTCGATGGTATCAAAAGCCGCTGAGAGGTCAAGTAGGACCAGGATGGAGGAACAACCACCATCCCGAGCCCGCCAGAGATCATTCACCAGAGCGACCAATGCCGTTTCCGTGCTGTGTCCACGTCGGAAGCCCAATTGGTACGGGTCAAGGTATTCCGTTTCCTCCAGGAACTGTGGGAGCTGTTGCGCCACTACAGTCTCAACAACTTTTGCGATGAAGCGAAGGTTGGAGACGGGACGATAGTTATTAAGTGAATCTGGATCCAGGGAAGGCTTCTTGAGGAGAGGTCGAACCACCGCCTCCTTAAGAGAGGCGGGGAAGTTCCCATCTCTCAACGAAGCATTGACAATTGCCTGGATCCAGTCTCTAGTCACCTCCCTGGCAGCCGAAACCAACCAGGAGGGACAAGGGTCCAATAAGCAAGTAGAGGAACTAAGTTTGCCCATAATCCTGTCCACTTCCTTGACAGAAACAGGGTCAAACTCAATCCAGATATTGTTCTCAAGACCCACCTTAGTCTTCCGATTGGATTCTGTCCAGTCAGAGTCCAATCCGATCCGGATCTGAGCGATTTTATCATGCAGTAACTGTACAAAATCCTCAGCTCTGCCCTGTAAAGGGTCTTCCCTCACTCCCTGATTGAGGAGGGAGCGGGTCACACGAAACAGGGCCGCTGGGCGGTTTTCTGCACATGCAATGAGGGCGGCGAAGTAATCTCGTTTCGTCACTTCCATTGCCACTAGATAAGACCTAATATGGGTTCTTAACTGTGTTCGGTCAGATTCAGATCGGGAGGACCTCCAACGTTCCTCTAGACGTCTTTTCCGACGTTTCATTTCCCGGAGCTCCATGGAAAACCAAGGAGAGACCCGGGATCTGCAGTGGGTTAGAGGCCGCAAAGGTGCAATTCTGTCTAAGGCGTCAGTAGCCGACCGTTCCCAGGATGCCACTAGAGCCTCAGCTGAATTGCAGGATTGAGAGGTGGGGAATGTCCCAAGCTCTTTTAAGAACCTTTCTGGGTCCATCAGGCATCTGGGGCGGAACCATTTTATGGGTTCCATCTCCATGCGGCAAGGGCTGGCAGATTGAAAGTCCAGTCTAAGGAGGGAATGGTCAGTCCATGACAGGGGAGTGATGGAAAGTTCCCCCCTACCATGACCATTTATCCACTGCCCAGAGAGAAAAACCAGGTCGAGTGTGTGTCCTCCCCTATGAGTTGGGCCCTGAATAATATGAGTCAGGTCCATGGCTGTCATGGAGGCCATGAACTCCCGGACTGTCTCAGATGACTCGCCGATCGAAGGCAGATTAAAATCTCCCACAACCACAAGGTTGGGGAGTTCAAGTGCCACTTCAGTCAAGACATCGAGCAGTGCAGGCAGGGCTGTGGCAACATAGCTGGGAGATAGGTATGTGACCAACAAGCCCGACTGAACTCCAGGGTCCCACTTTAATAGAAGAAACTCACGCCCGCCTATCTGAGGGACAGTGACCTCCTTAGGACTCAGACCCTCCCTGACAACCACTGCCACCCCCCCCCCCGCCCCTTCCCTGGCATCGCGGCTGGTGCAGAACACGAAAGCCTGGGGGGCATAAGTCAGAGAGAGGGATTCCCCCCTCTTGCCCCAACCAGGTCTCCGTGATACAGGCCAGGTCCGCATCCTCCTCATCAATAAGGTCTCATATGAGGAGGGCCTTATTCATCATCATTTATTCATCAATAAATCTTGAATTCTCCTAGATAATAAAAAGGATGAACCAGATGCCTTAGTAATGTAAATAATAGCATGGGTTACTTATTTAAATAGCTGCCTCAATCAACCTTAGGCTGACTTTAAAAAAAAAAAAGTTTGCCAAATTTCATTAATGTAGCCAGCCTGTTTCAAATCTCCTTTTTCTACAAGGTCTGGAAACATGAGAAATTATACAATCTAAAGGATCCTGTTCAGGCCAGGATCCCATTACTACACCATCCACAAGTGGTCATCCTCTTTAAACATAGCACTGTTTAACAGCAGTCCACCACTTATTGAGGCAATCAATTACAATATACAACAGTTCTTCTTTAATGATTTTTCCTGGTTTCCAAGTAAAAACTAATTTGCTTGTGATTTAAAGTTGTTGGGGTATTTTTGTCCTTTTTTTCTGTAAGAACTATGAACAATTCCCCTGCCGCACCCACATGTTATACATACAGTCCTTCAAAAATTTGGAAATAGTTACTGTATCTCCTTGTAATCTTTTCTTTTTCAAGCTAAACATACTCTCCAAGTGTTCCTTACGAGTTTTTACTTTTGGTCTCTTTATCAGTTTGGTGACTTTTTCTATTCATGTTCCACTTTGTTAATATCCTTGCTAAAACATGATGCTCAAAACTGAATGTAGTATTCCATGATTTAGAGTTTTTTTAGACCAATTGAGACTAAAGAGGAGCCATGATTTCTCTTGATCTTGATACTATACTTAAATAGATGCAATGTAGATTATATTTTCTTTCCCTGCAGTTGCATTCACTGTTAATTCACGTTCATACTGTGATCCACTTGCTGCTCCTTTTTACACTTTCTACTGTCCAACATAGGTATCCAAGTCTTTTATGAATACACAGAACATTTCCCCCAGTTTGATACTATTTATGGATATGATTGATCAACCAGTTACGTATTCATTTAGTGATGACAGAATCCAGCCCACATTTTGCCATTATCTCTACACAAATCTCATGGGAATAACTCACAACTTTTTTTTTTTACTTTTCTAAAATACACCTTAAGTTAATTTCAACAGATTTAACTATACCTATGCCATAATGGCTTAGCTTCCATATATTCTTAATTTTATGGCTAAGCTATTTGGGTGAGGGGTGGTGGGTGAACCAATGAACCACTCAATACAGTCATGACTATTAATTATTGAACTAGGTGGTTATTGAATTGAATTAGTGAAATAGTTAACTGTTGATCTCAGTTATGACCATATTCATTATTACTGAAATGCAAGCCAAAATACGTGTACTTATTTCTTTAATTTTCCAGGATAAATGCCTACTAGCACTACAGTAATAAAATAATTACTAAATAATTTTAATTATTTTTAGAACCCTATATTAGGGGACAAAATCATATTCTGCTTTCCTTATTTCTTATCTTAAGCAGAATGGATTTGGATCCTTTCATATTAATAAGCCAGAAACAATTTGATTGTTGACTGTTTTCAGCAATATGACTGAAAATAAAATGTGTATTTTTCCATCAAGAAATTAGTTTCTATGAATAAAATAAGTGGGTCAGCAATGTATCTAATTTGAGGAAGTTTTTCTAATGTAAAAAAGGAGAAAAAACAATGCAACTTCAATATTTCACTTTATCAACTGAGGACTTTACAGCCTGCTACCATCTCTTAAACAAACATCAAGGTCATTTCATGACTGTTGTAGAAGGTGTTATCACCAATTACATAGACACATGACTCATTAAAGCTAAAGCTGGATATAACTTTTGTTACAACAAACTGTTTAACTTTCTTTTCTAAATGCTGTAAAAACTTTTAACACTGTTTAATTTATTATATCTCACTTTTATTATTTTTATAAACAATTCAAGTCAACTAACATTTCTAATACTCCTTCCTCTGTCTTTTTTCCCCACAACAACATCCAGGAAGATGAGTTGGCCTGAGAGAGAGAGAGAGAGAGAGAGAGAGAGAGAGAGAGAGAGAGAGAGAGAGAGAGAGTAAATGGCCAAAGTCTCCCAGCTGGTTATCAGGCCTAAGATGGGACTGATCTCACTATCTCCTGGTTTCTAATCAATATTGTCAATCAAAAAAGAACAAATCAACATCCTTTCTTTTTCTCTTCCTGATCATTTTTTTTATTATAACAATTATAATAACATAATAAGTAATATATAATAAACAATAATAAAATAAACAATTATAGAATAGCCATTTCATGACCATCAAATATTTTACTGAATAATTAAGCCCTAAACCCCACTCAGATGTTTGTCCTATCTTAAATTCAAAGTGAGTGAAAGAATGGAATGGGACACAGTCTGGCCCTTGACCCGGCCTTTCAAAAACCTCAATGTATTGAGGCAGGAGGTCTGGAGAAGAACATTCATTGTGAGAAGAACATAGAAGTACATGAACATGAAACAGCAGGGTTCTGGATCATTCACAGCTGCCTTGCAGATTCCCCCTGGACTTCATACACATCTCTAATTTCTTTCCACTTTCTCTCCATAAGTTTAAGCAGATGTGTAACCAGGACTATAGTCACAGTAAACATTTATCAACTCTGCAACACATTAGAACATTATATTTTTCATTCTTTTTGAATGACCCAAGATTGAGGAAGACACATACCACCCATAGACCTAAGAAGAAAATTTCTATCATTCATTCTTTCATCTTTCATCCATCTATCTATCTATCTATCTATCTATCTATCTATCTATCTATCTATCTATCTTCATCTCATTAGGTGTCTTCCTGAGTCTAGTTACTATATTACAAACCATTAATTCTTTAGACAGCCAAATTTATCGATTTATAAATGTTAGACTGTTGATTGGCACATTGCCATTAATAAGAGTTCATTTAAGAATTCAGTTAATTTAGTTTCTATGAAGTGAATACTAAATGCTTTCAAATGGTGGTTTTGAGAAATGACATCTTCAATTTGCTCCTTCACTAGTTTTAGAACCTAGAAGATTTTGGTTCTTATGTAATTTTGAATCTGTAAATAACTGCATATAAATTGTAAGCATGCATTCAGACCTATAGAAAGAAACAGTGTTTAACATGTTATGCAGAAGTACTATCAGTCTTCTTACTCAAAGATTCATTGAAATGCACTGTACAATTTCATCCAGTGTGTTCAAAGTTTTACTTTGACCCCTATTTATATTTAGCATGATATAATGCAACACTTCTTTCACTACCGCTGCTACAATAATTGTGCAGTTATGCAAGGTAGACCAGAAAGGAAGTCCAACCAGCCTTTATTGTAAGGTTACATTAACAAAATTTTGCAAATCTGAAAACAGATTTTCCCCACCCCATCTTCTTTAAAACCCAAGAAATTAGGGAAAGTCCCCTCTGAGCCACTTGTCCCACCCACACCGCATTTTGGAATAAGTTATCCTTTATTAATCTTTCCCTTAGCTGCATCTCTTATCTCTATCTCCCAAAGTCATCCCCTCATCCCATTATATTTACTCACGAAGGACTGGTATGCTAAAACCCGTCTATTGTCTCCGTTATTTGCTTGAATAAAAAATTCAATTCTTAGAATTTCTGCAGATTAAGCTCTGATTCTAATAATTTTTGACAACAGAAACTATAATTCCAAGTCCTGTATTTTATGAAAATAAATGAATTAGAAGATGTTTTAGAGAGGAAATGTAGTTCTCTGAATTTTCTTACAAATCTATAGCTGTTTTAGTCTTTTTTGAATTGCTTAGATGGTGTAAACTGAATTTCACTAGGCTGTAGAAACATGAAAGAACCATTTCTTTGTGCATGGATAGGAACTTCTTTTTATACTGTTAAAGATTTAACTATGGGTTCTACATAGTGGATTTATAATATGCAAACACATTCTCCTTTTAATTTGTATTCACGGCATACACACTCAAACTTTTCATGAGCTGTTACAAGATATGCACTGAGTATATATCAAGAACAGTACATAATATGTAACTAAAAGCATAATGTATAATAAATCTATCATATAGAAAATAATAATATGCTATATTAGTTCAGGATGAACTTTATTATAGATGAATGGATTAAGTATCATATAATCCATATCTTGCCTGAATCTTTATGAGTTTCTTTTTCTGATAAGAATAATTTTTTTTCACCCAAATAATTCATGGTCAATCATTGTAAAATCTATGACTTAATATGTACTTGGAAGAGAATAAATGGTCAATTGTTTAATCTATATAATGATGCTAAATCTACATGCAGAGATAATTGCTCTGCATGTACTTTGTTTTGCATTTGCTTCTTTGTGTGGTTGGTGTGTGTATGTGTGTGTGTGTGTAATGCTTGTACTTGTACTTGAACTAAATGATAAATTCTGGAGTGCTTAAAATTTTTGCAAATTTTTTATCAATACTAATGAAAGCATTGAGGCAGCATATGAGGTGGAAGTCATTTTAGCATACCATTCATTATTTGCACAACAGAAATATTTACTATTTTAGAAAACAGTAGAAAACAGGCTTTTATATGGAAATCATTTTTTGTGAAAACATGGCAAAACTCTTGATATCTCCATCTATCAACAGATTTATACTTTAATACTGTTGAGTAAATACAGTGATTGCTTACAACCTTCTACGCATATATATAAAATATAGGTTTCAAATAATACTAAGCTGAAATGCCACTTGCTTATGAAGCAGAATGAAATACTGTAATCTGGAAAAATCTCGTTTTTCTTCTCAGTTGTATATTTCCTACTATATATACAAATAACACCTGAAAATTACAGTAATTGAAATACATTAATGTGATAAAATTGTTTCCACTTATTCAGTTTGTTTACTCTGTATATCTCGTAACACTTTTTGTTCAGCTGATATTACTATTTGCTGATGGTGATTGGTACTTTCGTCATGTGATTCCTCTTCCACTAGCAATTTCATGCTGATGCCATTCAATCTACTTTGCTGGAAATATACTTATAAACAAAGGTTGGTCAGAATCTCTCTAAACCTATTTCTTTTTCATATGTGTGTGTGTATAATTTAAGACAGTATTTTATGTAGGTGAGCATTATAATTAGGATTTAGTTTATAATGCTCTTAACTGAAAAAAGATACTTCTTTTTTACATAATGTTGTAGTACTTATTAGTAATTGCTAAAAGGTTATGTATCAAACTCTTGAGTTACAGTGTGACTCTCAGCATAGCTGACTCCTTTCATCCTTAATACTTAATTTGATCCTTTGAATCTTTAGCTATTACTGTAATATTGGTTCACAGAGGAGCTCCAGGAGATGAAGTGCCATAGGAGAGGCCTAGAGAGCAGTTGGAGAGCCAGTCGGTCCGAATCTGACCGTTCCCAGTTGAGATCATTCACATGGTCTTATCTGGTGGTGATGGAGGTGGTGAAGCGGGCATACTTCTCTGCCCTCATCGTGTCTGCAGATAATTGCCCGGCCGCCCTGTTTAGGGTGTCCCGCTCCCTCTTGAATCGGAGGGCAGGGGAGGCTCTTCTGTGGGGATGCACTGAGGAGTTTAGTCAGCATCTGCTGGATAAGATTGCTCAGATTCGAGACAGTCTGAACTCTGACTGGGCAGGGTCTGACGGTGAGGAGGCAGCTGGTTTTGGGATTTGGGAGGAATTTGATCCTGTCACCCCTGAGGAAGTGGACAGGATCATGGGAAGGCTAAGTGCCACCACGTGTGTACTGGACCCGTGTCCCTCCTGGCTTGCTTATGCGGCCCAAGAGGTGACATGGGATTAGATCCAGGCAGTAATAATGGCATCCTTGGATGAGGGGATCTTCCCTGCCGCCTTGAAGGAGGTAGTGGTGAGACCCCTCCTCAAGAAAACTGCCTTGGATCCAACCTTACTGGATAACTTTTGTACGGTCTCCAACCTTCACTTTGTCATAAAGGTTGATGAGAGTGTGGTGGCACAGCAGCTCCCATTGGTCCTGGAGGATACAGACTACCTTGATCCATACCAATCGGGTTTCAGGCTAGGGTACAGCATGGAGATGGCATTAGTCGCGCTGGTGGATGATCTTTGGAGGGCTCGGGACAGGGGATACTACTCTGTTCTGGTCCTTTTGGAACTTTTGGTGGCTTTTGATACCATTGACCATGGTATCTTGCTGCAACGGCTTGAGGGGTTGGGAGTGGGAGGCACTGTTCTACAGTGGTTCTCCTCCTATCTCTCAGGCCATATGCAAGCAGTGTTGGCAGGGTGGCAGAGGTTGGCTATGAGGCCCCTCACTTGTGGGGTACTCCAGAGGTCAGTCCTCTCGCCTCTCCTGTTTAACATCTATATGAAGCCACTTGGGAAGATCATCCATGGCTTTGGGGTGCAGTATCATCAGTATGCTGATGATACCCAGCTTTTTATATCCACCCCGAACCAGCCCAGTGATGCCCTCAACGTGATGTTCCACTGCCTGGAAGCGGTACAGACCTGGATGGGGAGGAACAGGCTCTGACTCAACCCTGCCAAGACCAAGTAGCTGTGGGTACCGGCATTTTGGTCCGATCAAGATATTCCATCGTTGACCATCGGGGGTGAGGTTTTACCCCCTGTGGATAGGGCTCGCAACTTGTGTGTCTTCCTGGATTCACGGTTGTCTGGAAGATCATGTAATGACCATGACCAGGGGGGCATTTGCCCAGGTCCGCCTTGTGTGCCAGTTGTGCCCTTACTTGGACCAAGTTGCCCTATGCACTGTTACTCATGCACTGGTCACCTCCCATCTTGACTACTGCAACACTCTCTACCTAGGGCTGACCTTGAAAACCACTCAAAAGCTTCAGCTGGTGCAGAATGCGGCCATGCAGGTTGTGATGGGAGCGTCCTGACAATTTCATGTTACATCCCTCCTGCGCAACCTGCATTGGTTACCAGTTGCCCTTTGGGTGAGGTTCAAGGTGATGGTTATTACCTACAAAGCACTTCATGGCCAAGGCCCGGGATATTTGTCGGACCCCCTGCAGCCAGTGACAATTCCCAATCACCCAGTGAGTTCCCACAGACAGGGCCTCTTCAGGGTGCCATTGGCCAGACAGTGTCAGCTGGCAATCCCCAGGAGGAGAGCTTTCTCTGTGGGTGCACCCACCCTCTGGAACCAACTTCCTTTGGAGCTCCAGATGGCCCCTGAGCTTCGCTCATTCCACCACGATTTGAAGACCTGGTTGTTCCACAGCCTGGACTGATTGGGGGTTTCTTAATGAATTTTAAATTGTTTTAAATTGGAATTTTAATTTTATATTGTCTTTAATGAGGAACTATGTATCTTTACCATTGTGAGCTGCCTGAGTCCTTGGAGATAGGGCAGCATATAAATTGCATAATAAATAAATAAATAAATAAATAAATAAATAAATAAATAAATAAATATATAAATATAAATATAAATATAAATATAAATATAAATATAAATATAAATATAAATATAAATATAAATATAAATTTGGAGATCATGGATATTATTTAGGTGGGATGTGAATACAGATTATTTTATATACTGCTTTATATGCAATTTGGACTAAGTACTCTACTTCTATGCCTCATTTTATAAAGGTAGTACAGTATTTTGCAAAGTATTCTGTCTGTTAAATTAACTGGAACAAATATTGTCTGCTTTCCTTAGACTCTAACTTGTCAACATACATAGTTATTCAAAGAGTTGAATATTGTGATTTTCACTGAGCATATAACATACTTGGAATGTTATATTCCCCAAAGTTTTTATAAACACTTGGAAATAAATATATTGAAACTTTTAGAAAAGAATGAATTAGATATAAACAGATGGATTAAGATCCAACTATGTCTCTGGGGTAAAATGTTAATATAATGAATATTATCCTCTGTTTTAATTTTGTCCTTCATAGTATCCCAGTGTAAATACCAAATAACTATTTTTATCAGACTGATAAAAATTTAGGGAATTTATTTGGGGTAGCCCACCAAGGCCTTCATGTCAGGGCCACCTCTGATCAATCCTTATGAAAGAAAACTCTTGACTTCATAGATTCAGAGAAAAGGTACTTTTACTAGGAAAGAACTGATTGCAGCAAAAGTCAGGTAAGGTCTGAAGCAAAATGCAGATTGAAACTAATCCCAGAGCCCACCCCCCAATAGCCAGGCAACCAGAGTTCAATCATTGACCAGGAAGATGTTTTGGGCACATTTCTGATCCACGTACGTCACTCCTCCTTCATGTATGCCATTCCAAGGACATTTGGCCTTGAAGATGTTAAGCAACCCAAGCTGGCCTCTCCGCATCCAGGCCTCCCCATCGCTTTTCAGAAATTCCAGTTTCACCTCTTGCATGTTTCCCCTCTCAAATACCCATTGGTTATTCCCCCACTGTTTCCATGGCAACTGGCAGCAAGCTTGAAGGAATGTAAAGATGTCCACACTGATACTTCATTAGCTAAATTGAGACTACCACTTGAGGTGTCTCTTTGATTCAGCTTTTGTGCAAAGATATCATTGGTCTTATATTTTATCATCCATGAGTATTAGAATGAAAAGTTAGTGCAATTTCATCATTTATAGACTATTTTGCAAAGTCCTATTAATTCTTTTGTAATCATGGCAAGTTCTATCACATGTAGTAGGAAAGGTATTTATTTCTTGGAGTTCTGATGGTGATAAATCTTTAGGGGATATTGGGATATAGGTTGGGTTTTGATAATAATACCCATGAATATTTAAGTATTTGGAAACATTCAAAAAAATCCCAAATGGCAATGTATTCCATAAACTGGGATTTCAGATTTTTACCAATTTACGCAAGGTAAAAGAATAAGGTAAGAGAGAAGTTCCTTTATTTGATCTTATCAAATATGCAAGTTATGATGGGTGAATATGTTCTTTCATATAATGTTGTTTCAAATGGTTCAAAGCTTCAAAAAATAAATGCCAGCAGTTTGAAGTGGACTAAAAATGTAACTGCAGAAAAAATTGCATATTTGTGATATTTTTAACCTAAACTTCAGAAGACTTCCACCAACAGTTTTATGTAGATGCTGAAAAAAAACATGAAGGAATAATATAGGATTTTGTTGGCTAGTAAAGTCAACATGTGGCCTCATGTTTTGAAATTTCTGAGGCATTCTAGAGTATGATTAAATGTTGAATGAAGTATTCAAGAACATATCGTAAAGCGAAGTTGTTTACTTACCGCACTTTTCGGAGTATAAGATGCACTTCCCCCCCCCCCAAAAAGTGGGTGAAAATTGTGGTGTGTCTTATATACTGAATGTTGCTGAAGCCCTGCCTACCTGCCGGCCCCCACCCTTTGGCCATTTTTTGCCTCCGCACATCATGTTTTTGGTCTCTGCACACCCCATTGTAGACCCTTTCCAGGCTGCGGGCATTGCCACAGCACATCACCTCCACACATAACATTTTCGGCCTCTGTGCCCATGACCATAGGGTAAAACTTCCTGAAATGATACTATCATCAAAGACTGCAAGTACTCTGCCTTCTAAACCTAACACAGCCAAGTGGTCCAGAAAGGAATGTTGGTACTGAAAGACACTGACAGATCTCTCACCATTTCTTTTCAACTACTTGAAAAGTTAGGGTGGATCCTTCCTTCCTTCCTTCCTTCCTTCCTTCCTTCCTTCCTTCCTTCCTTCCTTCCTTCCTTCCTTCCTTCCCTTTCTGTTCAGTTGAAGGTTCCTTCTTATATTATTATTATTATTATTATTATTATTATTATTATTATTATTATTTATTAGATTTATAAACCGCCCTACTCCTGGGGGACTCAGGGTGGTGTACAGCCATAAATAAAATATTTCAATACAAAAGTTTAAAATAGAATAAAATAAATTAAATAATTTGGCTGATAATTAAAACCCCAATAATTTAAAACAAATTAAAATTCATAATTAAAAGGAGAAAATAACTTAGGTCAGGCCGGCTTGTTGGAATAAATAGGTCTTGAGCGTGCGACGGAAGGTGTGCAGGTCCGGGATCCTCCGTATATCCGGGGGGAGCTCGTTCCAGATGGTAGGTGCTCCCACAGAGAAGGCTCTCCCTCCGGGGGCCGCCAGCCGGCATTGTTTGGCCGATGGCACCCGGAGGAGCCCCTCTCTATGGGAGCGTACAGGCCGGTGGGAGGCTATTGGTGGTAGCAGGCAGTCCCGTAAATAACCAGGTCCTAAGCCACCGATCCCTTAGGCAGCATCTCTTCCCTTTGTTTACCAAGTATTCCTAACCTCAAAACAAATGTATTTTCTAACCCTTTCTGCTTTTCTTATCGAAGATTTCCTACTAATTGCACGCAATAAGGAAAACAGAGTAAATATTAAAAAGCCAAATCAATATTTGGGGAAATGTAATTTTTAATGTTCTGATACAATGTCTAACATTCCAATACAAGTAAAACCTCAATTTTTGAGGACAGGGAGACTTAAGTAATCCAAATTATTTTTAGATTTAAAGGTTTTTCCCTCTTTCTCTTTCTTCCTGGAGTTCTACTACAGTGAACTACAAAGACAACCCTTAAGGGTATCATTCTCAGTACCTGTCTTAGGGATTTCAACCAGATTTATTCCTGGTTGAAATTCTCATATCAGGACCTTTCCAATCACCATATGGCTGTTGGATTCTCAAATATTTCATTCCAAAATAGAATTTAGATGCTATATTGGGCTCAGTTCCCAACATAACAGATACAGACTGTAATGGAAATGCTACAAACAGCATTTTTTGATTAGACAAACTTTTCTTTTGTTTTATATGGAACCAAACCCTGATGCTGCTAAAGAACCCATTTCCTTAGACTGTCATAGTCTCCAAGGCACACACTATCTATCCTGAATGTGCACTTGCAGTGAAAGACCAGATCTACAGTTTAAAAATAACTTCCACACAGCATTTTCCCCATTCCTTCCAAAGCAACTCGAAGCCTGTTATACAATTGTCTCACTCCTGCTGATTTTGGAAGTCTGAAACAGATAGGAATTCCATCTCTCAATTGGTGCTTCTTCCAGCTCAACAACAAGTTGGTATAAAATTGCTAATACATTAGTACTTCATTTTTTCAGGAAACAGTAGCTCATGCATTAACAAAGATTTGCCTCTGCTTCACATAGGAAAGAAAAAGTGAAATTGCTAGTTCTTTCCTCTGCACTACTCTGTATTTTCAGCATATAAATCTACTGTTTAATTCATAGAAATTTTTAAGCTCTAAATTCAGTTACAAAATGTTTTATAAATTCCCACTGAATTGAATGATAACTGTGTGATACCATGGTTTTGCAACCAGGTTCTTCTCCCAACAGCTGCAACCACAGTTGTACATAATTGTTTTTATTTGTGTGCGAGAGAAAAGAGAGGGGGAAAAGGATGAGAGATGGGAAGAAGTGAAAGTGAAAGTGTTGCAATGTTGCCTATGGAGTATGAGGGTTTGCCGGAACTAGATCATAATCTTTTGGGGAAGTAACTTGGAATGGTTGTTATGTGACTGGTTGTATCTGTACAATTACTTGATATCTAATAGAGGGAAAATATGTTTCTGCTCTGGAGCACAGAGATCCAGGATAGTTGCCCTGTGAACTATGTGTAGGGGAAGTGTAATTTTGCACACATGTGCTGTAAAAGTGGATGATGAGCCCTTCCCATGACATTTGAGGTAATTGTATGGGTTAATCCTTGGTTTACTTGGCCTCTCTAATAAAGTAGGAACTGGTTCACCTGGGAACAGCTTTGATCAGCATCACATTCTTTAGGAAGGAAAGAGTTTAGCTGCTTCCTCTCTGCATCCTGGAGTGGGAGGACCAGCAAGAAGGGCAGAGGCCATGGTTGTCTTTTAGGCAGGTCAGTGAATACAATGCATGGGAACCCCACAGAAGAAACAGGCTGTTAAATGGAAATGACAAGGGAAGGAAGCAGAAAAGTAGCAAAAAGGCCCTTCCGGATTCTACTTATGTTATTTTGGGATGAAGTTAGAGAAATACCAAACTTGAGCAAAAGCTGTAACGGTGACTTTCCACTCTGTGAGGTTGCATCTGCACCCACCTGATTCACCCAAAAGATTGCCTAGAGGAGAGAGGAGGAGGAGGCAGGTTGCTGCAGTCAAAGAGTAGCAACAGCGAGGTGTACGCGGCAGAGAATGAAAAATCGCTTCCCCAAAGTTTTCCTTCCCAAGTGGAGGGGTGAAAAGAGAGGGAGAGAGGGAGAGGACCAGGTGCCTCAAAGTTAATGTCAGATTAAAGATGCTTTTTGGCGGAGGTGATGGTTATTTTCAGCATCTATTTTAGCTCCTTAGGGGCCTGACTCTGCTGTTTGGGGTTCACTTGAAATCGGTGATCAATGTGTGCCTCCCGGGGGTGGCGGGATCTTTTTAGCAACAAATATTTTGCCTCCTGTGAGAAAAACGTGGGTGGCATGTCAGGGTGCCTGGCACCCATTTGAGACACTCCATTTCTTTATAGTTTCAGGGTTGCGCGCTAGCTTTGAGGAAAGGAGGGGCGGGGGCAGCTATTGCAGGACTTGGCAGAAAGGACTGACAGATGCCCCAAGCAAGAAATTTATAAAGCAGTACTAATACATCACGTGATTTTGATTCTATGCCTCAAACCAGGGGTTGTATTAGCATTTTTGGCTGCTGCTGTACACTGCTGACTAATATTTAAATCATCGTTTCTCTCACAATTACTGTTTTTGAGCCAGATTACCTAGTTACCTAGTCTGAATTTATACCTTTGGTTTTTTCTGCCTAAGTATAAAATTTTGCTTTTCTCCTCATTAAATTTCATTTTATTGGATAGGGCCCATTGTTCAAGTTTGTCAAGATCTTTTTGGATTCTGAGCTTGTCTTCTGGGGTGTTGGTTATTCATGCCACCTTAGGCTGTCTTCCTTTTTGAGTCTGATTTTATATTGATTTTCATTATTTTATATATGGCTTGGATTGAAGAGAAAGTAAATAATGCAACTTGCATTTGAAGAGAAAAGAAATAGTGCTCTACAACTGTTTAGTGAAAATCTCCTTGGGTGATAGCGATGTAGCAGCAAGATAATAATGGGGAAGAATTAATTAAATTTGAAATGCTCGATGATAATACACTTTCTTCTTTTGTGTTTAACTGGATAATCTTTGCCATCTTGATCTCTGAAGAGCTATTTTGTAAGACCTACTATATAATATGGGTCATCCATACACATTAAGTAAGCATAAAATTAAAGCCTCTTCCTTAGTTGGCTTTAAGTTCTATTGAATACAGTTATTATTATAACTTATTTACTTACTTGAACTTATTTCCAAGTAAATCATACATAGGATCCCATGATTGGTATAGTGAGTGCTGCAGAGGTTAATGCAGCTGGCTTTAATACACATACATAGTAGCAGTGGTTAAGGGTTATTTTAAAAATTAATCCAAAGTGCAGGGAAACCATCCTAATGAAAATGGCTTTCTCTTCCATATTTCAATTAGTGGTACAAAAAAATTCCTTTCGTATTGGCAAAATCTCTTTGTCTTTCATTAATGGACTTACATTTTAGTTTAGATCAGAATTGGGGAAGGAAAGATAATCCTTCACATTTAAAATTATGTCCAGAAACCTCATCTAGTGAAAAATGTTTCATTCTTAGGCATTGAATGTGGCCCATTACTCTGTTTTTTAAACTATGTGTCAGAAGCATCACAATTAAAGAAAGACATACTATATGATATAAAATTTAAAATATAAAATGCAAGGTTAAAATATGTACAAACTAAATAAGATCTAGCCCAGAAACTAGCAACATTAATTGTATTCTGTTGTACTGCCATTAGGTCCTCAAGCGTACACTGATCAGGGCACAAAGGGCAGGTAATTTAATTTAATTTAATTTATCATATTTCTATGCTGCCCAACTCCCAAGGGACTCTGGGTGGCTTACAACAGAAATAATACAAACAGTGAACATATTTTTTTTAAAAAAAAACACTATTATTATTTTTTTTTAAATTTGATTTATATGCCGCCCTTCTCCGGAGACTCAGGGTGGTTTACAATGCGTTAAGCAATAGCCTTCATACTTTTGTATATTTATACAAAGTCAGCTTATTGCCCCCACAAATTGGGTCCTCAATTTACCTACCTTAGAAAAGATGGAAGACTGAGTCAACCTTGAGCTTGGCGAGATTCAAACACAGTAATTGCAGACAGCTGGTGTTTAATTACAATGCTTTTTTAGTCTGCTGAGCCACCAGAGCTCCTTTTATAAAAGCATTATAAAAGCATTTTAAAACATTAAAACATTTTAAAACATTAATCATTAAAAACACATGCATACCATCCATGGCCGGATCTCACAAGATTGAACAGCAAAATCAACAGCTCCAGGCCTGCCTGAAAAGCCAGGTCTTCACTGCTTTCCGGAAGGCCAATAGGGTGGGGGTAGTCCAGACCTCAGGAGGTAACTAGTTCTAGAGAGCTGGGGCAGCCACATAGAAGGCCCTCCCCCACGGGCCCCCAGCCAGCATTGTTTAGCTCACAGGACCCAGAAGAGACCAACTCTGTGGGATTTTACCGGTCACTATAGAAGGTGGTCTTGAAGAAGGTGGTAGAAGGCGGTCACTGTAGATCTTACCTATGCTGTAGAAGGTGGTCTCGAAGATAGCCTGGCCCTGAGCCATGTAGGGCTTTAAAGGTAATAACCAACACCTTGAATTGTGCCTGGAGACCAATAGGGAGCCAGTGCAGCTCGCGGAGAATTGGTGTAATGTGGGTGTATTTAGGCGCACCCCCGATAGCTTGCATGGCTGCATTCTGTACCAACTGTAGTCTCCGAACACTTTTCAAGGGTAGCCCCATGTAGAGCGTGTTGCAATAATCTAAGTGTGAGGTGACAAGGGCATGAGTAACTGGGAGGAGAGCCTCCCGATCCAAGTAGGGTCGCAATTGGTGTACCAGGCGAACCTGTGCAAAGGTCCCCCTAGCCACAGCTGTCAGATGTTGCTCTAAAATTAGCTGTGAGTCTAGGAGGACACCCAAATTGTGAGCCCGTTCTGAGGGGGACAATTTCTCCCCCCGGCCCAGAACCAAGGATGAACAATCAACATGGTCTTTAGGAGGCAATACCCACAGCCACTCGGTCTTGTCTGGATTAAGTCTGAGCTTGTTGACTCCCATCCAGACCCTCACAGCCTCCAGGCACCAGCACATCTCATCCACTGCATCACTGAATTGATGTGGGGTAGAGATATACAGTTGGGTATCATCAGCGTATTGCTGATATCTCACCCCTTATCATCGGATGATCTCACCCAGCAGCTTCATGATTTCACTCAGCGGCTTCAAATAGGTGGGGAGAGAGGACCGAGCCCTGAGGCACCCCGCAAACAAGGGACATAGGGGTCGACCTCTGTCTTCCTACCAACACCGACTATGATCAACCAGAGAGATAGGAGGTGAACCACCGCAACACTGCAACCTCCCACTCCCAGTCCTCTTAGCCACCCCAGAAGGATACCATGGCCAATGGTATCGAAAGCCGCTGAGAGGTCAAGTAGCACCAAGATGGAGGAATGACCAGAAATCATTCATCAGTGTGTCCAAAGCAGTTTCATTGCTGTAACCAGGCCTGAAGGATCAGACTGAAAAGGGTCCAGATAATTGGTTTCATCCAATGACTGCAGTAGCTGAAGTGCCACCACTTTTTCTACAACCTTTCCTACAAAGGGTAGGTTGGAGACTGGACGAAAGTTCTTTAATTCTGCTGGATCCAGGGAAGGCTTCTTGAGGAGGGGCCTTACGACTGCTTCCTTCAATGGTTGCAGGAATGACCCCTCCCTTAAGGATGCTTTAACTAAAGCTTGGAGCCAGCCTCGTGTCACCTCCCTGCTGGCCAAGACCAGCCAGGAGGGGCACAAGTCCAACAAACAAGTGGAGGAATTCATCGCTCCTGCAGCCTTGTCCACTTCCTCAGGAGTCACAGCCTCAAACTCATCTCACACAATAGGACTAAGACCTGCCCCCGTCATCTTGGTCGGAAATGCCCAATCAGAGTCCAGGTCCATCCAAATCTGAGCGACTTTATCCGACAGAAACTGCACAAACTCCTCAGCTGTACCTTGCAAGGGCTCTTCCACTCCCCCTACATCAAGGAGGGAGCATGTCACCCTAAACAGGGTGGCTGGGCACGAATCAGCGGATGCAATAAGTGTGGAAAAATGTGAACATTTTGTCACCCATATCGCCACTAAATAAGTCCTAATAAAGGCTCTTAAGAGTGTTCAGTCAAGATTTCTGGTAGCTCCGCCAGCACCGAAGAACACCCATTTGTGAGCGCCAGCTCCGGGACTCTGTTAGAGCCGCCAGAACAGTGAAAATCAGCTGTCTAGCGGCTTGAAAACTTTCCCACTGGGAGAAGGTGGGAAAGAGAGCCAACGGTGTGGGTAGAGCTCTCCAAGAGCCCCAGGTTTCTTTTTAACCTGGGGATTAAAGGGTGAGAGCTCCCCGGAAAGCCCGTCATTGCTCCGGACCAGGGATGTTTCTGCTTTAAGCAGAACTAGATGCCGTGACCACCCCAGCAACTCAATTTTAAAAAAACAAGAGATTTTTGACTTGAAAGCTGGCAGAGCAAACACAGGAGAAACTAAAATTGCAAGTATTAAACTTTAACTCTGAAAAGCCTATTACCTCCCTCTGAATTTCTATGGGAGAAAGGGAAAGTAAGATGGCATTTGATTCTAACGGGGTATGAAGAAATGAAAGTTAGATACAAAGTATGATGTTGTGTTGAAAGCCCCTGTTTAAAAGAAGAGGATATTTTAAAAGGACAAGGATTTTTTTAAAAAAAAAAATTTTTTAAAAACCACCTAAGGATTGGAATAATTGTTTTAGTTGTGGGGAAAGTATAGAGGAAAAGTTTTATTGGGAAGGGGAAAAAATGGCTGGCTTTTTTGAAAGTGATGAAGGTTTACCATCATATACATCAGTAAATACACAAATACTGACTGTGGATCTCTTTAAAGAAATTTTAGAATCATTTACCTCTGCGTTAGTGGAAGGAATCAAGAAGGATTTTACTCAAACTTGCAACAAAGATACAAGTGAAGATAATGTATCGGTATTTCAGATGCCAAGTAACAGTGAGCTACCGAATGAAGAGGTGGGAGAAGCAATCCAGTTTAATGTGCCTTTGGAAAATGGAATGGATGCCTTTCAAATTAAGAAGGAAAGGCTGAGAGGTCTGAAGGAACGTAACCAAGAAATACTGGGAGAGGTTTCTCCAGAGGCTTTGATACAGCTAATTGGGAAATTGTCAGAAGGTGTTGGGATTTCTAATGTAAGAAGGAGGATTCGAAGTGGAACTTTACAATTTTTTTATAAAAATGGATTCTCAATTGCAGTTAAAGAGGCGTGTTTACTGAAAGGAACTACTTTGTGAAGAGAACAAGATTGTAAGATACAGCAACTTCAGTTGAAAATTCAAGAATTTATAAAAATAAAAGAAGGAATAAGACTGAAGAAGGTTCATAAAAAGTTAGGAAAAAATGGAGATGGAAAAATGACAATCCTCCTTGTTGGGGAGGATAGTAATAGTAATAGTGAAAATGATTGATTATATCTGTATTTAGGGATATGATTGGTTTTGTTCTGAAAAGTTATATTGTAGCAAAATCAAGGATTTACTTATATTTAGGGATATGATTTTTTTTGAAAGTTATATTAAGTAATGTTATGTTTGAATTGTTATGGCCACTGACCAAACTTTCACTTTTATCTTGAAGTATATTTTAAGGAATGCTTTGTTGAAGAATTTATATAAGCTGATGAGTTAAAAAAAATATTATGGACGTAAAAGTTACGGACAGTGTAGATCATTTAATATAAGTTTATGGGTTAGAAGAAGGATATTACTTAAACCTTTATACTTTGTTTTAAATCACATTAATGTTATATTAAATAATGTTTTGTTGAAGAATAAATATAAATTTGTGGGTTATAAGGAAAATATAAGTGGTGCAAGGTTGGAGGGAAGGTTTTTATAATATTTTTATAGAAATTAAATAGTGAAGATGGTATTTGATTATACATAGTGGATTTGTAGAGAATAAGATAAATAAATTTATGTAAAATTATTAAGTAAGGAATGTTTCCAGGAAGAATCAATGTAAGTTTATGAGGTAAAAAGCAAAAATAAGGTTTTTACAATACATTTTATTTGAGTTTGGTTAAAATATTTTGTTAATGTGTTAATATATGTAAGGGTTGGAGATGTGATGGTTAATTGTAATTGGGCTTTGATTGTCTAATACTGGAAGAAAGAAGATTTGTTTATCATTGAAGAATGGACAAGAACGAAGTTGGATTGATTACTTTCAAGCAATAATTGGTTTAAATAGTTATATTTAGATATGAACAAGGGGAGTTAAAGTGCAAGAGGGAGATAAAGCTATAGATAATTAGCATATGGTTTTTTTTATGTTTGTTAAATGCTATACCCTGTATTTGCTCTGGGAAATCCATGGGGGGGGGAGGGTTGGGCCAGGAGTGGGGAGGAGGGAGGGGGAAATATGTGTAAATTTTTTAAAACTTTTCAATTAAAAAAAATAAAGAGTGTTTGGTCAGATTCGGAGTTACTGGTCCTCCAGCGTCACTCTAGATGTCTCTTCTGGTGCTTCATCTTCTGGAGCTCCTCGGTAAACCAGGGAGCTTTTCTTGGTCCACCGCCATGGAGAGGTCGCAAAGGCACAATCCGGTCCAGTCCCCCTGATGCTGCCCTTTTCCAGGCAGCCACCAGGGTCTCGGACGGACTGTGGACAAGGGAGTCAGGTATCTCCCCAAGTTCCTTCTGGAACCTTTCAGGGTCCACTTAATCAGCTCTGCTTCCCTGCGATGGAGGAGTAGCGCCCTGAAGTCTAACCTCAGCAGGAAATGATCTGACCATGACAAGGGAGAAGCATCTATAGCCCTTAATTCCAGATCATGCCTCCACTGCCCCGATAGAAACACTAGGTCAAGTGTGTCCCCCCCCCATGAATCAGACCCTGACCTACTTGGGTCAGGTCCATGGTTGTCATGGAAGCCATGAACTCCTGAGCCACATCTGAGGATTCGCCAAGTGACGGCAAATTGAAGTCCCCCGGTACCATAAGCCTGGGGAACTCCACCGCCAGCCCAGCTACTGCCTCTAGCAGCACAGGCAGGGCGGTTGTAATGCAGCTGGGAGGCAGGTACATCAACAACAAGCCCAACTGAGCCCCTGAGTCCAACCTCAAGAGGAGAGACTCACACCCAACAATCTCAGGGGCAGGGATCCTGTGAAGGCAAAGACTCTTCTGGACCATAGCTGCCACTCCTCCACTTCTTCCCTGGAGTTGCGGCTGATGCAATATCTGGAACCTGTCTGGGCACATCTCTGAGAGGGGCACACACCCCTCCTGGCCCAGCCAGGTCTCAGTTATGTATGCCAGGTCAGCCCCCTCCTCCAGGATTAAGTCTCAAACAAGTGGAGCCTTGTTAACAATAGACCTGGCATTAAACAGCAGCAGCCTGAGGCCAGGGCCCTGACATCCCAAGTCACCAGATATATGAGGCAAGCCCAGTGAACCAGAACCAGAGGGGATGGAACAAGTAATCACTTTGAGACAGCGAGTCCTAGTTCCTCGAGAGTGGCCTAACCCTTGGCTCCCGCCATAACTACCTCTCCCAGTCATAACCGCAATACACCGGCTCTCTAACACCCCAGAGATCCCCTCCCCCACCTCAATGGCCCCCCTCTTCCCTGGCAGGCAAAGCACCCCACTCATACCGAGCTAGGGGTCATATCTGAGCCGCCATCTGCTTCTATTTGCACACTCAGCAGAGGGGGCTCCCTCATTCTCCCCAAATTCAGCCACTCCAAACCCATTTCATCCATCCAATCCATCCCAACACCTTCACACATACACACACACACACCCTCCCCAAGATAAAATTAATGTATTGAGCAAAAAGATATCAGATGAGTTAAAACAAATCTAAAAATGCTCTGGAGACTCCACCGATGGCTTGAGAGGAGCCACATATTGAGGTATCCCAGCAAACAGTGGATGCCCTCCAGCCATTGAACCTTGACCCCATCCAGTCCTTTCCAAAAGCCAACAGCCACTCCATCATCTTGCCTTGGAGACCCCGTGGATTTCACAGAAACCTCCGATTTTTCCTTCAGATGTTCCTCCTGGTTAAAGTCCTACTTTCCTCTCCACCAGTACAGTCTAGGGAGCCACGGCTTGGCTCTATTTAAAAACATTGCATTTGGAATAAACCTGGTTCTCTCCAAAGAAGGTCTCTGGCCCAGGATGTCTGTTTTGCCAGCGACATGGAAATTAAAGTCAATTAAAGTCAATTTGGCTGAAAATTTCCCCAAGAAGGACTCACCATTGCAAAGATGCTAATTAACTTAGTAGGTTCCTTTGCATCTACTTTCAGCTTGCTTAGTGATATTTCAGATCCTGAAGTTGTTGACTCATTCCTCAAGTGAACCACAACTCAGCTTGTCGATAGATTAAGGGTCATCCAGGTTTACGGTTGCCCCGGGTGTTAGCTTCTTTCTTCCCTGAGCTGCTCCCCAGCCAGCCAGCCCACCCTAGTGAAGCCGAGGTGATGGACAACCTTGGGTGATAAGAAGAGCTCTAGGATCCAGGGGAATAAGGGTAGGCAAACTCTGGGAGCCAACTGCAAATTCCTCTCCGTAACTTAGTCGGCTCCACACAGCGCAGTCCAAGTTATTTCCTCTTGGTTGTTGTTGTTTCGATTGCTTCATTTGCCTTCCCCTCTCTTCTCTCCAAATGCTTCGTTGCCTTCCTTTGTTGGGATAGAGATGTTAAAACAGTTGTTCCCTTCTTAACCAGTAAGCAGAGTCTTCTTACCTCAGGGATGGCTCTCTCTGCAGCTTGAACAGCTGGTTGAACAGCTGGCCACCACATCACCTTCTTAACCTCCTGGGAAGGTTACATATATGTTGCTGTCTGCATGTCACCATAACTGCAAAGAGCAGAAGCAACCAGATAGCCCATTGTTAAGAGTGTCTCTGGATCTTGTTATACCTGTGCGCAGTCTATTTAATAATTTCCATACTTTCCAGCTTTGATCAGACCAAGGTGCCAGTTGGTTCCATCCTGAGTTTGTTTTTTGTAGCTTTCCATAGATCTACTCTGCTTTCAAATTCTTTTTTTTTAATTGAAAAAATTTTACAAATACAAAATTTTTCCCCCATTTCCCCCCCTTGCCCCCTAGCCCTCCCTCCCCCTCCCCCCCTTGGCTTCCCAAGGTGAAATCCAATTCAAATCATATCACCCCATACAGTTCCCCCCAACAAATCTAGCTCCTGTCTTTACTATAAGACAATCAGCTAAAAGCTATCTGATACTTCCTTGTTTGATATTTATTCTGCACATATTCTATCCATGCTTTCAAATTCTTCAAAGTCTTCCATTGACCTCAGGAAAATTTTCCTGAATTTTAATCTTTTTTGAACTGGTTTCTTTGCCTTCTTCGGCCAGCCACACCCCCTTTTCTTGACTCTGCCCTGTAACAGTCAAATATTTATTTTATTTTCATAGGTCTTTATGTGTATTATTCTTTATGCCGGGATTTTCCTACATAAAGATGTTTCATAGCCAAATTTCAGTGAAATCTCATTCACTAGTTTTTAGGCTTTCTCAAACATTAAAGCAGCCATTTTGCTGTCTGTTTGAATATCTGGGAGAGACTGGGATAGATCTATTTCTATCTATAGATCTATAGAAATAGAAATAGAAATAGAAATAGAAATAGATAAATCCATATGTTTCAATTATTGAAACAATATTACATAATTCCAGTTGATCCTTTCGAAGGCTTTCTGGGCATCCAAAAAGAGAATGCCACCTGCTTCTCAGGGTGGGCCTTGTAATATTCCAGGGCATCCATTATAATCTGTACATTATCTTTCAACTGTCTGGGTGGTAGAAAACCATTTTGATCTATATGAATGAATTCACTAAGGTATTTCTTAAATCTAGCTGCCATTACAGCTGCAAAAATTTTATAGTCAGCGTTTAAAAGTGAGATAGGCCTATAGTTATGTATCAGACTTTGGTCCACTCCTTCCTTAGGTATTAGAGAGATATAGGCCTCTAGCCATGATTTGGGAGCTTTAGATTCCATCAATACCATATTAAAGATTTCCTTCATATATTTTATATACAGATCTGGAAAGGTTTTATAAATTTCTGCAGGCAAGCCATCAGTACCAGGGGTTTTACCAGCCTTCTGCCTCTTGATCGCAATCTCTATCTCTCCTTTCGTAATCTCCTTATTCAACAGGTCCTTGACTGAATCTGGAAATTTTGTAAGTTCCAACTGTTCCAAATATCCCTTAATTTTCTCATCCAGCACTTGCTCACTAGCATATAGTTGTGAGAAGAATCATGTTAAAATGCCTTAGTCACCACTGAGTCCACCTCCAAGTCAGGGGGAAGGATGATAGAAGTAGCTCTTCCAGCACTTAGCAACTGATTGTCAAATCACTTTTAAAAAGCACAGCGGTAATAAAGTAGAGGGTAGAGTCTACGAAAGCTCCAATTACAACCAAAATTAAGAGGAAACACCGCCCATCTGACCTGACAGGCCACTCGGCACCTGATCTCTCTGATCTTCCACTATTGCCTCAAAGTTACTCACGAAACCAATCTGCCACTCCCAGCCAAAAATCAGCCTTACGCCCCCCGAATCTTCAGCATCAATCCTGAGGGGACAATCTGTTCCTTTCTCGCTATCTATTTATTTCACCACCTGTGCCGCTTCCGCTCCAATCCCCCAAAGTGCTCTGTCATGGCAATGGGCCTCTGTCCTCTCTGCAGGGCCCTTTTCTCTCTCACCAGAGATCAGGATCGTCTTTCCCTTCATCGGGAGTTCGCACTACTCCCGGCATGCCCAGACCTTCATCCTTCTTTGCTGATCGCTCTACGCTTGGCAACAGTTCCTTTAACTGCTTGGCAAAGAGAAACAAAAGTTTCGCGGCTCAAGAAAACTTTCCCTGCCGTTCCACTTGCCTATGACATCACGCCGGAAGCTCTGTATGCTGCTTCTTCTTCTCTGTGAACAGCAGGCAGGGTAATGCCAGCTAGATCAGGGGTCACCAACCTTTTGGACCTCAAGGACCACTAAATTCATAATTTTAAATTCTACAGACCACTAATATGAATTTTTTTAAAAAGTATTTTTATAAATAGTATTTAGTGCAATATAAAAAATGCAAATAATTTTTCTGCGGACCACCAAAATTTTCTCATGGACCACCAGTGGTCTGTGGACCACCAGTTGGTGACCACTGAGCTAGATGGTAGATCTTATCTGGAAGTGTAGGTTTAATGCATTTGGTGAGAAGTGAAACATCTTCAAGGAAAAAAGTCCAATTGCCTTTTGAAAAAGCATTTTTGGGAAAACCATGACCTGGATGACTAAGAATCTCCATAGGCATTCGGTAATAATTCTGCTATCTTCATTCAGAGCATCATCTACTTTCCCAGAATGTGCTGATTTATACTAGACTGGTCTGTGGTGAATTTGCATTCTCCATACCAGACTAGTTATCTTCAATGATGTTTTCCTCCTTAAAACAATTGCTCCATTTCCTTTTTACATGTCTTGCATGGAATGGCTAATTAAATTTAATAAACAGATAGATGTGTAATTAGTAGGATCATTTTTGTTATTAGTTTTTCTGTTATAGCCAATTTAGGATTTACTCCAGTGAGCACATCAGCTACATAAGGCAACTTAATGTTTTTAACAACAATTTTATACCATGTTTGATTCAGAATTCTAATCTAATTGCACCTTAACTATACTTCTCAATTCTGGGGCAAATTGCTTCAAGGTATTCATAGGTGACTAACACTGGCTTCTCGTTAAGGGAACAAGGGGCTATCTGTATCTTAACTGATTCTACTAGAGACATGCTCTACATCACGGGTGTCAAACTCAGTCACGTGATATATTGCAACGTAATGTGACTTTTTTGCCTTTGCAGAGCTGGGGTGGGCATGGTCTGTGTGTGAGTCATCCAGCCCTCGACCTGCCAGTTTGACACCCCTGCTTTCCCAATTCCAGGGAGCTTGCTTGTTAAAGTTAATGAAGTTACTATAGGAGAAGTAAGCTCAGAAAGCCATGTTTGAACATCGGATGGAATACAATTGTTTAATCTTCATTCTTCAGTCAACCTGTTTTCATTCATGCCCACTTTCCCTCCATCTAATGTTCTTATGCTTCAGTCACACTAGTAAGCCATAGCTTACAGTATTTATTTTTGTTTTCTTAACAACTGTTCAGTTACAAATTACACATATGAAATCAGACTTGTGTCAACCTAAGATAACAATTTATTGGGCTGAGGCAACAATTTTCACTTAGTCCAAATCTGAACATTATAACAATTTTAACTCTCTTTTTGGAAGGAGGATGTTGGGATTACAATGTTCTGACCTCTGGAACACTATCTTCAGATACTAATGTTCTGCTACAGCTTTAATTATCAGTAACAATTTGGCTGCTGTTTGCTGGACCTCATTTCTCAAGCCTTTCCAACTGTTCATTTTGATTCAGCAAAAGAACTGCTGATCATAGTTTGGAATATCTTCAGCTTGGTGGTTCAGTCTGGCATTGTACCTTTAATCGTCTTGTTTGCAAATGAATGGGTTGAAGTAAACTAATCTTGTGTCTTTAATAAACAGAAACTAATATGTTCATATTTTGTCTTTTAATAGTTGCAATACTTTACTTACTGGATTTACACTCCATTTGACTTCTACACGTCCCGATTGTTTACGTGAATTTATAATGATGTCAAGACCAATCAGCTTTTATCTTTAATAGCTCAGTGAAATAAAGTCATTACAAGGAACTTTACTTGGCTTCACCTGATTAATTAACTATTTGATCATGCTAACAGAAACTGTGGACCAACCTTTTAATTGGCCATACTTTTAAAAAGAAATACATTTTTATTTTACTAGGCATGAATGTGTGAATTCTGCATCCTTTGCAGCATTTATGTGGGTGTCCTGATGAAGATACTGAAAGAATAAGGAGTCACTTTTGTAGATTCAGTAAGGCATTGCCACACGTTTTTTGTTCCCTATTGTATTTTTGCATTTTCTTTTGGTTTTAGTTGGTAAATTAACTGAATTAAAGATGGGTTTTATTTATTAAATTTTTATGCAGCCCATCTACTAACTGTCTCTAGGCAGCTTACAACATAATAAAAGCAAACATTAAAGGTGTAAAGGTTTCCCCTCTCCAGTTGTGACCAACTCAAAGGGATAGTGCTCATCTTTGATTCTCAGCCGAGGGAGCCTGTGCTGTCTGAGAGATGCTTCCATCATTATATGGCCAGATGAAAATACAGAATGCAGTAACCTCCCACTGAAACTGTACCTATTTATCTACTCACATTTGCATGCTTTTGAACTGCTAGGTTGGCAGGAGCTAGCATACTAAGCATTAATTGTTAAAATGAAGAAAGATTTAAAAAGTTAAAAACCAGAATGCAATGGGGTGGGATGGGTATGAGAGATTTTCTTCCTGTTCCACTAAATACCTCTAGCATGGAACACCAGGTCTTAATAATTACCAAAGGGACATGAGGTTCCAGAGGTGGGATTGTACCTCAAGGAGCATGAGGTGGGAGCCACCCCAGAAAAGGCCTCTCTCTTGAACCGTCCAAGCTAAAATTCCATGACTAATAGCAGTATGTTCTTTTTTGCCAGAACAAGTGAAGTGGCCCAATTCCATTGGGGTGAGATGATTCCTGAGGTAACCTGGATTCATGCTATAAAGGTTTTTAAAGGTCTTAACCAACATGTTGATTTAGACTAGGAAGCAAAATGGCAAACAGTGTAGCTCGTGCAACAGTGGTATTACACGGGGCACTCTAGGGGCCTCTAAGTCTGTTCACATGACTGCATTCTGCACTAGCTGTAGTTTCTGAATATTTTTAAGGGTGGCTCCATGTAGAGCAGATTGCAGTAATACAAACACAAAATGATTAGGCATGAGTACAAGGATTCATGATCCAGGAAATGGTACAACTGGCACAGAACACATTATGCCAAGGCCCTCCTAGCTACCACTGTTACTTGCTCTTCAAGCAGGAGTCCTGAGTCTAGGAAAATCTCAGGTTTCACATCAGGTCTAACCCACACACCCATAGCCATTTGGTGTTATTGAGGATTCTTTTTTGCAACTATTAATGATGTCAGTAATTATTTTTTTTTACAACCAGCCATCATGATAAAATCTGCTTCTCTCAGGTGGGTCATTCCATTTGACCCTCTTAGACCCTGCTCAACTTCTGTCTTATATTTCTTTTGGGTACAATATGGGTGACAGTATCAGGATGTCTGTCAATGTTTAGTTTCAGTGTACATGAAGTTATAGGGCACAATAGCAGAAAATATATATTTGAGAATTGAGCTTTGACCAATAGGTAAATTGATATGAGTTATTACTTTGGATTACTCCCGTTCAGGATGGAGAGGGGCCACCTGTTCGTCAGGCTAAGATGAGAGTCTTATTTCTGTTCTACATTCATATGTTACTAAAATATTATTGTTCTTTTGCTCCAAGATGCTGACTTTGGCCATTCATCAGGATATTTCCCTTGATATGGTCTTTATGTTGCCTCATCTTTCACTACAACATCCTGCTTAAACTTTTTCTTATCCAAGATTGAAATATAGTACCTTTGAATATTCTGGAGATACAGATTCAATAAATGGGCTAATATGAGTGGGTAAATATTTTCCACGCAGACACCATTAATTCCTCTAAAATCAATGCATAGCTTCATTGTCCCATCCTTTTTCTCTTTGAACAGCACCAATGCAGCCACCTCCAATTTTGCTGTCTGTATGAGCTCTCTGGCTAGATTCTTATCAATGCATTCCCTTAGTTCCTTCATTTATCTTGGGGTAATGGAGTACAGCTTTGGTTTGGATAGTTTTGCTTCTGGAATAATCTCTATTGTACAGTCAGTGGGGCAATGGGGCAGTGTGTTGCACTCTACCTCACCAAAAACTTCTGCGAAGGCCCAGTATTCCTTGGGAATCTGGGGGGTGCATGGGACTCCGCTAGAGACAGGAAACACCTTAATGAATGAAATAGAAAAATTTGGGACAGTGGCAGAGCTAAAAATTAATAGAGAAAAGACTAAAATGTTAGTAAAAAATTTAGCTGAAACAGATTTGGGATTGAAAATTGAAAAAAAGACTAAATATTTAGGAATTTGGCTAACTGTAAGGTGTTCTTCAATAGAAGATGATAATTATAAAAGACCTGATATAACAAATGAAAAAAGATTTAGAGATTTAGGGGAAATTACAGTTGTCACTACTAGGAAGGATAGCAGTAATTAAAATGAATATATTGCCAAAATTATTATGTCTATTCCAGACAGTCCCTATAAAAATTGGAAAGGAGATTCTTTGAGGAATTAAATAAATCAATTAAAAATTTATTTGGCTGGGTAAGAAAGCATGGATAAATATGAAAATGTTATAAGATATGAGGTTTGGGATAAGTGGTAAAAGTGGTTAGAACAGAGAAACAAAAATGTGTAGAAATAAATGTAGATAACAGTAAGAGACACATGACACAGTACTGTTAAAAAATGCTTATTATGTAAATTGGAAAAATGGAAAATAAAAAAAGAAGAAAACTTCTGCGAGGTCCCAGTATTCCTTGGGAATCTGGGGGGTGGAGTGGGGAACTATTCAGATGCAGCTCTCACTTTATCACTTTGCTTAGTGTCCTTCAGCTGCTAGACAGCTCCTCTTTCGAGAGTGCTAGGAGGGGGGAGAAGGCCTATTCCAATCCTTAATTTTCTCTCCCCCCCTTCCCACCATATGGTGGGGGCCCATTGGTCTAGCCAGGACAATCCCAGGATCACTGCTTCAGTCATTTTTGGTGCCATCACAAAGCGGATAATCTCCCAGTGTTTGCCCATCTCTAGTCTGACTGATTCTGTGAGAAGCGTGGCAGGGACTTCCCCTATCAGCGATCCATTGACCTGCTCAAATTTTATAGGCCGGGTCAGGGGTGTTATGTATTGGAGATAATTGCTAGTTGAAGGTTTTATCCAGGTTATTTGTTGGAGTGGGGAAATATTCTCTCCTGATTGGTTGTTGGCTGATCAGTTCCCTATAAAAGGAACTATGTCAGCTAGGGAGTTTTAACTTGCCTTACAGACAGAAATAAATACAGAGCTGTTAGAGATAACTCTGGCCATAACTCCATTCTTCACCCTGAACATAACACTGGTGATGAGGATGGGATGAATGGAACAGAGGCTGTAAAGAGCTGATTACTGCGAGCTGACTCACTCAGAGCTGAATCACCAGAGCTGATTTACAGTTGTTGCCATAGATGCCTAAACTCAGATTGCCTGGGGTTTATACTGGTCCCTTGGAAAAATGGCTGCATTGCTATCCTTTGCACCATACAATCCAGCCTTTGAGACATGGGATTCCTACCTTGCTCATTTCAACTGCTTTCTTGAAGCAAATGACTTTGCTGAGATTACTGACAACAGGAAGAGGGCACTTTTCCTAACCTTCTGTAGCCCAAAGAACATTGAGATGGCCAGGGCTCTCCTTGCTCCATTGGCTATTCAGGCTGTGCCATGGGACATGCTGCAGAGCAAGCTATGGATTCATTATGTGCCCAAACCTTTGCGAATCACACGTCGGCATGGCTTTCATCATCGGAATCAGGCTGAAGATGAATCTATCAACAAGTATGTTGCCGCCCTTCAGAAGGCAGCCCTGTATTGTGAGTTCAGGGACTTAGATGATGCTCTCTTGGACAGAGTGGTCTGCGGTATGAGGGATGCCAAGCAACAGCAGTATCTCCTTGCAAAAACAGACCTCACCCTGCAGAGGGTGCTCAATTAGGCTCAGGCAGCTGAAATGTCCAATCAGTCAACAGCTGAGATTCAAAAATCAAACAGCTCATTAGCATCGTGGAAGCCAGTCACTGTACACTACGAAGATGCTAGCCACTGTGAATCAGCAGTTGAGGATGAGGATGTTCATTGCCTCAAATCCTCCAAGAGGAGGAATGTGGCCACAGACAACCAGCATGTGTTGGTTGTGGTGGGAATCACCCACGAAGGGCATGTAAATTCAAGAATGCCATCTGCCAAAGATGTGAAAAGAAAGGACATTTGGCCAGGATCTGTCATGCAAACCAACCAACAGTTCCCTGAAAATTGCCTAAAAGAATGCAGAAAAGACAGAGTTATGGAGAAGACTGTTTTATCATTTCCAGAGGCACCTGTAAGGTAGAAACAGTCATCGGTCAGGCTAGCTTTTCCTCCTGCAAGAAGGTCCATGTCACTATTCTGACTGAGGGGTCCCCTTGCCATATGGAGGTGGATACAGGGTCGGCAATGACCATCATCTCTTAGGGTACTTTTTTAAAAAAATTGATTTATATGTCACCCTTCTCCAGAGACTCAGGGCGGCTTACCATGCGTTAAGCAATAGCCTTCATACTTTTGTATATTTATACAAAGTCAGCTTATTGCCCCCACAACTGGGTCCTCAATTTACCCACTTTAGAAAGGATGGAAGGCTGAGTCGACCTTGGGCCTGGTGAGAATTGAACTCGCAGTAATTGCAGGCAGCTGGGTGTTAAATGCTGCCTTAGTAGGAGGCATTAGCCTCCTACACCACTCAGGCTCCACCACATTAAAGGGATTGCTGCCTAAAATCTCAAAAAGACCATTGGATTTCCACCATATTCATCTCTGAGACTACCAGGGGAAAAGCATCACTTTCATTGGCACTGGCACTGTCAGAGTATCTCTTAAAGACTTTTCAGGCCCACTGCAATTGTTCTAGTGTACAGCTCCCTACCATATCTCCTAGGATTGGACTGGTTTTCCCCTTTAAGTCCAGGAATCATTGGCATTAGCTCCATCAGTGACTCTGATATTGAGGCATTAACCTCTCATTTTGCAGACGTTTTTGATGGAAACCTGGGCAGATATACGGGCAACCCATTTCATTTAACCTTGTTTATTTATTTATTTATTTATTTATTTATTTATTTATTTATTTATTATTAATCATATTTCTATGCCTCCCACTCTCTGAGGATTCTGGGTGGCTTACAACAATCAACAGTATACTAAATAGCATATTGCCCCCAACAATCTGGGTCCTTATTTTACCCACCTTGGAAGGATTTAAGGCTGAGTCAATCTTGAGCCAGTGAGATTTGATCTGCTGATCTGCTGAACTAATAGTCAGCTGAAGTAGCTGCAGTACAGCACTCTAACCACTGTGCCACCTCGGCTCTTTTTAACCGCCAGGTTGCCCCAGGTTGCTCCGATCTGAATGAAGTCACAAAGAGTACCATTTGCCTTGCACACAAAGGTTGATGAGCAACTTGACAAGCTCATCAGCTAAGAAATCCTGGAACCTGTTGACCATGCAAAATGGGAGACTCCAATTGTAACCCCTGTGAAGCCGGATGGTTCTGTTCACATTTGTGCAGATTACAAATGTACATTAAATAAAGCACTACAGCAAAATGCATACCCGGTGCCTGTGGTCCAACATCTATTGCATTATTTAGGTGAGGGTAAAGTCTTTGCTAAACTGGACTTTGCCCAAGCCTATCAACAGCTACCAGTTAACAATGCCACAGCAGAGGCTCAGGCGATTGTAACACATTGAAGAGCTTTTAGATGTCACCAGCTACAATTTGGGGTGAGCATGGCACTGGGACTCTTCAGAGTCTGATGGACCGTCTTCTGCAAGTCATCCCAGGTGTTGTTCCCTATTTCAATGACGTTCTAGTGTCAGCGGCCAACAATGTTGAACTCCTCGACCGTCTGTGAGTGGTAATTACCCATTTCCAGGAAGTTGGCCTCAAGGTTAAAAAAGAAAAGTGCAAGATCACTGTTCCATAGGTAGAGTTCCTTGGCTACCTTATCAATGCCTCTGGGTTACACCCTACACAGGCAAAATTCCAAGCCATCCAGGAAGCTTCCATACCCAAGAACAAGACCAAACTCCAAGCATTCTTGGAGATTTTAAACTTCTATAGTTTTTTCTTGCCACACAAAGTTTCTGTAGCTGAGCCTCTCCATCATTTGCTCGACAAGAAGATGTCTTGGCCATGGGGCCGAAAAGAAGCTGCTGCTTTCTCCACTGTTAAGGAACAGCGGAGATAGCTGTTTGCTATCTTCAAACAGCGTCCTGGTACAGTACAATGAGAATCTCTCCTTGATTCTCACCTGCGATGCCTCTCCATTCAGCATTGGCACTGTTTTAATCCATTCCCAGATGGAAGAGAGGCCCCGATTGCCTTCTTCTCATGAATCTTGTCATTGGCTGAACGAAATTACAGCCAGCTGGACAAGGAGGCTTTGGCTGTGGTTGCAGGAGTCAAATACTTCCATGAACACATCTACGGCAAATCTTTTGACCTTGTGACCGATCACAAACCACTACTGGGCCTGCTCGCTGGGGACTGCCAAATACCACAAGCTTTGTTCCCTCATATGCTCCACTGGACTGTGTTACTAGCTGCATACAGCTACCACCTCCTGCATTGGCCAGGTAAGACACTTAGCCATGCCAACACCCTTAGCTGATGCCCACTTCCACTCTTCTGGAGAATCTGGCTCCAGCATCAGCTGTTTTATTAATTGAAGACCTGCCATCTGGTCCCATTATGGCATTGAAGATTGTTGCACACTCCACCAAGGACCATGTCATTGCCCAAGTGCTCAACTGGGTATGGAAGGGATGGCCAAAGCGACCAGTCAGCACAGAGTTCCTGCCTTTCTATACCCAGCAACATGAGCTGTCTGCTCAATGGAGCTACCTACTCTGTGGGAGTCATGTGGTGGTACCCCAGAGGTTGCAGTGGCCAGTTTTGGAAGCTCTTCATGTAGGCCACCCAGGCATCATGTGGATGAAGGCACTCAGCCACAGATATATCTTATAGCCTAATTTAGACAAGGCCATTGCTGATTAGGTCGCATCTTGTCAGCCTTGCCAAGATTCAAGGCCAGCCCTCTCATCTGCTCCAATATGTGAGTGGGAAACACCCAAGACACCTTGATCAAGGGTGCATATTGACTTTGCAGGGCCCTTTCATGGATAGACTTTTATGGTGGTAGTGGATGCCTACTTAAAATGCTTGAGATGGTACTCATGACATTAACCACCTCAGATGTCATGATCAACATCCATAAAAGGCTGTGTGTGACCCACAGTCCTCGTTTCAGATAACGGGTCACAGCTCACATTAAGTCAGTTTGCGCTGTTCCTGGTGGATCATGGCATTCATCATGCCCTGATTGCATCCTGCTAGCAATGGCCAGGTGGAGCAGATAGTCTGATCAGCAAAGGAAGCACTGGCAAGGATGGGCCCAGGGGATTGACAAACATGGATAGCTCAGCACCTCCTGGTCCAACATGCTATACCAGCTCTACCACCAACAAGAGTCCAGCCAAAATGGATCATCGCTTGCAGACCAACTTGGACCAGCTGCACCCAGACTATTCCTTGGAGGCCCCTGCAGACTCGTCCAGCCAGCCCCGGTCATTCTCACCAGGTGACCCACAACTATGCCAGGGGCCCTTCTTGGATTGCTGCCCAGGTAGTGGATGTTACTGGGCCATGTTCCTATAGGGTGGCGCTCGAAGATGGTAGGAAACTCTGGCTTGCTGTCAGCCAGAATGGACTACACTAGAGACAAACCCGACTAAGGATATGCTACTTCAGACACCACAAACAATGATACTGACAAGGGACAGTGGTGATGCATGGATGCCTGCTGACTTGGTTCCTCTTGTGATAGAAGTACCAGTGACTGAGCCTTTGCTGGCATCTCAAGTTACACCTGAAGCAGCGTCAGTCACTCCACTTAGTCAGGGTGCCAAAGCTACTGGTCTTGAGACGGAGCCTCATAGGTTGGAATGGACACATCGGCCACCCTGCCTACCTAAAAGACTATATATGTTAAATTGTTATTTTGATCATCATAATGCTCCATCTTGGTGGGAAGGGGTATTATGTATCGGAGATAATTGCTAGTTGAAGGTTTTATCCTGGTTATTTGTTGGAATGGAGAAATACACTCTCTTGATTGGTAGTTAGCTGATTAGTTCACTATAAAAGGAACTATGTCAGTTAGGGAGCTTTAACTTGCCTTACAGACAGAAATAAATACAGAGCTATTAGAGATAACTCTGGCTTCACCTCCATTCTTCGTCCAGAACATAACAAGGGGTTTTGCCCTGATTCATAGCTTCAGGACCATTTGCAAACTGACTAGCCAGCTGGTGCATCCTGAGTCTATTAGGGTTTCTACATTCCTTTGGACCCCAGACTTTGGTGCTACAATTTTCAATGGCATGGCAAAGGGGCAGATGGCTTCACTTACCATCGGATTGTCCTTGTCCTTGTTGTTGTGTCATAGGATGCTGGCTGCTGGGTCTTCAATGTAGAAGAGACCTCAATGGCTTGACAGGTGAACTTCCTCTTTTCTCTTGCCTTTCATTGGGGCTTCTTTGCCTTGGTGGGCTCTGGCGGCTGCCCCCTCAGTTGGGAAGCCAGGGCTAGGCACTTGGCAGCCTGATGGCCTTGCTGGCCACAGTGGAAGCACTTGATCCTGAGGCTCTGCTAGAGGGGTCTGTGGTTTGGCCAGGTTCAATCATCTCCCAAGCTGGTGCTTCTATGATTGGGCCTTCAGCTTTTTCTCCATGGCTCTTGTCTCTTGTACTGCTTGAATTTGAGGTCTGTTGCCACTGGTGGCATGGTGGAGCCACTTGTGGATTTTGTCAAGGATTTCTCACTAAATGCACACATGTAACGGCTCATGGTCCAGGCCCTCTTTGAAGAAGTAGACCAGTAGCTGCTCTGGCCACTGACACAGCTTCCAAGCCACCCTCCAAAACTCTTGGACAAACTCCTTGGCAGGTTGTCTCCTCTGTTAAGCTCACAGATTTCAGCTTCAGCTTGCAGGGCCTGGGAGTCATCTTTGAACCTAGCCCTCAGCTCTTGAAGGAAGATGTTGATGTTCTGGTGGTTCCTCATCATGGATTTGTAAACCAACAATAAGACCGTCGAGTGCACAGAGAGGGAGGAAGGAGCACCAGGGAAAGACAATGAAGTAGTTTTTGAAATCAGAACCATAGCACACTGACAGCACTAGAAACCAAGAGTTGTGATGAACTGACCACAGGAAAGAGTCCCTTGAATTATATAGGAAGTAATGTTTTCCTTTGAAATTTGACTGTGTTTGAACACTTCTGTATACCCTCTTATATGTGAAGATATTGAGACTAATTAATTAATTATTTGAGCATAAATTATTATTAATGCTAGTACATTTATATATCTATATCATATATATATATATATATACTCATATTTATTTACATTTATATATATTGGAATAATATATCTAAATAGCCGTGTATAAGTTTGATTATATTTAGCATATATTTAGTATATAATAGATATTTAGGGATATACCTATTTTATAAGTTAATTCCTTTTCACTCATTTATTGTTTATTATTTCTAATAACTAATATTTAACACTGATTGATTGATTGATTGATTATCCATACATATTTAATATATATAATAATATACTTGAATACTACTAGAGATCTATATAGAATAAGTGCCAAACAGGGATACTGCTTTTTTCATTTGAATAATCATTTGCATAATTGTTGTTATATTAATTGATTGTGCAATATATATACCAGTTAGAACTTATGAATTTTGGTAAGTGATTAATAATAGAATAGATCTGAATAATAGTTAATAGAATAGGGTATCAGGTCAATGCAAGTTTTGAAAACTGATTTAAGTACCCCTAAAGAAAACAGAATAAATTGAATCATTGGTGTACCAAACCAAATATTAGACTGTGGAGGAGATAGTGATTGATAATATAAAATAACAGATACTCAGCATTTCCAGCAGTGCAAAAGAAGATAACACCAAATAAAAGAAAGGATAACTAGTGGATGATAATCTGGAGAAATATCGAAAGGATCGTGAGAGACTAGAAAGAGGTGCTGAAGGAGATGACAAGCCTCTCATCCACTGTGCTTAAAATGGGAAAGAAAACAACCTCCAACCCCACGATCACAATGACATCACCTGCAATACAGAGGTCGACTGAAGGCCTGTCTAAAACAGAAAAATCAGCTATGATTCCTACCATGCAAGCAATGCAGTCGACGCTGACAGTGATACAAGATACAATGCTTATGATGCAAGAGAAGATGTCCAGCAATCATTTGGAGCTGAAGACGGATATCAGAGCCATTGACCAAAAAATGAATGACATACAAGAGTCAATACAAATTAATGAACAAAAGATAAAAAAGATGGAATCTAAAATCGAGCAACATGAAAAAAACCTAGATACAGTAGACCAGAAATTGATGGCACAGAACAGGGAGCTGGAGGATTCAATCACCCAATTAGAAATGGACAGAGCTTCCTTCTATTTACGTTTCCAGAATATTGCTGAAGATAAGGAAGAAGATATGGGCCAAGTGATGGCTGAATTAATAGCTGAGGTTCTGCAACAAGATAAATATGACATAATGAAAGAACTGGATGAGGTATTTAGAGTGCAGACCAACTACGCCAGAAGAAACAAACTGCCCAGGGAAATGCACATTAGATTTGCACGGAAAAAAGTCAAATACATCTTTTATAGCATGGTGAGAGAAAAACCGGTGAGGTACAAGGGAAAGGAGGTGATTGCACTAAAGCAAGTCCCAAGGAGGGTAAGGGAATCAAGAAGAGATTATAGATTCCTGGCCATTCAACTGAACAAGAGGAACATTCTCTTTAGATGGATACTGCTGGAAGACATGCTGATTACATGGCAGGGAAAGAAAATCAAAATAGATAGCCTGGTAGTAGCCCAAAATTTCTTAGACCAACTGAGAGGGACCGAAGAAGACCAAAGTAGTAAAGAGGAACTGGAAGTGATAACACCAGAAGAGGAAACCATCCAGCAGAGGAGATCTAAAGAAGGGACCCCAGAGGAGAAGGAGACAGAGGAGAAGGAAAGCAAGAAGGCAAAGAAGAAGCAAAGACCACAAAGAGCTACACGCACAAATAAGAACTAAGACAACACAAAGGATATAAGAGATGGAAGATTGGAAGCTGACATCGATTAATGTTAATAGTCTGAATGATAACAAAAAGAGGAAAAAATTCTTTATAAAGTTAGCCAAACAATATAGTATGCCTCCAAGAAGTCCACATTAAAAAAGAAAATGAAAAATATTTAGAGTATAATAAACTTGAAAACCTTTTTATCTCCTTAGCTGAGAAAAAAAAAGAGAGGGGTGGCACTGTACATTAAGAAGGAAATAAAAGCAGAATTAAAGTATGCTGATCCAAAGGGTAGGATATTAATAGTGGAAACAAAGAGAGGCAATTCCCCAATATTATTAATAGCTATTTACACCCTGAATAAAAATCTGGGAGATTTTTTATAAAAAATTAGGTGAAAAAATAAGTAAAATGGATAACACTAACATCTGTATAATTGGAGAGTTTAACGGGGAAATAGATTTGGACAAAGACCATAAAGGCATTAAAGGCCGAAAGAAAAAAAGAAAAAAATTACCAAAACCATTTTTCGATTTAGTAGACGAATTTAATTTAGTAGACATCTGGCGAACTCTGCACCCATATAAGATGCAATATACGTATTACTCCAACCCTAAAAAATCATGGTCAAGAATTGACATGATGTGGGTAAGCAGAAATATAGGGATGGAAATCATGTCAGCAGAAATTACACCTAATGTTTGGACAGATCACAACCCGCTAGAGATCAAATGGAAAAATTTATATAAGAGAAGAAGTACAAGATGGAAATTAAATACTCAATTTCTAAGGGACAAGCAAAATATCGAGAAAGTTAAGGGAGAATTAAAATCATTCTTTGAAGAAAATGAAAAGGAACCAACTGTCTGAGGAATAATATGGGATGCAATGAAGGCATATTTGAGATGCTTGGCAATATCATATGGCTCACATAAGAATAAAAAAAAGAGAGAAACGCAGAAGGCACTGTTAGATGAACTAGGGAAAGCAGAGAAGGAAGTGCAACAAAATCCAGACAACGAGGCAGCTAAAGAAAATTGGATGATTATATGTCATAGACTAAATATCATAGATCAGGAAGAATTGGCATACAAAATAAAACGAACTAAACAACACCATTTCGAAAATGCCAATAAACCGGGCAGATGGCTATCCTTTAGACTAAAAAAAGAAAAAGAGAAAGGGACGATTTATCAGCTGGAAGACTCAGAGGGTTGCATTGTTAATAAAGAAGATAAATTAGAGATTGCCCGAGAATATTATGCTACTCTGTATAAAGAAGAGGAAATTTCCAAAGAAAAAGTGGACCAATACCTGTCGGAAGAAAAACATCCATTGATTGGGGAGGAGGAGAAAGAAATGCTCAACAAAGAAATCACAATGACAGAATTAAAGACAGCGATATCTAAACTCAAAAAGAACAAATCACCAGGCCCAGACGGATTCCCAGGAGAATTATATAAAAACCCAGATTTAGAGGAAATTCTACTACCAAAATTTTTGGAAATTTACAATGAGGCCTTGACAAAATCAAAAATACCAGAATCATGGAGAGAAGCTTATATCACACTCCTCCAGAAACAAGGAGCGGACCCAAAATTGATAAAAAAATTACAGACCGATCTCCCTCCTTAACACGGATTATAAGATTTATATGAGTATTATAGCAGGAAGATTAAAAATAATTCTGAACAATTTGATACATAGTGACCAAAATGGATTTCTCCCTGGGAGACAGATAAGAAATAACACAAGGATGGTAATGGATATACTTGTAGTTATCTTCTTGTAAGCTCGAACATCTATTAGTTAGCCAAATTCCCAGATACTTAACTTTATTCACTATCTTTAATCCAGTCACTTCCTGTAAGCTTGTCTTAGTCTCTTCTAACATGTTCTTAGTTAATATATTTGTTTTCTTTTTATTAATTAACAAGCCTGCCACGGCCCCAAATTCCTCAATTGTCTCTAATAAAGATACACAGGACTCTATAGGCTCCTCTAAAATGAAAACCATGTCATCTGCGAAGGCTTGAGTTTTAAAAACCTGTTGCCCTGTTCTGAGACCTTTTATTTTTCCCTCATTCCTTATTTTACGCAGTAGTGTTTCTAGTGATAAAATAAAAAGTAACGGAGATAAAGGACAACCTTGTCTTGTGCCTTTTCCAATAGGAAATTCTTCTGACAGATCCCCATTTATCAATAGTCTGGCCATTTGTTTTGAGTAAAGTGTTGTGGCTCCGTTGCCTGAGCCTGCGTCATCAGCAGGGGAGGACTTTGAGAGTGAGGGAGAGGAGTTGGCAAGGCCTCCTTCTCCAGGACTCTCCTCTCTGGCAATGCCTCCGAAGGACACCAAAGGGCAGGAGATAGGCCCAGAGCCAAGCTCGTCCCCGCAGCCACAGGAGGACATTGATGAGGGGAGTGAGTTTTGGTTGGATCCTCGCCAGCGTCGGAGAGACAGGAGAGCCCAGCAGAGGAAAAGGCGTGGTTGTGATTAGCTGGTGGACCACGCCTCCCAGACTATATAAGAGAGGGATTGCAGCCGTATCTTTGTGACAAACAAAACAAAGATTCATGGATCCCGGTTTTGAATCGGCCCTGCGTCTCAGCTCTGAACATTTTGGTGTATGTGACTGACCTATTAATAAAGACATTGGCAAGCAACTGCGGATTGCTGCCAACCTTTGTTATCAGCTTACTTGGTTGCCTGCTAGTTCATTAGACTCTGATTGTCTGAGGGGAGGTTATTTCTGGGAATGGGGCCAGAACATAAATAGCTTTAATTGCGTTTATGAATCTCTGTCCAAATCCCATGTATTCTAGCTGCCATAATATAAATTCCCAGTTTACTCTATCGAATGCCTTCTGTGCGTCTATAAAGACTAATGCAACCTGTTTGTCTGGGTATTCTTCCTAGTATTCCAGTATATTTAACATAATTCTCATGTTGTCCCGTAATTGTTGTGATGGTAAGAATCCATTTTGGTCCATATGTATAAACTTATTTAAGAAGCCTTTTAATCTGTTTGCTAAAATTGTAGTAAAAAATTTATAATCCGAATTCAGAAGGGAAATTGGTCTGTAATTTTTTATATCTATTGAAGGCGGATCCTCTTTAGGGATTAAACTAATGTTGGCCTCTCTCCATGAATGGGGGATTTCTGCTTTCTCCAGTGCTTCATTAAATAGGTCTTTCATATGTTCTCCCATAACTTCAAACATTATCTTATACAACTCCGCCGGGAGCCTGTCTGTGCCTGGTGTTTTCTGATTTCTCTGTTTCTTTATTGCTCTTTCAACCTCAGCTAAAGTAATTTCTTCTTCTAGAATATCTTTCATTAGATTAGATATTTTAGGTAGATCCGACTTCTTTATATAATTTTTTATCACATCTGTTGAGATCTCCTCTCTTTTATATAGTTCTTTATAGAAGTCCACCGCAATTTTTTCTTTCCCCTTTTTATCTTTTATTAGGTTTCCTTCTTTATCCTCTAATTGATCAATCCATCTAATCTGTTTTTCTTTTTTTAATCTAAATGTAAGCCATCTTCCCAATTTATTGGCTGATTCAAGATGTTTTTTGTTTTGCTATCTTTATCTTATCTGTCAATTTATCTAACTCCAAGAGATTAAGCTGGTGTTTTAAAAGAGTTACCTGTTCTTTTGCTCCCTTAGAGAGTGGGTTATCTTGCAGTTGTTCCTCAGCTTTTATTAATGTATTTGTTAACTCTTCCCTTTCTTGTTTTTCTTTTTTGTATTTAATGGCTGTGTATTTAATAATGAGACCTCTTATGAAAGCTTTGGCCGCATCCCATATTATTTGAAATGGCATTCCTGGTGTTTTATTTTCTTGAAAGAAGAGGGGTATTTCTGTCTTAAGCTTTTGTATAAGTTCAGTTTCTTTTAATATCTCTGGTCTCATCATCCATCTCTTTCTATTTTTTCCCTCTTTCTTTAGTACAGCTAGCACTGGATTATGATCCGCCCACTCATTCGGCATAATTCTAACTTCTAATATTTGGGAATTGAATTCTTGTGTCATCCAAATCATGTCCAACCTGGACCATGATTTGTGCCTGGGAGAGTAGTAAGTAAATTGTTTACTTATCAAATTGTGTTCACGCCAAGTATCTACCAATCTTAATTCTTCTCTCATCTCATTATAAATAATTGGTAATATCTTCTTATCTTGTCTTCCCTTTCTTTTTTTTTCCTTTGTGATTTTCGCCCTTTTTATAATCATATATTCTATTGACAACCGCATTAAAGTTGCCCAGAAGGCATACCTGCTCGTAGTCCAGATCTCGAATTTCTCTTTGTATTCGTCGAAAAAATGATTTATGTTTAGTATTCGGAGCGTAAATTCCTATCAATAAAACTTTCTTCTGTAGTAATTCCACCTCTAATATTAATATTCTTCCCTCTTCATCTGCGAATAGTTGTATCGGTGATAGATGTTCCTTTACAAATATTGCCACTCCTCTCTTTTTCTCTTCTGGAGCCGCTACAGTTTCCCTGCTTTCGGACATTTCAACAGATTAGATTGTGATAGTTTAATATGCGTTTCCTGTATACATATTATATCTACATTAGTTTTCACAATTTTAGTCAGCATACGTCTTCTTTTTGTCGGTGCGTTAAGACCATTAACATTGACAGTCAAAATTCTCACTCCTTGCTCCATTCTCTATTTACTACTCTCTTTACTTTTAGCTGCTGAACGAGTTTCTATCCCATACTCTTCCATTCCTCCTTCCTCCCCCTTCCTCCCTTCATGTTTCCCCTTTCCATAATAGCTTGTATTCCTCTCTCATTTCTCCACTCCTCTTTCCGCTCCCTCTGTATCTCTTTTACTATTTCTTTATCACTTTCACTTTCAGTAAATCCTAAACAATTTTCACAAAATTCTCCAGCATCCTGTGTGTTCTCAATTTTGATTTTCCAATCCTGCCAAGTTATCAAGAGCCCTTCAGGTAACAACCATCTATACGGCACATTATGTTTTCTTAGTTGCGAAGTTATAAATTGGTAACTTTATCTCTGTTCTCGTACTCTTCTTGGGATCTGTTTTAGAATAGTAATCTGCCACCCTTTATATGTGACTTTCTGGTCCCTAGCCTTATGCAGTGTTTCGTCTCTAAGCACATTTTTAGTGAGTCTTACATGTATTTCTCTGGGCAAATTATGACGTCTCGCATAGCTAGTATATACGCGATAAGCTTCATCTATCTCGGCATGGACCTCTTCTTTCTTTTTCCCCACTACTTCTGCTATCACTTCTCCTACTATTTCCTCCAGCTGTTCCTCTCTATCCTCCTCTACATTTTGAAAATGCAGGAAAAAAGCAGATTTTTCTTTTTTTTTAATTAAATCTTTATTAAATATTTACATTAAGATTAACACAAAATAAACATTGAAAAACAATATAAATGGTGAAATGTAGAAACACATAAACACAAGACTAAAACGAAATGAGAAACATGACTAACCGGGAGTTAAGCTCACTCTCCAATTAATAATAACTAGTGTCATCCAAACCAAACATTTCAATAGAGTCAATTTCTACTAACTACCTACAAAACAGTTAGCCTGCTTTTGTCGAAATTTTAAGAAATCATATAGCCTAATAAATATCTAATTAATCTAAATAGACGATCTTGTCACCCCTTTCCTAGGATTAACCTTCTTTTGAGCCAAACAAAGCATTTGTCCCAACTTCTATTGTATATTGAATCTTTCTTGTCTTTTAAAATATACGTTAATCTATCCATCTCAGCACATCAGAGAATCTTGTTTATTATCAGATGATCGGGAGGCATATCTACATCTTTCCACAGTTGGGCAAATGCCATTCTCGCCGCTGTTGAGACATGGACAAATATATACCAATCTTTGTTATCAATGTAGTCTGGTCTTATTCCAAGCAAGTAGAGGTCTGGATAAAGGGGAAAGCTCACACCTGTTATTTCCAGCAGCCACTGTTTTATTTTCCTCCAATAGCGTCTAGTTAATGAACAGGTCCACCACTGGTGGAAGAAAGTACCCTTGGTTGACCCACATTTCCAACATCTATCAGAGGACCCTGGGGACATCTTAGCAATTCTGGTGGGGGGGGGGGAGATACCAACGGTAGATCATTTTATAAAAGTTTTCTTTGAAAGGGGAAGAAAGGGTCAGTTTCATAGTTTTGTTCCATACATTTTGCCATGCATGAAGCTGAATTGTTGTTCCTATATTTCTCCCCCAGGCAATCATCGTGTCCTTTACAATCTCCTCTGCCATAAAATTGGACAAAATAAAGTTGTAAATGTTGGAGATAAATTTCCTTTGGTCACCTAGGAGAAGCTTGTCAAAAGTTTGTAAACAAAGGGAAATACCAGGTTCCTGTATATCCCTAGCAAATCTAGTTTGAATTTTCGCATAGAATTTTCGCATGTCTAATCCTCTAGTTTGGAGATTGGCTCTAGGTCTAAGTCTCCCGATTTCATCCAACAAGTCACCATAAACCCAGTTCCTCTGTGTTGTGCACAGTCGGAAGGGTCACTGCCTCTAACGGAGACACCCATTTAGGAATCTGTGTGTAAACTTGCTTCTTCACCATTTCCCAGACCCTTATTAAAATTCCTCTAATATAATGATTTATAAAGTATTTGAATTTTTTGTCTTTTTGAGACCACAAAAAAGAATGCCATCCCTGCTGCAAATCATATCCTTCAATTGTTAGAATGCGCTTTCTTGAGAGAATCACCCAATCTTTTATCCAAACCAGGGATGAAGCTAGGTAATAAAGCTCCCACATTGGGAGCCCCAAGCCACCTCTTGTTTTGTGCTCTTGCAACATTTTTCTCTTTATACGGGGCTTTTTACTCTGCCAAATAAATTTACTTAGAATTTGGTCTAATTTCCTAAAAAAATTTTTTTCCAATCTTGCAGGGGCTGTTTGAAATAAAAAGATCCATTTCGGTAAAACATGGGCTTTTATCGCGGCAATTCTACCCAAAAATGAGATCTGAATATGCCGCCATCTCTCCACATCATTTGCTGTGTCTGTTAATAATTTAGAATAATTGAGTTCTTTAATAGAAGAACATCTGTTTGTAAGCCAAATACCTAAATATTTAAGTTTTTTGACACAGTTAATCCCCATAATACTTAGGATCTGTTCCTTTTGGGCACCTGACAAATTTTTTATTAACATTTTGGTTTTATCTTTATTAATTTTTAACCCCGCTACCTCCCCATATTCATCTAATTTAGTAAGTAATTTTGGTCCTGTAATAAGGGGATCTTCTGTAGCATTAGTATCCCAGAGGCTGAAGATGAAATAAAGGAACAGATTCCCGAATGGCAGAATCAACAGCACTTTATTGAGCATCAGACATGATTTATATAGTTTCTTAGTTTCTCAGTTCTCACCTACTTGCATGTTATTTCATTATTGGTTAACAAATCTCCAAGGCACAATAATTGGTTAGTAATTACATCATTGGTGTTCATGGGAATATGCATGTATTCACACACAATGAAAGAATCAAATGTTATACATTCTAGCAGCAAATGTTACAGGCTATACAATGTTGCACCCTGTGTCCTTGTACATGCTATCGAACGCTGCTCTCTGATGAGAATTGCTGAAGTTTGCAATTACGTGTAGCCGCAGTTCCAAAAACCATCCAGATGAACACTGTAATAACCCTACATTTCCTCGCTTTTTGTTTTTAATGAAGAGAAAATAGATTTTTCAAGAGCACGCAATTGAATTAAATTTAAAGTAGTGCAGGAGGCTTACAAAACATTGCAAAAATTGAAGGAATACATTGCATACAGCAACACAAGCTTATAAGTAATGCAATTACAAGTACACCATATAAAAATGATTGTTTTAACCAAGAAATATCAGGTAACCAATCAGTTAACCAAGCAAAAGGAGAAAATTCTACATGTACATTATTTTTCATAGAAGCTTGTAAGTTAGCTGATTCACCTTCAATTGTTTTATTAAGTGAATGAAAATGCACAGGACAAGCACGTTGACCAACCAAGGTACAAAATCCACCTTGACGAGCTAACAAATAGTCTATAGCAAAGCATTGTTGAATCAAATCTTGATTTAGTTCTTCAATTTCATTCTGCAAATCTCGAATAATTGGAGCAGTAGCATTAATAGATTTCTCCAAGCGACATGCAAGTAGGTAATAGTTCCAGTTATAGCTCCAGCTAATGCATGTCCAAAAGTAAGCAATGCAGATAATTGAGTATCAATAATAACTTCATCAGAACATGTTAGTCCCATGGCTGCATGTCTTCTTCAAATTGATAAAGTATCAGGAACACTTATTTGTACAGGTAGAGACAAATATCCAATTGCAGCACATTGATAGTTCTGTGGGTGTACATTAGTTGCATATTTATCAAAGAAAAACCACATAGTAGAGTCTTTTAATTGCCATCCAGCACAGATTGATCCACTTGTTCCAGTATTAGAAGAATCCTGAGTTTTAAAAATAGGAAAATTATCAGGATACATATCAGGTATAATATTATGACCTTGTGATGTTTTATTAATAGTACCCCATAACCAATATTTCTGAATACAATAACTATAATTCCCTACTTTATCTAAAATACGTTCAGCTTTCGGGTAATCAGACCATTTATTAAACCAATTATGATGAGCATAACAACAAAAACATAAACCTCTAGTAAATTGATTAAGAGAAAAAGCAAGAGTTTTCTCAGAGTTAGTAGAGACTGAAGAGAGAAAACAAAAGAAAAAACAAAACATAAGAAAAAAAGATTTTTTCAATTGGTGTTGAGTTTCAATGTGATCCCAAGTCAAGATTGGAGGATGTTGCATCTTTGGAATCTTCAATTGATGTTTTTCCATGATAAGGACGAACACATCAGCCTGGAATCCACACAGCTTTCTTTGTTTGCAGATCTTCAATTGCAGTGTAACCACGACCCCAGGTTATGAGTTTTGTAGGTCCACACCAGGCAGGATCAGGAAGTTGACAATAGAGTACCAAAGGTCGTGAAACAGGATTCTGAATATTAAAATGTAGATTGACTGGAATGTCTGGAAAAGAATCTAAAAATGTTAAGTAATTCCATGCATAAAGAGCAATAGAGATCAAATTTTGAATCTTTCTCAAATTGTATGGACCAGATTCATTTTTTATTAATTTAGTCAATGTGGCTTTGAATGTGCGATGAGCTTTCTCAATTATAGCTTGCCCTTGAGAGTAGTAAGGAATTCATGTATTAATTGAATGTTCCATTGGTGACAAAAAGAAGTAAATTCTTTACTTGTATATGCGGGACCATTGTCAGTTTTTAACTGAACTGGTCGTCCCATAACAGAAAAAGCAGAAAGACAATGAGACATTGCATCAAAAGTGCACTCATGTCTAGCAGCAGTGACCCATAAAAAATGAGAGTGTGTATCAATGATTGCATGAAAGTAAGTGTATGGTTTGAGGGTAGCAAATTGTGTGACATCCATTTGCCAAATTTGATTAGCTTTTGTTCCTCAAGGATTTACTCCCATGGGAAAAGGAACACAAATTGTTGACAAGAAGTACATCCTCGAACAATATCACGAGCTTGAGAAAGAGGAACAGAAAATTGTTTAGCCAAAGATTTAGCATTTTGATGAAAATATGAATGACTAGCAACAGGATCTGAAAAAAGAGTTGTGACTGTCAAAGAATTTTGAAAAGAAGTATGGCTTCTAATGTGCTCAAAATATAAAGGAAAGACACGTTCTTCCAAAACATGTTTTAAAGATAAAAATAAAGGCAAAAGATTAGCATCAATGGAAACTGCGCAATAAGCATAAGGAAGAGATTGCATTGCAAGAAAAACATATTTTGTATCGACAATTAAGTTAAGAGGTTGATCAGAAAACAATCTCAAAGCTAAGATAACAGCTGCCAACTCAGAACGTTGTGCAGATGTCTGAACAGAAGTGAATTTAGAAAACCATTGTTGACCATCCGTCCAAACTACAACACCACGAGTAGGTGATCCATCTGTGAAAACTGTTAAAGCTTCAGGAAGAGGAGAACGAGTAAAAATAAGAAGAAAATGAAAGATTCAATGTATTTGTGATAATTATTCTAGGATCTTTAGGCAAAGAATACTGAATCTCACCAATATATTGAGAAAAAGCAATTTGATATGAATCAGAAACAGTCATTAAATGTTCATGTTCAAGTTTAGTACGAATGAAAGCAATACCATCCAAATCATGACCTATTAATTGCAAAGATCTCCATCATGCTTTCATAATCAATTCTTTCAAAGCTTGCTGATAAGGAAAAATATTTCTAGGAGGAGAAGCAGACAAATTCAACCATTCATGAATATGAATCACTTTTTCATCTAAAAGAGAATAAAGACAACCAGTAGGTAGAGGTGAAGTAGGAAGAATTGCTAACCATAATTTCTTAGCAATAGAAACAATTCTATCAACATATCTCAGTTTAAGTTTATTTAGAATGTCCTGGAGACATTTCTGTTGCAAAGCAGTAAGAGACACAAAATCCCCAGGTTGCTTGGAACCTTTTAGCAAAGAAAAAAGAGGTAACATTTCTCCTGTAGAAATTTGAAAATATGGACGAGCCCAATTGATCATTCCTAAAAGTTTTTGCCATTGAACCAAAGTATATGAAGATTGCACCTTAATTTTAGGTAAAATAGGAATGGAAGAAGATTATAACACTTTAAATCCTAAATATGAATAAGGTTCAGTGTGTTGTGTTTTTTCAGGAGCTATGTAAAGCCCTCTGCCTGCTACAATGATAGTCAATGTTTGTAGCACGTGTTCTTCATCAAGATCTGGACCTGCTATTAAAATATCATCCATGTAATGATAAACCAAATAAGAAGGAAATTGATCACGAAAAGGTTGTAAAGCTTGATCTACAAAATATTGACAAATAGTAGGAGAGTTGAGCATACCTTGTGGTAAAACACACCATTGATATCATTTTGTTGGTTGGCTATTGTTTAAAACAAGTAGAACAAAGCCATTTAAGAGGAAGTGCCATCATCTAGAATCAAATGAGCATGAAGAAAAGCAAGAAGATCCCTGCCCCAAATATTAGTATGAATATCTAAAATGTAAGGATGTAAAGATACAGATTTACCATCAGAAGTTATAATGGCAATGGAATGAGTGCTTTGCCAAGCAGTTGTAGAACCACCAATGCCCCACAAGGAATTAACATCACATTTAAGCCATTGCACAGGCCACTGTAAAAGGTAGATGACAGTAACATCGGCACCTGTGTCTAACAAACCTTGAAAAGGTTGCTTATTAAGATATAAAGTAAGAAGTAACCTATGAGAATTAATAGACTGAAGAAGTCCTAGAGAAGTAAGAATTGAACCAAATCCAAAATTATCATGATATCCAATACCTGGGTTAGGTACTTTATAAAGAAGAAAAAGAAGTTGTGCTACAGAAGATCCTTTAGGAAGAAATTGTGAAATATTAACCCAAATTTGTATAAGAATCACTCCAGTGTAGTCAGAATCAATCAACACCAGTAGATAGCGTTAAACAACAATCTTTCTGAAAATGACCTGATTTTCCACATTTGAAACAATTCCCCACAGGCTTAAGTTCATAATCAGAAACAACCTTCTTTAACTCACATAAAATTTGGAATAGCAAACATTCCCATTCTGCTATCTGTTGTTCAGCTTGTGGAACTTTTAAAAAAACTCTAAAGGCACACTCAGAAACTACAGCTAACGTAGCAGGAGGAAACACAACCTGTGTAACTAACTTTTCCCCAGAAATATTAACGTTCACCATCTTTTGAAAAGAAGATTTTGAAACAATAGAAGAAAGCTTTTGTTCAATGTCAGAAGAAGTAAAAGGAGCAGAAGAAAGTATTGTAGCCTTAGACAAAACTTCTTTCTCAGAGAGTGGACATATCACAGTAGAATATTGAAAAGAGGGAGGTGTTAAAAGAGAAGAAAGCTTCTCTTCCTTCTGACCAAACAATTCTACAGCATGTTTACACAAATGCCAAGCCTGCAAAATATCTATCTCTGTCCTCGGCTCAGAATGTAAAACCTTGCCAATTTTTTCCCAATCTGACAGTTTAAAGAACCCCTTTCAAGATAGAAAGAACAAGTTAAGGCAATTTCTTGTACCAGCCGACAAAGAGCCTTCTGTGAAACAGAAAGTTCAGACTTCTTAAGAAGATAAGCCAATTCCTCAACATGCTCTCTTTGACCTTGAGAGAGCAAAGATCCCATACTTACAGAAACCTTTAAAGAGATAAGGTTGAGAAGCCCAAAGGCTGACGGTGCACCTGTCCTTGCCGGACGAAGTATGGGTCCCTGATCCGGGCGCCAAATGTAGCATTAGTATCCCGGAGGCTGAAGATGAAATAAAGGAACAGATTCCCGAATGGCAGAATCAGCAGCACTTTATTGAGCATCAGACATGATTTATATAGTTTCTTAGTTTCTCAGTTCTCACCTACTTGCGTGTTATTTCATTATTGGTTAACAAATCTCCAAGGCACAATAATTGGTTAGTAATTACATCATTTTTTTTATTTTTTTTTATTTTTAATTTGATTTATATGCCGCCCTTCTCCGGAGACTCAGGGCGGCTTACAATGCGTTAAGCAATAGCCTTCATACTTTTGTATATTTATACAAAGTCAGCTTATTACCCCCACAAACTGGGTCCTCAATTTACCCACCTTAGAAAGGATGGAAGGCTGAGTCGACCTTGAGCCTGGCTAGGATTGAACTCACAGAAATTACAGGCAGCTGGTGTTAATTGCTGCCTTTAGTAGGAGGCATTAGCCCCCTACGCTACACAGGCTCGGTTGGTGTCAACACATCATTGGTGTTCATGGGAATATGCATGTATTCACACACAATGAAAGAATCAAATGTTATACATTCTAGCAGCAAATGTTACAGGCTATACAATGTTGCACACTGTGTCCTTGTACATGCTATCAAACGCTGCTCTCTGATGAGAATTGCTGAAGTTTGCAATTACGTGTAGCCGCAGTTCCAAAAACCATCCAGATGAACACTGTAATAACCCTACAATCTTCTAATATGAAAACCAAATCGTCAGCAAATGCTTGGAGATTATATTCTTCCCCTTTAACTTTTAAGCCCTTAATTTCCGAATCCTGTCTAATCGTCTTAAGAAGTGATTCGAGTGTTAAAATAAATAGCAGCGGTGAAAGAGGGCATCCTTGTCTGGTACCTTTATAAATCTGTATCTCATCTGATACTGATCCATTAAGCAGTAGCCTTGCCTACTGTTTAGAATAAATGGCTTGTATTGCCCTTGTAAATTGAGGCCCAAAACCCATCACTTCCAATTGTTGTATTATAAAATTCCAGCTGGCTCTGTCAAAAGCCTTTTGGGCATCCAAAAAGATCATTACCATTGGTTTATCAGAGTGTGTCTCATAGTATTCTAAGGCATTCAATACCACCCTTACGTTATCTCTTAGATGCCTATGAGGTAAGAAACCATTCTGGTCTTGGTGGATAAATCGGGACAGGAACACCCGGAGTCTCTCAGCTAGTATTGTCACAAAAATCTTATAGTCCACATTCAGGAGCGAGATTGGTCTATAGTTCTGGATCAGAGTTTTGTCTGTTTCGGGTTTCGGGATTAGGGAAATGTAGACTTCCATCCAGGACCGGGATATTTTAGAGTGTAATAAAACCTCATTAAATAGATCTTTAATATACAAACTAAGTGAGTCAAAGACTCCTTTATAAAATTCACTAGGAATCCCATCCGGTCCTGGAGTTTTGCCATTAGCTTGTTTCTTTATAGCTACTGCTATTTCCCCAACTGTGATTTCTGCATTTAAAATTTCTTTACAGTGATCCGGAATCATATCCAATTGTAGATTCTGGAGATAACTCTTTAGTTTATCTTCCTGATAAATTTCCTGGCTATATAGGGAGGTATAAAAATCTTGGGCCACCTTTGCTTTTTGCTCTGTAGTATCTTCCAAATTTCCCATAGAGTCCTGTAAAAATTCAATCTTTCTAGATTCTGCCTCTTTTCTTAATCTATATGACAACCACCGGCCCGGCTTATTAGCATGCTAAAATTGATTTTGTCAACATTTCCGAATTTTATTCGCTAAATCGTTTTTATCTAGGGTAGATAACTCATGCCTAATCAAGTCAATTTTCTCCTTAATCAAATTATTATATGGATTTAAACGCAGCTCTCCTTCAGCTTTCTCCAATTCAGCCATTAACTCAATCCGTTTGGCCTTCTCCTTTCTCCATTTGGTAGCTGTATATTTTATTACCAATCCTCTAACTACTGCTTTAACAGTATCCCAAATATTTTGAAGGGAAGTATCTTCTCTCTTATTTTCAGTAAAGAAATGATCTAATTCTTTTTTAATCATATTTATAAATCTCTCGTCTTTCATGATCTCAGCCCTCATAGCAGATTTTTCCATCTCTAGGAATACTATTTCGTCCTCGAGTTTCCCCACCAATTGGGCACATGTTTTTTCACATTTATCTATCTGAATTTCAACTCTTTCAGTATTTTTTTCCACCTCAGTCAATCTCTCCTCATGCTTAGTTAGAGTTGTTTTCATTTCTCCTAGAGTCTCTTTCATTTGTTTCATCTCTCCTCTTAATTCACTTATCTCAGATTTCAAATCCTCAAAATTTTTAGATGTTGCTTCCTGATTTTTCTCCAATAATTCTTGGATATTTTGGAACATCACCTGCATTCCTTGCATTGTAATTGGTTTGTCAATTATTGATAAATTTTCAGTGGGTTTCCTCTGCCCTCGGATGTTGTTATCGTCAAAGACATCATTGTAGGTGCTGTAGTTTTCTTCACTACTTTTGTAGAGGTTACTGTAGTAGACATATTGGTTAGACAGAGGAAGCTTTTCCAGATTATCATACACCTATGTTATGTATTTATCCCCTTACTTAAATAGATCCTATACAATTATAATCAAAAATCAATTCTAATTCAATTTGACTTATCTTTTTACAAATAAATAAGTACTACATATATATATATATATATATATATATATATATATATATATATATATATATATATAAAGGAAACTTCCGGTGCAGCGATCTGGGCGAAGGATCGGCGCGGTGTGAGCTCCGCTGTGCTGATCGAGTTTCTGAATCTCCGCGGCTTTGTTGTCTGCTGTTCCCTGCCCCGGAGAGGTTGGGGGAGCAGAGGGGCTTTCTTCGGAGACGTGAAGAGGGTGTGCGACCCCCCCCCCACATCGTAGCAAAGGGCGAGCTCCGAGGATCTGGAGGACAGGAAGAGGGCCGCGGGTAGCGGCCCCGAAGCCAGTGACGCTGCGGTTTTGACCGGCACAGGGAGACAGGATGGAGAGAAACAGCCCCCCCCCCCAAAAAAAAGAAAGAAAGAAAGGAAAGGAAAGAAATATGAATTTAAAGCAACAGAGACTCTTAGCGACTCGCAAGAATAGCGGCAGCCCAAATCAGAGGAGAAAGAAGTCTTTACTTTTTAAATGACTGGATATCTCACTGTGGTGGAGCTGGAAGGGACTCAAAGTAAGATTTAATTGGACTACACAACGGAGCTTATTGGACTTTGGCTGTGATAAGATCTAAACCTTAGCGGATAAAGAACAATAATACTGTGATTTATTAACTGTGTAAAGTAAGTAATGATCAGGGGGTAAAACCTCTCCGGAACCCCCTTCCTCCTGAGGAGTGCAGTATGACAGTGTGATAGTGAACCCTTTCCTGTTGAGATTAAATACGAGATAGACTGAACTGAACTGTGAACGGAAAGTGGAGACTAATGCCCCTTTCAAGAACTAATTGCTAATGGATAAGTGATAGTGTTGATATTCATTTAATGTTAATTGTAAACTAAATCTAACTGCATATAATAGCAAATTTAATTAATTATAGATAATAATAGTAGATTAATTGAGTATTGACTGATTATATAATTAATTATTGAAATTTAATTTTTAATGTAACTTAATATAGGTAATAGGTATACTTGAATATTATGAGGAACACCTGAATAAAGAAATAGCACTAGTTTTTTTAGACGCCCAGAAGGCGTTTGATAATTTGGACTGGGAGTTTATGGAACAACAAATTTAAAAAATGGAATTCGGAACAAATTTTGTTAACACAATAACTACAATCTATGAAAAACAAAGGGCCAATATTCTATTAAATGGAGAATTGACAAAAACCTTCCAAATTAGAAAGGGGGCACAACAAGGATGCCCTCTGTCACCACTTCTGTTCATATTAGCTTTAGAAGTATTATTAAAAAGGATCAGAAATAATAATGAAATTAAGGGACTGACAATCAGGAAGGAGATGTATAAGACCCAGGCACTTGCTGATGACGTAACATTAATTATGGAGAAGCCATTGGAAACAGGTGTTAAAATACTGGAAGAACTGGGTAAGTATGGAGATGCAGCAGGTTTCAAATTAAATAAATCCAAAACTAAATTGCTGACCAAAAATATGACCGAGGAACAAAAGAAAGTATTGGAAGAATCAATGGGGCTTCAAACAGTTAAGGTAAAGTATCTGGGTGTATGGATATCGGCAAGGTGCTTGGCCCTTAAGGAGGACAATTATGTGCCCCTGATCAGGAACATTAAACAGGACTTAGAAAAATGGGGAAAACTCCAGATATCATTATTAGGCAGGATTGCAGCAATAAAGATGAGCATACTACTCAAGTTGCTGTATTTATTTCAAACTGTCCCTGTTAAATTAGATGAAAAAAATTTCTTGGAACTTAATACTATTATTAGAAAATTTATTTGGGGAGAGGGGAATAAACCGAGGATAGCAATCAGAAATCTGCAAGACAAAAAGGAAAGGGATGGCTTTGGACTCCCTTTATGAGAGACTTACCACAAAGCAGCAAATTTAGTATGGTTGAAGGAGTGGGCAACCTTGGGAAATAAAAGATTCCTGACCTTGGAAGGGCACGACCTCCAGAAGGGCTGGCATGCTTACCTTTGGGATGTAGGGAAAAGAACAAGAACATATTTCCACAGACATAAAATAAAGGATACATTAATGCAAACATGGGGAGAAATAAGACAAAAGCAATACACAAAAGTTCCGAGATGGCTCTCCACAATGGAGGCCATAATATACCCGAATGTATTGGAAATGGGAAAAAATGGTTAAATATAAAGAGATATTAGATGGGGGAGGGAATCTTAAAACAAATGAAGAATTGAAGGAACAGGGTATTCTTATAGATTGGTGGCCATATACACAAATAAAATCTCGCTATAAAAAGGACAAGGAGGAATTTGGCATGGAGATAGGCACTAATGGATTTGACAAGATTTGGATGGGCACTGATAATAAAATATTAGCTAAATTATATAATTACCTGCTGGATTATGACATGGCAGAGGAGGTGGTCAAGGACCCGATGATAGCATGGGCCAAAAACATTGGACAGAACATAAATTTAAATGAATGGGATACAATTTGGAACAGTAATCTTAAAATGACTAGGGCAGTGACCTATAAGATTATATTGAAAATCAATATAAGATGTTCTACAGGTGAAACTCAAAAAATTAGAATATCATGCAAAAGTTCATTTATTTCAGTAATGCAACTTAAAAGGTGAAATTAATATATGAAATAGACTCATTACATGCAAAGCGAGATAGTTCAAGCCTTGATTTGTCATAATTTTGATAATTATGGCTTACAGCTCATGAAAACCCCAAATTTACAATCTCAGAAAATTAGAATATTACATGAAATCTATAAAACAAGGATTGTACATAGAACAATATCAAACCTCTGAAAAGTATAAGCATGCATATGTACTCAGTACTTGGTTTGGGCCCCTTTTGCATCAATTACTGCCTCAATGCGGCGTGGCATGGATGCTATCAGCCTATGGCACTGCTGAGGTGTTATGGAAGACCAGGATGCTTCAATAGTGGCCTTCAGCTCTTCTGCACTGTTTGGTCTCATGTCTCTCATCTTTCTCTTGACAATGCCCCATAGATTCTCTATGGGGTTCAGGTCAGGCAAGTTTGCTGGCCAATCAAGCACAGTAATCCCATGGTCATTGAACCAGGTTTTGGTACTTTTGGCAGTGTGGGCAGGTGCCAAGTCCTGCTGGAAAATGAAGTCAACATCCACATAAAGCTCATCTGTGGAAGGAAGCATGAAGTGCTCCAAAATCTCCTGGTAGATGGCTGCGTTGACCCTGGACTTAATGAAGCATAGTGGACCAACACCAGCAGATGACATGGCTTCCCAAATCAACACAGATTGTGGAAACTTCACACTGGACTTCAAGCATCTTGCAGTGTATGCCTCTCCATTCTTCCTCCAGACTCTGGAGGAAGTCAAATGAGATGCAAAAGTTGCTCTCATCAGAAAAGAGGACTTTGGACCACTGAGCAACAGACCAGTTCTTTTTGTCTTTAGCCCAGGTAAGATGCTTCTGACATTGTTCAGGAGTGGCTTGACAAGAGGAATACGACATTAGAAGCCCATGTCCAGGATCCGTCTGTGTGTGGTGGCTCTTGATGCACTGATTCCAGCCTCAGTCCACTCCTTGTGAAAGTCTTCAACACTTTGAATAGCCTTTTCCTGACAATCCTCTCCAGGTTGTGGTCATCCCTGCTGCTTGTGCACCTTTTTCTTCCACACTTTTCCCTTTCACATAACTTTCTATTAATGTGCTTTGATACAGCACTGTGGGAACATCCAACTTCTTTTGCAATTACTTTTTGAGGCTTTCCCTCCTTATGAAGGGTGTCAATTATGGTTTTCTGCACAACTGTCAGATCAGCAATCTTTCCCATTGTGATTCTTACTGAACCAGACTGAGAGACCATTTAAAGGCTCGGGAACCCTTTACAGGTGTTAATGCTTAATTAGCTGATTAGAGTGGGACACTTTGAGCCTAGAATATTGAACCTTTTCACAATATTCTAATTTTCTGAGATTGTGAATTTGGGGTTTTCATGAGCTGTAAGCCATAATCATCAAAATTATGACAAATCAAGTCTTGAAGTATCTCGCTTTGCATGTAATGAGTCTATCTCATATATTAGTTTCACCTCTTAAGTTGCATTACTGAAATAAATGAACTTTTGCATGATATTCTAATTTTTCGAGTTTCACCTGTATAGGTGGCATTTAGCCGCAGCTAGGATAGCCAAAATTTATCCTAATATGAGTCCCAATTGTTGGAAATGTGGCCATCATCAAGGCACTTTCTATCACTGCTAGTGGACCTGTAACCAAGTGAAAAAAAATTTGGAGGATGATTTGGAAATGGATTTCGGAAACAATAGGAGACAACATTGACTTTGAGCCAAAAATCTTTCTCCTGGGAATCCTGAAAACAGAATATGCAAAAAAGAAGAGGTACTTAATCACACACATAATGACAGCTGCAAAAATTTCTTTTGCTCAGTACTGGAAAGAGAAAAAATTACCACCCGAAGAACACGTAATCAGGAAAATACTGGAGTGCTCTGAAATGAATAAACTAACATTAGAAATTAACGATAGAGAGAACACAGGATATTATAGCATGTGGGATATGTGGTATGAGTGGATAGAGAAAAGAAACAAAAAGTGAAGCTTGAGGAGCATAAAGATTAATTAATAACTAATTAATAAGGATCATAAAGAATTGAGCATTATTACTTGTACCACTAAACAGCAACTAAGTAAGGATGTAAGAATATGTAAATAACAAGTAAATAATATGTATATATGATCATAAAGGCTTGTGCATTACTATCTGTAATATCTTTCAAACTAAATCTTATACAAAGAGGCAATACAATGTAAATAATAAGTAAATAACATGTACATATGTATTAACACCACGGAACCGAAAAATGTTTGAATTGTATTACCATATTTCACAATAAAAAAACAATTAAAAAAAATGCACAGGTACAGTATACTGTATGTGGTACCTTGCACAATAGTAGTAACTGTGAGAGGGATCTTGGAGTCCTCGTGGACAGCCATTTAAATATGAGCCGGCAGTGTGCAGCCACCGCCAAAAAAAACCAACACAGTTCTAGGCTGCATAAACGGAGGGATAGAATCAAGATCACATGAAGTGTTAATACTATTTTATAATGCCTTGGTAAGGCCACACTTGGAATACTGCATTCAGTTTTGGTCACCATGATGTAAAAAGGATGTGGAGACTCTAGAAAGAGCATAGAGAAGAGCAACAAAGATGATTAGGGGACTGGAGGCTAAAACATATGAAGATTGGTTGCAGGAACCGGGTATGTCTAGTTTAATGAAAAGAAGGACTAGGGGTGACGTGATAGCAGGGTTCCAATATCTCACGGGCTGCCACAGGAGTAGGTTCTAATATTTTTTACTACTGGTTCTGTGGGCATGGCTTATTTTGTGGGTGTGGCTTGGAGGTCATGTGAGTGGGTGGGCGTGGATAGCTGGTCATGTGACCGGGTGGCCATGGCTATGTGTATAGGGATTACTCAGAGGGTTGAAAAAAGTCATTTCTGACAGGTCCTCGCACTTATGACTGGTCCTCACGCTTACGACCATCCTCACATTTATGCCCGTGCAGCATTCTTAACAACCATGTCACTCATTTCACAACTGCTTCTCTTCACCATGGTGATAAGATAGGGCAAAAAACGTAAAATGTGAGGACAGTTGTAAGTTTGAGGACTGGTCAAAAGTGCGAGGACCAGTCAAAAATAACTTTTTCAGCCCTCTGAGTAGTCCATATGCACAAAAGGACTACCCAGAGGGCTGAAAAAAGTGATTTCTGACAGGTCCTCGCACTTTTGACCAGTCTTCGCACTTACGACTGGTCATCATTTATGCCCATTGCAGCATTCTTTTTTTTTAATAAAAATTTTTATTTTCAAAACAAAACAAAACACAATATAAAAACCATTATCATTCCATACAATCAAAGACAGTGTAACAGTCAGTGATATTTTTTGTGCTCCTCCTCTCTTCAATTTTTCACTAAACATGCTAACTTATTTTCAAAAAGTTTCAACATCATTAATATCATAATTATTTCCAATTCTTATTCTCTATCCATTGATAAAATAAATCTCATATCAAATAATATTTTCTATCTTCCTGTTCTCTTATTTCAAATGTCAATTTGCTCATTTCAGCACAATCCATCATTTTCTTTATAATTTCTTCATCGTTAGGTAACTTTTCTCCTTTCCAGTTTTTAGCAAATACAATTCTGGCTGCTGTCAAAAGATTTACAATTAAATATTGCACTTCTTTATTATATATCTCCGGTACAATCCCTAATAAAAATATCTCTGGTTTAAAATCAATATGTCTCTTTATCATTTTTTCCAACCAGGTGTGTATCTTAATCCAATATCTCCTTTCTTCTACACATGTCCACCACATATGGTAGTAGGATCCCGGGGTCTGATAACATTTCCAACATTTCTCCGATTCATTCTGGAACATTCTGGCTATTCTTAACGGGGGTAAATGCCACCTGTAAAACATCTTATACAAATTCTTCTTATATGCTGTAGACATTGTCATTTTATAATTATATGAGCACAATTTTTGCCATTTCTCTAAATCAATACCATAACCAAAATTCTTCCCCCATGCTATCATTGATTCTTTAACTTGTTCTTCCTCCAGTTTAACTTCTAGCAAATAACCATATAGCTTTTTGATTACGTGATCATCAGAACCTGTCAAAATCTTATCCAAATTAGTCAATACATTATAAAAACCTTCTTGTTTAAAATCTTCTCTATATCTAGAAAGTATTTGCATATATGTAAACCAATCCATCTTATACCCTTGATCTTCTATATCTTGCTTTAATTTAAGTTCACCCTTTTCATCCAATAGTTCCTTATATGTTATAATTTGTTTCCCCTTAAACGTCACTGAATACGAAAATGCTTCAATTGTAGATACCCAAACTGGTATCTTCAAATAGTGTCCTTTTTTATCTTCTCCCAGTTCAACTAGAAGGTTTCACATATTTTATGTCTTCTAAAATACCTCTGTATCTTAGTTCCTTTATACCACAAATAGGTATGCCATCCCAACAACAAATCATGTCCCTCCAAATTTAACAATCTAGTATTTTCTAATAATATCCATTCTTTAATCCACATTAAACTAGCTGCTTGGTAATAAAGTTCAAAGTTAGATAAGCCAAAACCACCCCTCATTTTGGCATCTTGTAACAACTTCATTTTTATTCTTGCCTTTTTCCCCTGCCAAATGTATTTCAGCATCATTGTATTCAAATCTATAAAAAATTCCTTGTCCAGCTTTATCGGAATCATTTGGAATAAATATAAAATTCTGGGCAAAATGTTCATCTTAATGGTTGCGATTCTCCCAATTAGAGATAGTTGCAAATTTCCCCATTTTTCCAAATCTTGTCCTATCTGTCACTTAACCTTAATGTAGTTATCTTCTTTGAGAGAGCTACACCTTGCTGTTAAATGTATTCCCAGATATTTTACTTTATTCATAACCTGAATACTTGAGATCTCCATCAGTTCTTTTTGTTTTTTCAGCATATTTTTAGTCATTATCTTTGTCTTTTCTTTATTAATTTTTAGGCCAGCTACCTCTCCGAAGTCTCCAATTCTTTCTAACAATTTATTTATTGATGTTAAAGGTTCTTCCATAATAAAAACCAAATCATCTGCAAAAGCTTGTAATTTATATTCCTCTTGCCGAATTTTCATGCCTTTTATCTCTTTTTCTTCCCTAATATTTCTGTTTAGCACTTCTAATGTCAGTATAAACAGTGGGGACAATGGGCATCCTTTTCTAGTGCCTTTCTCTATTTCAATATATTCAGACAATTCTCCATTTATGATTACTTTAGCCTTTTGTTTTGAATATATAGCTTCAATTGCCTGAAGAAATTTTTTCCCGAAGCCCATCTCCTCCATCTGTAACAACATAAATCGCCAATTGACATTGTCAAAGGCTTTTTGTGCATCTAAAAATATCAAGGCCATCTGCTTTTCAGGATGCACTTCATAATATTCTAGGATGTCCAAAATTATTCTTATATTGTCTCGGATTTGTCTTTTAGGTAAGAATTGTTTTGATCGGAGTATATAAAATTATTCAAATATCTCTTAAGTCTTTCTGCCAATATCGTAGCAAAGATTTTATAATCTGCATTTAGCAGGGAAATCAGCCTATAGTTTTTGACTTGTTGTGGATCTGTCTCTTCTTTATGGATCAAAGTGATATATGCCTCGGTCCATGTCTTGGGTATTTCTTTTTTTATCATTACTTCATTCATAACCTCCAGCATTGGGATTGATAGTGATTCCTGTAAAGTCCCATAATATTCAGCTGGCAGTCCATCTGGACCTGTTGCCTTTCCATTCTTCTGTTTCTTAATTGCTTCAGTTAACTCCATCATCATTATATTTCCATCCAATAACTCCTCGACCTCTTTGGGGATTTTTGGTAATTTAGTTTTTTTAAAATACCTTGCCACTTTGTCCTCTTCTATTGCATCTTTCTTGTACAGTTGTGTATAATATTCCTGTATTATTTCCCCCATCTCTTTATTTCCAAATCTGCTTTGCTCTTGATGATCAATTAATTGCATTATTTTCCTTGATTCTCTTTATATGCTAACCATCTGCCAGGTTTATTTGCATTTTCAAAATAATTCTGTTTAGCATTTCTTATTTTTTGCACTAATTCTTCCTTCTCCAGTAGGTCCATTTTGTGCTTTTTAATATCCATTTTAATTTTAACATCTTTCTTATATGGATCTTTCTGGAGTTCTTTTTTGAGACTTTTGTGATCATCTCTCAATATTTTAAGGGTTTGTCTTTTTCGTGAATAATCAATGATTAATCATCTGGCAAAGGCTTTCATTGTATCCCAACTGTTTTGTATCGATGTTTCTTTCTTATTCTCTTTGAAAAAAAAAGTCCAATTCTTGTGTCATTTTCTGTATAAAATCTTTCTCTTTTAATATTGTATTGTTCAATGTCCATCTAGATCTGCCTTTTCGCCCTTTCCAAATGGTAATCACTGGATTATGGTCCACCCATGTATTAGTATCTATATACACTTGTTCAATATTTAAAGACAATTCCATTGTTGCCCATATCATATCCAATCTGGACCAAGATAAATGTCTGTCAGAGTAGAAAGTATATTGTCTATTTTTCCTGTTTCTCTCCCTCCAAGTGTCTTTCAGGTTTATTTCCTCTATCATTCTAAAAAAGGTCCTTGGCAATATCTTTCTACTATGTCTTATTGCTCTACTTGTTTTATAGTCCAGTTTTTCATCTACAATTCCATTAAAGTCCCCCATCATACAGATATTTTCATAGTCCATTTCAATTATCTTGTTATGTAGTTTCCTATAGAAGTCACTCTGATTATTGTTAGGGCCATATATTGCTACTAAAAGTAATTTTGTATTATTATCAATTAATTCCACCATCAAAATTCTGCCTTCTGGATCGGCATACTTCTGCTCAGCTGTAAATGTATTTCTAATGTACAGAGCAATACCTCTTTTTTTAGTTTGCGCCAATGATAAAAAAGTTTGACCAAGTTTTGGTTGGATCAGTAATTGTTCGTATTGCTTTTTAATATGCACTTCCTGTAGACAAATTATATCAAATTTTAGTTTTTCTAATTTGTGGAAAACTGTTCTTTCTTTAATGGCTGAATTGAGTCCATTAATGTTTATTGAAATTAATTTCCTTTCTTCCATAGTCATACTTTATAGTTAGGTTTTATTGCTCTAGTTGATCTGGCCTCACGTTGCTCCTTGTGTTCCATAACTCCACCCACAGCTCCTTCTATTTCTCCCAATATTATCAATTCCTCTTCAACAGGTTTTATTGGAGCTGGCTTTGCTTGTATTCCGGCTTCCACATCCGCAGCCGTCTCTTTAAGCACTTCCTCATAGAAATCTCTTGCCTTATCAATTGTATTTAGTCTGTATCTTGGAAGTTCCATGTTAAACCAACTCCCTCTGGAAACAGCCATCTGTAATTAATCCCTTTTTGCAACAAAACTTTGGTCAGGAATTGATATTTCCTTCTTATCTCTCTCACTTTCCTTGGAATTTGTCTCAAAATTGTGATTTCTTTCCTTTGTACTCCAAAGCCTTGTCATGAGCAGCCTGAAGAATCTGTGTCTTAATTGATTTCTTAGTAAATCTTATGTGTACTTCTCTTGGAAGATTATTGCACATCGCATATCCAGTGTAGACTCGGTAAATTTCATCAATTCTTTCCATCATCTTCTCCTTAGGTATTTCTAAAGCCTCCGCTAAAATTCTATTCATAATCTCGGGGAGGTCCTCCCCTTTTTCTTCTGCAACATTTTGAAATCTTAAATAGAACTCTGTTTTGTCCATTTCCCATCCAGTTAAACCAGATGTTTCTTGTTCGACCTCTCCGAGTCTATTCTCAATTTCCTTCATTGAAAAGAAGGACTAGGGGTGACGTGATAGCAGTGTTCCAATATCTCACGGGCTGCCACAGGGATGGGTTCTAAAAATTTTTACTACCGGTTCTGTGGGTGTGGCTTGGAGGTCATGTGAGTGGGTGGGCGTGGATAGCTGGTCATGTGACCAGGTGGCCATGGCTATGTGTATAGGGATACTCAGAGGGCTGAAAAAAGTCATTTCTGACAGGTCCTTGCACTTTTGACTGGACCTCACACTTACAACCATCCTCACATTTATGCCCGTGCAGCATTCTTAACAACCATGTCACTCATTTCACAACTGCTTTTCTTCACCATGGTGATAAGATAGGGCAAAAAACGTAAAATGTGAGGACAGTTGTAAGTTTGAGGACTGGTCAAAAGTGCGAGGACCAGCTTCCAGGTGGCGCCTCCGTCGTTGTCAGCGGTCGCTTCATGACCGCCGGCCTCGCTGCGCATGAAAGAGCAGCCTCACAGCTGGCAGGCGGCTCGAAAACCCCACTCTTCAGTCGGAAGAGCGGGTAGAGCTACTGGGGGTGCTGTAGAGCCCCCTGAATTGCCCCCAGGACTTTTTCTTTGTCCTAAAGAGGGCTCAGGGTGATGGCTCCCTATTCACCCCCAGAGAAGCTCCGCGTGGAGAGGGATCTCTGCTGCTTTTAGCAGCGGAGCCAGACGTCGTGAGCAACACCACGATTGATTGAAACTTAAACAAGCTGAATATGGATTACTCAAAAAAGGAAAAATGCAAGTATTGTTTTTTTATTAATTCTCTAGAAGAAAAAAGAAAAAAAAGAGAGAGACTAGAGAAAGTGTTTTGAAAATGGCGACTGGCTTTGCTCGGAAAATGTTTGAGAAAATGGAGAGTGGAAAGTGAAAGTCAGAGCTTAGTCAGCGCCGAAGTATTTTAAAAGAAACATTCTAGTAGAGAAAAGAAATAAAAATTGATTTAAACAGAATTTCTCTGTTTTTTGTAAAAATAAGAACTTCTCTGTTTTTCTGGAAAAATAAAAGTCAAAACTTTTTTTCTTAGAAGTATGACTCCTAAACCAAAATCAAGGGAGGGGGGGCTCCCTTACAACTCAGACAAAGGAGAAAACAGAAATGACTCAAATGTACTTGCAGGGAACTGCAAATGAGGATTTAAAAGATTTTATAACTAGGTCTCTAGGAAGTGTTGTTGAGAAGATAAAAAGCTCACAAAAGAATCTTGAGGAGCTGGTACAGGGAAAATATGATCAATTGAATCAAACCATCACTAAAGTAGTTTCTGATCTTTCAAGTGCGGTGGTGGAAATGGGGAGGAAAATGACTGAAATCAGTATTAAGTTTGATTCCCAGATGAAAGAAATACAAGAAAAAATTGTGGAAGCTGATGCCAAAAATCAGAATATAGAGAATGATGTGATGATGCTTCAAATTAAATCTATGGAATCAGCGATTAGATTAAGAGGTATAAGAGAAAATAAGAGAGAAAATTTAAGAACAGTTTGTGCAAAGGCTTTTGCGGCATTATTAAAGTTGGAAGATGAGCTAATTCTTGGTTGCATGGAGAAAGTTTATAGGGTTAATTCACGTGTAGCTAAACAAAGGAATTTGCCTAGAGATGTTGTTGTCTACTTTACCGACAGAAGATTGAGAGATGATATTTTACAAAAATCCTACTCTGCTATTGTGCAGGTAGAAGGTATACAAATTAGTGTTTTTAAAGAGTTACCACCAAAGATTTTAAAGGACAGAAAAGATTTTGGTTTTCTGGTCAAGGAATTGAAGAGAAGTAACATTCCATTCAGATGGGATTTACCAGTTGGTGTAATTTTCAGATACCATGACGTGAGAGACTGTTTAAATACTATTGAAAAAGCGGAACATTTTTACAATAATATTTTCAAGGGAGCCCCTGAAGGTATTAAGAATAAAGAACCTGAAAGAGAGACTGTGAAATGCAAGCTGATGGAAGAAATCCAAACTGTGTCAAAAGAAAAAGGAGCACCAGGTGGTTGTTCAGAGGATTTTATTACGGATTTTTCTGATTTGAAAATAAAGCATCCCAGAGATCCAAGAAGGGTAGTACTGGACCTTGAACTGTCAAAACAAGGATTAAAAAATAAATTTATAACTCGAGATGAGAAACAGCAGAGGTCCAGTACTTTACAAGAGAAGGGGGGTGATGCCAAGCAACAGGAAGTAGAAGCTAAGGAAGAAATTCGACTGGAAACCACTGATGTGCAACAGGAGATTTATGAAATGTTCAAATCTTTTGCAGAAAGGTTTGAAAAAATCTGATTAACTGAGCAGTATAAAAGATAATCTTGACTATATCTGATTTATATACGAAAATGGATTATAAATTTTTTACAAAGTTCATCCTGAGTTGGATTTAATATTTTGAAAAAAAATTGATTAACTGAATAGTTTAAAAGATAATTTTGACTATATTTGATTTATACATAAAAATGGATTATAAATTTTTTTTACAAAGTTCATCCTGAGTTGGATTTAGCATCCTGAGAAAGGTAAACAGATTGCTGCAATATATGCAGACGATCTGTAGTTACCCTATTATAGTTTCTTTTTGGAATTAATTATCTAGAAGAAGAAAATAAAGATGAAAACATCTTGGGAACCTGAAGGAAGGAAGTGGAAAGGGTGACAGGATTTGAAAGAGTTTTAAAGGAACATCTGGGAATGCGGCTTGTAGTTTTTTCTTTATATAAGGCTTGGAAATTTAGGAGGAGCTGCATTTGTTTTTTCTTTTTTTAGGTGGTACAGCATTAGCTAGTCTGAATGTTCTACCTAGAGGATTACAAAATACCTTCGTGGTTGGATATTACCAATATAAAGTCACTCGGGGGGATTTCTATATGGAGAGATGTTTTTTACTGATGGGGGCAGCAGGAATATGAAGCTTATTAGAACTATGCTGGAAGATAGTATATTTAACTTCAATCAAGATGAAGAGAAGATTGAAACATGGATTATTGAGATAGAATTTTTTTTGGATATAATTGTATAATTATAATTATAGATTTATAATCATATATTATATCTTATTAGAATAGAGAAATGTTTTATGTTTCTGTTTTTTAGTTGATGGGTGTGGTTGGGATAAAATTATCTGATATGGATATGGATGTGATTTATTATATTTTATTATAAGGGGGATCAATTTTGGTATATAATTAATAAAGTTAATATCAATGGATTAGAGAAAGGCATGATATCTTTTAATTGGGTTTAAATATTATAAGTATGTTATTGATTGATAAATGAATATTGATGGTTGATGGTTGATTAATGAGGTAAATTTTATTATTATTAGTTTTTTTTATTACAATATTGTTAATTTTAGGAAAATTTTATTACTTATAGGTTTATTTGTTATATTACTTTGTTATATCTACTTTTTTTTTAATTTGTAGCGGAAGTCAAGGGGGGATGGGGGGAAAATGGAAAAATTTTGTATTGTAAAACTTTTTCAATAAAAAAAAAAGTGTGAGGACCAGTCAAAAATAACTTTTTCAGCCCTCTGAGCAGTCCATATGCACAAAAGGACTACCCAGAGGGCTGAAAAAAGTGATTTCTGACAGGTCCTCGCACTTTTGACCAGTCTTCGCACTTACGACTGGTCATTATTTATGCCCATTGCAGCATTCTTAACAATGGTGTCACTCATTTCACAACTGTTTCTCTTCACTATGGTGACAAGATAGGGCAAAAATGTAAAATGTGAGGACAGTTGTAAGTTTGAGGACTGGTCAAAAGTGCGAGGACCAGTCAAAAATAACTTTTTCAGCCCTCTGAGTAGTCCATATGCATAACAGGATACAGCAATAGAGAGGGAGGAAGGAAGGGAAGGGAAATTAGAGTAGGAGTGAGGGTAAGAGAGGGAGGAAGAGAGGAGGAAAAGGAGAAAGGAAGAGAAAGTATTGGAGAAGAAGAGGGGGGGGGAAGAGAAAGTAAGAAGGAAAGAAAAGAGAGAGGTAGTAGGTTTGAGGGGAAAGATTGCTGTACAATAAAAAAGATGAAAGGGAAGAAAACCAACCCCAAACAAATATAAAAATATTAAGATAAAGAATGAATTGTTAAATTTTAAAGAATAAAAGAGAACAAATATGAATAAATAGTAATAATTAGAAACACACATACAAACATACAATGTATTTTCTTTGAACAGAGTATTTTGCTGGTTCACAAATTTAAACAGTGTTTAGTCATTTCAATTAAATTTACAATTTCTATATTTCCTTTTTGCCATATTTATTCTTCATCTATCCGTCATCCTTCATCCTCATCTCTAATCTTAATCAAATTCAAATTTTCCCTTCTATTCTATATTATACCCCTTCCCATTGGCATCTATTTTTATATCCATCCTCACATTGGTTAATTATATAATATTACAGTTGTTTAATACAAATTCAACATTTTAATATAAATCAATTAGTTATATAACTATCTTTTTTGTATATTAATCAATATGAACATGAATATTCCAATTATTTTCATGCAATCCAATTTCTTACAAATCAATTAGTTATATTTACCAATAATAATAAACCAAATAATTTCCCCTATATATTCCTCCAAACCACAACTTAACCATTTCTGCTTTCAACACAATATACAATTAATAGTATCGCAATTATTACAATTCCCTAGTTAAATAGAGCTTTTTTTCTTTTGTGTTTTAAAATCTTAAACTCTCCTCTTTTGCCCTAAATTTCCCATTGTTTGCAGTTTTGCACCTACCTTTTTTGGTGAGGAAAAAGAAAAAGAAATCTCTTTGCCTCATTTTGTCATGTTGCAGCAAAGATCCTGCTTTACTTTCAGTTTCACTGTTAAGCATAGGTAGGGGGAAAAAAACTGCTCCAGCTCTCTTTGCAGCTACGCCGATCTAATCAATTTGTGTTAATTAACCTGAAGCTGAAAGGGGCTGTTTTTTTCTATTTTTGCAGGCACCGGTCTACTCATTTGTTTTCTTTTAACACTGATCAGCTGTAGAGTGGTCCTTTGAAGCCTAGCCGCAAGAGTTTAAACAGTTTTTTCCTCTCTAGCCATCAGCTGGGACTCAGGAGGCAGCAATAGATTGAGACTGGGTGGGGTAAGCGACCAGCAACCTGCCGGGAACTGGTTCAGGGGCGTGGCCAGCTGATCTTATTACAGGTTCTCCGAACTATTAAAAGTTTTGACTACTGGTTTTTGCGATCCGGTGCGAACTGGGAGCAACCCACCTCTGGGCTGCCACAAAGAAGAGGGAGTCAAGCTATTCTCCGATGCACCTGAGGGCAGGACAAGAAGCACTCGGTGAAAACTAATGAAGGAGAGAAGCAAGCTAGAACTAAAGAGAAATTTCCTGAAGTTAGAACAATTAATCAGTGGAACCTTGCCTCCAGAAGTTTTTAAATGTTCCAACACTGGAAGTTTATATTGGATAACCATTTGTCTGAAGTGGTGTAAGGTTTCCTGCCTAAGCAGGAGGTTGGACTAGAAGACCTCCAAGGTCCCTTCCAACTCTGTTATTCTGGTATGGAGTTGGGTCACCCATTCCGCTGCCTCCCTCTCCAGGTTTGTGATCACTGCACAGACCATTGCCTGATCATCTATATGAGCCCACATGATTCAGGAAGAATGCCAGATTCTCCCTGTCGAAGGTGACTTTCATTGGGGTAGGGGTGGTTAGGTGATGAGGTTGCGGTGGTGGCCAAGCTGAAGGCCATTGCCTCTGGACCCAGCTGGCTCTGGGGTAGTATGTCCACGATGGGAGTCACTGCCATCCCGGAGGGTTGTGTGGGTGGCCAGGTGGGCTCACCACCCAATGACATTGTGGCAAGCTTTGTTGTGAGCCCAGTTTAGACTGCACTGACTGCACTGGAGGAGGGCTAGCCGACTAAGCTACTGCCGCTGGACTGCAGTGGAATGGGAATGTCAGGGTTGGTCGGCTCAGGATCACCCTGGGCAGTTTGAATCTACATGCTTGTCCCATCCCTTGCACCTTGATACAATCCCAAAACAACTGGAGCACTATTTGGAAATCACCAGCACTGTGTCAGTGTGACATCCATAGTGTCAGCGTTCCAAGTAATGTACCCTAAAAAAGCAAAACTTCAGCCTGGTGCGCTTCAGAGTTGACACGTAGTATGTATGTAACAATTTCTCCTTTTTTGGATTCTTTTCTGGCCAACAACAGCATTTTAATAGAATGAAAAAAAATCAAACGTTCCTTTTCATTTTCAGTGGTTGTCATTGTAATGGTCAGAGGCAAGCATCTTTTTTCAATTTTAAATATTTTGTTTCTTTAGCAGTGTATTAACAATTCTGGAGCTTACAAATCTTTATAGTTCCATTTGCAGCTTTTTCATTTAGAGTACGTTATTTAACTGAGTTGAAGCTATACAAATATTTCAGTGGTATTATCTCAAATATACCTCCTAAATTGGCTAATTCATAAAAACCGTGTAGTGTTATATTGAAAAAAATTAAATTTGGGGCATTACTATATGAAAGTATATGAGCTGAAAATCATTTTGAAAGGTGACTAAATAAACATACTTAGAATTAAATGACTTTTTTTTAAAAAAAAAGTATGAATATATGGGTTGTTTCAATAGCTGCCTCCTAATTAGAAAATTCCAATTTTTATGTGTATATATATTGCACTATATACTTATTTACATTACATTACATTACATTACATTTATATGACTGTTACTCTCTTGCTTAAACATTTTAGCTAGAATCATCCAGACTCACAGATTTAATTAGCCCAAAGCTGCTAATGTTTCCCAGGTATTCAACATGGTACAGTTAAGAGTATTCATTATAAAATCAAAACTGAAGTACAGGTAAAGGTAGTCCGCGAGCTATGAACTTCATGGAGCCTGCCCATTAAGTTCGTAAGTCAAAAAATTCATCAAATGAGTCAGACCAATTTTACAAATTTTTAAAATTAAATTCATTAATTGAATCAAATGGCTCGTTAAATAAATGAAGATCTGACTTATTTTAACCTGCCACCAATCAGCTGTTTCCACCTCCACCGATCAGCTGTTTCTGGTACAGCTGAAGGAGGAACTAAACTGCCTCCAAGCAGCTCAGTTTCAAGTTTATGAAAAAAACCATTTGCTGAAGCATCCTGAAACTGCTGTCCAGAGAGATGTGGGGTGGTAATTTACAGAACTCTCCATTGCAGTTGCTTAAAACAAAACAAAAAAAACCCCATCTGCCACTAAGCTTAATAGTTTCCAGCCAGCCACCCAGCGGGAGATGGGGGGGAGGTGTTTACAGAACTCTTAGCTTGTAATAGTGACAGAGATGGAAGGGACCTTGAAATTATCTACTCCAACCCATTGCTCTCACAAGAGTATTTCTGATAAATGTCTGACTATGTGGCTCAGTGGATAAAACACTGAGCTTGTCGATCAGAAAAGTTGGCAGTTTGGCAGTTCAAATCCCTAGTATAGGTTCAAATCCCTAGATAGGTCTCCTGCATGAGCAGGGGGTTGGATTAGATGACTTCCAAGGTCCCTTCCAACTCTGTTAATTGTCAAGGTGTGTTTTAAAAAATGCCTTATCCAGTCTCTTCTTAAAAGCCTCCAGTGATAGGGCAATTTAGATTTAAAAACTTTTTTAAAAAAACACTGTCCTGATCAGCACAGCCTCTCCAGGCAAAATCCAAATACTCATAAATAGCTTGCGAATTTGAAAATCAGCAGTTTAGAGAAGAGATACAGCACACAACATTACAGAATGCTTTGTGTAGCTGCTGGCTATCGTTTCTACAAGCAGTTTCAAAGCAAATGCAAACAAACTTTATCTTTGCAAAGAATTGTACTTACAAACACAATACTGTAGTTTGCAAAGTAGTACAGCACTTAAAAAGAAGCAGAACAGTTTCCAAAGTGCTTACAAACAGTACCGTATTATAGAGTAACAAAAAAGAATATTTTAAAATGCTTACAAAAGCAATTCCAGCACCCCAGTTCTCAGGCCCCGGCAGAAGAAGATTCTATGCACCACCAAAAGAAAAAAGAAAAAAAACCTGGGAGCTGGACTGGCTGCAAAGACACGGGATCTTGTTTGGCCATGTGACCATGGAGAAAAAAAAAAAAGGCCGGCTTCCAGAAATTGCCTTGTAAGCCCAAATGGCCCAGGCGAGACACAGAGTTAAAAATGGTGGCCGCTGTAGCAGTGACTGAATCCAAGTTACATGGCTATAGAGGCCTGTTTTTTATTGCAGTTTTGAATTTGAATTGGGAGAAGGTCAAAATATATCATTATTTGAAGATTCCAACCTGGATATCTACAATTGAAGCTTTTTCATATCCAGTAATACTTAAAAGGGAACAAATTATTAGGTATAATGAATTGTTGGATGAAAAGGGTGAACTCAGATTAAAGCAGGAATTAGAAGACCAGGGATATAAGATGGATTGGTTTTCATATATGCAAATATGTTCCAGATATCGAGAAGATCTCAAACAAGAAGGTTTTTATAATGTCTTGATTAATTTAGATAAGATTTTGATGGGCTCTGATGATCATATAATTAAAAAGTTGTATGGATATTTGTTAGAAGTAAAACTGGAAGAAGAACAAGTTAAAGAAACAATGACAGCATGGGGGAAAAATTTGGTTATAGTATTGAGTTAGAGAAATGGCAAAAATTGTGGTCACATAATTATAAAATGACAATGTCTACAGCTTATAAGGAGAATTTGTATAAGATGTTTTACAGGGAGCATTTACCCCCAACGAGGATAGCCAGAAAGTTCCAGAATAAATCGGAGAAGTGTTGGAAGTGTCATCAGACTCCAGGATCCAGGATTTATTTTATCAATGGATGGACAATAAAAAATGGAGATAAACATGAAATATGTGGATGCTGAGATAAATTATATGAATTTCTTTTTTTATATATTTGAAAATAACCTTAAAATAGTGATATGTAGAAGAGAGGAGGGAGCACAAAAGGACCCAAATTGACTGATATACTGTCTGTAATTGTATGGAATGATGATGTTTTTATGTTTTACTTTATTTAAAAATAAAAAAATTATTTGGGGAAAAAAAGAATTTTTAAAGTAAGTACCCTTTCGTTCTGGTGAAAATTTGCTGAAGGAACCCTCATATTTGGGGATTACCTATAGATGATTGCCATCTGACAAAGCTGTAGTCCCTTCTTTTTAAACCTTCATATTTTAGTTAAGTACATTTTCCTGCTCTTATTATGGTTTAATAGAAAAATCTATGTTTGGTCTCATGCCAAATGCCAGTGGCAATTATTTATTGACATTTTGAGCATTCTTGTCTTTGGAAATTCTAGCTCAGTGATGGCAAACTGAGTGCCAAAAAAGGAGTGTGCGTGCATGCACGAATACTCGTCAGGGCTGCAACCAGGAAGAGGAGCTGCCCAGGGGGCATGCATGCGCCAGATAAGATACTTCTGGTTTTCGGCACACGCATGTGCACCAGCCAGCAAGTCTTCAGGTTACATGCACTGATCAGCTGGTGGCCACCATGCTGATGGTGTGCATGCTCACATGCATGTGTGTCTGGCCATATGCTTCCAGCCCCAGAGGAGGAATCCACAGTTCTGCATTGGGGGGAAGGAAGTGTTTATCTTGGACTTTTGAGATGGGAGGGGCCAGAACGAGAGGCAGCACCAATGAGAATTTTTCCTGCTTGAGCATCATCAGTCTCCTGGCAGAGTCCTTTGGGACTTCATCTGAAGGAGGAGAGACAGTTCTGAGGAGAGAGAAAGAAGCTGAGAAAGTGGGAGGGAAGATCTTGGCCTGAATAACCAACTTGAGCTTCTTCTCTGCACAGAACTCTCTCCTCCAGTGGGTGAAGTCAAGGGAGACTCTGCCCAGAGACTGATGATGTTGCAGAAGGAAGAATTCCCATTGGTTCACCTTCTTTCTGGACACTCCCAATTCTGAAGTTCAAGGAAGCCCCATTCCTGGCTCACAGACCAGCTTTTCCATTTTCCGGCACTGCCGCATGCGCAAAGGCCAGCTGATTGTGTGCGCATGTGCACCAGAAACCCAGAAGAAGAATGGGCGATGCTGCATGTGCCAGGTGACATGGCTTCATGTGCCACTTCAGGCACATGTGCCATAGGTTCGCCATCACGGCTCTAGCTCATATCATATTTCCCTACTTTAAGGTTTTAAAGTCACATTGATGAATTTTGGAGAGTCAAGTTTGGCTACTACTGGACCCTCCCTGAATCATTTTAAGCATGCACAAGCATGCACAGATGACACTTATATTCAGATTATAATTAAACTGAAGTAGATATGTCAAGCTTTTGAGAAACATGGTTTTTTAAGAAGCAGGTGAAATGTCTTCCATTTCTAAGTGCCAGTAGAAGAGAATATATATATTTTAAGGTTGAACTGTGCAGTCAAAGCTTGGAGAGCACTAAGGACTCCACACTCTTCTAAGTAGTTTGCACAACCTGAAGTTCCTTAGAGTTTCCACAGAAAAATCGCTTGTTACTATTAAATTTTTATTATTTATACTCGTAGGCAAGAAATCTTGGCAAAATTCCACAAGGACCAAAGAACACCAGCCTGAGCACAGACTAATGCATGCAAAAAGTTAATCTTCTGGACTTTGTTGTGAAGCTAAATAATTTACATATAAGGGCTTTATAACAAAGTAAAAATGACTGCTAATTATAGACACATGCTTATTGTTTATATCAGGAATACAACTCCATTGTTCCGATTTATTTGAGAGAGAAATAACTAAGGAAATGAAATTGCATATTTCTTAAACTATAGTTCCTCATCAATGCTAGATCAGAAGGGCCATAGTGATTCCCAGGAATAACCTACTGTAAGGCAAATCTGGAAAAGAAAATAATAGGCTATGTGATGCTGCCTACAGTTCTCAGTGAAAATCACTCAAATATGAGTACTATCCATCTGTAGCCCATCCTGAACAACAAGCTTCCATTTTTCTTGCAACAATACCCTAATCTAGAACAGTTGCTGTCTGGAAACAAAAGACCCAGGGTATTTCCAGAGAAGTGATTGGTGTGTCTCTTGCCAGCTTTTCTTCTTTCCAGTGTTACTAAAAATTGTTCTACAATGTGTGAAAGAGGTACTTCTGATAGGCATGACACATAGACTGTCAATCTCCCCAGTTTTCCAAAGTTAATTCCTTCTCACTTAGTTTCTATTTAGCAAATGGAGACTATCCAGTGAGTTTGATGAGCTGCATTACCAGCAGCAGTTCTTGTGGCTCAGAAGTGATATTCAGCAGGTTCCCACCAGTTTGGGTGAACCATTAGCGGAAATTTGGTGTGGTTTGCTGACCTCTGTAGTGACCTCTGGTTGGCCACACTCCTGAACTGGTTGCCCATTCCCCGCTCACTCACCCTGCCCGCCCAATGCTTGCTCGTCCTGCCTGCCTGCTCAACGCTTGCCTCACCTGCCCATCCACCTGGCCCAGCCACTACTTGGAGAATCTAGCCATATACTTCTGCTCATGGCTGCTGGCAAAGGTAAGGCCGAAGGGCACAGGCCAGCGGGTGGGCAGGGGAGGGAGAGTGGGCAGAGGGGTGATACCAGCAGTGGGTGGACTGATACATGCATGGAGGGAGGGGAGCACGTGCGAGATTGCGGCACTGGAGCTCTTTCCATGTGTTTCCCCAAGTCGGCCTGGCCTGTGAGGGAAGTGGGATCATCTGTGGTTTTGGGGTGCAGTGTCACCTGTACGCTAATGACACTCAGCTGTACATCTCCACCCTGGACCACCCCAATGATGCTCTCGAAGTGATGTCCCAGTGTCTGGAGGCCGTACGGGTCTGGATGGGGAGGAACAGGCTCCGACTCAACCCTTCCAAGACCAAGTGGCTGTGGCTGCCGGCATCCCGATATAGCCAACTGGTGCCTTCGCTGGCTATTGGGGGTGAGTCTTTGGCCCTCACGGAGAGGGCTCGTAACTTGGGCATCCTCCTGAATGCACAGCTGTCTTTAGAAGAGCATATGACGGCCGTGGCCAGTGGGGCCTTTTATCAGGTTCACCTGATATGCCAGTTGCGTCCCTTTCTGGATCAGGATTCATTATGCACAGTCACTCATGCCCTGGTCACTTCTTGCCTGGACTACTGTAATGCTCTCTACATGGGGCTCCCCTTGAGGACCACCCGGAGGCTCCAACTGGTCCACAATGCGGCCGCGCGGGTGATTATGGGGGCGACTTGGCACTCTCATGTGACACCTGTCCTGCGCAAGCTGTACTGGCTCCCAGTGGTCTTCTGGGTGTGCTTCAAGGTCTTGGTTCTCATCTTTAAAGTACTCCATGGCTTAAGGCCTGGGTACTTACGAGACCACCTTCTGCCACCGATAACCTCCCATCAGGAATACGCTCTCACAGAGAGGGTCTCCTCAGGGTGCCATCGGTCAGGCAATGTCAACTGGCGACCCCCAGGGGGAGACCCTTCTCTGTGGGGGCACCCGCCCTCTGGAATGAGTTACCCCCAGGAATATGATTAATCCCAGACCTCTGTACTTTCCGCAAGGCCCTGAAGACCTTTCTATTTCAGCAAGCCGGGCTGGCTTAAATAAGATTTTAATGGGCTATTTTAGTGAGGGGTTTTAAATTTGGGGAAGCCAAAATGGATTTAATTATGTTTTAAATTATTTTAACTTTCATATTGCTTGTATTTTAATTTTTGGCTGTTTACCACCCTGAGTCCATCAGGAGAAGGGCAGTATATAAATTTAATAAATGAAATGAAATGAAATGAAATGAAAGTACGAGGAAGATCCTAACTGCAGTTTACTCATGAGCAACATTGGCCGGGAGAGGCAGAGAGAAAGGCCAATGGTGCTCACGAGTAAACTGAGGTTCCTAAGGGGGGGGTCAAGCCTCTTTGCTCACAACATCTTCAACTGAGGGCATCGCTGGCAGCCACTTCCTGTGTCAGGAGGTTCGTGCTCTTCCTGCTGCTGCTCGGCCTCCTCGATGCACGGAGGCAGGAGGCGGTGGTTTCTTTTGCTGCCTGCGAGTTGCAGGTGGCGGGCAGCAGAGCGAATAAGCCACCAATCTGCTGGTTGCCTCTAATCTGCAGTTTACTCGTGAGCACCATAACTTTTAAAAGAAAATAGAAAAATGGCTCTTTGAGTGTTTAAGGTTGCAGACCCCTGAGTTAGCCAAACACCATGGTCATTAAGTGAACCTTGTGGTCATTAAGCAAACACTGTGGTTGTTAAACAAGTCCATTTTCCCCAATGGGCATTTTAAAATGGAAATCAGAAGGAATTGTTGGAAACTGGCAAAAAACATAGAAAACCTCAGTCACAAGACTATGTGGGATGTTGTAACAGGTCATAAATGTGTGTTTGTGTGTATGTGTGGGTGTGTGAGTGTGCATGGCTATCGAAACTCCAAAAACAGGTGAAGTAGCTCTGGGGAGGTCAGTCGTAAATTTGCTAAGCAACCGGCCATTAAGCGAGGAACACTTGTATTTGGTTTGCGTTAAAGGTTCAGAGCTGTATGGAATCTGATTTCCTTTGACCCTTTGGCTTTCCTTTGACCCTTTGGGATTGCAAAAGGTCCAGATGCAGAAATCCTTGTAGGGGGAACTAGGATTGTGACCACCTAGCCACACCGATCCAGTCACATGACCACCTAGCCATGCCCATACAGTCACATGACCAAGACATACCCACCCAGTCACATGACCAAGACACACCCACCCAGTCACATGACCAAGACATGCCTACCAAAAAGCCACACCCACAGAACCAGTAGTAAAAGAAATTGAATATCACTACTGTTGTGGCTCCAATAAAAGGGGCTGTCAAAAAGCCAGGAAAAGCACCATATTAACAATGTCCAAAATATTCTTTTAAGTGCCACTTGAAGACAGCTACAAATTTCTAATCAGATCATTTGCAGAATTCCACCAAAGCTACGGTTGCCTCCCATTCCAAGTAGTCCTGGGCTAAATTACAGTATGCTCAGGTTAAATTGATGCAATTAGCATACTGGAATAAAATTGAAGATCTCTTTTTGGTGGTGTTCTTAAGGGAAGTTATTTTCCTAATGACAACTACAACTCATACATTTGTATTCATAATATTTCTTTTTTTTTAGAATGTTTTCTTTTCTTACCAATGAGAATATCAATGTCATGGTAGACTTGCATTTGGTCTTATACATAACTATTTTTAACCCCAAAGAAATTTAATCTCAAAAGAAATAGACTGTGCAAGCAATGAATCTGAGAGTCATATCTAAAATGCCTTTATCAAAGAGAACAGTGACTGCCAGCATAGTATCATTTTCAAATTTGATGAGTTCCCCTTCATTCCCTCATCTAAGTCATTTATGAAGATATTGAAGAATACGACACTTGTGGCACCCCACTGCTTACTTCTCTCCATGTAGACTTAGACCCATTAAGGACTACTCATTGAGTGCGGTTTGTTAGCCAGTTGCAAATCCATTTGGTGGTGAAGCTATCTATCCCACTTCTTTCTAGCTTATGAAGAAGTAGGTTGTGGTCTACTTTATTGAATGCCTTGCTGAAGTCTAAGTATATTATGTCGACAGTATTTTGCTGGTCTACTAATTTAGTCACTATGTTGAAGAATGAAATAAGATTGGTTTGGCATGATCTGTTTTTAACAAACCCATGCTGACTGCTAGTTATTACTTTGCTCATGTCTAGGTTGTTGGCAGATCTGTTTTTTTTTTTTTTTAATCTTTTCCAGTATCTTCCCGGGTATTGATGTTAGGCTGATTGGTCTGTAGTTTCCTGGGTCTATTTTTCTTGCTTTTTTGAAGATGGAAACCAAATCAGCTCTTTTCCAGTCCTCTGGTAGTTCCCTGGTGTTCCAGGATTTTTTAAAGATGTGGTGCAATGGTTCTGAGATGACATCTGCCAGCTCCTTTAGAACTCTGGGATGTAATCTGTCAAATCCTGCTGATTTGTATTCATCAAGATCAGACAGGTATTCTCTTACTATTTTTTTTTTTTTGCTTATTTTAACTTTTATTTCCAGGCTGTTTTTTTACAGTTATGTTTCTGGTAGGTTGGGCTATAGTTTCTTTTTGCATGAAGATCAATGCAAAGAATGAGTTAAGCAGCTCTGCTTTCTCTCTATTAGAAAGCCTGTTACTTCCTTGCCCTATACTCTTTTTAGTGGACTGACTGTTTCCTTGATTTTTTTCTTGTTATTTATGTGGTTTTTGTTATCTTTGACTTTTGTTGCAACTCTTTGTTCATTCTGAGCCTTTGCTTTCCTGACTTTGTCTTTGCAGATTCTGGCTGTCTACTGATATCTTGCCTTAGTTATGTGTCCCTCTTTCCATTTTTTGTACTTGCCCTTTTTGTCTTTTAATTTGTCAGAGAGATCTTTGTGTAGCCATGCTGGTTTCTTCTTTGATTTCTGGGCCTTCATGATTGTATTTTTCAGTTTGCCAGGATTCTTGAGTTGTTTTCCCCTTTAGGATTTTCATCCAAGGAATCTTTCCCAAGTTCTCTTGAGTTTATTAAAATCAGCTCTTTTAAAATCTAAGACTCTGGTATCATTTTGTTCTACTGCTTGTGTTTGCATTATGTTGAATTATAGTATGACATGGTCACTCTCACCCAAGGTTCCTGCAGTTTCAACTCCCTCTATCACTTCTTCTCTGTTTGTAAGTATTAAGTCCAGTATGGCTGTCCCTCTAGTTCCCTCCTCTAACTTTTAGACAACAAAGTTGTCAGCTAGCTTGGTTAGGAACCTATTTGATTTTTCACTTGTTACAGAATTAGTTTTCCAATTGATATCAGGGTAACTGAAGTCCCCCGTTACTATTATAGTGTGTTTCCTACATATGTTAGTTGGTTGGCAAAAAGGATATCTATTTTTTCTGCTTGATTGGGTGGCCTATAGTATACACCTATGGCCATGTCATTCTTTTTGTCTTTTATGTTGACCGCTATGCATTCTAGGAGGTTTTCGTCTTTGTTTTCATGCAATTATGTAACAATATAGTGGTCCTTTGCATACAGTGCAACTCCACCTCCTCTTTTATGGGATCTAGTTTTTTTGAAGAGTTTGTATCTTTCTATCAGTATGTTCCAGTCATGGGTTTTGACTAGACATTTTGAATAAAAAAGGGGAACTTAAAACTAAGCAGTAACTGAATAGTTAAGGGGTGATTTGGCATGGTAGTCATATGTGCAAATACAATGAAGATATGAGAAAGATGCTAAAATGTATGGTTTTTACAAAGAACCAACAGAACTGGATCAGATATTAACAGGGACAGATGAAAACTAATTTTAAAAAATTATAGCTACCTACTAAGCATTAAAATGGAAGAAGAGCAAGTAAAGGAAACAATGATATATGGGCCAAAAATTTTGGTTATATACTATAGAGTTAGATAAATGGCAGAAATTGTGGGATAGGAATTATAAATTAACAATCTCAACTGCATAGAAAGAAAATTTATATAATTTTTTTTATAGATGGCATTTTCCACCAGCAAGATTGGCAAAGGTGTTTAAGGATATGTCTGCTAAATGTTGGCAATGTAATCAGATATTGGGTTCATACTATCACATGTGAACATGCTCAAAGCCCCCCCCCCAAAAGACAAAAAATACATGCATGGTTAGAAAAAATAGTAAAGCAACACATAGATCTAAAGCCAGAAATATTTTTGTTGGGTATTCCACCAGAAAAATATAATAAAGGGAATACATATTTAATTTTACATATGTTAACTGCCACTATAATTCTGTTTGTACAACAATGGAAAAATGAAGAGATCCTTACAGATTAAAATGTTATTTAAAAAAATTAGAATGTGCAGAAATAGATACACTAACATTCAAAATTAAGGAGAAGGAAGAAACTGAAAATTAAGGAGAAGGAAGAAAAAGGAGCCTGTGTAGCGTAGGGGGCTAATGCCTCCTACTAAAGGCAGCAATTAACACCAGCTGCCTATAATTTCTGTGAGTTCAATCCTAGCCAGGCTCAAGGTCGACTCAGCCTTCCATCCTTTCTAAGGTAGGTAAATTGAGGACCCAGTTTGTGGGGGCAATAAGCTGACTTTGTATAAATATACAAAAGTATGAAGGCTATTGCTTAACGCATCATAAGCCGCCCTGAGTCTCCGGAGAAGGGCGGCATATAAATCAAATTTAAAAAAAAAAAAAGAATACTTTTTTTTTTAAAATTTGATTTATATGCCGCCCTTCTCCGGAGACTCAGGGTGGCTTATAGTGCATTAAGCAATAGCCTTCATACTTTTGTATATTTATACAAAGTCAGCTTATTGCCCCCACAAACTGGGTCCTCAATTTACCCACCTTAGAAAGGATGGAAGGCTGAGTCGACCTTGAGCCTGGCTAAGATTGAACTCAGAGAAATTACAGGCAGCTGGTGTTAATCGCTGCCTTTAGTAGGAGGCATTAGCCCCCTACGTTACACAGGCTCCTTTTTAACATGGGATTTGTTTTATCAGTGGCTAACTAGTAGAAACAGAAATTATTAACTTCACTGAAGACTTACCAAAATGGATAAGCAAATATTATTACTATGTGATTATTATTAATGTTATGAAAATTGTTATTATTATTACCCAAAAATAAGACAGGGTCTTATTTTTTGGGGGGGCTTCAAAATAAGTACTTGGGCTTTTTTCCAGGGAGATCTTACTTTTTTAAAGTGCTACTGCTGGCCTCGCTCTCTCTGTCATGCTGTCTGCTCCCTAGAAGCAGCAATGGAAGGGAAAGAAATGGGTGGAGGGAAAAGAGAAAGAAGAGATCCCAGAAGCAGCAAAGGAAAGGAAAAGACTGAGGAGGGGAGGAGGGAAAGAAGCAATTCCAGAAGCAGCATGGGCCGGGAGCTGCCTCTCATTCTGTCTCTCTGCAGAGGCCTCCCAGTGCAGTGCTCTGCCACAGCTTCAGAGCAAACCTCCGCCTTCCCTGCAGAAGATTGCAAGGCTGGAGGCTTCATCTTGCTCCGATCAGCAGGAAACCTCCCCCCCTCAATTTCTCTGCCAAACGTTCTATCCTTGGAGAGCTCTGCACAGACACAGATCCCAAAAATGCTCCCTCTGAAGCCTTCAGCCTTGCAATCCTGTGCAGGGAAGGCAGAGGTTTGCTCTGAAGCTGTGGCAGAGAGACAGACAGGCAGCTCCTGGCCCTTGCTGGCTCAGTTGATCCGTGGGCCACAATTAAGGTACTGAGCTTCCATAAAGTGACCAGAGAAGGGAAGGGTTGCCTCCTGTGTTGCCCATGCCCACTCCTTCACTAGGAGATCAGTGGGAAATGTCCCAAGCTCCATCAGGAACCTATCAGGGTCCATCAGGCACCTGGGGCAGAACCAACGAGTCGGTTCTGCCTCCCAGTGGCGTGGTTTGGCAGTTGGAAAGTCCAACTTAAGGAGGGAATGGTCGGTCCATGACAGGGGTTGAGTTGACAATTCACCCCTCCCCCGAGCATTTATCCACTGCCCAGAGATAAAAATCAGGTCAAGTGTGTGTCCACTTCTGTGAATTGGGCTCTGTACAACTTGAGTCAGGTCCATGGCTACCATGGAGGCCAAAAACTCCCGAACCAGCTCAGATGTCTCATCGGCTGACGGGAGATTAAAGTCTCTCACAATCGTCAGGTTGTGGAGCTCAACCGTCAGTTCAGCTATGACTTCAAGCAGTGCAGGCAGGACTGAAGACACACAGCTGGGAGACAGGTATGTAATCAACAGAGCTGACTGTACTCCAGGGTCCCATTTCAGCAGAAGTGATTCACACCTGCCTATCTGAGGGACAGTGACTTCCTGAGGTCTAAAACTTTCCCTAATAACAACCGCCACACCACTGCCCCTCCCCTGGAGTCGAGGCTGGTGTAGAACACGAAAACCCAGTGGGCATAAGTCAGAGAGAGGAACTCCTCCCTCTTGGCCCAGAGTGGAGGGCCAGGCCTGCGAGAGGGGGGAGTCTCACAGTGCAAATAGCTCGGCCACTGAATACATGCACTAAAACCAAAATGGAGCTGACATCCAGATGGGGTCCAGTAACCTGATCTACAAAGTTCTGAAACAGATGATGGAAACTCAATGTGGGAGAGCTGGACTCCATTGCCCTCTCACAGCAGTGGGAGGTGTCTCATGCCCTTGAACACACTTGGAGGGTAAATGTCCCAGCCACCCTCTCACAGTGGGTGGTCCAGAGGGTGGTCCAGAGGGTCGTGGTAAATGTTCCAGCCACCCTCTCACAGTGGGTGGTCCAGATGATCGTGGCATTAAAAGAGTTCAATGGTTCACCCCCTTCCATACAACAGTGTCCATAAAATCTGGCTCCCTCAGCACCCACATGATGATTGTCCAGTCCACATCAACAAAGGGTCTCAATAAGAAATGGAGCAAAAATTATGGAGTCAAAACGATGATAATCCTTTGGAGGGGGGGATGTCTATATAAGGGGAACGAGTTCATGACAAATATAATCTGGAGGCAGCTGGCCAGGAGAAGCCCAGACCAGGGCAGAGAGAGGGGGGGGGGAAATAACCACCCAAGGCAGCCAATCAAAGGCTGTCCTCCAGCTTCAATTCCCAGGACTTTACAAACCCCCTCAGCCATGGTTCCAGCCTCCAGCCCTCCCCCCATCACACTGGGGGTATGTTAATCTCTGCAGGGCTGCAGGACATGCTGGCAAGTCACCCTTCTGTTCCCCTCAGCCAACATAGCTCTTCTGCCCTCATCCAGCCTTCACCCAGCTGCCACCAGTATACCAGAGCAGTCTCCACCGATGCCGGCAAACACCTGGACCTCCAGTGTGCCCCCGGAACCTACAAACCTCCGAAGCTCCAGAAAGGTAGCCAGGGCCAGGTGAGAGTCATCAGGCCAGCGTTGTCATCATCGCCGCTGCCGCTGATTTGGTCCACTGCAGCCTCCGGCTGCTGCCCCCCCTGGGCATAAAAAAAAAGCCGGAGTGGCTGGCCGTTGGTGCCTTCCATCCCATGGCACTTGTTATCCCCAAATTCTCCCCAGCCATGATGTTCTGGAGCATGAGAATGCCCTCGACAGGCTGGGGAAGAGTTCCCTTCACCGGGGATTGGGGATACGCTGGTGAAAACAGCCCCAAAGGTCCCCAAAACACTCGAATCCACCCCATGGTCGGCAGCAGATTCAGGGAAGCGTCGCCATCTTGAAGCATGTGCAGAAGGATTTTTAAAAGAGTTGTCAGCACAGGCACACTCGCTCACAATAGTTAGCCCTGAGCAAGACAGTTCTTGATTGTTCCTTGTTAGTTAATAAAGATTGTTAACCATTTCCTGTCTCGCCTCTCTTTGTGCCCACACTGTTCTGAAAATAGAACACTGGCGATGAAGGTGGGATGTTGAGGCAGCAGGAAAAGTGAAGTCTCCTCAAAGTGCTGAGCCAAGGCGACAAGACGTCGCATGACTGAATTCACCTCAGAACTTGTCAGCAGCCACAGATATGGCTACATTATTGACATCCACACCCTTTAATCAAGCCAAAGAAACATGGGATTCATTATGGACCGTTTTGCTTGTGTTAGCTCGGCGCTGGAAAGAAACGCGACTCAGCTGTCCGTTCAGAACCTTTATTTGAGTGCAAACTGAACTGCCGGCTGGGCTGCTGAGCCTCCTTATATCCTGCTCAGGCATGCCCGCCGGCCAATGACAACAGTTTAAACCTCCCGCCGGTGGGATCGACCAATCCCCCGGCGGATGTCCTTATAAGGACATAACACCCCTCCCCTCCTAGTCCTTAGTCCATCAGTCCGTGTGCGCGATCACATACTCGCGCAGGTAGGCGGGACGCCTGACAGTTCTGCCGGACCTGCGCGGCCAGTCGGTGGGTTGATGTTGCTCCGGACGGGTCGAGCCCCTGCTGGCTCCGGCTCCCCCGTTCGGGAATCTCTGGACTCCGCGTGCTGTCCCCGGGTTGCGCCGCCGTAGGTCCGGTGGCCCTCCGGGCTGTTCCAGTTTCCGCAGTCGGGAGACGGTCGTCTGAACCTCGGTACGGTTCCCAGGTCCTCGTCCGGTGTCCAGGGTGCCCCCAGGTCAGGGGGTGCGGCGGCTGTCCCCATGGGTTGACCCCCGGGTGGGGGTGGTTGTGACGGTCCCATCTTGGCCTCTCCGGGTCGGTCTGCCTCGCCGGGGTAGGGTAGGACTCCCTTTTGGGGTTGTTGTTGTCCTACCCTGCCGGGGTGGCGGCGTCCCTCCAGGCTGGGGTGTAGTCGGCCCTTGTCTTCTGGGTGCGGTAGGTCTACCCCGCAGGGTCGTGGCTGGCCTACCTCGTCAGGGTGGGGTAGGCCTACCTCTGGTCGGTGCAGGCCTACCTCATCGGGGTGGGGCAGGCCTACCTCGTCGGGGTGGTTTTCCTCGACCTCCTCGATTCCCCTCCACCTTTTCCGGAGCTGGTCGATGTGTCGCCGGCAGGTGCGGCCGTCGTCCAGCTCGACCTCGTAGGACCTTGGGCCGGTCACCCTCACGATCTGACCCTTGAGCCACTTCGGATCGGCCTGAAAGTTTAGCGCGAAAATCAAATCTCTGCAGGCGAAGCTTCTTGACGGCGGTGGTTTGTTCGGCTTGTCTTTCGGGTTGTACATCGGGTGCAGGCAATCTAGCGGTGAGCGCAGCTTCCTCCCCATCAGTAGCTCTGCCGGGCTTTTCTTTGTTGTGGTGTGGGGAGTGATGTGTTGGGTCAAGAGGAATTGGTCGATTTGTTCCTGCCAGTCCCCATTTCCCATTCTGGTCAGTGTCTCTTTAGTTAGCCTCACCATTTTTTCGGCCTGTCCGTTTCCGGCCGGTCTGTAAGGGGCGATGAGTGCGTGCCTGATTCTGTGGCCGGCCAGGAACTCTTCCATCGCCTTCGCCGTCAGCTGAGGCCCGTTGTCAGAGACGAGGGTGTCCGGAAGGCCGTGCGTGGCGAAGAGTCGTCGTAGGGCTCTGATGGTGGCTTCCGTCGTTGTGGAGGGCATGGCTATAACTTTGAGCCACTTCGAGAATGCGTCGACCACGATCAGGAGGGATTTCCCATTCATCGGCCCGGCGAAATCGATGTGGATTCGCGACCACGGTCCGGATGGTTGTTCCCACTCAGTCGGCTGTGCTTGCGGGGGTGCTGGTCTCGTTGCCTGGTACGGGTCACATCTGGCAATCCACGCCTCAATGTCTTTGTCTAAGGCGGGTCACCAGACGTAACTCCGTGCTAGGGCCTTCATTCTGACGATCCCCGGGTGGCCGCAGTGGAGGGTTTGCAAAGTCCGTGTTTGTAATGAGGGGGGGATGACCACTCGGTCGCCCCAGAGGAGGCAACCCTGCATTGTGGTGAGTTCTTGTTGCCTTCTCTGGTATGGGGCAAGTTCTTCCTTCTGGGCTTCTTCTGGCCAGCCCCGCAGAACCCAGGATAAAACTTGCCTGAGGATCCTGTCTTTTGCGGTGTGCTGTGCCACCGTGGATGAGGACACCGGGCTGGACTGGTCATCGTCGATGTGGTGGAGGCCGAGTGTGGGTGCTGGATCCTCGATCTGCTCTTTCAGCGGGCACCTGCTGAGGCCGTCGGCGTTTCCGATGATTTTTCCGGGCCGGTGGACCAGGCGGTAGTTGTAGCCCGACAGGAAGATGGCCCAGCGTGTCATCCTGGGTGACATGAAGGTTGGGGTGGGTTTGTTCCCCGCGAGGAGGCCTAGCAAGGGTTTGTGGTCGGTGACGATTGTAAAAGTTCTTCCATATACGTATTCATGGAATCGCTTTACGCCCGCCACCATCGCTACCGCCTCCTTGTCGATCTGGCCATAGTTCCTCTCGGCTGGTGACATTGTCTTGGAGAAGAATGCAATTGGTGCTTCTGTTCCATTCGGTAGTTGGTGGCTTAGGACGGCCCCGACCCCGTAGGGTGAGGCGTCGCAGGTCAAGGTTAACGGTAGCTCTCCGTTGTACTGGATGAGGAGGCTGTCGGAGGATAGGAGTCTTTTGGCTTTCTGGAAAGCTTCCTCTTCTTCGCTCCCCCACTTCCAAGGTGCCGCCTTCCCTAGGAGTCGGTGTAGTGGTTCAGCAACGGTGGCTTTCTGTCGTAAGAACACACTATAGAAATTAAGTAGTCCCAGAAAAGCCTGAAGCTCCGTTTTATTTTTGGGGGCTGGAGCCTCGCGTATAGCCCTCACCTTGTTTTTAGTGGGGTGGATGCCCTGGCTATCAATTAAATAGCCCAGGAACTCGACTTCCCTGACTCCGATCATGCACTTGTCCCGTTGGACCCGTAGTCCCTTCGCCTGGAACCGCTGCAGGGCAAGCCTGAGCCGTTCCATTAGTTGGGATTCCGATGACCCTGAGACTAGGACATCATCAAAGTAGGGCACTATCCCTGGAATGCCTTGGAGAAGGCGTTCCATCATCGATTGAAAGATCCCCGGGGCGGCACTGACTCCGAATTGGAGCCTGTTGCATTTAAAGGCGCCCCGGTGCGTCACAATCATTTGCGCCTCCGCAGTTGTCTGGTCCACTGGCAGCTGCTGATACGCCTGCGCCAGGTCCAGTTTGGCGAAAATTGATCCTTTGCCTAGCGAGTGCAACAGATGTTGCACTACTGGCACCGGATATGCGCTCTGCTGCAACGCACGGTTGATTGTGCACTTATAATCAGCGCAGATGCGCACTGATCCATCTGGCTTCATGGGGGTCACAATGGGAGTCTCCCATGCAGCGTGATCGATCGGTTCGAGGATGCCCTGGGCGATTAGTTTATCCAATTGTGCATCCACTTTTGGTCTAAGGGCAAACGGGACTCTGCGGGGCTTTAGCCGAATTGGGTTGATTTGGGGGTCTAAATTTAGTGAAATGGGTTTCCCCAAGAATTTACCTAAGCTCCCGTCGAAGACGTCCTGGAAGTCTTCTAGGAGTTTGTCGAGCTGGCTAGTCCTGATTTGGTTTATTCTGCCAATTGTGAGCCCTAGTGGCCTGAACCACTCCACTCCAAGTAGGGTCGGTTGGGCGTCCTTGACGACGGCGATGGGGAGGTCTCCGTTGAAGTCTTTGTATTGCACCCTGATGTTTGTGCGTCCCAGGATGCCAATGGGGTGGCCACCGAAATCTACCAGCTTCGCCTGGATCGGCTTCAATTGTCCCTTGGAGATATTAGGCTGGAGCTTCTTTAGGTTATGCCAGGCAATGATTGAGAAAGGTGAGCCAGAGTCTATCTCCATGGGGCATGGTGCCTCTTCCACGTGGACGGTCACGTGGAATTTTTCGGATCCCTCAGCTGTGGTGTGGGCGATGGTCGTCTTGTTGACTTGCCGGCCGTTGGATTGCTGCTCGTCGTTCCGCCTTGGCTGTTGGGCTCGTCTACATGACCTTTGGTAATTGCAGTCCGCAGGTCTTTGCCGCTCGAATGTTGGTTCTGCCGCTCTGCAGGCCTCGGCGATGTGGCCCTTCCGTCCGCATCGGCGGCATGTTGCGTCTCGCCAGCGACATCTGGCGCGAGGGTGGTCTCCTTTGCAGCTGGCGCATCTGTCCTCTCGGTTGCCATCTTGTTGGTTTTCCCGCCTTTGGGGCCTCGTGACCTTATGGACGGCCATTTCTCCATCCGACTCCGAGCACGTGGAGATGTCCTCAGATGACTGTGGTTGGTCTCTGTGGATCTTGTGGATCCCTTTCGATCGTCGCATCGCTGCTGCCGCTCTGTCGGACGTTTCCGCCGCGGTTGCTTCTTCGATAACGTCCTTGAGGGAGATCTTTTTCCGGCTGAGGAACTTCTTTTGGACTGAACAGTCCCTCATGCCGAAGACGATCCGGTCTCTCAGCTGGACGTCCACATTTTCGAACTCGCAGCTGGCCGCGATCTTCCGGAGCGCCGATACGAACTCCTTGAAAGTTTCCCCTTCGTGCTGATTCCGTTGATGGAATTCGAAGCGGTTGGCTAGGGGAGTGCTCGTGGGTGCGTAGTGTTCCTGGAGGACGTCTTGGAGCTCGGACCATGGCATCTGTTCAATGTCTCTGGGTGCCACGAGGTCCATCGCCATCTCCAGAACTTCGGATCCACAGTGGGCCAGGAAGAGAGCCCTCTTCCTGTTGTCGTCCAAGTCGGTGAAGCCGCTGCCCGCCAGGAATTGTCGGAATCGCACCATGAAGGACTTCCATTTTTCCTGGCTTGGATTGAATGGAGCCAGAGAAATTTGGGGTCCAGACATGGTTCAGTGACTTTGCTCAAGTGCTTCAGCTCTTGGATGGCGGTAGCGGTCGTGCTGTTGTTCGTCGGTTCTTCTTCAGTCCTTCGTCGCCAGTGTTAGCTCGGCGCCGGAAAGAAACGCGACTCAGCTGTCCGTTCAGAACCTTTATTTGAGTGCAAACTGAACTGCCGGCTGGGCTGCTGAGCCTCCTTATATCCTGCTCAGGCATGCCCGCCGGCCAATGACAACAGTTTAAACCTCCCGCCGGTGGGATCGACCAATCCCCCGGCGGATGTCCTTATAAGGACATAACAGCTTGTTTCCTATCTGCCAATGATTACAAGAAGATAGGAAGCTGGCTGTGTTCCTTAGCGTTTGTGACCTCAAAATGTTCGAGACAGCCCGAACTCTGTTGGCATCTCAGAAGGTACAGGATGTGCCATGGGAGACTCTCTTAGGTATTTTAAAGGGCCATTATGCCCTTCTACCTTCTCGAGTTTCTAGGTGTTATGCATTCAGGCATAGATACCAATTAGAGGGGGAATCCATGAGCCAGTACATGGCTGCATTAAGAGCCGCCGCATTGTACTGTGAATTTAAGAAGCTTATGGAGCTTCTCTTAGATCAGATGATTTGTGGAGTCCGGAATATAAGATTACAATGCCGTTTGCTTGCTAAAACCAATATCACCCTGCAAACTGCGATTGATGAGGCTCGCGCCTCAGAATTGTCGGCTCAGTCAGCGTCTGAGATTAGGAAACCTTTTAGGGGCAGCAGATTAGGAAACCTTTTAGGGGCAGCAGATTAGGAAACCTTTTAGGAAACCTTTTAGGGGCAGCAGATTAGGAAACCTTTTAGGGGCAGCAGCAAAAACCTCTGTAGTTAATCAAGAGGAGGCAGAGGCTGACCAGTTATCTGAAGAGGAGGATGACATAAGTTGCCTTAAAACATCCTTCAAGAGACATGGGGATAAGGAGGGGGAAAAAACCCTGACTCCATGTGTGGGTTGCAGTGGAAATCACCACCGATCCACATGCAGATTTAAGAACATCGAGTGCAGATGCTGCAGGAAAAAAGGGCATTTAGCAAGGGTTTGTCAAGCCCCTCAACCAGCAAACAACAACTCTATGAAGCCTACACATGATTATAAACCAAGAATTAGGACTGAGAGAATAGAAGAAGAAGACTGTTTCACTATTGGGTGGGGGCAGCCTGAAGTGGTCATAGATCAGGCCAGTAATAGTTTAAGGAGGAAATTGTTCATCTCTATATTAATAGAAGGCAAACCTTGCAAGATGGAAATTGACACAGGATCATCTGTACCTGTACCTAAAGGCCGTAAAGCAGCCTTGAGCTGTTTTGAGCTGGAGTCCAAAAAAGAACAAAGAGGCTGCTTTACATGCAAATGTGGTGCAAAGGCAGGTACAGGGCTGCTTCACTCCTGCACTCTCCTCCCCCCTCCTTCTCTCATAACCCCCGGCCAACTGTGTCTGAGCGGGAGCGTGCACATGCTCAGGGAGACCCTCCTTAAGTAAGCTGCTTCCCGCCCCGCGTGCGCCTTTCCTGAGTTTTGGCGCTTGCTTGAGAAGGGTCTTCCCATGCGTGCACATGCTCCCTGCTCAGCCACATCTGTCCCGGGCATCCTGAGAGGAGCAGGGGGAAAAGGGTCACCAGTGAGTGCAGGAGTGAAGCAGTCCTGTACCTGCCTTCACTCCACATTTGCACGTAAGGCAGCCTTCATTGAAGAGCTGCTGGGGATGGAAGATGACATGGCAAGGCGATGGCCAGAGCATTAATGCAAGAGAGAAGCCGTGTCCTTTAAGACCCTCCTAAGAAGCAGCCACCCACCCTGTGCATGTCTTTGCTGTACTTTGGCACTTGCTTGAGGAGTGTCTCCCCACACGTGCATATGCTCTTGGCTCAGCCATAGCTGGCCAGAAGGTTACGAGAGGAAAGGGGAGGAGGAGGACGGTCCCCTGAAGGGAGGGGGGAGAGAGAGAGACACACACACATACATACAAAGAGAGAGAGAGAGAGAGAGACAGAGTGATACATAGAGGGGGGAGAGAGAGATACAGAGGGAGAGAGACACAGAGTGGGGGAAAGAGGAGAAGATAGGGAGAGGGACAGAGACACAGAGATACAGAGAGAGGGGGAGATAGGGAGAAAGATATAGAGAATGGTTTTGTGCCTGGGTAGGCATGGCTATGGGTCATGTGACTGGGTGGGAGTGAGTGACATCGAGTTGGCCATGCCCACCCAGGTTTTGTGGCTCCCTGTGTGTTTTTATTTCTGTAGGAAATTGGTCCAAGTGGCTCTTTGAGTGTTTGAGGTTGCCAACCCTTGGTCTATAAAAAGCATTCTGACATAATTCCCAATTTCTCAAGGTGGCTCAGTACAATAAATATGCAGAGCCATGGTGATGGCATCCCCTGTCCACCTGTTGCTTCTACAAGCAAACTGGTGTTGATCAAAATTTGGTGGAAGACAGGATCTGAGGTGTTGTAGGACCAATCTCTCAAAGCATCACTATAGACATCAGTGCATATAGTCTATAGTCTATAGTCATTCAGGCTGTTTATGGCTGCTTTCTTCGAAACTGGGATAATTGTGGCTGCTTTCAAGGATAATGGGACTCTAGCCTGTTGCAGGGAGATGTTAAAAATCCTAGTCAGGACCCCTGTTAATTGGTCAGCACAAGTTTTTACCACTTTCCCCAGCACCCCCATTTGGACCTGCAGCTTTGTTGGGATTTACAGTCTTCAGCACAGCTTTTGCTTGATGTTCATCCAGGGTGAGTGGCTGGAGATTATTGGACTAGATCAGGGGTCTGCAACCTTAAATACTCAAAGAGCCATTTGGACCCATTTCCCACAGAAAAGAAAACACCAGGAGCCACAAAATCTGGGTGGGCGCGGCCGATGTCACTCACTTCCACCAGTCACATGACCACCACCCCCAGCCACACCTACCCAGCTGGTCATTAGGAGAACCAAAAACACCAGGAATCACAAAATCATTTTGACATATCTCTCTCTCCCCTCCCTCCCTCTCTCTCCCCACTCCCTCTCTCTCTCTGTCTCTTTATGTCTCTCTCTGTATGTCTCTGTCTCTGCCCTCGCCACTTCTCCATCCCCTGCCATCGCCCTTACCTTCTCAGGCCAGGCGAGGAGTGACTGGGAGGGGAGGGCGAGGGGTGGGAGCAGCCCGCGGTGGGATCACCTGACAGGGAGCCACAGCAGAGGGCCAAAAGAGCCGCTTGTTGCTCCGGAGCTGCAGGTTGCTGACCCCTGGACTAGAGCCACAGAGACAAGTCTTTTTTTTTTTTTTTTAATTTGATTTATATGCCGCCCTTCTCCGGAGACTCAGGGCGGCTTACAATGCGTTAAGCAATAGCCTTCATACTTTTGTATATTTATACAAAGTCAGCTTATTGCCCCCACAAACTGGGTCCTCAATTTACCCACCTTAGAAAGGATGGAAGGCTGAGTCAACCTTGAGCCTGGCTAGGCCAGGCTCAAGGTCCTCAAAGCGGGCAAAGAAGCTCGTCCACCAGCAGGGCATCAGCATTGGCTTTTTTTTCATATTGCCCTTATAGTTGGTTAGGTGTTGTAGCCTCTGCCACACCTGTCTTGAGTTATTTTCTTCCAGATGCTTCTCTACCTTTTGTTTGTATTTCTATTTAGCTGCCTTAATGCTTCTCTTCATGTTTGTCCTGGCCTCATTGTATTCGTCTTTATTTCCTGCCTTGAAGGTGGAGTTTCGGGCTCTCAGAAATGATTGTACCCTGCTGACATCCAGGGTTTACGATTACTGTAAATTCTGATGCGCTTATTCACTGTTACATTGCTGTGCATGTTTTAATGTAAGAGAGTACAGCATCAGTGAATTCTTTTGGCTCCAAATGTTCAAATATACCCCACTTGGTAGTCTAAAAGCAATCCTGCAACTGGCAGGACTGTTTTGAGGCAGAGTGCTTCCACTTGTCAGATTTTGACAAGCCATATCCTTCCTGACTGGCCATATCCTTTTCCTAAGAGGGATATACTTTGGGCACAGTAGCAGAGAAATGTGGTTAGATATACCCAGATGGGAAAGGGGGATTGCTCTACGTGCCTGTCTTAAGTTTAAGTACATATGGTCTAGAATGTTCTTATCTCTGGTGGTATACTGCACATACTGCACAAATTTAGGAAGAACAGACCTTAGACAGGTTTGATTAAAATCCCCAGCCACGACAAAAGGGTCCTCAGGGTAAGTTTGCTGCTGGTGTCATGTAACTTAGAGAGCGCTGTGCTAACATTTGCATCAGGTGGAATATAGACAGCAGTGATAACTATAACAGAAATCTCTCTAGGTAAATAAAATGGCCAACAAATGACAGTTAAGAATTCCACATCTGGAGAACAGTGTGTATAAGTAACTCTATTGTTAGTACACCAGTCATTATGTGTGTAAATACAAAGTCATCTACCATTGCTTTTACCAGAGTTGCTGTTTCTGTTGAAGCAGTGTGGGGTGCGGTTAGTTAGCTCCACTGACACATCTGGTACAAGTGTATAGCAGTCACGAATGAGCTTATTCGCTGCCACCCATAGCTCTAGTTCATCAGTTTTGTGGACAAAGGATCTAGAGTTGATTAGAAAAATGCTTGGTAATGCTGGTCTGTGAGGCTGCTTCTGTAACCGAGTTAGTAAACCAGCTCTGCATCCCCACCTCTGCTTCCACTCTCTTCTCTGCCTCCTAGACCCAACAACGATCCATGGAGAGCCCAGCAGTTTTACTATGTCACTTGGTATATTATGAGACCGCTGGAAGTCACTGGTAATATCTAGTAGACTAGAAGATCCAATCTTTAGCAACTCTCCGTGGGTATAGATTAGTTTTTGCCTACACACTCCACTGTGATACCAGGAGCTCAAAGCCGCAGCATCTATGTGTGTCACCATATTCTTTATGTTGTATAATAACTGTAGTATATTGAATTTTTGTGAAAAACTATTCTTTGTAGAGTGTATCAGTTATAAATTCCTAAAGTTATAAATTCTATCTGTCAACTAATTGGTGAAACTCATTTATCACAGTAAGTTTGAAAATGGAAAAAGAAAATGTTAACCTTAATGTTTTGTGGTTCTTAAAAAACAAGGATAAAGACAAAACAGCTATAGGAGTGCTAAGAGGACCAGAACATTCACATAATCAAAACATACAAGCAAATACACAAGCCCAGCCCATCTGGGAAATGGCAGTGATGGTAATGTCATCAGAAGTAAGTATTTACAAAATAACAAAACTACTGTTCCTTTTTTTTTTTTTTGAGGGAGGGGGAGGAAGCGGTTTTCAATGTAAACTGCCTTATAGGCTGTTAATGTGCTACAATATGTTACCAAGTATATCAAATTTCTCCCCAAGAATTATTTCTGTAAATCTTATGTATCAAACAGGAGAAACTGTGACACAAATACATTATATTGGTGATTTTGGTTAGCTTCATATGATGTGTTGAATTATAAATAGTTTATAAAGTATAAATAGTATAAAATAGTATAAAGTGTAAATAGTATAAAGTATTCATATAGTGTTCTATCCTAACTACCCACAAGGTCAGTGGTTGAATGATCTAGAAATAGGGGATTTAGTCACCAAACTCTTGTCATGGACAGATCATTCGCTCCTTCAGCTTTTGAGACGCTTCCCTTCACCGCAGGGAGATGGAACCAGCCAGGTGGTTCCGTCCCAGGCACCTGATGGACCTGGAGAAGTTCCTGATGGAGCTTGGGCCATTCCCAGAGGCTCTGGCTCACGACTCAGCTGAAGAACAGGTGGCCACCTGGGATAGGGTGGCTGCTGGAGCTTTGGATCGCGTCATGCCTTTGCGGCCTCTGACTCGGTGCCAATCTCAATTAGCTCCTTGGTTCTCTGAGGAACTGAGGGAGCTGAAGCGCTGGAAAAGATGCCTAAAGAGTGATTGGAGGGCCAGTCACACTGAATCTGACCGAATACTGGTGAGGTCTTATATCAAGACCTACCTAGTGGCAATAAGAATGGCGAAATCTAACTATTTTTCTGCTCTTATTGCATCTGCAGAGAACCACCCAGCAAAGGGTTCACAGCGAAAGTTGTGGAGAATGTGGTGGCACGACAATTTCTTCGATACCTGGATGAAGCTGTCTATTTAGATCCATGCCAGTTGGGCTTCAGGCAGGATACAGCACAGAAACAGCATTGGTCATGTTGGTTGATGATCTCTGGAGGACTTGGGACAGGGGTTGCTCCTCTGTCCTGGTCCTCCTAGATCTCTCAGCGGCTTTTGATACTATCGATCATAGTATTATGCTGCGTCGGCTAGAGGGGTTAGGAGTGGGGTGCACCGTGTTTCGGTGGTTCTCCTCCTTCCTCTCTGACCGGACGCAGTCTGTGTTGATGGGGGGACAGAGGTCAATCTTGAGGCACCTTACTTGTGGAGTGCTGCAAGGGTCAGTCCTCTTGCCCTTCCTGTTCAACATTTATGTGAAGCCGCTGGGTGAGATCATCCGTGGTTTTGGGGTGAAATGTCAAATGTATGCTGATGACACGCAGCTGAACATTTCCATCCTGGACCACCCCAATGATGCCCTTGTCCTGATGTCTCATTGCCTGGAGTCCATGCAGATCTGGATGGGGAGAAACAGGCTCAGGCTCAACCCCTCCAAGACTGAGTGGCTGTGGTTTCTGGTGCCCTGGTATAGCCAGCTGTGCCATTGCTGGCTATTGGGGATGAGATCTAGCCCCCCTCAGAGAGGGCTCGCAACTTGGGCATCCTCCTGAACACACGGCTGGCTTTAGACGATCATATGACAGCCATGGCCAGGGGGGCTTTTTATCAGGTTCACCTGATCTCCCAGTTGTGTCCCTTTCTGGACCGGGATGCCTTGCACATGGTCACTCATGCCCTCGTCACTTCCCGTCTGGACTACTGTTATGCTCTCTACATGGGATTCCCCTTGAGGAGTAACCGGATGCTCCAACTGATCCAGAATGCAGCTGCATGAGTGATTATGGGGGCGACACGTCACTCCCATGTAACATCTCTCTTGTGTGAGCTGCACTGGCTCCCAGTGGTCTTCTGGGTGCATTTCAAGGTGTTGGTCACGACCTTCAAAGCGCTCCATGGCTTAGGACCTCGATATTTACAGGACCGCCTTCTGCCACCGATTGCCTCCCACCGCCCGATACGCTCTCACAGAGAGGGCCTCCTCAGGGTGCCGTTGGCCAAACAATGTTGACTGGCGACCCCCAAGGGGAGACCCTTCTCTGTGGGGGCTCCTGCCCCCAGATATACGAAGGATCCCCGACCTCCGAGCCTTCTGTCATGCTTTGAAGACCCTATTATTCCATCAAGCTGAGCTGACAGAATAATGATTTTAAATGGTTTTTAGTTTGGGGTTTTAATAACGGCCAATAGATTGAATTATTTTAATTGGGTTTTTAATTTTTGTGTGGTTACTGTTTTATTATGGCTGTACACCGCTCTGAGTCCTTCAGGAGAAGGGTGGTATAAAAAATTCAATAAACTAAACTAAACTAAACTAACCATATTGTAATTTAGATTGGTAGATAGATCCATCCAGTATCTCAATTGCTCTTTTTTTATAATTATAGAAATATGTGTTATATAGTTCTGGTTATTTTCTGAGATAACATATTTTGTTAAACTGCAACAGGATCTGTTTGTGGTTTAGAACAATGTTTCCCCATCATTATTGTTTATTATTGCCCATCATTATTGTTTATAAACCAGGATCATTATTTTTGCATTCTGGATGATCCAGTCTGTTATATTTGTCCATAAAACATAGCTAAAACAAACTATGGCTTAGCATGAAGTATAGCCTTATTGGTTGGTGTATGAGTGTGCAGGAGCATTGTAGGATAACTAGAATATATTTCAAGTAAGATTTATTATGGCATCATTTCACATAAGAGGCTGAACAAACCCAATAGCAGCAATACTAATACTATTGTGGCAGTTGAAGAATTTACTTTTGAATAATTACTATGGAATTAAAGGATTGTAATATCTAACAGTGTTTTGATTTGTAGGCTCTACAGTAGATAGAATAGAACAGGGTAGAATAAAAACTTCATTGTCACTTTAAATGTATACTAATCAGCATACATTAAAATGAAATTTCATTGCATTCAGCTTTCAAAAGATAACCATTATGCATATTTCCATATATGACACAGAGAAACATCACAGTCTAGTTGAAATGTATACATATACTTGGGGGGGGGGGGGAATCCTGCGAGACGGATGGCATATGGAACAAAGCTGTTACAGAATCTAGTAGTCCTGCTACTTTTGAAACCTATTCCAGAGAGGAGCAACAGAAACAGACCAAGAAGTGGGTGTGTGGGGTCCCTAACAATGCTTCGAGGTTTAAGCACATAGCCCTTATAAGCAGTACCCTGAATATCAGGAAGTGAGCTTCCTATAATCTTCACAGCTGTCCTTACCACTCTCTGTATGGACCTTCATCTGAAGCACTGCTACCAAACAGTGGTGCAGTTTGTTAAAACACTCTTAATCTATAAGAAGTGGCCAAGACAGAAGGAGAAAGATGTGATCTCCTCATCTGACTCAGGAAACGCAAACTCTGATTTGCATACTTCACTGAAGATAAAGTATGAAGAGCCATAGGGTACAAATAAGCAATCAAATCATACCAGGAAACAATCAATATAAATCGTAAGGGTACAAGCAACAAAGTTACAATCTTGCAGTCATAAGTGGGATGAGATGGGTGATAGGGACAATGAGAAGACTAATAGGAATAGTAATGCAGACTTAGTGAATAGTTTGACAGTGTTGATGGAATTATTTGTTTAGCAGAATGATGGTGTTCAGGGAAAAACTGTTCTTGTATCTAGTTGATACATTCATGACTGAATATTCCTTTCTCCTGAATGGATTGTTTACATACCTACATAGTTTCAATTATTGCTTTTTTGTTATAAGAGCTTTTAATTTTTTTGCTGTAATTATTTCCAGATGTTTCTTTTTTATTTTTATATAATAATAATAATAATAATAATAATAATAATAATAATAATAATAATAATAATTTTATTTTATTTCTATACCACCCCTTTCCCGAAGGACTCGGGGCAGTGTACAGCCTGATTAAAAGCACAAAGACAGACAAGATTTAAAAATAATTAAAAATATTAAATAATTTGGCTCAAATATAAAACCCCAATTTAAAATCCCACATTTAAAACCAATTTAAAATCTTTACATTGATAGCCCGGCCTGGCGGAACAGCAAGGTTTTGAGGGCATAGCGAAATACAAGGAGGTCAGAGATCTTACGCATTTCTGGGGGCAGTTCATTCCAAAGGGCAGGAGCTTCCACAGAGAAGGCCCTCCCCCTGGGTGTCGCCAGCCAACATAATTTGGCCGATGGCACCCTGAGGAGACCCTCTCTGTGGGAGCGGACTGGCTGGTGGGAGGCTACTGGTGGCAGAAGACGGTCTCAAAGGTACCCAAGTCCAATGCCATGGAGCGCTTTAAAGGTGGTAACCAACACCTTGAATTGCACCCAGAAGACCACTGGGAGCCAGTGCAGCTCGCGCAGGAGGGGTGTCACATGGGCATAATGAGTTGCACCCATAACCACCCGTGCGGCCGCATTCTGGACCAGTTGGAGCCTCCGGGTGCTTTTGAAGGGGAGCTCCATGTAGAGAGCATTACAGTAGTCCAGTCGAGAGGAGACAAGGGCATGAGTGACCGTGCGCAAGGCGTCGTCATCCAGAAAGGGCTGCAACTGGCAAATCAGGTGAACCTGATAAAAAGCCCCCCTGACCATGGCCGTCATATGCTCTTCTAAAGACAGCCGTGCATCCAGGAGGATGCCCAGATTGCGAGCCCTCTCTGTGGGGGCAAAGATTCACCCCCAATAGTCAGCGATGGCCACCAGCTGACTGTATTGCGACGCCAGGAACCACAGCCACTCAGTCTTGGAAGGATTGAGTCTGAGCCTATTTCTCCCCATCCAGACCTGTACCGCCTCCAGGCAGCAAGACATCACATCAAGGGCATCGTTGGGGTGGTCTGGGGTAGAGATGTATAGCTGAGTATCATCAGCAGTATTACCCAGCGGCTTCACATAAACGTTGAACAGAAGGGGTGAGAGGACCGACCCCTGCGGCACTCCTCATGCGAGGTGCCTTGAAGTTGACCTCTGCCCCCCTGTCAACACGAACTGCGAGCGGTCGGAGAGGAAGGAGGTGAACCACCATAAAATGGTGCCCCCTATTCCTAGCCCACTCAACCGCTGCAGCATAATACCATGGTCGATGGTATCAAAAGCCGCTGAGAGATCTAACAGGACCAGGACAGAGGAACAACCCCTGTCCCGAGCCCTCCAGAGATCAATATTATGCAGTAAGATAATAAACCATGGACCAATCTTACTGGCAAATATTATCACAATGTATGTTATCATAGTGTCCAAGGATATAACTTTATTTATTAAAATTGGAGTGCTGGGGGAGGGGGTTGTTGGAGGTAAACTGCTGTCATTTCCTCAGAACCTGAAGAATATTGCAAGACTTGTCTAGACTGCTGTTGCTATAAATTGTTTTCTGAGTCAACTCCTCCTAGCTTTCTGAAAATTCTTCATTTAATATTCTTTGATTGAGATATAGTATATAGTCTTACTTTTGATTCTAATGACTGTTCATACTTCTTTTGATTTGCTCAGGAACCGTGTATGAATGGCTTATAAACAATTTTATTTATTTGTTTATTAAAGATATATGTTGCCTGTCACACAACTCTGGAATTAAGATGCTGATGCAGTGTCCTTGTTTCTTTATGTCTCTTGATGCAAGAGAGCAATATATTTCTATTACAAGTTTAATCGACTTAATGAAGATATTTATATAGGGGCCATCAGTGAGCAACATTTATACTCATATAGATTGCCATAAAGTTTAATTTTTATTAATACAGTACTTTACAATATTAGCTACAATCAGGAATTTGTTACTCTTTCAGTTAAAATACTGTTCCATTTAGAAAATTAAAATTGTAGAACAAAATCCGAATGCAATTATAAGCATACTCTTGAAAAATAGTAACTTGTGTTCATGAAGAAAGTCTCACTTTGTAGTCCCTAAGAGCTGACAATATTTATTGCAGATAATTAACACTTTTGAAATGGTTATCATCAATTCATATTTACTTAATTGCAGTGATAACGTGAAGATGGACTTGACCATTTTAAGTATGAAATTAAAAACAAGGTGTTGCGGTGTTCATTTCAAAAACATATATTTACTTCCAAAATGTTAGGTTTACTGCTAAAGCAAATTAGATATTCCTTGCTCATATTATCCTTGTTGTAATAAAATTATTGCAAATATAGGACTGTATTCTACAATTCTGCTTGTTCTGTGATTTTAAGAAAGGTATAAAAGATGTTATGTTTGTTGGTATAAAAAATAGGTATAAAAGATGTTATGTTATGTTGTAAAGAAAACAGTTTAAGACATTCCTTCCCAGAAAGAAATATTGCATACTACTCTCTTCCTTCATCTGCTTTCATTACCATGCTTCAGTACCTTATGATTACACTCATTTTATAACAAAAATTAATTTGGGAACTAATCTAAGTCTTCCTTTCAGGTAAATACTCTTAAGTTGAAATAGCAGTAGACATTGAAGATTGTAGTATCTTGTACATTTACTCAGATTTAATCTTTCTGTTGCTCAAACAGGGCATCTGCTTTGTGATATTTAACAAAACAAGAAGCATCTCCCATATATTCAAACTGTCATGAATAATTGATTAATAATAATCCAGTTCTCAAGATTAAATAGCCTATTATATGCTGATGTTTTACAGATAGAAAGGTCACTGCCATCCATCACTTCAGCTTCAAATTTATCCTCTTTTTCATTAAACATATACCTTTTCCCCCCCTGAAAAGGCATGTTTTCATCCTTATGGGAAGAAGAAAAACTTATGATGGACATGTTTTACTATCTTATAAGTCTACTCTTCAGTAAGAGGAGAAATTTAAACTATCTGGATATGTCTAAAATGAATGCCTTTAAAGGTAAAGCATGACATTTTAAAAATTCAAATTCTCTACGGTACTTGAGAAATTGAAGTGGCTATTTTTGCAGAGTCCCCATTTGCAAGAATTAGTGAATTGTCTTCTGAGAGGTAATCATTTAAGGTTGCTTCACTTGATCATCTTTTTTCATATGATGATTACAAATATGCTAGTTTGCTTTTGTGAAATCTCTACTGCAAATCAGCTCTTACTATTAGAGATTCCTTATTGGGACAGTTGACCAAAGCCTCACTAAAAGCTAATTTGTGCTGAAGTTTTTCCAATCAGACAAAACAATAGTTAGCAGGATTTTAATCATGCATGGGATTTTCATTCATAGACGATGTGATATTTTAATTTTAATTTGGAAATCAATACATGAATGAAAAAGCACTATTAGCATATTTCAGTGATGTACTTTTATATCAGTCATTATTTCAATAAGCTCTTCCATGTACAAGCTAATCTTAAATCTGAGAAGAGGCAGATTCCAAAGGGATTCCCCCAAAAGTAGTGATTATAAAGTAGATTAAATTTTATTACAGGGAATGTATTACATAAGCAAAATAACTTTTCTTTCTTGGATAAGATTTGATGTTTTTATCTTGTTTTTATGTTTTACTTAACTAAAATTTGCAATACTGGCTTGGTAAAGCATGCATAAAATTATTCTATGTGTGTGGTAATTGGTCATTGTTTGTTTTTTAATAAAAGGGCATATTTACATCACATTTTGATAAAAATTAGATAAAAATACAAAATATGAAATCTAAAATATTGTAAGTATATGTCTAGTTTACAGATATATTTTTTCTGCTTCATTTGTCACAGCCAGGAAATCAGCAAAGCTCCATTATAGGCTCTGTTTTGGCACTTCATCACTATATGTTGGATAGTTTGTTTTTTGGCCCTGCAGTAACCATTCAGTAATGGTATTTTGCTTCAGATATGGAGAGCATCTGCACATCTACTGTGTTTCCTTAGTCTTATTTTCTTTTAAGCTTGAAAATAAACACTCAGGCTTACTTTCAGGGAGATTTTTTTTTTTTTTGATGTGCAAGAGGCAAGTGCGGTCACCTGATGGTGACTCGGAGCCTTAATTGTGGCCTGCGGATTAGCTGAGCCAGTAAGCCTCTTGTTCTGTATCTCTGGGCACCTGGAGGTGTTTCCAGCACACTCCTGCTAGCTTCCACCCTGTCCGTGGTGCCAAGCAACCTCGCAACCAAGGGCCCCTCTCTCCCGCAGCTCACCTTATGGCTCTGGAGTGGGTGGTGGCCACGGTTTGCACTCCATCAGGCCTGGAGCTTGGGTCTTGATCAAGCTGCTGCTTTGATGAGGCAGAAAGCTGTGTGGTGCATCGGAATCAGCTCCCCCCGCCTCTCCCTGGCTGCTGGGCCTGCTGCACCTGCTGCTGCTGGCTTCATCACCCTCCTGGCTGGACTGCACTCAGCAGCCCTACTAAGTTGCTCCTGCCTAGCATGGGGTCCTGGCAGGCCCAGATCTCTGGAGCACGTCCCCTGCCAGAGCTCCCTTTGCCAGTGGTTGCACTGCCCTATGCGAGCTCCATGCAGTGAGATGGAGAAAGGGGGAGATTGCTCCTTCCTCCTTTGCATCCCAAAACCATGTCTTCCCTGACCACCAAGCCCCCAGCTTGCAGCCCACTTGCTGGAGCAAGACGCGCAACTCAATGTTACCTGCAGAGGCCTCCCAGTGCAATGCTCTGCCTCAGCTTGGGAGCAAACCTCTGCCTTCCCTGCGCAGGATTGCAAGGCTGAAGACTTTGGATGGAGCCTTTTTGGGATGTGCATCTGTGCTAGTCTCAAAGGACGAGCGGCAGGAAAATCCCTCCCCCCCCCATTTTTTTGTTGATTACACATCCCAGGGAAGGCAGAGATTTGCTCCCAAGCTGAGGCTGAGCATTGCACTGGGAGGCAACGTAGCAGCAACCTGACCAAGACCCGAGCTCCAGGTCTGGTGGAACACAAACCGTGGTCGCCGCCTGCTCTAGAGCCAGAAGGTGAGCTGCGGAAGAGAGGGGCCCTTGGCTGCGAGATTACCTGGCGTCATGGGCAGAGCTGGGGCTGGCAAGAGTGCAGTGGAAACACCTCCAGGTGCCCAGAGAGACAGAATGAGAGGCAGCTCCTGGCCCTCACTGGCTCAGCTGATACATTTCTGTTCTACGTTTTAAAAATCTTGTGAAAAATACTGCTAAAGTTTGTGTTTAATTGGAATTCCAATGCTTTTGTTATGTTGTTAGTTGTATAATATATAAGAAGTAAGAAACTGCCCACACTATACTTTAAATAATGAGTGAACTGACATTGTAGTAGCCTGCAATTTTCTGTGGTAATGATATATTCAATTATCCATATTTAGCATTTGAAATATAAAAGTAGATGTTTTGTAAAAACTGAGTCACAGGATATGCCCCTACTACATCCTGGTTAATAAAACATTAGCCATCTCTAGAATAAGGAGAAGATCAACACAAAATATTTAAACAAAAAATGTGTGGTAATATTTCTAAATGCCTCCAGACTTATAATTCTTATATTCAGATGTAAATATGGGAGATACATTGTATGAAATAAATTTCATCTAGGTTAATACAGGAAGTTTGCAAATTGATTTATTTTACAGTAGTTATGGAAGACACAGCATTTACTAGAAAACCTGTATTCCAATACCAAGTAATAACTACTGCTAATGAATGCTAAAATTGTTGGATAGTTGTACTTATTTCATATGCTAATAAGAGACGCTGAAGATTTTGCACCCAGAGTCAGTGGTTGGACTCTGCTGGTTCTAGGTGGTTCAGCCAAACCATTTGTTAAATTGCTAGCTCACCCTGCCCCTTTCCCCACTCCTCTGCACCACTATTTATTGCCAATTAATAGTGGTGGGCAGGGCAGAAGGCGGGCGAGCCAGCAATTTAACAAACGGTTCGGGTTTTTTTGTAATTTATTGGCCTTGCAGCACACTGAACCATTTGTTAAATTGCTGGCTCGCCTGCCCCTCACCCCCCCCCCCGCCTCCTACCTGCACGGCACTAGCCTACCCTAGTCCATCCAGCCACTGGGAGAGACGCACGACTTTTCTCTGCCCCGGAACACTGGCTACCCAGGCTGCAGCTGAAGCTCCGCATTGTAATGGGCTCTAGGAGGAGGAGGGGCACCGTCTGCCCTATTGCAAAACTCAGTAAGAGCAACCAGAGCCAGCTGCAGGCACAGCTGGGTGGGCGCACACACAGTGGGGTGCAGGCTTAAGGTGCCACCTCTAAGCTGATGGTGCGGTAGGTGTGCTGCAACCCCCGCCCGGACAGGAGAGGGGAAAGAGATGGAGAGAAAGAGATGAAGGAGAGAAAGAGGGGAGAGAGAAAGAGATGAAGGAGAGAAAGAGAGGGGGGAGAAAAGGAGAGAAAAAGATGAAGGAGACAAAGAGGCAGGGAGAAAGAGAGAGGGAGAGAAAAAGATGAAGGAGAGAAAGGGGGAGAAAGAGAGATGAAGGAGAGAAAGAGAGGGGGGAGAAAGAGATGGAGAGAAAGAGAGGGGGGAGAAAGAAATGGAGAGAAAGAGAGATGAAGGAGAGAAAGAAAGAGATGGGAGAGATGAAAGAGACACACACAGATACCTGTTTAAAAGAAAATACTGGGAGCCACAAAACCTGGGTGGGAGTAAGTGATATGGAGTTGGCAATGCTTACCCAGGTTTAAGGTTGTGTTTAAGTGTTTCCATGTGTTTAAGGTTGAGTGTTTAAAGTTGCAGACCCTGACCTACCCCATCTGATTGCTTCACCCTGCAGCCAGCCCTGTAGGCCTGCACCCGCCTCCCACTAGGCAGCAGCAGCCTACCTATCCTGGTTGTATCACCTTGCCCTGCAGCCGGCCTGAACTCCCTCCTCGGACTGCTTCTGACTGCTCCAGCAGGTCATTTTTATTTAATTAATTTAAATAAAATAAGTTTTGTGCATGCCCAAGATGGCGGCCGCATCCAGGATGCCGTAAGGAGATGGGCTTTGGCTGGCTGTTTTAGAGGGTCTGCGGGGGTTGCAGACCATCGGCAACCCCCCGCCCAGCCAGCGGAACATATGGCCATCACGCTGGTAGGCTTGTAGCCCCCAGCGTGTCCTCCGGAGGTTCCCGCCGATCAGGAGAGGCGAGAGGTGCCGCAGTAGATGGCGGCGTGGGAGATGGCGGGGAGTGGTGAGATGGCATTTAGCTGCCGCAGCGAAGGTGGACGGCTGCTGGGACCGCAGGCCCATGAGTTTTCGCCTGGCTGGGGAATTGCTGGAGCCATTGGCTGCATTGGTCGCTGGGGCGGCCTGTGTGCCGGACTACAGGTGCCCTGGTGGTAGGAGAGCGCCTGGAGATGGGCGAAGATCCCGGCATGGAGGCAGTTTGTATTCTGGTGGCGACGCTGACGCTGACGGCTCCAGCGGGGCCCCAGCTGGCTAGCGGGCTAGCGGATTTGCTGGAGGCTGGTGGGGGTTTTATCCTTGGGGGGGTCCCGCCAGGAGGTGAAGACCCAAATGGGTCCAACTGGGTTGCCCCCCTATGGCTATTGTTGGTGGTGAGGGTTCCTTCCACCGACAGAATGGACTTACAATCTGGGCCCCCCCTATACCCTGATGGAGCCGTCCCCCCTCCCCCCCACCCCACCTGTCCTCCGTTGGCCCTCAAACTATCTTCACTCCCCCCGCTATCTGCCCGCTAATCTCCGGAGCTGTTTTTCGAACCTGGTTCCATTTATCATCTCGCTGGCTGGCTATATGGAGAACAGGGCAGTTCACGGGAGGACTTATGGAGCCGGTTCTCTACTGCTACCTACCCTGAGGGGGTGCCACACCTTGCAGGACGAATTTGGCCGGGCCACTATGAAGGAGTGGCCTTGGACTTTCCAACTCACCTGACTTTTATGGTGGACCACTGTGAGAGGGTGGTCTGGACATTCCCTCAGCTGGACAGAACGCAGAGACTCCTAGCCGCTACCGTGAGAGGGTAGCGGTGATTCTCCTGATTGACCTGGCTCTGCTTCTGGATATTTTGAACTATTATTGTGGACCCGAGCCATGCCTTACCGTCTTCTTTGTTTATATTCATGTTGGATGTACTCTAGGTCTATGCTTCTTGCCCTGCGAGATTCTCCCCTCTCGCAGGCTTGACCTTCTATACTATCAAGGGCCTACCTTAATGATGGGTTTTGGGACCCCGAGAGGTGGCATGTTGCAAAACGGGGATTGAGGGGTTTTTAAAGATCTTTTTTAATTAGAGTTTTAAGGGGCTCCGGGGTGGGGGAGGGAGCGGGTTTGGGGGAGAACCTGCGGGGGAGAGGGACAGGTCCGGCAGTTTGTGGTGCCATAGGAGGTGTAGACTCTGGAGGCAAGAGGGCTCCTACAGAGCCCTCTGTTGAGGGCTGTGCTATAAATACGCTGTGTGGGAGGGACAGATATGGCGAGAGCAGGGGACCATATCATGTGGCGGGGGCACACACTCGCTGTCTTCGAACGATTGCGTGCCCCAGTCACCCAGGCTATTCCTGTTCCCCAGGTTATTCAGAGTCTCAGGACCCGAGGCTCTGGCTGTTGTTATGCAATGTGAGGTCCGTGGTAAATAAGGCCCCCCTCATATGTGACCTTCTTCAAGAGGGGGGTGCAGACCTGGCTGGTATTACAGAGACCTGGTTGGGCCACGAGGGTGGGGTTCCCCTCGTGGAGATGTGCCCACCAGGTTTCCTTGCATTCCATCAGCCGAGAGCTCAGGGTAGGGGTGGGGGAGTAGTGGTCATTATTAAGGAAGGTTTGGATCTGAGGGAGGCCACTGTACCTCAGATAGCTGGGTATGAGTCCATCTTTGTGAGGTGGGGTCATGGTGGGCAGATGGGTCTGTTAGTCACATACCTGGCTTCCTGCCACGTGGCAACGACCCTGCCCGAGCTTCTCAATGTTGTAGCCGAGGTGGCGATTGGTACCCCCAGGCTTATGGTCATGGGGGATTTCAATCTGCCATCTATCAGTGAAACATCTGAGATAGCTCGGGAGTTCATGGCTTCCATGACAGCCATGGAATTGACCCATGTAATTCAGGGCCCGACTCACATTGGTGGACACACCCTGGATCTAGTTTTTGTCTCTGGTCAGTGGTTGAGTGGTCTTGACATTGGGGATATAGGTGTTCAACCCTTGTCATGGACTGACCACTTGCTCCTTTGACTTAACTTTCTGACTGCTACACCTCACCGCAGGGAGGCGGAACCTACCAGGTGGTTCCGCCTCAAGTGCCTGATGGATTCTGATAGGTTCCAGATGGAGCTTGGGCCATTTCCTGAGACACTGACACACGACTCAGCTGAGGACCTGGTGGCTGCCTGGGATAGGGCGGCTGGCGGGGCCTTGGACAGTGTCGTGCCTTTGCGGCCTCTGACCCGGCACCGAACTCACTTAGCTCCTTGGTTTACCAAGGAATTGAGGGAGATGAAGTGCCAGAAAAGACACCTGGAGAGCGGTTGGAGGGCCAGTCGCTCTGAATCCGACTTGACACTAGTAAGAGCTCATATTAAGACTTACATAGTGGCGATAAAAGCGGCAAAGTCTAATTATTTTGCCGCTCTTATCACGTCATCAGATAATTGCCCAGCTGCCCTGTTCAGGGTGACCCGCTCCCTCCTCCATTCAGGAGCACAGGAGGATCCCTTGCAGGGACGAGCTGAGGACTTTGTTCAATATCTGGATGATAAAATAACTCAGATTCGGGAAGATTTGGCTGCTGACTGGGTTAGTTCAGACGAGGTGACTGAGGCAGGTCTTGAGAGTGTTATCTGGGCTGAGTTCGATCCTGTGGCTCCTGAGGACGTGGACAGGATTCTGGGAAGACTGAACGCAACACATGTTTATTGGACCCGTGTCCCTCCTGGTTGGTGCTGGCTTCCCGGGAGGTTACACGAAGCTGGCTCCAGGAGATTATTAACGCTTCTTTGAGTGAGGGTGCCCTACCGGCCGCCTTGAAGGAGGCGGTGGTGAGGCCCCTCCTCAAGAAGCCTTCTCTGGATCCAGCTGTTTTGGCAAATTATCGTCCAGTCTCCAACCTTCACTTCCTTGCGAAGGTTGTTGAGAGTGTGGTAGCGTGGCAGCTCCCCCAGTACCTGGATGAAGCTGTCTATTTAGACCCGCTCCGGTCCGGCTTCAGGTCTGGATACAGCACCGAAACGGCACTGGTCGTATTGGTGGATGATCTCTGGAGGGCCCGGGGTAGGGGGTACTCCTCTATCCTGGTTTTGTTAGACCTCTCAGCGGCTTTTGATACCATTGACCATGGTAACATGTTGCGCCGGTTGGAGGGATTGGGGTGGGGGGCACCGTCTTACAGTGGTTCTCCTCCTACCTCTCCGACCGGTCGCAATCCGTGTTGACAGGGGGGGAGCGGTCGACCCCGAGGCGCCTAGTGTGTGGGGTGCCTCAAGGGTCAGTCCTCTCGCCTCTCCTGTTCAACATTTATGTAAAGCTGCTGGGCGAGATCATCCGTGGTTTTGGGGTGGCGTTCCATCAGTACGCTGATGATACTCAGCTGTACATCTCCACCCCAGACCACCCCAACGATGCCGTGGAAGTGATGTCCCAGTGCCTTGAAGCCATGCGGGTCTGGATGGGGAGAAACAGGCTTTGACTCAACCCCTCCAAGACCGAGTGGCTGTGGCTGCCGGCGTCCCGATATAGCCAGCTGACACCATCGCTGGTTATTGGGGGTGAATCATTGGCCCCCACGGAAAGGGTGCGCAACTTGGCATCCTCTTTAGAGGATCACACGACAGCTGTGGCCAGGGGGGCTTTCTATCAGGTTTGCCTGATACACCAGTTGCGGCCCTTTTTAGATCGGGGCTCCCTACGCATAGTCACTCAGGTGCTCGTCACTTCTCGCCTGGACTACTGTAATGCTCTCTACATGGGGCTCCCCTTGGGGTGCACCCGGAGGCTCCAACTGGTGCAAAATGCAGCCACGCGGGGAATTATGGGAGAGATAGGGCGCTCCCACATGACACCTCTCCTGCGAGAGCTGCATTGGCTGCCGGTGGACTACCGGGTGCGTTTCAAGGTGTTGGTAAACCTTTAAAGCGCTCCATGGCTTAGGACCAGGGTACTTATTGGACCGCCTTCTGCCACCAATTGCCTCCCACCGGCCGGTTCGCTCCCACAGAGAGGGCCTCCTCAGGGTGCCGTCAGCCAAACAATGCTGGCTGGTGACCCCCAGGGGGAGAGCCTTCTCTGTGGCAGCTCCCACCCTCTGGAACGATCATCCTCCAGAGTTGAGAACGATCTCCAACCTCCGGACTTTTCGTCGGGCCTTAAAAACATATCTTTTTCAGCTTGCCGGCTTAGCCTGATCCCTGCTAAATGTTTTAGAGTCTTTTAGAGTTTGATATCTATTTTAATATTAATCTGTTTTAATTATCAGCTAAATTTATATTTGTTTTTATAATATTTTAACTTTTGTGTATTGGTTTTTTATTTGGCTGTTCACCACCCTGAGTCCGCAAGGAGAAGGGTGATATATAAATCTAAAGAAAGAAAGAAAGAAAGAAAGAAAGAAAGAAAGAAAGAAAGAAAGAAAGAAAGAAAGAAAGAAAGAAAGAAAGAAAGAAAGAAAGAAAGAAAGAAAGAAAGAATGCTGCAATGGGCATAAATGATGACCGGTCAAAAGTGCGAGGACCTGTCAGAAATCACTTTTTTCAGCACTCTAGGTAATCCCTATGTGCATATGGACTTCTCAGAGGGCTGAAAAAGTTAATTTTGATTGGTCCTTGCACTTTTGACCAGTCCTCACACTTACAACTGTCCTCACATTTTACATTTTGTGCCCTATCTTTTCACTGTGGTGAAGAGAAGTAGTTGTGAAATGAGTGGCACAGTTGTTAAGAATGCTGCAACGGGCATAAATGTGAGGACGGTCATAAGTGCAAGGACTGGTCAAAAGTGCAAGGACCTGTCAGAAATCACTTTTTTCAGCCCTCTGAGTAGTCCCTATGCACATAGCCATGCCCACCATGTCACATGCCCACCAAGCCACACCCCCAACTAAACAATGCCCACAGAACCGGTTATTAAAAAAATTGAATCCCAGCTTCTGCTTGGCGCTGCCGTCGTCGCTGGCTGTCTCTTTGGGACCGCCAGCCCCGCTGCTTGTAAAAAGCCGCCTCTACAGCTGAGAGGCGGCTTGAAAAACTCAATGTTCCTGAGGAATCGGGAGGAGAGCCGGCGAGATCAGGTAGAGCCCCCTGAGAAGCCCCCAGGCTATCTATTTTGTCCTGGGGAGGACTCAGGGTGAAGGCTCCCTTTCCAGCTCGCCGAGGCTCCAGACAGTGGGGGACCTCTGTTTAAACAGCGCTAGACAGCGAGAGCAACACCAGCTAAACAACAGAAGTTTTCAAGCAAAACAGGGTGAAATCCGGATTCTACAAAGCACAAGTACTTTGGCTAGCTCTGTGAATAATTTCTTAAAAGAAGGATTGAAACGGGAGAAAGTGATTTAAAGTAACTTAAAATGGCGACTGGCTCTAATGGAAGAAGGAAAAGTTAAAAGTGAAAGTATTAGAGTCTGCCTGCCTCGAAGCACCTAAATTGCCTAAAGGAACATTTTAACACATAAGAAAATAGAAAAGCTCATTATTCAACTTCTCTCTTTATAAAACTGGGGAGAAAAGGTGGAAAAGGAGGGAAATCCTCTTTTTTGGAAAGGCTAAGACTGTGTAGAGGCATGGCTTCAAAACAAACTAAGCCGGGGGGGGGGCTCCCCCACTCATCAGACAAAGGAAAAGCCAGAAAAGTCACAGATGCAGGCTCAGAGTTATGAACAGGAAACTGGACTTAAGGATTTGAAAGAGTTTATAGCCAAGACCTTGGGAAACTATGCTGAAACAATGGAAAAATCCCAAAAAGAAATTAAGGAGCTGGTACAAGAAAAATATGACAAATTGAATCAAAATATAATTAAAGTAGTTTCTGGTCTTTCAGATGCGGTGGTGGAGATTGAGAAAAAAGTGGGTGAACTTAGCTCAGAAGTTGAATCTAAAATGAAAATAACGGAAGAAAATTTTTTTAATGTGGATGTCAGAACTCAAAGGATTGGAAATGAAGTGACAATGATTCAATTCAGATCTATGGAGTTTGCTATAAGATTGAGAGGATTAAAAGAAAATAACAGAGAAGATCTAAGAGTAGTTTGTGCTGATGCACTTGCTGGGATGTTAAAGGTAGAACCTGATCAAATTTTTAGTAGGATTGACAAGGTTTACAGGGTGAATTCTCGAGTGGCAAGGCAAAGGAATTTGCCTAGAGATGTAGTAGTCTACTTTACTGACAGAAGATTGAGGAATGATATTTTGCAGAAGTCCTTTCTTGCCACTATTCAGGTAGATGGAAACCAGATTGGTGTCTACAAAGAGTTACCACCTAAGATGTTAAGAGATAGAAAGGACTTTGGATTTTTGGTGACTGAATTGAAGAGATGTCAGATCCCATTTAGATGGGATGTCCCAGTTGGCATAATTTTGAGATATGAAGGTGAGAGATATTGTTTAAACACCATTGAAAAAGCGGAACATTTTTATTACCATATTTTTAAAAGGACTGCAACACCCCCACATTCATCTACGGTGTTAACTATAGAGGAAGGTGATAAAGATAAAGAATTTGACAGAGAGACTGAGGAACAGCGTAAGCAGATGGAATTAGAGGCAAACAGAAACTCAAAGAGCAATAGAGGAATCTCAAGGAGCAGTAGGTGGCTTTTCAGATGATCTTTTCATGGACTTTCCAGAGCCTAAAAAAAGGCCACTTAGAAGTACAAGAGAGGTGGCATTGGTCCTTGAACTGTTGAAGCAGGAACCTAAAGATAAATGTATAACTCGAGCATCTGAGAAGCAAATGTTAGAGAAGCAACAGCAGCAGAGGTCCATTACACCATAAGAAGAGAAGCGGGCCAATGGTAAACCACAGAAATCTGAAGCCATGGGAGGAGCTAGACCGAAGATTACTGCTCTGGAACAGGGTCTTCGGCAATTGCTTGATTCACTTCGTGAAACTACAAATGACAGTTAAATTTTTATCTTGGAATGTGAATGGTCTGAATTCTCCACAGAAAAGAAGAAAAATATTTCATTATTTGAGACAATTTAACAATGATGTTGTTTGTTTGCAAGAAACTCATATTAGAACTCAGGATCAAAAATATTTGATAAACTCTAAATTAGGATTACATTTTATATCCTCAAGCCCGGAAAAAAAGAATGGAGTAGTGTTGTATATTTCCAAAAGATTAACAGCTAAAGTTATAGAAACAAATGATTATGGAAGATATATTGCAATTGAACTAAATGTACAGAATGATCCATTTCTGGTGATTGGAATCTACGCTCCCAACCAACAGCAGGAAAATTTTTATAAATTATTATATGCTAAAATATCGCAATGGAATTACAGATCTATTTTGATTATGGGAGATTGGAATGGGGTGATTGACACCAAAATTGACAAAAAGAGCTTGGCGAAATCAGGGGGTAAATTGCCACAGACTTTCTTCGCTATGAAAGAGAATTTGGAACTGAAAGATGTATGGAGAGTTCAGAACCCAAAAGAATTGGACTTTACATTTTTTTCAGATCGACATAGATCTTTTTCTAGGATTGATTTTATTCTGGTTACAGCTGATTTATTTACCAAAACAACAAAGACCAAAACATTTCATAGGACTTTAACGGACCATAGCCCAACATGGATAGAAATAGAAATGGGGAAGAAGGAGAGAAGATCCTGGAGATTGAATGAGAACTTGTTTAGATATGAAAAGAATATAACAGAACTTAAAAAAACATGTGAAGGAATTTTTTCAAATGAATTCGAACAAGGGTACACCCATTGAAATTGTTTGGGATGCGAGCAAGGCATATATGCAAGGTGTACTGATTCATATGAACTCTAAACATAAGTCAAACCAACAAAGGAAAAGAACAGAATCGGAATTAGAAATAAAGAAAAAGGAACAATTACATATTAAAAACCCGCTAGATAAAAAACTACAAGAAACCATAAAACTCTTGAAAGACCAATTTCAAATGCTTATAGCAGAACAAACAGGGACTAATTTACAATTTGCAAAACATAACACATTTTGCAATGCTAATAAACCGGACAGATGGTTGGCCTATACATTGAGAAAACAGCAGTGCTCTCGTATTATTGATACTATTGATTATGGAGGGAAGAAAGTTTTTCAACAAAATTTAATAAAACAAGCCTTTTTAGATTATTATTCTAAATTATACCTTAAAGAAAATATAAAGAATAAGCTTATAGATGAATACCTCAAAGGAACTAGAATTACAAAAATCTCTAGAGACCAAAAGGAAAGAATGAATCAAGGAATAACATCTGAGAAGATTATATTTGCAATTAAACAACTGAAAACAGCAAAAGCTCCAAGGACGGATGGTTTGACAGCAGTGTACTGTAAAACTTTACAAACAGAATTGATTGAATATCTTAAAGACTTATTTTGCAGTATACAACAGGGGGGTAAAATACCCCCTTTGTGGAAAACGGCCTTTATCTCATTGATACCAAAAGAGGATGGTTCTACAAAACCAGAAAACTTTAGACCAATATCTCTCTTGAATACGGATTACAAAATTTTTGCAAAAGTATTAGCCAACTGATTGATGCCAGTTATCCAAGAGTTGATTCATCATGATCAAGCTGGATTTATAGAGGGCAGATACATGAAGGATAATGTAAGGCAACTCATAGATTTATTGGAATATCTTGAGAAAAGTAAACAGATCCCTGCAGTGCTGGTGTTTTTGGATGCGAAAAAGGCCTTTGATTGGGTTAATTGGAATTTTCTATTAAAGACTTTGTCAAAAATGAACTTTGGGGACCAGTTTGTCTAGGCGATATCAGCAATTTATCAAGAGCAAACAGCACAAATTATTATTAATGGGAGTTTAACAACAAATTTTAATATACAAAAAGGAACAAGACAAGGATGTCTGTTATCCCCACTACTGTTTATTTTAACTTTAGAAGTCTTGTTGAACTCAATACGGGATTCGAATACTTTGAATGGAATAGTTATAAGGCAAAAGGATTACAGAACAAGGGCATTTGCAGACGATCTGGTGGTTACCCTAACACGACCTTTGGAATCAATCATCCAGATGAAATATTATAGAAGCATATGGCTCAGTATCAGGATTTAGATTGAATCAGAAAAAAACCAAGATGATAGTTAAAAATATGTTGGAAGGTCAAAAGAAGGAACTCGAAAGGGTGGCAGGCTTTGAAATAGTTTCAAAGGTGAAATATCTAGGAATCCAGGTTGCAGATTCCAATATAAAACTTTTTCAAAACAACTATGAAGTGTTGTGGCGAAAGATACAAAAAGATCTGGAAATTTGGAAAAAACTGCAACTATCTCTACTTGGCAGAATAGCAGCAGTTAAGATGAATGTTCTACCTAGATTTTTGTTTTTGTTTCAAATGATTCCGGTGCTTAAAAATGATAAAAATTTGGTTGAGTGACAGAAAGGACTGAACAAATTTATTTGGAATGAGAAAAAGCCAAGAGTAAAACTGAAAATTATACAAGATGTTCGGGAAAGAGGTGGCCTTAAAGTCCCAAACCTATGGTTATATTATGAAGCAGCAGCGCTGACACAAGTGAGTGATTGATTCGGGATGGTAAGGACTGAAATTTTGAATATAGAAGGCCACGATTTGGAATTTGGTTGGCATGCATACTTATTTTATGAAAATAAAGTTGATAATGTATTTAGAAGTCACATACTCAGAAACTCATTGATGAGAGTCTGGAAGAAGCACCAGTCTAAATTGAATTACAAAATACCTTTGTGGTTGGATCTTGGGCACATTATACGGAATATAAAGTCACTCGGGGGGATTTTATACAAAGAGATACTTTTCAATGATGGGGGCAGCTGGAACTTGAAGTCATTAAAAATTCTGTTGGAAGAAGGGATTAATTTAACTTGGTTACAGTATAGTCAACTTCAATCAATATGGAGAGAAGACCAAAAAACTGGTTTAATGTTGTATGAAGAAGATTTGGTGATACAGATAAAACAGAAAGGGCCAATGCATATTAAAAGGGTTTATAATATATTGTTAGAAAGAGATTCTGAAAGCGAATTGGTCAAAATTTTGCAGAACCAGTTATGATGGAAACATGGGAAAAGATATGGGTTCAGAATGTTAAATTTACCCAGGCACAGAATTTGAGGGAAAATTTTCATAAAATGTTTTATAGGTGGCATTTAGATCCTAAGAAACTGTCATGTATGTATCCTAATGTTCAACCAAGATGTTGGAGATGTGATTGTTTAGATGCTACATATTATCATATATGGTGGACTTGCAGAAAAGTGAAAGCTTTTTGGATTAAACTCTGGTGGGTCATGCAAAATGCCCTGAAGAAGAAGCTTCAATTTTCTCCACAATTGTTTTTATTGGGTATAGTTAAGGACTTTTCATTGAGTGAAACAAGACTGATATTATATATGATTACTGCAGCTAGATTATTGATTGGACAATATTGGAAAAAAAGACATTCTACCCACCATTGAAGAATGAACTTCGAAGATGGCTAGTTTTGCAGAAATGGCAAAGATATCATCTTATATAAAAGATAGGACCCAAGAAACTTTTGTTTGGGAATGGAAGAAATGGATAGATTATGCACAGAATAAATACCAAACAAAGAAGTATCAGTTAGCATTTAGCTGAAAAATGTTATGTTATGTGGTACTGAATAATTGGGGGAAATTATGTTTTGGATTTTATTTTGTAAGCATATAGGGGGTAAACTAACTGGAGGTAACTAAGATTTGGATCAAATTGAGACTGATATATTGATCTAGAATGTTATGTAGAATATGTTATCTAGGAAATAGTTTAAATGGGGGGATGAGTAATTGGGGGAAATTATGTTCTGGATTTTATCTTGTAATAAAGGGGATTGATATACGCAGATAATTATTACTTGGATGTTATTTAGAAAATTTTTTATTACTGATAGGGGGTAGATTAGATGTGGGAAATGTTTGATATAATCCTTATTTGGATTTCACCTTTTCAATATCTGTAGATTGTATAAGAACAATAATTTTTGTAAGGGAAGCCAAGGGGGGGTTGGGAGGGGAGGGGGGATAGGGGGTAGGAAGGGAAATTGGGGGGGGGATGGAAAACTTGTATTTGTAAAACTTTTTCAATAAAAAAAAATTGAATCCCACCACTGCCCAGAGTTAAACAGTACATTCAACAAAACTGCCACAGGAACAAGTTGGTTTCAGGAGAAGCAGAGGCACCTAGAATCACATTGTACAAGTACACAATTATTAACAGAAAAGACAAGAGTTCTCCAAAATATTTTTGCTTTATCAGTTATTAAAAATTAAAATTTTTGTTTGTGTAGATCTCTACAAATCATGGATAGCCTTTAAAAGTCATCTCCATCTTGAAGAATTTGAATGCTGATTAGGGAGCGACAATTTAGAACAAAATATGGATTAATTAAGAAAGTAGTTCTTTAGCTCAAAAATCCACAGGTGCGGTGGATACACTCCTGAAATAAGTAATATTTGTTTCTTGGGGAAAATGTGAAAAATCTAAACACTGTACCACAGTGTACAGATATTATAGTGGCAGCTAAAATATGCACTGGCTGTGTGATTAGGAAAGTTGGACCATCAGAAAGGCTGAACAAAGAATAATATGTGATTTTGAACTATGGTGCGAGAGAAAATAGTTGAGGTCACCATGGAGAGCAAGCTGAATGCAATATTGGATTTGCCCCTGTTCTTTTCTGTATCTAGTGTTATTCTCCCTACTGTTCACTTGGACATGGAACCAGGTGTAGGAAACAGAAGCTAAGTAGAATCTGGAGACTTGGATATATGCGTAATACGGAATTATGACTGTACAGAATATTACAATAATCTTATGGGTTGTACAGACTTGCAAAAATAGTTCAAGTTTTGTTTATTTTATCCTTAATCAGGTAAATTCTCAGAGGGATGAAAAAGTTATTTCTGACAGCTCCTCACACTTCTGACCAATCCTTGCACTTACGACTGTCCTTACATTTTAAGTTTTGCACCCTATCGTCTTACCATGGTGAAGAGAACTAGTTGTGAACTACTAGGTGCTAGTAAATGCTTCAGCAATTCATTCTACTATTATAAAAATAAGGAGGTTTATTATTAAATACTTTCCATATACATACATACATACATACATCATACATACATACATACATACATACATACATACATACATATATATATATATATATATATATATATATATATATATATATATATATATGTTTTCTGAGGTTTTTGCAGGTGTTTGTATGTAGGTCTTTGGTTATTTGGGTTTTCTCCCACGTAAAATTGGCAGTGTCTTGGCAACATTTTGACGAAGTCTCATTTGTCATGTTCAGGCTGGTGTGTCAGCTTCTCAGTGCTGACATAGTAAAGAGGGGGTTAAATTCCTGTGAGATTATTAAGAAAGAGAGTGCCGTAGAGTGATTTAGATAATGACCAATAGGATAAGGAAGCAAGCCAGGAAAGGGAGGGATGATGGAGCAGAGGTCATTTCCTGGCTGCATATGAGTCCGTGAAGACGTTGTTCTAACAAATAAAAGGTTTTTTTTCTTGGTTATCAAAATGTGAAAAGCATCTAAATTTCATTCAGACAACTCTAGGGTGACAGACAGCCAGGAAAATGTAATAATGATTTCTAAAACAAAAAGAAATGCTCTCTTCAAAGACTTTTCTTCTAAAAATATTTATGCATTCTTAATCTACTGCATTGGCAGACCTTCTGATGTCGCCCCTAGCAACCTTATCTGAGGCCATGAAGAAAAGTATCTCCACCGGAGGTTTGCCTCAGAAAAAGGAAAAAATTATGATGCCTTTTTGCTGGACTCCAATCAAGTGGCAGGTAAGGGGGGAAGATTCTATGGCTCTCCAAACGGCAGCATAGCCCCCCCCCACACACACACACAAGAAAAAAAAAAGATGAGAGAAGAAAGCTCCAAAATGCACGCAGGACTTCCCTCCCTGCTCAGCAAGCAACCTAGCCCAGCCACGGCATCACTCCCCTGCACCCAAATGGGAGATGATGAAGAAGCCCAAAGGCACCGTGGGCAGGCTCACAGACCCCCGCAATGGGAGGAGAGGCCACTGAGGGTGGAACTACCCCGATTCAGAGGGAAATTTGATGGGGATCCAGACCTGCTAGCTCAATTTCTCGATGCAGCTGAGATTTACATCGAGCGCTACGCACACCTTTCCCCTTTCCCCAGGGCCCTGGTCAGTGCCATCGCAGAAGGTCTGGAGGGAGAAGCAAGGAGCTGGTCAGCGGCTCAGTACAAATACAGGGCCCCCCAATTGCAAGATGCAGATGGTTTCTTACAACTGCTGCGAGCCCGTTTCGAAGAAGGTATGACTGGAACAAGGACCCGGGCACACCACCAAGGCACCATTAAGACTTTCCCCGACTGCAGAAGTTTTTGCCCATCTGACTGAAAATAGGGGGAGCTCCGACGATGCGAATCGACCCCCCGAACTGTATGAGGGCGATGACGATGGTGAAAACGACCCAATGGTGAGCGCACCCATCCACCCTTTTCTTTTCCCCTATGCCTAACAGCCCCAAAAACAGGTACCCAAGGGACTTTTCAAGCCTTAGTAGATTCGGGTTGCACGAGGTGCCTGATTAACATGCCACAGTCCTAAAACTGGGGATCCGGGCTAAAAGGCTCAGCCACCCAATCCGTTTTCAGCAAGTTGATGGATCCCTACTGGGGGGGCGGATGCCACACATTTGACTGAGCCGGTGAAGCTGGAGCTAGCGGATCACTGGGAAATAATTCGGTTCATAATAGCCCCCAAGATGACCAACCCAGCCATACTGGGACTCTCCTGGCTGGACAAGTAGGGCCCCACCATCTGGTGACAAGAAGGGACCCGCAGACTGAGGGTAGCAAGGGGACCCCACCCCCTGCCACCACAACCAGAGAAAACGGCCCCTCCTCCCACCCAGGGGGTCCAACCCCTCCCTCTAGAGGGACAAAAGACGCCTCCAACACAGGTGCCCAACCCACCCTGTAAAGGGACAACAGAGTAACTGCCGGCCACCTCCAGCACCTCCCACGGCCAGAACCACATCCCAAAAGAGTACCAAGACTTGGCAGAAGTATTTAGCGAGACCGAGTGTGACGTACTACCACCCCACCGCGATGCCGATTGCGCTATCGAAATCATCCCTGGTTCGAAACTACCAAAACCTAAATTGTACGCCATGACACCCCGTGAAATGCAAGAACTGCGAAAGTACATAGACAAGAACCTACAAAGGGGTTTTATCGAACCAGCCAAACCACGGGTAGCGGCACCAGTTTTCTTCAGGGAGAAGAAAGACGGCTCCATGCGTCTGGTGGTCGATTTTCACGGGATAAACTGTGTCTCCGTGCACAATTTATACCCCCTCCCCCTCATGAAAGACATGCTAGCTCACTTGGCCAAAGGGAAGGTTTTTACCAAACTAGACCTTCGTGAAGCCTACTACCGCATACGCATCAAGGAAGGAGACGAGTGGAAGACAGCATTTAATTGCCCCCTAGGAAGTTTTCAATTTAAAGTGATGCCTTTCGGACTACAGGGAGCACCGGTGGTGTTCATGCAACTGATAAATGAAGTTTTACATGATCACCTTTATAAGGGGGTCCTCGTCTACCTGGACGACATTCTCATTTACACAGAAACCATAGACGAACACGTACCCCTCGTCCACCAGGTGCTCGAAAAACTGCTGAAAGCGAACCTCTATGTCAAACTGTCAAAATGCGAGTTCCACCAGTCACGGCTAGACTACTTAGGTTACCGAGTGTCCAATGAGGGGATAGAAATGGACCCAGCCAAAGTACAATCGGTCCTTGACTGGCGACCCCCACGCACCTGCAGACAACTGCAAAGCTTCTTGGGGTTCGCGAACTTCTACAGACAATTTACCCCCTCTTTTGCAAAAATTGCCAAACCTCTAACCGACCTCTTAAAAACAGGGAGTCCAGCAACAAAACCTTGCCCAGGACAGCCTCTACAGTGGAGCCCGGCCTGCCTACAAGCCTTCGAAACACTAAAAGAAATGTTTGCAAAAGAACCGGTCTTGAAACATCCTGACCCCAACCAGTCTTTCATCATCCAAACAGATGCCAGCGACGTGGCAATGGGAGTGGTTCTACTCCAAAAGAACAGCCAAGGGAATCTTCAGCCCTGTGCTTACACATCCCGCAAACTCACCGACACAGAGAGACGATGGGCAGCATGGGAAAAGGAAGCATTTGCATTGAGGTGGGCGCTGTTAATGTGGTGACATCTGCTGGAAGGAAGCCAAACACCGTTTGAAGTTTGGACTGACCATAAAAATTTGGAGGCCCTCAAAACTCTAAGGGAGTTATCACACAGACAGGTCCAGTGGGCCCAATACTTCAATCGTTTCAATTTTGAGCTGAAGCACATCCCAGGGGGGAAAAACTTTCTGGCCAATGCCCTCTCCCGAATGCCTCAATACAACAGTGAACGAGAGCAGGTGGTGAATGCCATCATCCCCTCGCCTCAAGGAGTGGGTCAAGTAACCACCAGACGCCAGCATCGCGACCAGCAGGGCCAACCAGCGGGTGACCTGATGACACGGCTCAAAACAGAGACATTGGCGGACCCCTGGTTCTGAGACAATCAGCATCTCTTGACAAGGAGGAACGACGTAGCATGGAAAGGGACGAAACTTTACGTCCCAGAAACTCTACGCACCCTAGTCCTCAAAAGGAGCCACGATGTTAGACCAGCAGGCCATTTCGGTTTTCTAAAGACTCTGCACTTAGTACGAAGACAATTTTGGTGGCCTCACATGAGGAAAGACGTGGACAGCTATGTGAAGAGCTGCACCATCTGTGCCACGATGAAAACCCGACCAGGAAAACCTCCTGGGTTACTGCAGCCAGTAGCTGAACCGACAAGACCATGGGAGGAGATTGCAATGGACTTTATAGTAGAGCTGCCGAAGAGTGGCGGAAACACAGTGATCTGGACCGTAATAGACTTATTCTCCAAACAGGCACATTTCATACCCTGTAGTGGGCTACCCTCAGCCCGCCAATTGGCAAAGCTGTTTGTGAAACACATCTACCGCTTGCATGGAGTACCCAGAAGAATCATCTCCGACTGAGGTGTCCAGTTCACAGCGAAATTTTGGAGGGAATTCCTACGATCCATAGGATCATCCCAAGGTCTCAGCTCAGCATTTCACCCGAGCACCAATGGCGGGGTGGAGAGACTGAATGCCATGATAGAGCAGTACTTGAGGTGCTATGTAGATTACCAACAGTCGAACTGGGCGGACCTCCTATCTTTTGCGGAGGTTGCGTACAACAATGCTGTTCACAGTAGTACAGGACTAACCCCATTCAAGGTAGTGAGCGGTATGGATTTTGTCCCCATGCCAGAATATCCCAGGGAACACCCTTCTTCAGTCAGTTTGAACGATTGGATGGCGATGCTAAGAGAATCCTGGGAGAACCTCAAAAAGGCATTAGACAAGGCGGCACAGGCTTATAAGAAGCAAGCAGATAAGCACCGAGCCCCTCAAAGACCATTCTGAGTAGGAGAGAAGATCTACCTCTCCACCAAGTACTTGAGACTCAAACTCCCAACTAGGAAATTGGGCCCGAAACTTATAGGACCATTTCCTATAGTAAAAATAATCAACCCGGTCACGGTACAATTGCAGTTGCCCCGGTTACTAGGAAGGATACACCCCGTTTTTCACAGTAGTCTTCTGAAGCCTGTGGTGGGGTCAACTTTAAGGCTGGTGCCACGTGATCCCCCAGGGTCCTTGATCATTGGGGGCCAAACTCATTATGAAGTACAGCGAATTCTCGATTCGAGGTGGCACAGAGGCCGCCTCCAATACTTAATTAAGTGGAAGGGTTACCCATCATCAGAAGCATCATGGGTGAAGAGCACGAACATTCAAGCTGACCGCCTTATAGCTAAATTCCATGCAGATCATCCAGACAGGCCGGGAGGGGGTGGGACACAGTCCCAGACGGGGTAATGGTATTAGACCTGTTGTTTTATCTTCTGCAAGTTTTGCTGAAGAATGAAGGGAGAGGGGCCGGATGTCAGCTTCTCAGTGCTGACATAGTAAAGAGGGGGTTAAATTCCTGTGAGATTATTAAGAGAGAGAGTGCCGTAGAGTGATTTAGATAATGACCAATAGGATAAGGAAGCAAGCCAGGAAAGGGAGGGATGATGGAGCAGAGGTCATTTCCTGGCTGCATATGAGTCCGTGAAGACGTTGTTCTAACAAATAAAAGTTCTTTCTTTCTTATTATCAAAATGTGAAAAGCATCTAAATTTCGTTCAGACAACTCTAGCGTGACATGTTCATGTTCAGGCTGGTGTTTTCGGTTTCAGGCTTCTGCGATGTGTGATCGCAGCTGTTTCTTCCTTTTAACTGCCAGTGGGGGTGTGAACTGATTGGGTGGGAGCTTGGCTGTGTTCTGATTGAGTGGAGGTGTGTTCTGATTGGTTGGGGGCTTGGCTGTGCTCTGATTGGATGGGGGGGTCCCATCCAATCAGCCCCCAATCCAAGACAGAGAACAAGAAAATGGCAAAGCCCTTCTCCCATACATAAAAAACACCACAGACAGAATCAGCAAGATCCTCCACAAACAAAACATCAAGACAGCATTCTGCACAAACTGAAAAATATCCACCATCCTAAGAAACTCCAAAGACAAAATTGAGTTAGAAAATCAAGGAATATATGAAATCCCATGCACTACCTGCCCCACCACATACATTGGACAAACCAACAAAAGAATAAGTGCACGCATTGAAGAACACAAGAACTCAGTCAGAAAAAAGGAACCAACGTCTTCCCTGGTCCAACACTTTAAAGCCACAGGACATGAAATTGACTTTAAAAAGACCAGAACTATCGCCAAAACTGAACACTTTAACAACAGAATAATCAGAGAAGCCACCGAGATAGAAAAATGCCCACACAGCATGAACAAACGAGATGATACCTCCCGCCTACCAGCCATTTGGAAACCCGCCCTTATTGACAAACGAGTCCCTAATATGATGAATGACACCAGACCCACACTCACAAGAGCCACACAGGATGTCACCACCACACATCCATGCAGAAAGCAGACTCAAACCCACACTGATAATGAGGCACGACCAAGGACCAGAAGCCAGACCGCAGCTGCATCATTAGCCACTTTAAACCCCTCCAATCCATACATGAAACAGACTGACACCCACCATGAAGAGCTCTCACGGCCACAAACACGAAGCCAAACAACAACAACAACACAGCTCACCAGCTCAAATCCCCCTGCAACTCAGACTAATCCGAGCACAACCAAGCCCCCACCCAAACAGAACACACCCCCAGCCAATCAGAACACAACCAACCCCCCATCCAATCAGAACACAGCCAAGCTCACACTCAATCAACTCACACCCCCACTAGCAGTTAAAAGGAAGAGACAGCTACGATCTCACATTGCTCCTGGAAGCACAAAGCCGAGACCACCAGCCTGAAGATGACAAATGAGACTTCATCGAAACGTCGCCAAGACACTTCCAATTTTATGTGGGAGAAGACCCGAATAACCAAAGATGTACATACAAACACCCGAATAACCAAAGACCTACATACAAACTATAACTATAACTGTCAGTGTTCCAATGCTGACATAGAAGCAATGAGGAAAAAGTTTGACATTTCACCTAGAAAAGCTTTCAGTGAATTCAGTCTCTTGGGAGATGTATGGGAGGGGTGACATTCCTGTGTGCTGAAGAGACAGATAAGAGAGAGTGATCTGGAAGACAGCCAATGGGGAGCAGTGAATGGGGAAGGAATAGGAGGGGTTTTGTATAGAGGGGCCAGTACTGTCTGCATGGTTGTCGGGCACGGCTGCATTGCTCAATAAAGAGAATATTTCCTAAAGTTTGATGCTTGGAAATTAACTTTATTTTGAGGATGAAACCGAAACTTTGACAGACAGACAGTACTGATTTTTTTTTCCTTTCCCTCTCCGAGGCAATCTGGCCAGCCTCCAGAGCTCTGGTTCTTTGCCAGAAGTCTGGACACAGTGGAAAGAGAGCCCGGAAACCATGGCTGAAAGCAAACTCTCCACTGAAAATTGACTTCAGGCATCTGCACTAGAAGCAAACGTGGATGCAAAGGAGGCTCAATCCCTCCCTCCTCCAGTAAAGCTGCCAGCCGAGAAGAAGAAAAATGAACCTTTGTGGGCTTTGCCAAAGTCGGCTGAAATGGAATTCCCTTTTCCAGGCGGGAAAGGTAAGAGCAAGCCTCTAAGTGAATTAGCGAGGGTGGATTGGATGTGGGACTGGCAGCAGGCCAGACAGCCGAAAGCTTCAAAGCAGCCACTCGAAAGCTCCATAGATAAGTTGAAGGAAGTGTTTGACCGTCCTGTCCGACTGGGGGAGGAGTCGTCCTGCAGGCCCAAGGAGAGGGGGAGGCCAGCCCAGCCCACTGAACTGAGTCACCATAGACAGGAGCGCAGTCCTCCCCCTCCCACACCAGAAGGAGAGATAGCCCCGGCAGGCATCCATGGATTCCCCCTCCCCCCAGCAAGCCCACCAGCCTGCGTAGGGCATCACCCCCCCCCCGAAGGAGAGATGATGAAGAATTCCAATGACATTATGGGCAGGCTCAGAAAGGCCCGCAATGGGAGGAGGGGCCACTGAGGGCGGAGCCACCCCAGTTTAGAGGGAAATTTGATGGGAATCCAGACCAGCTAGCGCAATTCCTTGATGTGGCTGAGATTTACATCGAGCGCTACACACACCTTTACCTGTTCCCCAGGGCCCTAGTCAGTGCCATCGCAGAAGGCCTGGAGGGAGAGGCAAGGAGCTGGTCAGGGGCCCTGTACAAAAACAGGGCCGCCCAACAACAAGATGAAGATGGCTTCTTACAACTGCTGCGAGCCCGTTTTGAAGAAACAGGGGAGGACCCCTATGTAGAAGATGAGCTTAGAAACCTAATGCAGAGGGGAAAGCCCATGCAAGAGCACATCCATGAGTTCAGGAAAGTTGTTGGGACTTTACCTCCTTTGCCGGAACGACTGCTCATGTACTTCTTTAGAACGAGCTTAGATAAACAAATCACCCAAGTGACCGCTTATCATGATATTCCGAAGCGACTCACTGACTGGTTCCGGATAGCGACACAAGTCGAGAGAGGGCTAAGGGCCAACAACATGCTAAAGCAACCACAGGCAAAGGAGAAAGCCCAGCTGGACCAGGAACCGTCTACCAGACGAGGAACTACAGCACAACGGGCCACCCAGAGACTACCCGCCACCTGGAGCCTGCTGAGATGCTACAGATGTGGAGGAGTTGGCCATTTGGCAGCGATGTGTGGAACCCCAGGACCGAGACCAGAGCCAACGGGCAAGTCATGGCCAGAATGAGGACCCAGGCACGCCACCAACACACCACGAAGCCCCCCCCCCAGTTTAGAAGTCTTTGCCCACTTGACCAAAGCAAGGGAGAACCCAGATGATGCGAATCAGCCTCCCGAACCGTATGAAAGCGATGACGATGGAGAAGACGACCCAAAGGTGAGTGGATCCATCCACCCTTTCCTATTCCCTGTACGTCTAATGGCCCCAAAAACAGGGACCCAAGGGGTTTTCTAAGCCCTAATAGATTCAGCCTGCACGAGGTGCCTGATCAACTTACCCACGGTCCAAAAACTGGGAATACGAGCAAAAAAACTCAGCCACCCGATCCGATTTGAGCAAGTTGATGGATCCTTAGTAGCGGGGGCACAGGCCACACATTTAACCAAGCCAGTGAAACTGGAGCTAGCAGATCACTGGGAGATGATTCGTTTTATAATAGCCCCCAAGATGACTAACCCAGTCATACTGGGACTCTCCTGGCTAGACAAGTGGGGACCAACTATATGGTGGCAGGAGGGGGCCCGCAGACTGAGAATAGCAAAGGGGCCTCACCCCCTGCCACCCCAGCCAGAGAGGACGCCTCTCACACAGAGGCCCCAGCCCCTCCCACCAGGACGACAAAAAACGCCCTCAACCCCAGCGCCCCTGATCAAGAGTACAGCTAAACAACTGACAGCCTCATCCGACAGCCCCCATGACACAAAGCAGATCCCAAAAGAATATCAAGACCTTGCAGAAGTATTTAGCGAGACCGAGTGTAATATTCTACCACCCCACCGCGGGACCGATTGCGCCATCGAAATCATCCCTGGGGTGAAACTACCTAAACCTAAGTTGTATGCTATGACACCCCAGGAAATGCAAGAAATGCGAAAATACATAGACATGAACCTACAAAGGGGTTTCATTGAGCCAGCCAAACCCCGAATAGCGGCACCAGTCTTCTTCAGAGAGAAGAAAGACGGCTCCATGCGTTTAGTAGTTGACTTTCGAGGTATCAACGATGTCTGCGTACGCAATTTATATCCCCTTCCTCTCATGAAACACATTTTAGCTCACCTGGCCAAAGGAAAGGTTTTCACCAAACTAGACCTCCGCGAAGCATACTACCGGATACGCATCAGGGAAGGAGACGAGTGGAAGACAGTATTCAACTGCCCCTTAGGAAGCTTCCAATTTAAGGTAATGCCTTTTGGACTACAGGGGGCGCTGGCGGTATTCATGCAACTTATAAATGAGTTGCTTCACGACCACCTTTACAAGGGGGTCCTCATCTACCTGGATGAAATTCTCATTTACACGGAAACCATAGACGAACACATACCCCTCATCCGCAAAGTGCTCGAGAAACTGCTGAAGGCAGACCTTTATGTCAAACTGTCAAAATGCGAGTTCCACCAGTCACGGCTAGACTACTTAGGCTACCGAGTGTCCAATGAGGGGATAGAAATGGACCCAGCCAAAGTACAATCAGTCCTTGACTGGCGACCCCCACGCACCCACCGACAACTGCAAAGCTTCTTGGGGTTCGCGAACTTCTACAGACAATTTATCCCCTCTTTTGCAAAAATTGCCAAACCTCTAACCGACCTCTTAAAAACAGGGAGTCCAGCAACAAAATCTCACCCAGGACAGCCTCTACAGTGGGACCCAGCCTGCCAACACGCATTTGAGACACTAAAAGAAATGTTTGCAAAAGAACCGATCTTAAAGCACCCCAACCCCGAACACCCTTTGTCATCCAAGCCGGTGCCAGCGACATGGCAGTGGGGGCGGTCCTACTCCAAAAAAAAAAAAAAAACAGCCAAGGGAACTTACAACCCTGTGCCTACACATCCCGCAAACTCACCGACACAGAGAGACGATGGGCAGCATGGGAAAAGGAAGCGTTCGCATTGAGGTGGGCGCTGTTAACGTGGTGACATCTGCTGGAAGGAAGCCAAACACCGTTTGAAGTTTGGACTGACCATAAAAATTTGGAGGCCCTCAAAACTCTAAGGGAGTTATCACCCAGACAGGTCCAGTGGGCCCAATACTTCAATCGTTTCAATTTCGAGCTGAAGCACATCCCAGGGGGGGAAAACTTTCTGGCCAACGCCCTCTCCCGAATGCCTCAATACAACAGTGAACGAGAGCAGGTGGTGAATGCCATCATCCCCTCTACCCAAGGAGCGGGCTAGGTAACTAACTACCAGATGGCAGCATCATGATCAGCAGGGCCAACCAGCGAGTGACCTAACGACAAAGCTCAAGGCAGAAACATTGACGGACCCTGGTTCCGAGACAATCAACATCTCTTGACAAAAAGGGATGACCTAGACTGGAAAGGAACAAAACTTTACATCCCAGAGACGAGACGTACCCTGGTCCTTAAGAGGAGCCACGACATTAAGCCAGCGGGACATTTTGGGTTCCTAAAAACTCTGCATTTAGCCCGGAGACAGTTTTGGTGGCCACACATGAGAAAAGACATAGACAGTTATGTAAAAAGTTGTACTATCTGTGCCACAATGAAAACCCGACCAGGAAGACCCCCCGGACTGCTGCAGCCAGTAGCTGAACTATCAAGGCCATGGAAGGAGATTGCTATGGACTTTATAGTCGAACTACCCAGGAGCGGCGGAAACACGGTGATCTGGACTGTAATAGACTTATTTTCCAAACAGGCACATTTCATACCCTGTAGCGAGCTACCCTCAGCCCACCAATTGGCAAAGCTGTTTGTGAAACACATCTACCACCCGCATGGAGTACCCAAAAGAATCATCTCCGACCGAGGTGTCCAGTTCACAGCAAAATTTTGGAGGGAATTCCTACGATCCATAGGATCATCCCAAGGTCTCAGCTCAGCATTTCATCCGAGCATCAATGGGGGGGGGGCGGAGAGACTGAATGCTATGATAGAGCAGTATTTGAGGTGCTGCCAACAGTCGAACCGGGCGGACCTCCTATCTTTTGCTGAGGTCGCATACAACAATGCTGTCCACAGTAGTACAGGACTAGTCCCATTCAAGGTAGTGAGCGGTATGGATTTTGTCCCCATGCCAGAGTATCCCAGGGAACCCCCTTCTTCAGTCAGCTTGAACGATTGGATGGCGATGTTAAGAGAATCCTGGGAGAACATCAAGAAGGCATTAGACAAGGCGGCACAGGCTTATAAGAAGCAAGCAGATAAGCACCGAGCCCCTCAAAGACTGTTCCGAGTAGGAGAGAAGGTCTACCTCTCCACCAAGTATTTGAGACTCAAACTTCTGACTAGGAAATTGGGCCCAAAATTCATAGGACCATTTCCTATAGTAAAAATAATCAACCCGGTCACGGTACAATTGCAGTTGCCCCGCTTACTAGGAAAGATACACCCCGTTTTTCACAGTAGTCTTCTGAAGCCTGTGGTGGGGTCAACTTTAAGGCCGGTGCCATGTGATCCCCCAGGGCCCTTGATCATTGGGGGCCAAACTCACTATGAAGTACAGCGAATTCTCGATTCGAGGTGGCACAGAGGCCGCCTCCAATACTTAGTTAAGTGGAAGGGTTACCCTTTGTCAGAAGCTTCCTGGGTGAAGAGCACCAGCATCCTAGCTGACCGGCTTATAGCTAAGTTCCATGCAGATCACCCGGGCAAGGCGGGAGGGGGTGGAATACCTCCTCAGATGGGGTGACAGCACTAACCCTGTTGTTTCTCTTGCACAGGCCTCGTTGAGAGAATGAAGGGAGAGGGGCCGGATGTCAGTGTTCCAATGCTGACATAGAAGCAATGAGGAAAAAGTTTGACATTTCACCTAGAAAAGCTTTTCAGTGAATTCAGTCTCCTGGGAGATGTATGGGAGGGGTGACATTCCTGTGTGCTGAAGAGACAGATAAGAGAGAGTGATCTGGAAGACAGCCAATGGGGAGCAGTGAATGGGAAAGGAATAGGAGGGGTTTTGTATAGAGGGGCCAGTACTGTCTGCATGGTTGTCGGGCACAGCTGCATCGCTCAATAAAGAGAATATTTCCTAAAGTTTGATGCTTGGAAATTAACTTTATTTTGAGGATGAAACCGAAACTTTGACAATAACTATATAACTTATAGTTATAGTTATAGTTATAGTTATAGTTATAGTTATAGTTATAGTTATAGTTATAGTTATATTTGTTATATATATAAAATTGCTTTTGGAAATATACAACAAAGACACTGGAACAATTTTTCTTGATATTTCTGGAAAAAGCAAAGTTCAACTTTTAACTGAAGAAACTTGTCATCTCTAAATTGTTGCATACATATTACAGAATGCCTTAGTTCTTCAAAAACATTGAAGATCAAGGAAAATAATCTAAATATATTGGTCCCCATTCAGTTAATTCTCTAAGATAAGAACTTTTGAGTACCCCTGCCCTCAGTTATATTGAAATTATGTGAGCAAAACAGAGATTTATATCTTGTCTGAACTGAAAGGATGAACAGAATTTTAACTTGGAAAAAAATTGCATGGCTAATTTCCTCCGATTACAGCAATCTTTACCATCTCTTCTGTGAATGTTCTGTTACAAATGTTCAAGATGAATATGAAAAAGTTTGTCCTGTTCACTTTCCTTTTAACACTTCCTATTAGTGATTTGACATAATCTTATATTCTAGTAGTAAGAATCCTGCAACTATTAGGGAGTTTGAAATTAAAATGACTACATTTTATGGCATTGTTGTAAAATAAGTGTAATGGCATAACTTTTCAGCAATCCATGGCTATATATGTATTTATGTATCTACAGTATGTATGCATTTAGTTATTGGAACTCTCATACATCTTTTGATTTGACTCCTTTCCTTTTTTGTTTTCCTCTACTAAATAGACCCGCATGGTGGGTTGTATGGAGAATGAGTGAGTAGCTTAGTCACCCAATGAATTTCTAAAGCTAAGAAAGACAAAGATCAGGGTTTCTCAGTGCCCACCTAACACTTTAATCATTACATTGCATGGGCTTTTTCATGCTTTATTGTAGTAGAATATTCATACGAGAGGCAGATGTGAATTGTATTAGCAATATAGCTAAAATACTTTTGCCATGTCATGAATATTATGTGTGAGACTTGCTGTATTTAAGGCATACCTGAATTCTCATTTTTTTCCCACTATGCAGTGAATTTGAAAGACTTTCTCCTAACAAATAAATCTAAAGTTAATGTTTTCTAATTATGAATACTGAATGCATATTTCATTGATGTCATCATTATGTTACTTTGTTGTGTAAAATGTTTTAATGTGAGGACAAAAGTATTTTGTAAAAGATTTAGACTCTTTTGGAACTTGTGCAAGTTCAGCATCTCTTGGTTATTCTTTAGGAAGCCAGTCTTTCTTGGACTGTAGCACAAGCCTGGGATGGAAAACTTTCTTACTTTAAGGAATGGATTTATAATACAATTCCTAAAGAACCATGCTCCTTATGGGAGCATAAGATAGAATTCTTGAAATACATGAAATAAAATGAAAGCCTATTCTGTTATTCCAGAATGCAAGACATGAAATAATTGATTTAAGTTAAAGAAGCAAATTCTGATTGAATGTTAAGAAAAAGCATTAAAAATCATTACCCAAACACATGGACTTCCAGAGCAGTTCAGAGCCTGGACTGCCAAGCAGTTGCCAGAGAACCATCAGTTTGGGAAATTTTAATTTGATTCTAATTTTATGGTTAGGTATGTATGTAACTGCCAAGTGGATACAAGAATAATAGATGTCCTAATCCCACTCAGATGGGATCTTTTGCCCTCAGCTGCAGGAAATTATATTACATATTTGCCTACAGTGTATGAAAATCATATTTAACTCCGATATTCAGGTAGGTAGTTAAAAACTTTATAAGAATTACATACACACGTTTTCAATAGTAAGTCCGCACTCTCCCTCCCTCGGATGTGACTGCCAACAAATAATTTTAGAATTCTTTTTTCTGCCAGAGTTTTCAAGAGATTGACCTTTGAGTTGATTGACCTTCTGCATCATTAGAAAACTTTATTATTGTCTTACAATTTTGCCTTACTCTCTTTAATCTTCTCTTCATTCTTTATTAAATTTCTGAGAGGTTTTTGCCAAAACAATTTATCTCTCTATCTGAAAGAGGGAAGAGGGGGGATTTTCTTTTTTTTATGTCTGCACTTACCTTTTTTCATTTCTCCTGTCATGGGCTTATTGTGTTCAGCCTTATGGCATAAGGTCTCCTTTATGAATTATTAAAGGATGATTAATATACTGAATGTATGGGAGAATATTTGATAAAAAAATAAATACAGGTTGTCCTCAAATTACAGCCACAACTGAGCCCAGAATTTCTGTTGCTAAGTGTGAGACTGTTGTTAAGAGAATTTTGCATATTTTATAACTTTTCTAGCCATAGTTATTAACTAAATGACTGCAGTTATTAAATTAGTAACACAGTTTGTTAAGTGAATCTGGCTTCTCCATTATCAGAAAGTCACAAAAGGTGATCACATGAGCTTGGAACACTGCAACCATCATAAATATGAGATAGTTGCCAAGCATCTGAATTTTGATTACATGCCCATAGGGAATGTTGAAATGGTTGTAAGTATGAAAAACAGTCATAAGTCATTTTTTTCAGTGCTGTTGTAAAAAAAAAGCTTATTATATCAGGTGAAATGGATGGATAAATGAAAATGAGATAAGAATTCAGAGAAACAAATGAGACACATGTATGTTTAGAATAAATATTTTAAGTATAAACCTATTTCTTTATACATACAGTAAAGGATGAAATATAAAAAAAGCATATTGATTTATGATGATTGAGAAAATATGTATCGATACAAGTTGAGACATTCTGAATATGGGTCAGAATTTTATTTGTTAATGTCAATATCAGATTATTAGGGGGAAAACAGACTTGGAAGAAAGATAAAAATTAAAATGAGAATGAAAGAGATTGATTGCAGGAAGAGAAAGTAGAAATCTCACATGTAAAGTATTAGGTTAAGGTAGAACATAAAATGAAATTGGATATAAGAGTGAAATAATACAGGGTCAGCCTAGAGGATCTCTGAAGGGCCCTTTTAACTAATAAATATTAGAAAACAAACTCTGGGCTCAAAAAGTTAAACCGCAGAGTTAACACACTTTCTAGAGTTGGAGAGTTCAAGAAGTCAAACCGCAGAGGTACTATGTTAAAATGCAGAACTAACCCACATGGAGCTTCCTGCTTAAGGAATAAAGGAGGGGGCTAGCTAAAGAGGCAGATCTAAAATACTTCCTTTTTTTGTTACTATAAAGATGCATGTCTTAAACAAGGTCTTTTGTTCAGATTTTAGAATTTATATTAAGCTATCTGAACCTTTTGGCCACAATAAAGCTTTTTCTGATTTTGAAATTCATCTCCTTTATTTTTCTGTGACATTTTGGCAACCGCGGCAGGATTAGAAGCAAGATTTCGCTAAGGGACAGAACGGACCCGTCAGTGCCAGGTGAGACCATCTTGCCAAACTTCAGGCACCACTGAGAGTTTTTCTCTGAAAGGAGGCAGATGGCCCCTCTGGGTACTCGATGCCTCCAACTAACCCAAGAACCTTACAAAATCAGAACAATCTAATAGATAAACACCGGCTGAGAAAGAAAAGGAAAGAAGACACTTGCAGGCAAGTATTGTGGGAATAGTAGACCTACTCCTTGAGAGTAGAAGAGGGAGCCTGATCACCTCCCTGGGTCCGGGAGAACGTTCCTTCCTAACATAACCAGCGTGTCCTAATGAGACACGCCAGTTACATAATGAGTGTGGGTGGTTAAGCCATTACAGTTCCCATTGATGACCATGGAATGTCCGGTGTCTTGGTGGCAGTGTCTTAGAAAATGGGTGGAAAAGAGAGTGTTCCATGAACATCTCTACAATGTATGTTGAAGAATTTTAAGAAAGGTTTTAGTGGGGATTATGAAGACCCGAAGGCCAATCCAGGTGACTTAAAGAAGTCCTGTGAAAATCCCAAAAGCAAACCCCAGGATTTTTAAGAAATTGTGAAGCTGTGAAGCATAGGAGGTGTCCGTAGTCTGTGTTGGGGGCACCGGGTCCTCCCAGATTTCCGTTATAAGAGGGGTCTGAAAATCAGTGGCAGAACTGATGTTGTGTAGCCCGGCTGAACCAAAGTGTAAAATACACATCGAAAAGGGAAACATGGGAAATTGCAGCCTGAGGATAGTAGATACCCCCCTTCAGGAAACTTGTTTGAGGCATGGGACGAGAGGCAGATGCCTGTCCTGGCCAGCCTGAAGAAAAGACAGGAAAACAGATGTAGGAAATGGGCTTTGCTGTGGGATGACACAAGAAAACCAATTTGGCTAAATAAAGGTCCTTAAAAGAAAAGTGAGAAGTTCACAAAAACAATCAGAAAGGATCCCAAACTGCAAATAGACCTGACTAGTCCTTAAAGGAAAAATAATTAGAAGTTGAGAAGCCCCACCATACAGTAAGATGATTCAGATATTGGGGCTGACCAAAAAGATTTATGCTGTTATGTGTGGTAGGAGAAAAGAACTACTGCAGTGTTATAAAGATTCTGATAAATTACCATTCTTAAAGGAACCAGAGAACTCTGAAAGAACTAAGAATAGAGAAGAAAATTGTTATTGTTCTTCCCACCCGGGGTTTAGCAGGTAATAAAAAGAAAAGCCTGTCTAAATGGGAAGACTCAGATAATTGAATTGATTAAATTTGATATGATCCTGTTAAAAATTAATTGTTAAGATCTGTTCATTCCCTAATTCAACTAAAATTTAAGGCGGGAATGACTAGTGTGTATGTCTAAAGTCTTGTGTACCTTCAAGGTAACTGCAACTGCCTGATCTCTAGAGATATGAATTTTAAATTGTTAGAAAAGAATTGGAGGTATTGAGAGGAAGGAAAATATCTCATCCAGTTTGGTCTGGCCATCTAAACAGATGAAGAACATAATTCAACTTTCCTTCTTCTCTATGCTTCAAGATAAACTCGAGTTTATAAGTAAACGTTTTAAGTTCACTAGCTACAATGCTGATGTGTAGTTGCAATCCTTTCAAATTTTGACCACAAACTATCTACCCCCACCCTTTTTCTATTTCTGCAATGCCTTTCCTCACACACAAAGGGGGGAGGGGACCACTGTCTCATGTCTTTAGCCGTGCACGGATGACTCTGATCTGTAAAAGCAGAACTAGAGAGATTAAGGACTCAACTTTTATTCAGTCATGAAGAATTATCAAAAGTGAAAGATTTACAAATGAAAGATTTACAAATAGGACCCAAAATAAATATTGAAAAATCTTAAAGATAATATGACTATGCAAGCTAAACAGCAATTAGATGATTTTAAAAATGAAATGAACAAGAAAAAATAGAAGCTATGCAATTCGAAAATGGCAGCTTAATTAAAAATAATAATAATAAAAATAATAAAATCAGAATCAACTTACATTAGAAATAGCAAGACTAAAAGATTTACCTACAGCAATTAGTATCTCCAAAGAAATGAAATTACCAGAAATGCTTCTGGTAAATAACCTCAAGGAAGAGATAGAAGTTCTTAGACAAATTAATAGCTGAAAATGAAAAAACTTGTACAAGAAGACATCAAACAAAAAGAAGAGATTGATACACAGACACACACACACACAAACTCCTTTTCACTTGCTGAAATAAATTTTAATCATAATTACCAAGAATTCCAAGAAAAATTATACTTCTCTTTTAAAAGTAAAAATTGGATTAGAAGAAAGCAAGGGTAAGAATAAAACTAAACTCCAGGCTTTGATGGAAAAGATTCAACAAGTAGAGTTGTTCACAGTGGCCTCAGAACTCTGTGCTTGTATTTGTTTCTGCCTGCCTTCCTTTAAACAATAAACTAATTTGCTCTCAAGCAAGAAAAAAGGGAAGCTCTGCCTTCCAACAAGCCTTAAAGGGAAAGGCTCCTTTTTTCCTTCCAACAAGTCATTATAAAGACCCACAATCCTACCTGGCAGAACTTGGAACAATTGATGACCTTAATGGTGAAGAGAGAGAGAGAGAGAGATTAAGTAGTGCCATTGGTAAGATTCTAAAACCCACAGAGGGGGAAACCTCCAGACTATAATAGACCAACAGTTTCCAAGAATGAACCCTCCCTTTCTTTCTCTTGGAGCATTGCTGGACATTCTGTTGAGTGAAAATGCATCTCTTCTCTGTGCACAATTTATAAAAAGACTTTGTTTGCATCTAATTGAGAAAAGGTCCCAGGGCAGCATGTTGAATCATCCTTGTAAGTTTTGTGTGTATGTTGTTTTAGACAAGTTGCTTCTCAGCCTAGTGAGCTCAATCTACATTGAAGAAAAGCTGCAAAGGCATTCTGTAAAGAAAGGAAGCCATAGGCCTGGCTGCAGTAGATGAAAGGCCTGAAGACTGAAGTGGACCGGGGTTCAGTCAAGCCCGCCCCTGAATCCTTGGTCTGAATGAAAATAGGGGAAATAATGTAATCTTCTTAGTAGACACAGGGGCATCTAAACAACGCTGCTGGCTCCCTTTTCAAAAATATCCAAGGGGTTAATGGCTTCATAAATCGTCACCCCATGCTGAAAACCCTGAAATGTTCCTTAGATGGAAGAAATATAGATATGCCTGCATGTCCAGTTTCCCTCCTGGTCATGATGTCAAGAAATATGGCTCAAGAAATTCAAATCCCCAATATCTGGCAGGAGTTTGAAGTACCGAAGTTGAAGATAACCCACAGGGATATGCTGCACCCCATGCTGAAGCCTTAGCAGTGCCTGTTCCTCTCAGGCAGAAAAGCTAACCCCGTCCCATTACCATAAGTCAAAGGCAGAGAGCGATGGAAGGAAGCTGTCTGTCCAACTATTAGTAAATTAACCCTTAGGCAGCTAACTACCATTTACACCAGCCATGCGATTCAAGGAGTTTTAGAGGGAAAGGGCTATTTATGGCTGACAAACCCCAGAAATTACAAGCATCAAGCTCTCCTCACTCAGAAACCACGAGTGACCCTGAAACAAACAAATGCTTTAACTCAGCTACTCTTTTGCAAGCATTAGGTCCTGAAATTGAAACAATGTATGCAGGTCAATACAGCAACCAGAATGGAGCAGACCTTCCCAAGCCTGACTGACCAGCCTTACCAGGACTTTAAGAGAAAAGGTGACAAAGGTGTGCCTTGAAAATCACCTTAAGTGAGTAAATGCATTACCACTAATACTTTGATCTGTGTGATGTTCTCCACGTAAAGGAATTAGATTATCTCCTTTTAAAATACTTGAAAATCATATAGGAGACCTAAGCCAGATAGGAACTTAGTGGGTGAATCAGATGGTAGGAGAATTAAATAAGCAAATACAAGAAATCCAACAATATTGTGTGTCCCTTAGCCCACCATTTTTGACCACCTCTAGTTATAATATTCAAATAGTAGTAAGAAATAAATGGGAAAACATGATTGTAAAAATGAAATGAATAATAATTGGAGTAATTGTCTTTGTATTTTTGAAATCTAGACAATGATAAGTTTTGCTTTTTTAATATTTTCTAGAAATGTGAATAAGTATAAACTGTAACAATTGAAATACCTTAATGGTATATGGTGGTGAAAGTAAAAAGGATTAAGTTGTAACCTGGATACCAGCTAGAACAATTCAAAATTTAATTAGGGAAATTGTAATGATTGAAATATTTTAAATTATATTATGATGAAAGAAGAAATGATTAAATTGTGATTTGGAGGATTGTATGGGTAAAACACTGGAAAGAAAAAAGTTTAATGCCTAGGTAGAAGGGCCCGTATACTGTGGTCATGTGTTCCCACTTGCAGTAAAAATGTTGGAATCCAAATCTTGGATTCACTGGACTCGAGTTAAGTCCGCAGTTTAGGAATATTGGGAGGCAGACCAGGACTAGGCCCGACCTCTAGTAGTACCCTTGAAGAAGCACCCCCTATAACTGTCCTACCGGCAATGGGCAGGGAACATACAGGGCAGAAGAGGCCTTACTGGTGTCACACCAGAAGCCGACCCTCCACGTACGGCTGAAGATTTGGAATGGGAAGTCAACATATATAGCCATAGGTACACTATCCCTTATTTTAATAAGCGTGCTTGCTGTTATTGTGATTAGTTGTGATTTGCTGAATACAGTATGCTGGAATCACCTCTTCCCCAAAAAGACAGGTGCTGAATCTAAAATCATAGACTGTGACAGAGAGCAGTACGAAACTCCTGTAGATATTTAAGCCAGGGTGTGAACTCTCTGTGGGGCTGCTCTAGCTCTAGGAATGTGGATGTTGTATTAACAAAGAAGAGGTGGTTCTGTGGGATACCTAAAACTAATATTGCCTTTTCCCAAGTCACATTCTTCCTGATGTGGTGATTTTGTAAATTAAGGGAATTGTGATTGGATAGGTTCTGTGTAGAGGACAATTATGAGTTTCTGTGGCTTTGGCTATTATTGGCAAAGGGCCTAATTAGTAGTTACACACTGAATAGTAGTTCCCAATGTTGTGAGAATGCCCAAGTGACATCCTTGCCCTTGAGAAAGGATATGGGGAAGTTGAGAACCCCAAAAGACAAGGCAAGAATGGGTCACAAGGTATGAACTCTTTGGAACAGGTCTACTCCCACCAATGACGTATCATCAATAGGTGGGGTCAGTACCCTGGACCTAAGCCAACCCCAAGACCTAAAGACAAGCGTCTGACAATCCCAGAACAAAGGGAGAATGGCCCTTGTAACAATTGAGTAAAGGGAACTACATATTAAGAATACTGGAATTGATTTAAAGCCTAGTTAATCAGTCTGACCCTACCCTAAGCCAAAAATGCTGGTTCTGTTTGTCTGCTGGTCCTTCATTTTACAATGTTGTTGCAGTTGAGCCAGATCTTTGGGTCAGGACCAGGGCCACAATAGTCCTTGAAAAAGATATTAAATGGAGAACCAAAGTAGCAGTAGCCAAATTGCAAGGAGACTTTTATAATGCATTCAAAAGGCTGGGAATAAACCATTCCCCATTGTTGCTTCTATAGCTGTTGATGCGGAAATCATAGGGTTACCCTCCTTGGATGTAAAGTGACATCAGGAACCAGATATCCCTGTAGGATCCCTGATGGGAGATCAATGTCCATCAAAAATACACTTGACCCTAGAATGACACTTATAGATGTAAAAACTAACTAGTGGCATTTCTCCTTATGCCCACTATTTATTTCAACAGAAGGTCACTTCTCAATACCACCACATGTCTCCATTAGATCCAACACAAGCTTATGTGTCCTACTTCCCCTTGGAAATGCAAGCTAATGTTCTCTTTTTGAAGGCACAATTCTCAGAGATAAGTAAAAGGACCTTACACTAGAAGTCCCATTGCAGCCACTGGTGGCATGCTAGTGGCAGGGACTTTAGGGGTCTGGGCTAATAAGAAAAACCAATGAACCCATACATTTTCCATGAATATAGCTGTGTATGTAAGGAAAAATGGAGTTTTCTTCTTATGTGGGAAAAATGTGTATTTGTGTTACCTACAAACTGGACTGGAACATGTACATTTCCCCCCAAATAGGTGTTGTCACTAAAGAGCACACTATCCCTGTTGCCCTCATGAGGCATGTTCAAAAAAAAAAAAAAAAAAAGAGGGTGCCACTCTTGGTCCCACTATTAGCAATCCTGGGGACTGCAGCTGGAACAGGTGTAGGTGGAATGTCACACTCCATAACACAGTACAAGCAATTGTCAGAGGAGTTCCAAGAAATTGCAGGGACCTTGGTCAAGGCCCAAGAAAGTGGTTTGTATGTATTCTTGGGAGAAGACTGTTGTTTTTACATGAATAAGTCAGGAGTGGTCAGAGAAATTACCAAAGATTTGCAGGACCGGGCATTCAAAATGGGTCAGAAGTTACAAGCAACAGAAATGTGGTTCTCTTTGTTGTCTGGGCCTGACTGGATTAGACAGATGTTATTCCTGTTGTGACAGGCCTGGCTTTTATTCTTCGTTCAGACAACTAGCTATAAGAGCAGTGAAAGAGATAAGAGTTGAAAAAAATGAGTTGATTTTGATGGAAAGCCTTATAGACTGTAAAATTGACCCTGATCTCTTTGATGAAAATGAAGTTTCTCATCCAGGAACATATGTACAACTCTCAACTGGGTAATTAGAGAAAGTGCTTCAGAGAATAAGATTTGAAAATCACATGTACTACTTGTCTTTCCTTTGCATTACTATGTATCTTATCCTGAACTGATTATGTTATATCAAATGTTATATGCTTATATTGTTGAATTAAGCTCTGTAATAGTTAAGACTTAATTGTAAACAAGTAAAATAGAGCCTTAAAGGGGGGATAAGGTAAACGTAAAATGAAATTGGATATAAGAGTGAAATAATACAGGGTCAGCCTAGGGGATATCTGAAGGGCCCCTTTAACTAGTAAATATAAGAAAACAAATGCTGGGTTCAAAAAGTTAAACTGCAGAATTAACACACTTTCTACAGATGGAGAGTTCAAGAATTCAAACTGCAGAGATACTATGTTAAAATGAAGAACTAACCCACATGGAACTTCTTGCTTAAGGAATAAAGGAGGGGAATAACTAAAGAGGCAGATCTAAAATACTTCCTTTTTTTGTTACTATAAAGATACATGTCTTAAATAAGGTCTTTTGTTCAGATTTTAGAATTTATATTAAGCTATCTGAACCTTTTGGCCAAAATAAAGCTTTTTCTGATTTCAAAATTCATCTCCTTTATTTTTCTGCGACAAGGTGATAGGACCTAATCACCTAATACTTTCAGTGGAATGAATGAAAAGTGGACTTCTTTTTTGGCTTAGCATCGAGGAGCCGACGAAAGGAGGATAGGATTTTAACTCCGGAAGCGCAGCAAAAAGGAGAGTTGGCACAACGAGAGGAAAAAAGCGGCAGCAGTAAGATCGGCCAGAGTGACTCAGCAGAACTGAACTTTGACAACTGGTGGCAGTAAGTTTAAAGCTTTCCTCCTCTGTAGGGGAGGGGAAAATATACATATAAATACATTGGAAAGAGAGTTTGTCTGAGTAAATAAGCTCCGTCGAAGGAGAGGGCTAGTGGGCAAGACAAAGTGCAAGTGCAAAGTGATAGAAAAGAAGAAACAGATCGTCACTGAGACTGTGCCGGACATCTTGGAACACTGGACTAGTGGGAAACATATAAACAAAAGAATAATTCCATTTTAGACTTTGAAATTTTAAAGAATAAAAGGAGATAATCTGAGTAAAATCCATCTGGAGAGTGACATCTAAAAACAGCAATTGGACTTAGATTGGAACTATAGGCAATAACGTATTGTTTGGAATATATAAAATACATAAAGATAGTCAATTAAAAGCATAATTGGGACTATAAAAGAGAAATACCTTACAAAGTTATATTTTGACCTCTGATAATTATATAAATTATATATTGTAAAAATCTCATAATCCTATATATAGCCTTAATAGATTGATTGATTGATTGATTGATAAGTTAATTATAGAGGATTAAGATTATTAATCTATACTAATGAAATGATTGATTGATTAGACTGTATTGCTCTCTTGTTCTCCTTCCTTTATTTACTTATTTTTGTTTTTCCAATAATTATTGTTAAGAAAGACTAAGTAATTCTGTTGTAACTGTTAGCATTTTTAGCAATTTTAATAATTTGAAAGCAATTAATTTTTAGCATTATCTAATTAGAGTTATATAGTAATTTTAATAGTTTTGGGGGTTTCTTTGTCTGGAGTAACAACATTCTATTTAGAAGTAACTGATTAGAGTTATATCACAACCTTATTCTTAATATCTATAATTAATATTTAATATCAATAACTTATATCCAATCCTTATATTGTATTAATATTTTTGTTAGGCGCATAGTTTAGCGTTAGTGGATCATAAATCGGTATTAGAGTAGACCCAGATATTTATATATATTAAGAACATAGGATACAGAACATAGTGGATGCGGATCTGGGATAAAATAGATAACATATTAGAGAAACAGCACAAAATTTTGAAAGAGATGACATCAACTATAACAACAACAGGGAAAACCGGAAAGAAAATTGTTTCAATACCAAGTGGAACGACAGCCTCTCCAATAGCACAGAAAACACTAGATACAATGTTTTCAACAGAAAAACAATCCACTACGATGACAATGCAGGCTGTACAGACAACATTAGTATCGATACAGGAAACCATGATAAAAATGCAAGAATGCATGGTAAAGAATTATGAACAGACGAGGAAAGATATGGATGATGTTAAAAATGCAGTTACAGATGATATCCAAAAACTAGATGGAAAGGTAGATCTATTTCAGGAGTTAATTTTAAAAAATGAACAACGGATTACAAAGGTGGAGGGAAAAGCAGAACAGATAGAGGAGAAAATAAAATTAATAGATGGAAAAATGGGTAGTCTCAATAAAGAATTGGAGCATATGGTGGCACAACTCGAAATGGAAAAAGCGGACTTGTACTTAAGGTTCCAAAATATTAAGGAAGAGAGGGATGAAGATTTATGTAATGTAATGGCAGAGATATTAGCAAATGTACTACAGTGTGATAAGGAAGAGATAATCAAGGAATTTGAAGAGGTATATCGTGTGCACACCAATTATGCCCGACAACATAAACTCCCCCGGGAGGTCCATATAAGATTTGCAAGAAAAAAAGTTAGAGATACAGTATATAAAATAACAAAAGATAAATCGGTATACTATGAACAAAAGGAAATAATTACATTGAGACAGATTCCGAGACGGGTGAGAGAATGGAGAAGAGAATACGGATTTCTTACATCGATATTAAATAGGAAGCAAATCTTGTTCAGATGGATTATTCCAGAAGGGATGCTAGTAACGTGGCAAGGGAAGAGGATAAAGGTGGATACAATAGAGAAAGCACAAAACTTGTATGAGCAGATAAGTGAGACAGAAGGATCCAACAGTGGAAGAGAAGAATTAGAAGGGAATGTTAGATCTAAATTAGCCACAGAACAACAGGATAGACCTCACAAGGGGAGGAATAATAGAAAAGAGACACAGGAAGAAAGTGGAAAATCAGAGGATGAAGGAGTAACAACGAGAGCAATGAATGAAGCAAAAAAGAAAGACAAGAGGTAATAGGAAGTATAGTTAAAATAGGTGATGGACTCAAATATAAAAATCATCTCACTAAATGTAAATGGTCTTAATTCGCCAATTAAAAGACACCAGATACTTAAAAAATTAATTAGGAAAAAATTAGACATAATTTGCATACAAGAGACACATATAAGAAGGCAAGATGAAAAGTATCTACAATGCCAAAAATTAGGAAAAATTTATACATCTTCGGCTGAAGAAAAAAAGAGAGGGGTAGCGGTGTACGTGAAGGAGAGGGTAGAAAGCAAACTGATATATGCGGATCTGGATGGAAGAGTATTGTTAATAGAAATAAATATTAAAAACAGAAAAGTATTGTTGGTAGTATTATATGCGCCAAGTAATGGTCAAAGAGAATTTTTTCAAAAAGTGCATGAGAAAATAATTGAACAAAATATTGATTCAATTTGCTTATTGGGGGACTTGAATGCAATAGTTGACTGGAGAAAAGATTACATAAGTAATCAAAAAAATACAAAGAAGAGGAACTTATTGCCCAAGACATTTTTCAATTTGACAGAAGAGTTGAATTTGATAGATATCTGGAGATTTCAAAACCCAAGGGAGCAGAAATTTACGTATTACTCTAGCCCACACAAATCCTGGTCAAGAATTGACATGATATGGATCTCCAAGATCTTAGTTCAGGAAATTGGAGCGGTAGAGATTGGAATAAATGAATGGGCGGACCATAATCCCATATTAATAGAATGGAAAGGGCGGATACCAAAAAAAGGAAGATGGATGATGAATGTAAGAACAATTAAGGAGGAGGAATATATTAAAACGTTAGAAAAAGAACTAACAGGGTTTTTCAAAGATAATACTAAGGAACAAACGTCCTTACAGACCCTATGGGATACCACAAAGGCTTATATTAGAGGCATAACTATTGCCTATAATAGTAAAAGGAAGAAAGAAAGGGAAAGGGAGTATAATAAGATACAAGAAGAAATTAGAACCTGGGAAGAAAAATTAGGTAGCCATCCAGGAGATGAAAAGATAAAAATTAATTGGATAACAGCTAAACACAAATTGAACCTGTTAGATCAGGAAAAAACTATCAATTCTTTGAAATATATAAAACAAAAATACTTTGAGCATGCAAACAAACCAGGGAGATGGATGGCTTATAAATTAAGAAAAGAAAAAGAGAAAAGGACTATACATCAATTACAAGATAAACAAGGAAACTTACAGAAAAATATTGAACAGAAAAAGGAGATAGCAATCCAGTATTTTCAGGAACTATACAGTCAAGAGGAGATATCAGATGTGAAAATAAAACAATACTTGGAGGAGGATAAGACCTCAGTAATTACGGAAGAGGATAGAGAGATGCTAAACAGAGAGATAACTAAAGAAGAATTACAGGAAACAATTAAAAGACAGAAAAATAATAAGACACCAGGAACAGACGGGATCCCAGTAGAATTATATAAAAGTGTAGGCGAGATTTTGAATTCAATTCTCCTGGAAGTATATAATGAAGCCCTGAGAAAGGCAAAAATACCAGAGACTTGGAGAGAAGCATATATTTCATTGATCCCCAAGGAAGAGACGGATACTACCCATATAAAAAATTACAGACCTATCTCATTGCTGAATTCGGATTATAAAATTTTTATGAGTCTACTGGCCAACAGGATAAAGATAATATTAAATCAAAAGATACATGTAGACCAGAACGGATTTTTACCAGGTAGGCAAATAAAAGATAACCTGAGGACAGTTATAAATATAATTGAATATTATGATAAACACCCAGAAAAACAGGCAGCCTTAATCTTCCTAGATGCACAGAAGGCATTTGATCGAGTTAACTGGAAATTTATGACCAAACAGATAAAAAATATGAAATTTGGAAAGAACTTTGAAGAATTAATTTCATCAATATATACTAACCAAAAGGCAAGAATATTAATTAATGGAGAAGCAACCAATTTCTTTGGAATAGGTAGAGGAGTAAGGCAAGGATGTCCTCTTTCACCACTATTATTTATTTTAACCCTAGAAAATTTGCTTCAAAGGATAAGAGCTAACGAAAATATTAGGGGGCTTAAAATAAAAGGAGAAGAATACAAGGTCCAAGCCTTTGCAGACGACCTTGTATTCTTTCTGGAAGATCCTTTAGCAACTGAACCCTATTTAATGAAAGAAATTGAAAAATTTGGAAAAGTAGCTGGTTTGAAAATTAATAAGGATAAGACAAAAATAATAACAAAAAACCTAACAATGAAACAGACAGAGGAATTAGAGAAACAATCCGGACTAAAAGTAGTTAAGAAAATAAAATATTTAGGAATAAATTTGACAAATAAAAATATAGATATAAAGAAAAACAATTATGATAAATTGGTTCATCAAATTAAAAATGATCTAGAAAGGTGGGGAGGACTAAATATTTCATTTTTGGGAAGGATAGCTGCACTAAAGATGAACATCCTGCCGAGGCTCCTCTACCTATTCCAAACCATTCCGGTGAAATTAGAAAAAAGTTTTTTTATCAATTTGAATAAAATTACGACAAAATTTGTATGGGAAGGTAAAAAGCCTAGAATAAGCCTGAACACACTACAGGACGATAAATTTAGAGGAGGGTTTGGGTTTCCTGTGTGGGACAAATATTACAAAGCAGCAAGCCTGCTGTGGATAAAGGAGTGGGTTAACCTAGAGAATCAACGTTTACTAAAATTAGAGGGGCATGATCTAATGATGGGGTGGCACGCCTTCCTGTGGACTTCCGGGAACAAAAGTTATCATCATTTTAAGAACCATATAATTAGAGGTGCCTTAATCGATATTTGGCTGGAAATAAAAAAAAAATGTTATAAGAAAGTTCCCGGGTGGTTTTCCACTGTGGAGGCGGTCATGCACCCAAACACCATTTCCTTTCAAAAAATTATACAATACCGAGATATATTAGACTCAGACGGGATATTAAAAACACGCCAGGAACTCAGAGATGGGGGAATAGAATTAGATTGGTGGCCCTACCTTCAAATACAAAATAGACACAGAAAAGATAGGGATGAAGGAGGAGTCGAGTTAAACCCAAATAGATTAGACAAAATTCTGGAAACGAAAGAAGGGAAGAAGATATCTAAAATATCTAAATATTTATTAGAACTGGAATTGAGTAAGAATTTGATTAAAGGGCAGATGATTGCCTGGAACAAAAACATAGGCGGAAATATCCAATTAGAAGAGTGGGAAAGAATTTGGGAAAATAATATTAAAATGACAAAGTCGGTAAGTTATAAAGAAAACCAATATAAGATATGGTATAGATGGCACTTACCCCCGTCGAGGCTAGCACAAATGTATCCCAACTTAGACTCAAAATGCTGGAAGTGCAAACAGGCTAGAGGAACGTTTTACCATATGTGGTGGCTATGCCCCAAAACTAAGGCATATTGGGAGAAAATTAGAATGTGGATAATACAAATAGTAGGAGAAGAAATTGAACTAGACCCCAAGATATTTTTATTAGGAATTTACAAACAAAACATTAGAAAAGAAAAGATATACTTAATACACCATATAATTACAGCGGCGAGAATAGCGAAAGCACAAGTATGGAAAAAGGAATATTTGCCAAACGATCAGCAAGTAATACAAAAGATATATTTGTGTGCGGAATCGGATCAATTAACGCAGAAATTAAAAAATGAGGAAAGCTCAAAATATTCTAGGGTATGGGATAGATGGTACGATTGGATCAAACAAAGACAAAATGGATAATGATACTTTTAATTGAATATGAAAGTTAATTTGAATGAGCAATATATGTTGTTATACTCTTAGTGAATTGTAAATTAAGAATGAAAATTGGAAAGGTATTTGTATGATAGTCTTATATAATGTACCCATGAGGATTTCACCGACAAAAGGCATGTGGATGAAAGCAATGAATGGGAATGTAAATAATGCAAATAATAATAACGCATTAATGTAAATACCATGAAAGTATACTTGTTTATGTATAATAATATCATGAAACCGGAAATGACAGAAATGTATTATAATTTTTAATCAATAAAGATTTTGAAATTAAAAAAAAAAAAAAAAAGAAAAGTGGACATTTGGAAAGATGATAATGGCTGGTTGGAACATAACAAATGATATTATTTCATGTGCCCTAGGTTGAATAATACTAATAGGAATATAGTACAAATACTTTTCCTTCAAAACACTACAAAACACTCTTGATAATGTGATTAATAAAATGTAACATGCTGATCAAGAATACTAATATATAAAATATTAGATTATAAATTAGTTGATCTCTATTGTAATTGGTTATAAAATCAGTAATACAATGCATATGTTTAAAACTAGAGACAACGAGGATTTGGTAAAGCAAAACTAGGATCTGGTAAAGCAACTTCAATATTCATTTACTAGAATTCATAGCTTGCATTCATTGTGATGAGTTATTTGAAACTGAATGAGATGTATTTGTTTTGTTTAGTTTGATTTTCTGTACTTTAAATGCCAAGCTTTGCGTTTTTCTTTATTAAATATCATTTTAATAGTTTGCCTCAGTTTTTTGTTTTCTATCAAGTTCAGTTTCAATATTAGTTTTATCTTCTGAAGGATTTAGTATGACATAAAGTTTTGTGTGGTCTGGAAATTTAATAAGAGATATTTTAGTTCATAGTCATTTATAAAAGAAGTGAAGAATGGTGGTTGTAATTCATAACTTTATAGCAACTTGAATCTTCACTCTTGTCTCGTAAGACTATTGGCATTTGAGTAGAAATTTTCAATTTTGACTCAGTCTGGTGATAATATAATCAAATCTAATTGTTAGGATATTTGAGCCTAACAGATTGTCCAGGCAATATATGTGTTCTGTGACTTTAAGTTTTAATGCTGCATCATTGTAATGCTGAGTCATGCTATAATTAATTGTAAACGTATTTAAGAAAGGAACTGTAATGTATTCAGCTGATGATATGCTACCATTGTGTGAGGAGTTGTTACCATTGTGCTATCATCATTGGGTGGATTTGCTACCATTATGGTTTCTGAACCAGAGTGAGCTTGTTATTCTAACCAACTACTGTTTGTGGGTTAAGAAGAGCTTTTTGTATCAGTGGACTGATTTAACTGGCTAAGACTTGGACTGTTTAAAAGACTATGAGACTGTTTTTTCACTATAAAGTAAACTTTTGATAAACCAGTTTGCATGTATCTCTTATTTCATTGCTCTCAGCAACGTTTCTTTGTGCACTATACTCTGCTGGTTGCTAACACAACAACAATATCCTTAACGGAAATATCCTTAAAGGAAAATTTTTGTAGCTCTGGATCCCTCATAATCAAGTCTTCTGCAAACTAGGTTGCCAGTTAAAATATGTGATCTATTGTAGTTAAAATAACACAATATATTTCACATATTTCTAACAGGATAAAGGTAAAATATGTAATCTTCCACATATTCCTGAACTACAATTTAGAGTTGTGCAAACCACTTGGAGGGACATTTTAAAAAACTGGAGGAGCCTCAGAGAGACTCCTTCCCAGGCCACCTTGTCACATTCATGAAGCATCCCTCTGAATGGTTTGTTTATCCCCACTAATTACCAGAAATTTCAGATACAATTGTAAATTAAGCAAGGAGTAATGATTCAATGACACCTGAAGTCCAGTGACACCTGAAGTATTATAAAATGTCATGTTATATATTCTTGGTCTAATGTAACTTGATAGAGACAGAGGTGTGAACCAATTATTACAGCTAAGCCATAAATTATGGATTATAAACATAGTGCCTATCTTTATACAAACCAAGAACAAATAGATCCACAGTTTATAAAAGAGGACACTGCAAGACAAGCAGGTTTTTGGGTTGTACTGGTCTATTATTAAAGAGCTGTTGTTACTGAAGAACTGTGTCCGTCTATTCTATCCCCAAATCCAACACTGGCGACGAGGATGGAATCGGGAGAAGCAGGACAAGTAGACCAGAGTCCCAGTGGAACAGAAGCGTGACCGGCATCGCTCACTGCCTGCAGAATCAACTTCTGCCAGTATGATGACCACCTGCTCCATACGCACCACCTGCTCCATTCAACCCAGCGCTCGACAATTGGGATTCCTATATGAATCACTTTGAATGCTTCATGGAGGTGAACAACTTTCTGGGTCTGTCCAACAACTGAACACGAGCACTATTCCTTAGCTACTGCAGAATGGATGTGTTTGACACAGCGAAGGCACTTGTTGAACCAGTCACGGTTCAAGTGGTACCATGGGCCACCCTACAAAACACACTACGAGCTCATTATGCTCCAGTGCAGTCGAAATTTGTATGAAGGCATGAATTCCACCTCAGACTGCAGGAAGAAGGGGAATCAGTGAACCACTATGTAGTAGCGCTCAAAAAAGCTACCGCATATTGTGAGTTCCGAGAGCTGGAGGATGTGTTGTTGGAACAATTCATCAGCGGAGTGAGGGATGTTAGCTTACAACGGTGGTTGTTATCCAAGCCGGCCCTCACTCTACAAACATCCTTAGACCAGGCCAGAGCAGCAGAGAACTCACAGAAGTCAGCTGCAGCTCTGCAAAGAGCGGGAAATGTGCTAACTTCACACCCAAATGCCGAAGTGCATCAGGAGAATGCTGAGCTGATCGAGTCACCTGAAAACAAAAAAAACATTTACCGACTCCAAGGCAAAAAGGAAAAAGCATACCATGATGCAGATAGGAGGCAATTCCTGTGTGCAGGGTGCAGAGGGCCCCATTCCAGAGCAGCATGCAGATTTTAAGACACTGTGTTCCAGAGGTTCAACTGTAAGGAGCATCTGGCAAGTGTCTGCCGTTCAAGCATGCCATCTGCATTCAGGGCTAAACCGCAACCTGCCACTACTAAAACAGTAAAGAAGAGGAGATCATGACCATGGAAGCCCAAGCGGAAGGAAAGATCTCCTGTGGCTAACAGAGAGGCATACCAGACCAACATAAGACAAACAAGATTGACAGCAAAAAAGATCCACATTACCATCCTGATCGAGAGGACGGAATGTGAGATGGAAATAGATACAGGGTCATCTCTGACTATTGCTTGGAACACTATGAAAAACACAATTCCAGACTTGAAAAAGAAGGACTTGAGGCCCCAACAAATACAACTAAAAGACTATCAGGGGAACCATATCCCCGTAATAGGCAGTGGAAAGTTCTGAGTGCAATTTAGGGGTTTCACAAGCCCCTTACCGATCACCGTGGTCGAAGGAGCATTGCCAAGCCTAGCAGGCTTGGACTGGTTCGGGGCCCTGGGCATGGGAGTAACAGGGATCGACACCATTTCAGATGACAGCACCGACAACCTCATCAAGGAATTTGAGGACGTCTTCAGCAATGGCCTAGGCAAGTACAAGGGAATGTCTATTTCCTTCAGCCTAGATCCCAAGATGGCCTCAATTATGATTAAACTGAGAAGGGTACCCCTTGCAATTAGGCTTAAAATTGATAAGGAACTAGATAAGTTAATTGCCCAGGAAATTCTTGAGCTGGTGGATCATTCCGGTTGGAAAACCCCAATAGTCATGCCAATCAAAGATGATGGCTCAGTTCATATCTGTGTGGACTACAAGTGTACAATCAAAAAAGCCTTGCAGCAGAGCGCCTATCCTGTTCCCATCATTCAGCACTTACTGCACTCATTGGGAACTGGGACCATGTTTGCGAAACTTGATCTCGCGCAAGTGTACCAGCAGTTGCCAGTCGATGATAGCATTGCCGAAGCACAAACTGTTGTCACCCACAGGAGTGCATTTAAATGCCGCCGCTTGCAATTCAGTGTCAGCATGGCACCAGGACTGTTCCAAAGTCTCATGGAACGGATTTTACAGGGCATCCCTGGGCTGGTGCCCTATTTTGACAATGTCCTGGTGTCCACTACCAATAAACCAACCCTGTTCACCTGCCTTAGGACTGTCCTAACCAAATTCAGGGAGATGGGTCATAAAGTTAAGCACGAAAAGTGCCACATTGTTGAGTGGAGTTCCTGGATTACATGATCGATGGCTCAGGGTTTCATCCAATCAAATCCAAAATTGCTGCAATTAGGGATGTCCCAACCCCCAAAATAAGCAGGAGCTGCAAGCCTTTCTAGGGTTGCTAAATTTTTATACCATATTTTTGAGGCATAAAGCCACTGTTGCAGAACCCTTACATAAGCAGCTGGGAAAGAAGGCTTCCTGGGTATGGAGTCAGGCTGAGGCAGCTGTTTTCACAGCTGTAAAGAACCTGCTGACTTCTGACAGCATATTGGTGCATTACAGTGACTCCTTGCCCCTAATTTTGACTTGTGACGCTTCCCTTTTTGGGGTTGGGGCTGTCCTCAGCCACCAGCTTCCTAGTGGCTGGGAGGCTCCTCCAGCTTTCTATTCTATTCTCTTCGCCGCTGAGCGAAATTACAGCCAGCTGGACAGAGAAGCGCTGGCTACAGTCTCTGGGGTCTGGCGTTTCCATGACTATTTGTATGGCAGACATTTCACCCTTTTAATGGACCACAAGCCCTTGCTGGGTTTGTTGGCTGGTGACCGCTTGCCTCCAAACATACTAACCCCCAGATGGTGCGCTGGTCACTGTTTCTCACTTCCTACAGCTACTGGCTTGTTCACCATCCCGGAAAGTCCACTGCAGATGCCCTTAGCCATTGCCCTCTGCCTGCCTTGGTTGAGGATCCTGTGCTGGTCTGCCAGGTCCTCCTGCTTGAGGACATTGCTGTAGGTCCCATCACTGTGGCTGAAATTGCTCAACTTAGTGCTAAGGACTCTGAACTATTGCAAATTTTAAACTATGTGTGGAGGGGCTGGCCCAGCAAACCATTGTTGGAATCAGCACAGCCTTATTTTTCATGCAGAAATGAATTGTCTGTGTTAAAGGAGTGCTTATTATGGGGGGGGGAAGGGGGGTCATATCTGCCAAGCTAAGAAAGGAGGTGTTAGAAATTTTGCATGCTGGGCATCCCGGTATAGTCAGGATGAAAGCCCTGGATAGGAGTTACATCTGTTGGCCTAAAATGGATCGTGACATATTGGAATGGGTTGCCAACTGCTCCCCTTGCCAGGAATCCTGACTGGCTCCACCCCACCAAAACCATGGGAGACCCCCCAGGCACCTTGGGCCAGGGTGAACATTGACTTTGCGGGGTCAGTAAAGGGGCAAACATTCTTAATTGTGGTGGACGCTTACTCTAAGTGGTTAGAAGTAATTCTAATGGCATCGACCACTGCCGAGGCCATGGTCCTCACCACACATGGCCTCCCCAATATACTAGTCTCAGATAATGACCCACAATTGACAGCCTTCCCATTTGAAACATTTTTAGCCAACTTGGGCATCAGACATGCCCTGGTGGCACCATTTCATCCAGCCAGTAATGTGCAGGCTGAATGATTAGTGAGATTTACTAAGGAAGCCTTGGCTAGAATGGGACCGGGGGATTGGCAGGCCAGAATTGATAATTCTTATTAGTACAGCACATTACTCCATGTACAGCCACCAACAGAAGCCCCTCGAAACTCCTCATGGGAAGAAGACTCTGATCACAATTGGATCTATTGCACCCAAATTACATTGCAGAGACTCCTCCCAATTCAACTGGAAAAATTTGTAAATTAGAGATTGGGGACAAGGTTTGTGCCCACAATTATGCTGGGGGCACCATTTGGATTCCTGGCACAGTCGTAGGAATGTCTGGTCCTCGCTCCTATCAAATTGAGTTAGAGGATGGACAATTGTGGCGTCAGCACTTGGAACAACTCTGAGGCTGACTTTCTAATTCTACACTCTGAACACCAGTCCTAGCTCAAACCGACCAGCAGCCAATCCCTGACTGTACTAAACTGTTAAATCCAATGTCTAGCACTGACTCAAACCCAGTTGTGCAGCTTGAACACCCACCTGTGGAACCAAGACTCCAGCGAAGATCTCTAGAGGGGTTGGAACTTCCAGTCCACGCCAAACCCAAAGATGTGCTCCAGGAGGTTCCATTGGCAGGTTTAGAGACAGCAACTAATCCACCCACTCAGGCTGATGCCCAGGATCATACTGAGGTATGCAGGTCAACTAGAACTCGTACTAGCACCGCCTACCTGTGTGATTACTGTTAAATTGTGGGCGCAAAGAAGGACCGGACACTCAAGTTAACAACAAACACTTTATTTGGCTCCATAAATCACAATGGCGATTCCAGCCACGGCAGCCCATTTTATAGCCGGGAGCTGTCAGCGGCTTCAGCCACTGATGCTTGCTTAAGTTTCCCACTCCCAGGTCCCTTTCTTGATTGGCCCGTTTGAATCTGCCATTCAATACTCAACACCCCTCCCCTCTAGATTGGCATTGTCCAATCCTGAGGTTGTTAGGGTACATAGTCCCACAAGTAGGCGGTCCGTCTCAGGGTGCGACTGGACCTGTGCAGATCAGTCCATCTAGCATTCTCCAAGTGTGAGATCGAGTTCCACGGCTTTCCTGGTGTTGTCTCCGGAACTCTCTCGAACTCAGTCGCTGGCATGGTCTTCTTCTCCCAGATGTTAACTCCTTCCTCCCTGGGCTGGACTGGTCTGCTGTTCCTGTTACTTGGCTCCTCCTCCTGACTCTCAGGTAAGTGTCCGCTTTTATTGCTCGGCCTTGAGACTTGCTTCTGTTTGCTCTTGTGTTGGTGTTTGAGCTGGGCCCAGTTCCCATCCGTGGATCTCTCCTCCCTCTGTTCATGGTTTATGTCTTTCGGATCGGGTTCTGCCCTGGTTATCCGTCCCCTTAGCTGATCCACATGCCTTTTCCACTGTTTGCCATCCACTGTCTGGAGTCTGTATGATAGAGGACCGGTGATCTGGGTGATCTCCGCTGGTATCCATAAGGGGTTTCCACTAAAATTCTTTGCATAAACCTTGTCCCCCACCTGGAATTGTCTGGTTCTACTTGTCAAATCGGCTGGTTTTTCTGGCAGAACTGTGGCTGTAGTCTATCCAATGTGGACCTCAACTTCCTTCCCATCAACAGTTTGGCTGGGCTTCGGTGTGTTGTAATGTTTAGTGTGATGTATTGAATCCTCAGGAGTTTGTTGATTTTGGCTTGTATGTCCCCCGGCCCCAGTCTGGTCAATATTTCTTTGGTTCTCACCATTTATTCAGCCAACCCGTTTGTCAAAGGCTTTCTGGGTGCTGACAGGGCATGCCAGATTCCTTGATTGGCAAGAAACATTTCAAAAACATTTGCTGTGAACTGGGGCCCATTGTCTGAGATTATTAGGTCAGGCAACCCGTGAGTTGCAAACAACCTTCTGAGGACTCGGGTAACTGCCTCTGCCATAGTTGATGGCATTAGACTAATCTCCAACCATTTTGAGTATGCATCCACAATGATGAGAAATGTGTTCCCCTGGCAGAGGCCCACAAAGTCTATGTGTACCTGAGACCAGGGTGCTCCTGGGTTCTCCCAGTAGTGTGTAGGGGCTGTGTGGGGGGCTGGTCAGGTTTCTTGGCATGGACTGCAGGTCGCCACCCAAGTTTCTATCTCTTTGTCCATCCCTGGCCACCACACATAGCTCCTCACCAGTGCTTTCATCTTTACAATCCCTGGGTGGCCCTCGTGTAATGTATGTAAGATGTTGTGTCGTAATACTTCGGGTATGATTACCCTGTGTACCCACAACATGCACCCCTTTAGCCCAGAGAGTTCTGTCTGTCTTGTTTTGAAGGGTTGAAATTCTGTGCCCAGGTTTGTATCAGGCCATCCCTTCCAAATCCAGTTCAAAACGTGTGCCAGCGTTCTATCTTTGGCTGTAGCTCTTGCGATGTCTCCCACTGAGATTTGTGCATTCTCCATAGTTTCAATTAATAGTGTGTAGGCAGCGGGTGCTGGGTCCTTTAGTTTTCCGGCAGGGGGCATCAGCTGAGTGCGTTGGCATGGGTGATGGTCTTCCCAGATTGTAAAACAGCTGGTAGTCATAGGCTGCCAGGAACTCTATCCACTGGAGCATTCTTGGTGACAGAATGGCGGGTGTAGGCTTCTCCCACAATAATTCCAAGCAGCAGCTTGTGATCGGTGATAAGTTCAAATCTCCACCCATACAAATATTCGTGGAAATGCTTTATGCCAGCTACTGCAGCCAATGCTTCCTTGCCTAATAGGTTATAGTTTCTTTCCAGCTTGGACAATGTTCGTGAATAGAATGCTATGGGGGCTTCTCTTCCGTCTGGCATGCAGTGGCTTAGTACAGCTCTGATGCCGAAAGGTGATGCATCACACATCAGCCTAATCGGTAATGTCTTGTTGTACTGTATCAGCACTTTGTCTGATGTTAATGCATTCTTTATTTTTTCAAAAGCAATCTTCTCTGGTCTTCCCCATTTCCATTCTGTCATTCTGTCCAGAAGCCGGTGCAGCAGTTCAGCAATAGTAGCTTTCTGTGGCAGGAAGTTATTATAAAAATTCAATAAGCCTAGAAATGCTTGTACTTCCATTTTGTTAGTGGGTGTGGGCACTTCTCTAATGGCCTTCAGTTTATTCATGGTGGGGCGTATCCCATGCTGTCTATTAAGTAGCCCAGGAACTCTACTTGGGTTTCAGCTAAACGGCACTTGTCTTTTTTACTTTTAGTCTGACCTCTTGGAACCTGGTTAGCACTGTTCTCACTCATTGTTGTAGTTGTCTTAGTCTATCGCTGAGATCAACACGTCATTGAAATATGGGACAACTCCCTTGATCCCTTGTAATAGGTGCTCCAACAGGCTCTGGAACAACCCCGGGGCTACGCTTACCCCAAATTGCAGGTGCTTACACTTGAATGCTCTCCTGTGTGTTACTATTGTCTGCACTTCTGCCATAGCATCGTCTATAGGTAGCTGCTGGTAGGCTTGTGCTAGATCAAACTTGGCAAAGATTTTTCCTTGGCCCAATGAGTACAATAAATGTTGGACCACCAGCACAGGGTATGCGCTTTGCTGTAATGCCTTGTTTAATGTACTTTTGTAGTCTCCGCAGAGACACACTGACCCATCTGGCTTGATAGGGGTCATGATGGGGGTCTCCCACCTGGCATGGTCGATTGGCTCTAGGACTCCCTGGGCCACTAGCTTATCTAGTTGTTCATCTATCTTGGGCCATAGAGCAAAAGGGGCCCTCCGGGGCTTGATTCGGACAGGGGCAACTTGGGGATCTAGGTTGAAGGATATCGGGGACCCCGTGTACTTGCCTAATTCGCCATTGAAAACATCTGCAAATTCTTCCATCAGTTCTGCTACCAGTTGCTACCTCCAATGTGATCGATTCCAATGACAGCTAACCCCAATGGTTCAAACCATTCCAGGCCCAATAAGCTGGGTCTGTCCTGGTCCACGATAGTGAGGGGGAGCTTCCCTTGGAATGTCTTGAACTGTATGTTGAAGTCCTTTATGCCCAGAACTGGAATCTGATTGATAATCTGGAGTAGATTGATAATCTACTAGTGTGAGTTGTTGGTGCTTGAAAGAGCGGGTCATGATGTTGAGGATCAGCTGCTTTTCCAGGATACCATGGATAGGAATGACCCTGAGTCAACCTCCATCTTGCAGGGTCTCGCCTCGATGAGGACGGTTGGTGCCAACTTGTCTGATTTTCCCGTGCTCGCATGATCCACTATTACTGTTTGGTGGGTTTCTCCCCTCTCTGATCCGGAATCCTCGCTTCTGCGACTTCTTCCAAACGGTTGTCTTTTCCCACTTGCCTGGAACTGTTGGCTATTTTGAGGTGAGTTGGGTGGTCGGTTCAGTCAGTTTCTCCGGTTGGGATGCTCTGCAGGCTCTCGCTATATGGCCATTTCATTTTTTTTTCATTTTTTCATCTTATTAGATTTATATACCGCCCTACCCCCGAAGGACTCAGGGTGGTGAACAGCCACAGAATAAACACATAAATACAAAAATTTAAAATAGAATAAAAACAAATTAAATAATTTGGCTGAGACAAATTTAAAACATCCAATAATTTAAAAACAAATTAAAATTTTCATTTAAAAAGGGGAAAAGATTTAGGCCAGGCCAGCTTGATGAAATAAGAAAGTCTTGAGTGCATGACAGAAGGTGTGTAGATCTGGGATCCTCCATATCTTCGGGGAGAGCTCGTTCCAGATAGTAGGTGCCCCCACAGAGAAGGCTCTCCCCCTGGGGGCCGCCAGTCTACATTGTCTGGCCGATGGCACCCAGAGGAGCCTCTCTCTATGGGAGCGTACTGGCCGGTGGGAGGCTATTGGTGGTAGCAGGCAGTCCGGTAAATAACCAGGCCCTATGCCATGGAGCACTCTAAAGATAACCAAGACCTTGAAGTGCACCTGGAAGACCACCAGGAGCCAGTGATGCTAGCACAGGAACGGTGTTACATGGGAACACCACGTCGCTCCCATAACCACCCGCGCAGCCGCACTCTGCACCAGTTGGAGCCTCCGAGTGCTCCTCAAGGGGACCCCCATGTAGAGAGCATTACAATAGTCCAAACGGGAGGTGATGAGGGCATGAGTGACTGTGCATAAGGAGTCCCGATCTAGAAAGGGACGCAACTGGCGGATCAGGCGAACCTGACGAAAAATCCTCCCGGTCATGGCCATCAAGTGCTCTTCTAAAGACAGCCGTGAATCCAGGAGGATGCCCAAGTTGCGAGCCCTTTCCGTGGGGGCCAATGATTTGCCCCCAATAGTCAGCGATGGCACCAGCTGACTATATCGGGACGTCGGAAACCACAGCCACTCGGTCTTGGATGGGTTGAGCCTGAGCCTGTTTCTCCCCATCCAGATCCGTACGGCCTCCAGGCACTGGGACATCACTTCAAGGGCATCGTTGGGGTGGTCCAGGGTGGAGATGTACAGCTGGGTGTCATCAGTGTACTGGCGGTACTTCACCCCGAAACCACGGATGATCTCGCCCAGTGGCTTTACATAAATGTTGAACAAAAGGGGCGAGAGGACTGATTCTTGTGGCACCCCACATATAAGGGGCCTCGGGGTTGACCTCTGCCCCCCTGTCAACTGCAACCAGTCAGAGAGAAAGGAGGAGAACCACCGTAGTATGGTGCCTCCCACCCCCAACTCTTCCAACCGGTGCAGCATGATACCATGGTCGATGGTATCAAAAGCCGCTGAGAGATCTAACAGGACCAGGACAGAGGAGCAACCCTGTCCCGAGCCCTCCAGAGATCATCAACCAATGCAACCAATGCCGTTTCTGTGCTGTACCCAGGCCTGAAGCCCAACTGGAATGGATCCAGATACATCGTTTCATCCAGGTACTGGGGAAGCTGTCGCTGGCAGCTTGGAAGCTGACATTCATCTTGGAAATTGAATTTGAGGTTTGGAAATGCATTTGTTTGGAGATAACAATGGAGCCTGACAGATGCGGAACCACACTCTCAACAACCTTCACCACAAAGCGAAGTTTGGAGACTGGACAATAATTAGCCAATACTGCCGGGTCCAGGGAAGGCTTCTTGAGGAGAGGCCTCACCACTGCCTCTTTCAGGGTGGCGGGGAAGACACCCTCGCCCAATGAAGCATTTATAATCCCCTGGAGCCAGCCTTGTGTCACCTCCCGGGAAGCCAGCACTAACCAGGAGGGACACGGGTCCAACAAACATGTGGTCACATTCAGTCTACCCAGAATCCTGTCCACATCCTCAGGGTTCACAGGATCAAATTCATCCCAGATAACATTCTCAAGACCTACCCTCGCCATCCCCACTGGATCTTCCCAGTCGGAGTCCAGATCTCAGAGTCCAGATTTCGGTCACATCTCTGGCATATAGCGCCGCGGAACCTGCATTCTGCCCTGGGGTGGTTGCCTCGCTTCCCGTGCACCAAAAGTCTTTCTTTCCTTTACCTTTCAGCTTCCCTTTTTGGTCTGGTCCGAGGTGGTGTACTTCGTTTTCATCCTCTTCTTCTTCTGATTCCGTTTCCGCCTCCTCCTCATGGACCGAGGATTCCTCTTTCCCTTGCAGCCCCTTGTTCACCTTCTTCATGGCCGCCGTGGATTTCTGGGATGCCTCCATCGCTGAGGCTTCTTCCATGTCCCCCTTAAACATTATTTGGGGCCTGGCCAGCAACCTGCTTTGTAGTGTAAGGTCCTTTAGTCCCAGCACTAGCTGATCCCTCATGGCTTCTTCTAGTTTCATGAAGTTGCACGTGGTGGCTATCTCTCTTAAAATCACCACGAACTCACTGATCGCCTTGCCCTCCCTCTGGTCCTTCCAGTAGAATTTGTGCCTTCTCACCAGGGACGATGCTTGCGGAGGCGTACTGCACCTTCAGGATGCCTTGCAGGGATGTCCAGATCATAGTTCTCAGCTCGGCAGGGGCAGTGAGTGCTTTTGCCATTTTGAAAATGGTGGGTCCGCAATGTGTGAGAAAGAGAGCCCTCTTCCTTTGTTCCGACAGGCTCAATAGGTTGTTCACCTCCATGTACATGTAGAACCTTTCCATGTACGATTCCTAATCTTCTCCAGCTAGGTTGAACGATACGGGTGGGCTGATTGAAGACATTGTCATTAACCGCAATGGCGATTCCAGCCACGGCAGCCCCTTTTATAGCCGGGAGCTGTCAGTGGCTTCAGCCACTGACGCTTGCTTAAGTTTCCTGCTCCAGGGTCCCTTTCTTTTTTTTTTTTTTTTATTGAAAAAGTTTTACAATACAAAAAAATTTTTCATTTTCACCCCCCCCTCCCCAATCCCCCCTCCCCAACCCCTCCCATCCTCCCTCAACCCTAACCCCTTCCCTCCCCATCCCCCCCTGACTTCCGCTACAGGTTTAAAAAAAAACAAAGTTTAGAACAAGAGAAAAAGAAAAAGATTATTAAATATTCAAATTCTAAATTAAACAAATTTCGAAAGAGGAAGAGAAAGAGAAAGAAGGAAAGGAAGAAAAAAAGTTTAAAAAAACAGACATTAATATATTTCTAAGACAAACAGTATTATAGTAAAAAAAAAACATTAATAAGCTTTATAATTCTATCCCAACTACACCCCTTAACTAAAAAAAACCCCCAAAGACATAAAACATAAGAAATATATATGCATATATAATTATAATCATACAGTTATATCATAAAGAAAATTATCTTTTGTTTAATTCATTTCTCAGTCTCTATAATCCAAATTTCAATCTTCTCTTCAACTTGATTGAAGTCAAACATATTTCCTCACATAAATCCTGCTTCAATAATCTTCATCTTGCCGCTGCCCCCATCAGCAAAGTAAAACATTTCTCCACACAACCCCCCGAGTGACTTTATATAAATAATATCCAACCACGAAGGTATTCACACCTCTAGGAAGATTCATTCAAGCTAACTTATACTGTAGCTAAAAATAAGCTTTTGCAGCCTTAACATTCAAGCCTTGAAAAAAAAAAAAAGAGAGAAGAAAAAACCAACTAAGAGCTGCATTCCCAGATGTTCCTTTAAAATTCTTTCAAATCCTGCCACCCTTTGCAATTCAATCCTTCGGGTTATAAAATATTTTCAACTTCATAGTCTTCTCCTAGAAGATGAATTCCACAAAAAATATATAATTGGGTAACCAGTGATCGCTGCTAATTTTGCAGCAATCTATCAACACTCAGGATATCATGTCCAATCCAGGATAAACTTCATAGTAAAAATTTTTTATAATCCATTTTAATATATAAGTTTAATGTTAATCCAACTCAGAATAAACTTTTAACAAATTGTTATACATCTTAAAAGAATTTTTATAATCCATTTTTTCCAAATCTTTCAATGCTTTCTGATTCAGTATCAAACGATTCACGATGCTCTTTAAATTTATCATCTGTGGTTTCCAGTCGGATTTCTTCATTAACTTCTAGTTCCTGTCGATTAGCATCACCCCCCATGTCTTGAAGAGTACTGGACCTCTGCTGCTGGTCATCTCGAAGTAAAACTTTGTTTTTTGAATCTTCCTCCAGCAGTTCAAGGTCCTGTGATCCCCTCCAAGGTCACTGAGGTGTTCAATTTTCTCATCAGAAAAATCCATAGTAGGATCCTCTGGACAACCACCAAATTCTCCTTTTACTTTTAACACACTTTGATTTTCTTCTTTCTGTTCACATTTTGTAGACTCTGTTTTTGATTTTTTATTCTTAAGATATTTCGGTGCTCCCTTAAAAATATTTTGGTAAAAATATTCTGCTTTTTCAATAGTATTCAGACAATGTCTCACACCATGATATCTAAAAATTATACCAACTGGAAAATCCCATCTAAATGGGATATTACTTCTCTTCAGTTCCTTGACCAAAAAATCAAAATCTTTTCTGTCCTTTAAAACCTTCGATGGTAGCTATTTAAAAATACTGATTTGTGTACCTGCTACCTGCACTCTATCAGAATAAGACTTTTGTAAAATATCATCTCTCAGTCTTTTATCAGTGAAATAAACAACGACATCTCTAGGCAGATTCCTTTGTTTAGCCAGACGTGAATTAACTCTGTAAACTTTCTCTATAGAACCCAAAATTAGTTCATCTTGTAGCTTTAATAATTCTGCAAAGGCCTTTGCACAAGTTATTCTTAAGTTTTCTCTGTTGTTTTCTTTTATCCCTCTTAGTCTAATTGCAGATTCCATAGCCTTAATTTGAAGCATAATAACATCATTCTGAATGTTCTGATTTTTGGCCTCTGCTTCCAGAAGTTTCCCTTGTAATTCTTGTATCTGGGATTCAAATTTACTACTAATCTCAGTCACTTTCTTCCCCATTGCAGCCACCGCAGTTGAAAGATCTGAAGCTAGTTGAGCAAGAAAGGTCCCTTTCTTGATTGGCCCATTTGAATCTGCCATTCAATACTCAACAATTACGTTGTTAACATGTAAATATATAAATTTGTTCTAGGAAGAGAGAGATTATATACCATATAAGGAAGTAAGGAAGTGAGCTGCAGGTTTTACTCAGGTCTGCCAAATAGGCGGGAAAATACCTGAGTCTCATTGGCTAAGCCATCTGGCAGCCCTCTATAAAAGAGGACACTGGCAGACAAGCAGGTTGTTGGATTGTACTGGTCTACTATTAAAGAGCTGTTGTTACTGAAGAACTGTGTCCGTCTCTTCTATCACCAAATCCAACATGAACTTCATCTCCCATATAGTTTAAGTGACATAATCAAAGGAAAACTGAATTAAGAGAAAGCTGATATAATAGTGCCTATATCCTTACAAACTAGAGCAAATTTTCAAAAACTCCCCTATCTTCAATTGTAAATAAGCTATCATTTACTTACACTTTTCTTTAGTTTTGGTTTGTCACTATAGTTTGCATAGTTGCTTGGTAAGGATGCTTGGTAAATATGGTACTGATTACAGTTTTGTTAGAAAATACAGTAATGATTTTCCTTTTTATAAAATATAGACTGAATATAGACTAAATTTTATGCCTGTAGTTTTCTTTAACAGCTGCTAAGAAAACTGTATAGATGTGGTAATGAGGAATCTGATCCATCTTTATAATTTGTATTTATTTGTTTTATTACAGATAGTTTGCTTCTTCAAAAGCATTATATGTATAAGATCAATCAATCACAAAACAATCCATCCAACTAAAGAACATAATTGATATACTGTATTGCTTGATTTATTTTCTCTTTAATAGGATAAATTTTGTGTGGTGTGGGTAGTATTTTCTTACATTGAAAACAGAATACAGCTAAGCGTGCATTTCATGGATTTAAAAATTATTTGAAAGTTTAATATTTAATTTACAGTGAAAGAGAATATATCAGCATACATAACAAAATGTAAATAGGCAGATGTTTTTGACAGCTGGATATGAATTTAAAATCTAAATAGGGACTATTAATTTTTTTGTTTCATATTCAATCTTGGTAATAAATACATGCTTTTATGCTACCTAGTAACTTCACAAGTAAATTACAATGTAATGTTGGATAAGTAACACACAAATTATTATATTAAGGTGTGCTTATGAAGAGGCCAATAAGAGTGCTTCAGTGAAACATGCTAATAGATTACATGCTATAGCAATATATTGTCTTTGCAATAGTATTTGCTGTTTTTCTGTCAGAAATGATTCATTCTATTTAATCATTAATCTAATCTGATAAAAATTTTACTAATAATAACACTGTAAAATATTGAACAAAATCCACTAGTTTTGTAATATCATGAGAACAATTTAACAATTTAAATATATGATATGTAATATTTTAGCATTCTACGTTGTTTTGGGTTTTAAAAACATGTTTGTCCAGTTCTATCCTGGATTCAAGGTACTGAATTTTCCTAAATCTAATATTGGAATTCTGATAGACATTGCATTAATTATTGAATGGGAAGAATAACATTTTGCTCATACATAATGGAAAATTGAGTCTTTTGTAGAGGCACATGGTCTTTTTGGAATGATATAACAGACACTGCATGTTCACATATCAAACAAAATGCCATCTTACTATAGAAAAGAGGTGTCAAAAAGTTTCTTTGTACCTTTAAAGCATGTGATTATGTAGTACAAAATGCAGACTTTGTAAAAAAAAATTCAATATACAGGCAAAAAATGAATAATTCAAAACAACTCATAAGTTCTACATTCTACTGTATCTTTTATAACACAGGCAGAAGATAGCATTGTGTTCCCAGTAGGGCTGAATTTGCACAAGTTACACCTCTGAAAATGCCAGATGGTCTATGGTTTACTTTTGAGAGCTGTCATATACGTAAAGATTTTTTTAAAAAGAAAGACAGCTGAATGAGAGTAGTAGATCATTAAAGAGAGAGTGAGAGTCCCTTGGCATCACTGTGTTTTAAGAAAGCATTGTATCGTTTCCTCATATTAAGCTTTTCATTATTTTTTCATTTTTTCAGCTGTATACAGCCTTTAAAAATAGGGGAAAACATTTCTATTTTAATTTGAATTATAGTGGTTTAAACATAAACCACTATAATGTTTTTTGTTCTGTATATTAGAATTCAGGCATATACATAGATTCTAATTGGTTTCAAGTGCATTTTAAGCACAAGATTCAAGTATCTTTAGTGAAAAATGATCGATAGTTAAAATAAATTTAAATTGCTATAATTAATACATGGGGGGGGGGGGGACTTATTCATTTTTTATTTAACCTGTATATCATTTCCGAATACTCCAAAACCATTCAGCTAAAAGGTTATATGCTAATGTTGAAAAAAATAAGCCTACTTGGAAACAGAATTTATCTCTTTATCCTAATAGAAATCATAAAATTAAACTAAAACAATTGCATAGGGTTTGCTTTTCATGGAGATTTCATATTGCACATTAATCGCAATATGAAACTAGTGAACATATGAGATACATTATAATAAGACTTCCAATCTATCACTAATCTAAAGCGGGAATGTCAAACTGGCAGCCCTTGGGTCAGATGCACCACAAGCCACGCCTACCCCAGCTCTTACATCATGTGACAGCAATGTGATGCCATCACTGTCAGTTCTAATAACTCTGTCATTTAGGTTTATAGACTTTTTCCTATGTTCTTGCCATTTACTAATTGACGAAAGATTAGAGTTTTCCAACAGCTGCCTAGAATCACTTTGAAATGAGATGGGCAGTAAATACATTTAAAAACAAACAAACAAACAAACAAACAAACAAACAAACAAAATAAACACTGAAGCACTGAATATTGAAAGCATATGGTTTTATATCCAGAAATTCTAGGAAATATACCTCTCTGTTAGACTACTAAATGACAAGATGCTTGCATATTCAGGAAATATTTACACTTTTATCAATAGTAGATCAAGTAGATCAAGTTACTCTTCCATAGGAAAAAAATGTTGAGTTCTAATCTGAGCTCGTGATTGATTAAGTTGTCTGCTTACCCATGTAAATGGAGTCTTTTGTATAAAAGTAATCATATTTTAATATCTTCGGACATTTTCTTTTGTTGGTGAATTGCCAGTATACTTCTGTTCACTGAAGATGCTTGATAGAAATTTATCGTTTTTGTGAATGAGTGAGGCTTTCCTGGTGTGTCTTTAGAATTTGAATTAAATTATTAGTTATCAGTCTTGCAAATAAGACCACAAAAAATATTTCCCCCCTCCCTCTTTTAAATGGCCTGCCTGTCCATACATATATAAAGTTTGTCATGAGACTTAAATTAACACAAAGAACCAAGGGGATTTCTTTTCTTTTCTTTTCTTTTCTTTTCTTTTCTTTTCTTTTCTTTTCTTTTCTTTTCTTTTTTTTGCAGAACTACTGTTTGTCTGCCTAGAAGTATTGCATGCTCCTGGGAAGACCATCAGACATGTCTGACTATTTTGACAAATATTTTTCTTTATTGTATTCAAAGATATTTTTGATAAGGTGGTTTTACAAATGAGAATTGTATTTTCGGTGAGTGAATGATTTTGAATTGTCTGCACACATTAGAACTGAAGGTGATTGTTTTTTTCACCTTATGAAAGTTAGGATAAATGTTTTAATGTATGAGTCTCCTATAGAAAGTAGATTTTAATAAATAAGGTTTCCTTTGTCCATAGTTAAATTTATGCTTCAAAAAATAGTATTAATATATAAGCTCCTGCCAATAAATTTTCAGTGCATTTCAGTTTTATATTTTCCCTGAACTTGCATTATTACACTTTAAGGAGCACTTACTATATAATTTTTTTTTTAACTTGCTGTAGGTTGTTTTCTAGCATTCTGAAATCTACAGCAGTAGTCAACTTTCAGCAACTCTTGGGAAATCTTCCCATTGTAAATAATTTGCAATGTTAATGGTTAATATGCTGTGTTATGAAGGTAGATTTGAGCTGATGTTGAAGATTCTCAAGTAACTGATTTTAAGGTGTCAGTCCAAGTAACCTCCACAAACACACTGCTCTGGATTTCTTGGCCAGATCATCAGGCCAAGAAATCCATCTGTTCTAATATAAGTTGAAGCTAAGACATTTTGTAAGTCTGTGATGTGGTGAATATCTGTAGCTTGGGTGTTGGATGAGGGTCCTCTGACCTCCTGAATTGCTTATGGTAGGGGTAAAATTCACTTACCTTCCCTACCGTTTTGCAAATTGTGCTTGCCATCATCTGCACATGTGTGCAAAGGTTTCTGCGCATGCTCAGAGGCTTAAAATGTTACCAAAAAGCGATGTCATGATGTCCATGCAGGTGGGCAGAGCCTCCCGCAGCCGCCACTACTGGTTTGCCCAATCCAGATAGAACCAGGGTGAGGGTTAGGGTTAGGGTTAGGGAAGGTCACGTCAGATGAGGTTCTTGTGATGGGTCAGGTGTGGGTCATGTCAGGTGACATGACCTTCCCATCACAAGACCCAATGTCCACTTGAAGCCCTTATAAGCAGAACACCAACACAGACTTTGCTGAAGATGTTACCTAGCCTGGTAATGAAACATTTGGAAACCAACCCACAAGCTCAGAGAACGAACCTCCACCCTCATTCTGTAAATTGTATCATTTTGTTTTGTTTTGTTTTTTAAATAATTTTTATTGAGTATTTTACATTTTAAAACCAAACACACAATAGCAAAAGAAATCAAGAGACAAAAACAAAAACCAAAAACATACGTACACCAGACGTTAAAATACAGTACTAACAACAGATATATACAATTTTACAACTTTCTGCATCGACTTTTGTTTTTACTCTTAGCTTTTATCCTCCCACTCCTTCTCTTTATTTTTAAATATTCATAGTTAACTGTTTGTTAGCAGGATCATTATTTACATTTATATCCAGTATGTTAATATCTAATTTCACTTTATATTCTTATTTCTTAATTTGATTTCTCTTTTCCAACGATGTATAAAACCTATTGCACACTTCATAATAATCCGAGTCTTCTCTTTCTTTGATCTCCATTGTTAATTTATCCATTTTGGTGCATTCAAGGATTTTCTTTATTATTTTTTCTTCCGATGGTGTGTTGGTCGACTTCCACATTTGCCCTAGAGTAATTCTGGCTGCCGTTAGAATATGCAATATAATATAATAGAGACTTTTTTCGATTTTTCTATCAATCATTCCTAGGAGGAACATCTCTGGTTTAAAATCAATCTTTTGGAGTGTAATCTCTTCCAACCACCCTTTATTTTTATACCAAAATTTCCTCACCTTAGGGGACATCCACCATATATGGTAGTATGTCCCTAGTTTGTGACCACATCCCCAACATTGGGATGATAAATTGGGGTACATTTTTGCCAGTCTCACTGGTGCTAAATGCCACCTATAAAACATTTTATAGCTGTTTTCTTTGTATGATACTGCCATGGTCAATTTGTAATTTTTCTCCCACAATTTTTCCCATTTATTCAATTCTGTTATGTCCAAAATTCCTAGCCCAACCTATCATCATTTCCTTTACTGTTTCTTCTTCCAATTTGTATCCTAATAAGTAATTATGGATATTTGTAATAATTTTTCTTCCCAATCCTAATATTAACTTATCCAGTGGTGGGATTCAAGTAATTTAACAACCGGTTCTCTGCCTAATGATTTCTTCCAAAAACCAATTTGCCAAACTGCTCAGAAAGTTAACAACCGGTTCTCCCGAAGTGGTGCGAACTGGATGAATCCCACCACCAATCCCTTACCTTATGACATTAAAAATAAGTGTGTGATTTATTTTTCCCATCCCATAAAAAGCCATGTCAACTGAGTTGAAGGTCATGGCCTTCTATTGTTAATATGCGCTTATTTTTAAGTTGTATCCAATCTTTGAGCCATGTTGGGGTGCCACTTGATAGTAAAGTTCCCATTCTGGTAAACCAAAACCTCCTTTTTCCCACTATCTTGCAATAATTTGAATTTAATGTACGGTTTTTGCCTTGACCATATGAATTTCAATGTCAATTTATTCAGTTGTTCCAAAAAAAAAAAAAAAATTCCCTAATGTTATTGGTACTGTTTGGAATAAATATTGTAACTTGGGCAATATGTTCATTTTTATCGTTGAAATTTTGCCAATTAATGATATTGGTAATTTACTCCTGTAATCCACATCTTTTTGTATTTGTTAGAGGAGAGTATCATAATTGTCCCTCTTTATGGTAGTACACTTTTCTGATAGCCAAATTCCCAGATATTTAATTTTCTTTGTTCTCAAGTTCCCAGTTCCTCCCCTAGTTGTTCACTCTGTCTGTTGTTTAAATTCTTAGTCAATATTTTAGTTTTGTCTTTATTCATTTTAAATCCTGCTACTGCATCAAATTGATTTATATCTTGTAGATTCTAAAGGTTCCTCAATAATAAATGCCAGATCATCTGCAAATGCTTGGACCCTATATTCTTGTGACTTAATTTTTAATCCCTTTATTTCCAAATTATTTCTAATTTGGTACATTAATGTCTCCACAGAAAGAATGAACAACAGAGGAGACAGTGGACAGCCCTGTCTTACTCCTTTAGTTATTTCAAAACTTTCTGTTTGTTCCCCATTGATTATTATCTTTGCCCATTGTATAATGTATATGGCTCTAATTGTGTCTATAAATTTTTCTCCAAAATTCATTTTTATTAATTGGTTTATCATGAAGTCCCAGTTTAAGTTGTCAAAAGCTTTTTGTGCATCCAAGAAAACCACAGCTACCTGTTTTTCAGGGTGAGCTTTGTAATATTCTAATGCATTGATGATAATTCTTATATTGTTTTTTATATATCTGTTGGGTAGGAATCCATTTTGGTCTAAATGTATAATTTCACTCAATATATTTTTAATTCTATCTGCTATTATGGCCATAAATATTTTATAATCAGCATTTAGCAATGAGACTGGCCGATAATTCTGTATCTTCTGTTGTTCACTATTGTTTTTGGGGATAAAAGTTATTAATGATTCCTTCCAGGATTCTGGTATCTTGGCTTTTTCAGTACTTCATTAAATGTTTCTACTAGCAGTTGTTCTAACAACTCTTGAAATGTTTTATAAAATTCAGCGGGAATTTCATCTGGGCCTGGAGTCGTATTATTTTTTTGCTTTTGAATTGCTCTTTGTATCTCCAGTTTTGTTATTTCCTTGTTTAATATTTCTTTTGTTATAACTGGTATTCTGGGAAGATTCCTTTTTTGAAGGTATCTTTGAATATTCTCCTCTTCAATTTTTTCTGAACTGTATAGTTTTTGAAAATAGTTTACTGCTATACTTTTCTTTTTTTCTTCCTGTAGATGCACCATTCCATCCTCATCCTCTAATTGTTTTATTAATTTCTTTTCCTTTCCTTTTTTTAATTTATAAGCCAGCCATCTTCTGGGCTTATTGGCATTTTCAAAGTAATTTTGTTTGGTTGCTCTAATTTTTTTGCTACTTCTTCTTGGGTTATTAATTGTAATTTGTGTTTAATTAACTCTTTTTCTACTTTGATTTCTTGGTTTTGAGGTTCTTTCTGTAATTTAGATTATGCTTTTTCTAATTTTCTATGGAGCTCTGCCAGTTATTTCTTTTTATTTCTATTTTTCCTTATTGTGCATGCTATCAATAAATCTCTTATATAAGCTTTTATTGTATCCCATAAGTTTTGAGTTGTAGTTTCTTCATTCCAATTTTCTTTTAAACCCAGGCCTAATTCTTTTTTTTTTTTTGAGTATTGAATAAAATTCTTCTCTTTCACTATTTTTTGGTTCATGGTCCATCTCCCTCCCCTCCTGACTTCTCCTTTCCAACTAATTTTTAATGGATCTACCCAGGAGTTGGCTTCAATTTCTATTTCTGCAATGTCTGTTTCTGGGTCCATCCATGCCATGTCTATCCTTGACCATGATTTTTGGAGGTTAGAGAAGAAGGTATATTGCTTTTTTTTGTGGGTTAATTTCTCTCCTGTATCTTTTAAGTTAAATTCCTGGGCCAATTCAAAAAATGCTGGTTGTAATATTTTTCTTTCATGCTTTTTCCTTTTTCCAGTTTTGTAGTCTTTTTTAGGGTCTGCCACTACATTGAAGTCACCTAATATGCATAGGTTATCTACTTCTAATTCTATTAGTTTTCTGTGTAACTTATTATAGTCTTCTCTCTGATGTATGTTGGGTGCATAAATGACTACAAGTAATATTCTTTTTTGTTTTATTGAGATTTCAATCATTAATGTCCTTCCCTCATTATCTACATACATTTGTTTGGGATTTAACCTTTCCATTATATAATCTGCTACCCCCCTTTTTTTTGTTTCTGCCAATGCTACAAATAATTTCCCTAGTTTGGGGGCTTCCAGAAAAACCACTTTTCCCTTTTGGAATGTGCACTTCTTATGTTGATTGACATTAAATTCACCTCTTCCTCTATTAAATTACTTATTTGTCCTTCCTGCTTTTCTTTTTTGTGTTACTCCCCTCTGCTGTCTTGTTCTTACACCTTCTCTATATTGGTTTCCGGTCTCTAACTGCTCTTCTGATCCTCGATTTGATTCATTTTCTTCTTGACTTTTGAATTCTAATTCCTCTCTACTTTCTAATTCCTCTCCAAAGTTTTGTTCACTGAATTCCTGACCCTTTTCTACTGTATCTATTCTTATTGTTTTGTCTTCCCAGGATATTAACATGCCCTCTGGTATTAACCATTGGAACATGATTCTATAATTAGTCAATTTAACAGAGAGGAATTGATAATTCCTCTGTTGCTCACAAATTCTTTTGGGTAATTGTTTTAATATTATGATCTCTTTCCCTTTAAATATCAGTTTGTCTACCCTTGTCTTTCTGTAAATTTCATCAGGAATTGATTTCTTCGTGAATCTGACATGAATTTCACATGGTAGTCTATGTCGTTTCGCATAATTTGTATAAATTCGGTAAGCCTCATCAATACTGTTCCCTAATTCCTGTCTATATATATGTAGGGGTTCTGCTAGTAATTCCACTATGAGTTTATATAGATCCTCTTCTCTGTTTTCTGAGAAACAGAAAACTTAAGTAAGTTTTTGAAATCTTAATAGGAGGATCTTTCTAGCTCAAGACGGGTCACTGTCTCCTCCAACTCCTTTTTCTCCATTTCCCATCTCTCTTCTGCAGCTTCCAGTTTCTTTTCGGTTCTCTCTACCTTAGCTTCTATTACGTTTATTTTTTGTTCATTGTTTGCTATTGATTCCTGAATCTTTTCCATTTTGTCATCCAATTTTCTTATGTCTCCCTTCACCTCACCTCATCCCCTTTCATTTCTTCATGATTGTTTTGCATTTCTTCATGATTTTTTTGCATTGTTTCCTATATTTTCATCATGACCTCTTGAATCATATTAAAAGAGGTTTGCATGTTCTGCACAGCTGCTGCTGTTCCTAATTTTTCAGTAGATGGCATATCTGTTATTAATTTTTGCAGGTGAAGCTGTCACCAGTTGTCTTTTTTACTGTTTTTGTAATTGTAGCTGTATTTGACATTTTAATATTTTGTAGAAGGGTTTTCCACAACACCATATATATCTAAGTTTTTACCCCAAGTTGTATCTATAGTGCTTTCTATTTCAAATCTTTCTTCTTAGTCTTAAATCAATATAGAATATGGGATTTTCAATAGCAATAGCAATTATCAATTATATCAGTTCACAATTAATTTCAGGTCTATACAATGAGAAAGTAGATGTATTTCCTATTATTGCATTAATTAAATTATTACACAATATCTAGAAGAAAAGGAAGGAAAAATTAAGACAATAGGGTAGATCATCAAATGTTGAAGCAGGGAGTAGAATCACATATAATAAAAATTATATAACAATATTTAGTATTATCAATATTAAATCTTAGCTACCAAGTTCCAGAGTTACATAAAGAAAAAATTGGATTACCTATAAATTTCTAATCTCATACAAATATATGGTAATCCTTTTCCAGTCAGTATATTGGTTGATTTAATATCGCCAGTCAATAAGTCTTCCTCCTGTAAATCAATGTTCTTTCTTCTTCAATCACTTTCACAGTTCCTTTTTTTCTTCTCCTGTTCTCCAAACTTAAAGATGGCAGCTTTCAATTTGCCTAGTCACTGTCACTTCCTCCATCTCTATCTCCAAAGGCTATTCTTTACTTTCTTTTTTCTCCGACCTGTTCACCACCTACACACCCCTTCAGTACCTCCTCACAGCCACAATCCCAGTTCCAGCTTTTCTTTGTGATTTTCTCATCAATCCAATCCACTATCCACAATCGTCTCTCAGCATCGCTCGTAAATCATTTGCACTTTCCACCAATCTTCCTTCCGCTCCCACTGCTAAGGGGCCACTTTTTTCCTCTTTGGAGACTCACTTTTTTCCCTCGTCTGCCACCTGTACAGTTTCACTGAGACACTTCGGATATTTTGCCTCTTGTAAAACTCTTCTCACTGATGCTTCTTGTTGCTTCTCACTATTCTGCTTCCTCATTTTCCATTTGGGTTGCCACGTCTCCGGACCTGGCTCTGACAGCCAGTCTCTTCCACGCTGGATTCAGGAGGTTCCACCCTCCTTGGTGGAGGATTGCTTTTCACTCCACTACCTCTGGGCTATCCCCTTTCATTTGCTGTCCTCTTCAAAGTTCAGTATTGCTGTTATCGGCTTCCAGACATGGAAAATCGGGCGGGAGAAGTGGAGATTCCAATTCCTTGCACCACACCAGCATGACAGTACCCTGGAAGTTGTATCACTTTGATTCTTTGTATTGGAAGTGACATTTGGGGAGAAATATCAATCAAAATTATTTCTTGAGTTACAACTGTAATGGAGCCTGGAATTTCCATTGTAAGTCATGATGGTTGCAAGCCATCATGTCATTGAAGAGTTCTCTTGAGGGAGTTCTGGTATAGGCACGAATTCTGTGCCAGTGGCTACTTGAAAGCAGGTGAATCCAATACTAATGTGTATGAATTATTGTATGCCACTGTCAGACCTATCTTAGTCTGATCCCTTAGCGAAGAAAAACCCTTGACTCCATTTGGTTGAAGTAAAGGTACTTTTACTAAGAGATGCTATCAGCAATAAAGCCAGGCAGAATCTAAGTTCCCTTGCAAAAAGATAAAAGAATATTCCACTCAGTTCCATCCCTCCCCCCATGACTAGTCCAAATGCAGCCAGTGTGGTGCTGCCTGGATCTTTTGAGAAGACCTCTGAAGGGTTTTGACTAATAATTTTCCACACTCACGGCAAATGGCCTTGAAGTCCCTTTAGCACAAACCAGTCCTGTGATCTGGAGAAAAGCAAGGTTTTATACCTGGGCAGGAAAAACCAAAGGGACAAGTACAGATTAGGTGAAACCTGGCTCAAAACAGTAACTGTGAGAGGGACCTTGGAGTTCTAATGGATGATCACTTAAACATGAGCCAGCAGTGTGTGACAGCAGCCAAAAAAGCAAATACAATCTTTGGTTGTATAAACACAGGCATAGAATCAAAATCATGTGAAATATTAGCACCTATTTATAAATTCTTAGTAAGATCACTTCTGAATTACTGCATCCAGTTTTCACCACATTACAAAAAAGATGTTGAGACTCTGGAAAATTGTAAAGAAGAGCAGCTACAATGATTAAGGGCCTGGAGACAAAAACATATGAAGAACAGTTGTGTATGGCCAGTCTAGAGAAAAGGACTAGGGTGACATGATAGCAGTATTCCAGTATTTGAGGACTGCCACAAAGAAGAGGGAGTCAACGTATTTTCCAAAGCAACAGAAAGCAAGTCAAGAAACAATGGATGGAAACTAATCAAGGAAAAAAGCAACTTGGAATTAAGGAGAAACTTCCTAATAGGGAGGGCAATTAACCAGGGGAACAGCTTGCCTTCAAAAGTTGTAGGTGCTTTATCACTGAAGATTTTTAAGAAAAGACTGGGCAATCACCTAACTGAAATGGTATAGAGTTTCCTGCTTGAGCAGGAGATTGGACTAGAAGACCTTCAAGGTCCCTTTCTGCTCTATTCTTTTTTTTTTTAATTGAAAAAGTTTTACAAACACAAATGTTTCCTTCCACTTTTTTTCCTCCCCTTCCTGCCTCTAACCCTCCCCCCCATGACTTCCCAAGGTGAAATCCAAATCGTACCATATCATACAGTACCTCCCTACAATTCCACCCCGTTTACACTATAAATTTCTTCATAACCTTCAGCTAAAAGCTATCTGATACTTCCTTGTTTGATATTTGTTCTGCACGTTCCTACAACTCTAACCCCTGTCTACACTATAGATTTCTACATAACATTCAACTGAAAGCTATCTGATACTTCCTTGTTTGATATTTGTTCTGCACGTAATCTATCCATTTCTTCCATTCCCACATATAAGTTTCTTGAGTCCGGTCTTTTAAATATGCTGATATCTTTGCCATTTCTGCAAAACTGGCCACCTTCGAAGCCCATTCTTCAATAGTACGCATACTGTCTTTTTTCCAATATTGGCCAATCAATAAACTAGCTGTCAGTGTTCCAATGCTGACATAGAAGCAACAAGGGAAAAAGTTTGACATTTCACCTAGAAAAGCTTTTCGGTGAATTCAGTCTCCTGGGAGATGTATGGGAGGGGTGACATTCCTGTGTGCTGAAGAGACAGATTAGAAGAGAGTGATCTGGAAGACAGCCAATGGGGAGCAGTGAATGGGAAAGGAATAGGAGGGTTTTGGATAGAGGGGCCAGTACTGTCTGCATGGTTGTCAGGCACAGCTGCATCGCTCAATAAAGAGAATATTTCCTAAAGTTTGATGCTTGGAAATTAACTTTATTTTAGAGGATGAAACCGAAATCTTGACACTAACTGCTGTGATCATATATAGTATCATTTTTGTTTCAGTCAATGAAAAATCCTTAACTATGCCCAGTAAAAACAATTGAGGAGAGAATTGCAGTTTTTTCTTCAAAACATTTTGCATAACCCACCAAATTTTAATCCAGAAAGCCTTCACTTTCTTGCAAGTCCACCATATGTGAAAATATGTAGCATCTAAGCAATCACATCTCCAACATTTTGCCTGAACATTAGGATACATGCACGATAATTTCTTGGGATCTAGATGCCACCTATAAAACATTTTATGAAAATTTTCCCTCAAATTCTGTGACTGCGTAAATTTAACATTCTGAACCCATATTTTTTCCCATGTTTCCATCATAACTGGTTCTGCAAAGTTCTGCGCCCACTTTATCATGCAGTCTTTGACCAACTCATTTTCAGAATCTCTTTCTAACAAAACATTATAGATCCTTTTAATATGCATTTGGCCTTTATCTTTTATCTGTCGTACCAGATCTTCTTCATGCAACATTAAACCAGTTTTTTGATCTTCCCTCCATCTCAGTTGAAGTTGATTGTACTGTAACCAAGTTAAAGTAATCCCTTCTTCCAACAGTGTCTTTAGTGTCTTTAATTGTAATCTACCCCATCATTAAAAAGTACCTCTTTATATAAAATCCCCCCAAGTGACTTTATATTTATATTCTGTGTAATATGACCAAGATCCAACTACAACGGTATTTTGTAATCCAATTTAAGATAGTGTTTCTTCCATACTCTCATCAAAGAGTTTCTAAGTATATGGCTCTTAAATACTTTATCAACTTTATTTTTGTAAAATAAATATGCATGCCAGCCATATTCCAAATCATGGCCTTCTATATTCAATATTCCAGTCTTTGTCATTCCAAACCAATCACTCGCTTACGTCAATGCTGCTGCTTCATAATACAGTCATAGGTTTGGAAGTTTAAGGCCACCCCTTTCACGAACATCTTGCATAATTTTCAGTTTAACTCTTGGCTTTTTCTCATTCCAAACAAACTTATTCATTCCTTTTTGCCATTCAATCAGATGTTTATCACTTTTAAGCACCGGAATCATTTGAAACAAAAATAGAAATCTAGGTAGAACGTTCATCTTAACTGCTGCTATTCTTCTAAGTAAAGATAGTTGCAGTTTTTTCCAAGTTTCCATATCTTTTTGTACCTTTCGCCACAATACCTCATAATTATTTTGAAAAAGTTTTATATTTGAAGCTGCAACTTGAACTCCTAGATATTTCACCTTTGCTACTATTTCAAAGCCTGCCTTCCTTTCAAGTTCCTTTTTTTGACCTTCTGACATATTTTTAACTATCATCTTGGTTTTTTTCTGATTCAGCCTAAATCCTGATACCATACCATATTCTTCTATAATGTCTTTCATCTGGATTATTGATTCCATAGGCCGTGATAGGGTAACAACCAGATCATCTGCAATTGCCCTTGTTCTATAATCCTCTTGCCTTATATCTCTTGCCTCTTGCCTATTCCATTCAAAGCACTCGAATCCTGTATTTTGTTCAACAAGACTTCTAAAGTTAAAATAAACAACAATGGGGATAGTGGACAACCTTGCCTTGTTCCTTTTTCTATATTAAAGTTTGTAGTTAGACTTCCATTAATGATAATCTGTGCTATTTGATCTTGATAGATTGCTGAAACTGCTTGGACAAACTGGTCCCCAAAGCCCATCTTTATTAAAGTCTTTAATAGAAAGTTCCAATTAACTCGATCAAAGTCCTTCTCCGCATCCAAAAACACCAGCACTGCAGGAATCTGTTTACTCTTCTCAAGATGTTCCAATAAGTCTATAATTTGCCTCACATTATCCTTCATATATCTGCCTTCTATAAATCCTGCTTGATCATGATGAATCACCTCTTGCATAACTGGCATTAGTCTGTTGGCTAATACTTTTGCCAAAATTTTATAATCCGTGTTCAGGAGAGATATTGGTCTAAAATTTTCCGGTTTTGTAGAACCTGTTTTCTCTTTTGGTATCAACAGTGAAGGGGATTAAAACTCTGGCTGGATCAAAAGCCTCAATATTAAGGGCCCAAAACTTTGGTCAAGGCTGCAAGTTCCTCCCCTGCCTGGAAGGAGTTGCTGAAATGACAGTATGTATTTTTATCTGTAAAAGTGCAGACTGACCCAGACAGATGCATCCTGTTGTTCACTTCTGCATTCCATCCTAAATGTCATGTATAACATATGATAGTGCAGGCGAAGCCATATAGTATATTCATGTGACTCCCTTCTTCTCTCTTATCTTACCAAACGTCTGGAATAGGCGTTTTCAGTTCCTCCTTATACCATATATGTCCAAATGTACCACCCAGCCCCTGTATACGTAATATGAAGTATAAATGTATGCTTTTGTAAACCCTTCGGGGTTCAAACAATTTGCTGTGTTATTGCTGTTTGAACCTGCGCATAATAAAACCTTTCCTGCATTGAAGAGCTTGGCCTAGTCCTGTCTTTTCTACAACATTATGATCCACACAATCAAAGGCTTTAGCATAGTCAATGAAGCAGAAGTAGATGTTTTTCTGGAACTCCTTAGCTTTCTCCATGATCCAGCGTATGTTGGCAATTAGATCTCTAGTTCTTCTGCCTCTTCAAAATCCTGCCTGTACTTCTGGTAATTCTTGGTCCACATACTGCTGGAGCCTAGCTTATATGATTTTGAGCACAACTTTGCTAGCATGTGAAATGAGTGCAATGGTGCGGTAGTTTGAGCATTCTTTGGCATTGCCCTTCTTTGGAATTGGAATGTAAACTGACCTTTCCCAATCCTGTGGCCACTATAGAGTTTCCCAAATTTGCTGGCATATTGAGTGTAACACTTTTACTGCATCGTCTTTTAAGATTTTGAATAAGTCAGCTGGAATACTGTCACCTCCACTAGCTTTGTTGTTGCTCAGATTTCCTAAAGCCCATTTGACTTTTCATGCCAGGATGTCTGGTTCAAGGTTACTGACCACCCTATTGTGGTTATCAGGGACATTAACCTCCTTCTTGTATAGTTCTTCTGTGAAATTTTGCCACCTCTTCTTAATCTCTTCCGCTTCTGTTAGGTCCCTGCTATTTTGGTCTTTTATCATGCCCATCTTTGCATGAAACGTTCCCTTCATATCTCCAATTTTCTTGAAGAGATCTCTAATTCTATTCTATTGTTTTCTTCTATTTCTTTGCACTGTTCATTTAAGAATGCATTCTTATCTCTTCCAGCTATTCTCTGGAAATCTGCATTCTCTTTCTCCCTTGCCTTTCACTTCCCTTCTTTCCTCAGTTATTTGCAAAGCTTCCTCAGGCAGCCATTTTGCTTTCTTGCATTTCTTTTTCTTTGGGATGGTTTTAGTTGCTACCTCTTGTATAATGTTGCAATCTAATTTCTTAAATCTATGTCATCTCTACTGTATATTCATCAGGGGTATGGTTTAGTTCATACCTGAATGGCCTAGTGCTTTTCCCTACTTTCTTCAATTTAAGCCTAAATTTTGTCACAAGAAGCTCATGATCTGACCCACAGTCAGCTCCTGGTCTTGTTTTTACTGACTGTATAGAGCTTCTCCATCTTTGGCTGCAGAGTACATAGTCAATCTGATTTCTGTGTTGACCGTCTGGTGTTGTCCATGTGTAGAGACATTTCTTGGGTTGTTGGAAAGGAGTGTTTGCTATGACCATCATATTCTCTTCTATGATGATGCCCTGACTCTTTTTGTACTCCAAGACCAAACTTTATTCTGGTTATCTTTTGACTTTCTACTTTACCATTCCAATCTCCCATAATGATAAAGACACCATTTTTTGGTGTTAATTTTAGAAGGTGTTGCAGGTCTTCATAGAACTGGTCAACTTCAGCCTCTTCAGTACCAGTGGTTGGGGCATAGACTTGGACTACTGTGATGTTGAATGGTTTGCCTTGGATTCAAACTGAGATCATTCTGTCATTTTGGGAATTGTATCCCAGTACTGCTTTTCCTATTCTTTTATTGACTGTGAAGGCTATTCCATTTCTTCTGAGGGATTCTTGCCCACAGTAGTATGCCTGATGTTCATCTGAATTAAATTCACCCATTCCTGACCATTTTAGTTCACTGATTCCTAAGATGTCAATGTTCAGTCTTGTCTTCTCTTGTTTGACCTCATCCAGCTTGCCTTGATTCATGATTCTTACATTCCAGGTTCCTATGGAGTATAAATCTTTACAACATCGGACTTTCCTTTCACCACCAGATACATGCACAGCTGAGCATCCTTTCAGCTTTGGCCCAGTCACTTCACTCTTTCTGGCACTACCAATACTAGCCCTCTGCTTTTCCCCAGTAGCATGTTGGACACCTTCCGACCTGAAGGGCTCATCTTCCAGCATCATATCTTTTTGTCTTTTGGTACTGTCCATCGGGTTTTCATGGCAAAGATACTGGAGTGGGTTGCCATTTCCTTACAACAGTGGATCACGTTTTGTCAGAGCTCTCTGCTATGACCTGTCCATCTTGGGTGGCCCTGCATGGCATAGCTCATGGCTTCATTGTGTTGCACAAGCCCTTTCCCCACAACAAGGCAGTGATCCATGAAAGTGAATGGAATCGTAAATTGCATTAACAGAGGGATTCAACCAAGATCAGTTACAGGAACTGGAATGGCTGGTATAGTGAAGTGGACCAGAAGAGACATGATAGCAGTGTTCAGATATTTAAGAGGCTGTCACAGAGAGGAGGGTGTCAACCTATTTCCAAAGCACCTGAAGGCCAGACAAAGAATAATGGATGGAATCAAGGAGAGATTCAACCTAGAAATAAGGAGAAATATTCTGACAGAACAATCAACCAATGGAACAGCTTGCCTTCAGAAGTTGTGGTAATTTCACCACTGGAAGCTTTCAAGAAGAGACTGGGCTGCCATCTGTCAGAATCTCTTGCTACAGAAGACCCAAACTATACATGTGTATCAAATGTAGATCATATAAATTACTAAAAGAAAAAGTAAAGAGTCTAGGAGGAACTCTAGCCACTCTGAAACTCAATGAACAAAGCAAGAATCCCCAACCTAAACAAGAAAACTACACCAAAATTTAACACAATAGGGAGCAAAGAGCTTTTAAAAAAATGACTCCATATATGAACAAGGAAGAAAACCGATTCACCCAAATTGAATACAATAGGGAACAAACAGCTTCAGAAAAAAATGATCCTATATATGAACCTAAAGATGAAGACCGGTGGAAACATGTCATTTTTAGAAGAAAACAGCAAGAAAGAGCAACACTCCTATTATCTATCCTAGTTCACTCCAGTGAAGCCCCTCTGGAACTGAACAATGGCTTTCATAGCCTCCCATGGAAGAAAATATGCAGACACTTATAAAAGAGCAGTTATCTATAGTTTCTAAAAAGGAGATACAACCCAACATTCCTGTGACAGGAAGAATAGTATCCCAGATTTTCCTAGGGAAAAAAAGGTGAATATTGATGATAGGAGATTTGATTCTTTGGGGATAGAAACTATAGTCTGCAGACTGAACAGTCAATCTAGAGAGGTATGTTGTTTCCCTGGAGCAAAAATCAAAGATGTAACTAAGAACCTTACTAAAATAATCAATGTCATGGATTACCACCCCCTTCTTCTCATATACATAGGGACAAATGATACAACAATGAATCTGAAAGCAATAAGAGATTACGAACAGGTAGGGAACAAAGTTGAAGAATTAGGAGCTCAAGTGGTATTTCCATTTATACAAAAGGCCAACATCCAATGAGGAAGTAAAGGATTTTACAAAGGAGACAATGGCTTAAAAACTGGTGTCCTCAAGAGAATTTCGGTTTCCTAGACTATGGTCTGCATTACCTACATGAAGGGCTACTGGCAAGGGATGGAGTGAACCTCACAAGAACTGGAAAGAATGTATTTGGAAAACAACTGGCTCATCTTATCAGAAGGGCTTTAAACTAAAAATGGGTGGGGGGGAGCAATCAAGACGTTTAGAACCTAATTCCAAGCAAAAACCACTAGATAACCAACCATACAAGGAGGTAGGGAGTAAAGAGAAAGGAGGAGGAGGAGGAGGAGGAGGAGGAGGAGGAGGAGGAGGAGGAGGAGGAGGAGGAGGAGGAGGAGGAGAAGAAGAAGAAGAAGAAGAAGAAGAAGAAGAAGAAGAAGAAGAAGAAGAAGAAGAAGAAGAAGAAGAAGAAGAAGAAACACAAAGCAGTAGAGTGTGATGAAGAGGATGGAAAACCCAGATAGAAAGTAGGAGATATAAGAAACATACCAAAGACCCATAGAGGACTCAAATGCATATACACAAATGTTCAAAGTTTATGGAACAAACAGGATGAACTTGAAGTACTAGTGCATGAAAATAAATATGATATAGTTGCCATTACTGAAACTGTTGAAAATGTAAACAAACACCTGGCACATATTACCTCATGTGGTGGACCTGTATAAAGACAAGGAAATTTTGGATACAAATCATATGTGGTAGAAAAAATGACCAGACAACATATAGAGTTTAAGCCAGAATTATTTTTACTAGGTATTATATCAGATGGTTATGATAAAGGGACAATATACCTAATATTACACATCTTGACCCCAGCAAGAATTGTGTACATGCAGCAGTAGAACAGCGAAAACACCCCTTCGGAGGAGGAGACAATAAGGAAGTTACTAGTGTGGGTGAAAATGGACAAACTAACATTAAAAATAAAAGATAAGGGAGATACAGAATACTATGCTACATGGGATAGTTTCTATCAATGGTTAGAAACATGAGGTAGAAGTTACAATGCAAAAGAATCAGGTTAGGTGGACATGGGAAGAGACATTATGTATGTATTAGAATGTAGGTATTAGAATGATAGATAAGTTGACATACTAGAATATGATGGTCAGAAAATACAGTACAACACTAGCACTGTTTAAAAGAGTGTATATGTTTTATTTTTATCTTTGTTTCATGGCAAGTGGAACATCAGGACAATTACACTGTATTCAATATATATATATATATATATATATATATATATATATATATATATATACACATACACATACATACATACATATATATATACATACACGTACGTACATACATACATATATATATACATATACATATACATATACATATACATATACATATACATATACATATACATATACATATACATATACATATACATATACATATACATATACATATACATATATATATATATATATATATATATATATATATATATATATTCTTACTTCTCGTAGGTTTTAAGTATGTTTTTCTTTAAGCAAAGTTTTTCCTACATAAAGATGTTTCTGCAAACCCTGGTTGAGTGAAATCACATTCACTACTTTCTGGGGGGGGGGGGTTTCCCCCTTCTTTTCATTCTGGCAGCCAGCAGATTTTGTGCTTGCCCATTTGGAGACTTGTAGACTTATATAGCTATTTCTGGCTCATTAGCCATCATCAGTAAGTCACACCTATATCTCATGTATCCTCCCTGTAAAGGTACAATATCTATTTTTTGAATATATATATATATATATATATATATGTAGGTCTTTGGTTATTCAGGTCTTCTCCCGCATAGAATTGGAAGTATCTTGGCGACGTTTCGACGAAGTCTCACTTGTCATCTTCAGGCTGGTGTTCTTGGCTTCGTGCTTCCAGGAGCACTGTGAGATTGCAGTTGTCCCTTCCTTTTAACTGCTAGTGGGGGTGGGAGCTGATTGGGTGGGAGCTTGGCTGTGTTCTGATTGGGTGGAGGTGTGTTCTGATTGGTTAGGGGCTTGGCTGTGCTCTGATTGGATGGGGGGTTGGTTGTGCTCTGATTGGCTGGGGGTGTGTTCTGTTTGGGTGGGGGCTTGGTTGTGCTCGGCTTAGTCAGAGTTGCAGGGGGATTTGAGCTGGTGAGCTGCGTTGTTGTTGTTTGGCTTCTTGATTGTGGCCGTGCTAGCTTTTCATGGTGGGTGTTGGTCTGCTTCATGTATGGATTGGAGGGGTTTAAAGTGGCTAATGATGCAGCTGCAGTCTGGCTTCTGGTCCTTGGTCGTGCCTCATTATCAGTGTGGGTTTCAGTCTGCTTTCTGCATGGATGTGTGGTGGTGACATCCTGTGTGGCTCTCGTGAGTGTGGATCTGGTGTCATTCTTGTGTTAGGGACTTGTTTGTCAATAAGGGCGGGTTTCCAAATGGCTGGTAGGTGGGAGGTATCATCTCGTTTGTTCATGCTGTGTGGGCGTTTTTCTATCTCGATGGCTTCTCTGATTATTCTGTCATTAAAGTGTTCAGTTTTGACAATAGTTCTGGTCTTTTTAAAGTCAATTTCATGTCCTGTGGCTTTAAAGTGTTGGACCAGGGAAGAAGTTGGTTTCTCTTTTTTGACTGAGTTTTTGTGTTCTTCAATGCATGCACTTATTCTTCTTTTGGTTTGTCCAATGTATGTGGTGGGGCAGGCGGTGCATGGGATTTCATATACTGTCAGCCTCACTTGCTTTGGCTCGCTTGCTTTGGCTCTCATAGTAACGGAGGGAGGGGGGTCTAGGCTACAGAACTTTGAATGAATCTAAGAAACGAAACCAATTCCTAAGCTGTTATCAGGCCAACGGACACTGCATTCCTGGATGCTGACACGGCCAGACGTGTGCTCCCACCTGACCTCTGGGAGACCTTTGGATTGGATGATTTACGGTGGACAGTGGGAGGGGATGCTTTCTATATATAACTTTCACGCTTTTTGCCTCAGAATCCTGCTTTCCATGGTTGCGTTCATTTCATATTTAGTAAAAGTACCATACTTTAATCTATGATGAAGTCTGGGTTTTCCTTTCCTGGATACTGAAGGAAGCATATCCGACATTAAGCAGGATTCTCACTCAGCCATCCCGGACAACACCGAAGGGGCTGAAATCCACAGAATGTCTGATCAAGAAAGTGATTTAGATCAGATGGGGGCATATGGCTCAGCGATGTCTTCATACCAGCCGGGAGAAGAGACAGTGGTGTGGATGGAGGATTTACAGCTGAGAGAGGAGCCAGAAGAAGCCTGTTGGTCGAAGGGAGTTGGAAGGTTGCCGGACCTGGGAAAGACCCCCCATGGAGTAACCAGCTCCAGACCCCGAAAAGGAGAGGCAGTGTGGCTACAAGAGCAGAAGGAACGCCTCATGATGGCTCAAGCACTATAACTCATCCACGATATTGAAGAAAGCCGAAAAAACCGTGAGTTTTATGCAACCCCTGAAGGGAAGGGAAGAGAATACTCCAAAGTAGATCCAGAGGAAGGAGCTTGTGGGGGAGAGGAAGAGGGAGCTGGCGAAGGTACATCCCAGGCTTTGGGTAGTCAAGCGAGGGATGCAGCAGTCCAGAGGGCCCCAGCCTTGCAGGCCCCACCCCGCAGATGCAAGAAACCAAAAATCCCCCCCCCCCGCCTGGAAAATATGGAGGAGACCCGAAAACCCTGGGGCTTTTCTTAACCCAAGTGTGGAATCACATGCAGTACTGGGGGAAGGACTACCTGTCGGATGCAGCCCGAGTGAGATGTGTCACTAGTGCCTTAGAGGGAGTGGCAGCTGAATGGATGGTGGTCCTCCACAATAACAAATCCCCCCTGCTGCAAAATTACAACCAGTTCATGACAGCCCTTAGGAGGCGTTTTGAGGACCACCTAGCTGAGCGGAAGGCGAGACTCTGAATGAAAAGTATCCAGCAGGGCCAGAGATCGGTAGCGGAATACACCCAAGAATTTCGGGAGCTAGCGCCATACATGACAGGGTGGTCAGAAATAGCTCTGCTGGAGAGTTTCAAAGATGGACTGAATGAGGAAATCTACCATGACTGTAGAGCGCGGGGGGGTCCCCGAAGATCTGCACAGTTGGTACATAGCAGCCGAGGATGTGGAAATCGAGATAGGCCGAAGTCGACTCTGAAGAGGGCATGCTGGGGAGCCTTCATCCTCCTACTACCGCAAGGAAGCCCCAAAGATGGCTGGTAGGAGGGCAGAGTCCAAACCCAAGCCAAAACCCTTCACGTGTTTCAAGTGTGGCATGGAAGGTCACCGGGCTGCTGAGTGTTCCTCCAAGCCAGTGCCAAAACCTACCAGCAGAGGGCCTAAGAAGACGGACAAAACATCCACAAAAGTTTGTGAAGCCGTGCTGGAAGGGGAAGTCATTGAGTTCGCTCCCCGGGCCAAGGCTGAGTTGAGAACTCGGACCAACGCGGACGACAGCGAGACCGACTCCTACTCCGATGATCTGGTGAGTCACACTGAGGGCCCCCTGCTCATCCCCGTAGAACTAAGGGTGCCATCCACAGGGGCCCACGCACAAATGCCAGCCTTATTAGACTCTGGGTGCACCAGATGCATTATCAGCCCGAAAGTAGTAGAGAAGATGGGCCTGGGACTTAAAGCATTGAAAAGGCGTATTGCATTTTGTCAGCTAGATAGCTTACTGAAACTGGAACATTCGTCCCCTCTACGTCCAGCCAAAGAACCTCCTCCCGTTCCCATGCTCATTGAAGGAGAACAACATTTTGAAGTAAAAGAAATTTTGGACTCTAGAAAACATCATGGTAAAGTGCAGTATCTGGTGGCATGGAAACACTTCCCGTTATCACAAGCTGAATGGGTGAATAAACGTGATGTTCGGGCACCTAGAAAAGTGCAGTTGTTTCACACCAAACACCCTGATAAACCTTAAGTAATGATAGTTATTAATTGTTGTGATATTACCTCTTCTTTTCTCTGTTTCAGTACTAGAGGTCATCTCTTCTGAAGGGGGGCCGAATGTCAGCCTCGCTTGCTTTGGCTTGCTTGCTTTGGCTGTCATAGTAACGGAAGGAGGGGGGTCTAGGCTACAGAACTTTGAATGAATCTAAGAAACGAAACCAATTCCTAAGCTGTTATCAGGCCAACGGACCTGATAACAGCATTCCTGGATGCTGACACGGCCAGACGTGTGCTCCCACCTGACCTCTGGGAGACCTTTGGATTGGATGATTTACGGTGGACAGTGGGAGGGGATGCTTTCTATATGTAACTTTCGCGCTTTTTACCTCAGAATCCTGCTTTCCATGGTTGCGTTCATTTCATATCTAGTAAAAGTACCATACTTTAATCTATGATGAAGTCTGGGTTTTCCTTTCCTGGATCCTGAAGGAAGCATATCCGACATTCTCCTTGATTTTCTAACTCAATTTTGTCTTTGGGATTCCTCAGGATGGTGGATATTTTTCAGTTTGTGCAGAATGCTGTCTTGATGTTATGTTTGTGGAGGATTTTGCTTATTCTGTCTGTGGTGCCTTTTATGTATGGGAGGAGGGCTTTGCCGTTTTCTTGTTTTCTGTCTTGAATTTAGTGGGGGTTTCTTTTTGGATTAGGTTGGTAATCTTATTTCTTTGGAATCCATTGGATGTTAGTACGTTAGTGAGAGTGTGTAGTTCGGTTTTTAGGTGTTGTTCATCAGCTAAGCATTTTGTTCTGTAGATGAGTGTCTTGGCTACAGAGTTGATCTGGGTTGGGTGGTGGTGTAAGAGTGCATGATTTACAAGGAGAACCACTATAAGTTGTTTTATAGGTGGCACATGGTCCCTGCAAGGATAGCAAAGATATATCCCAACTCGAGAGCAAACTGTTGGAAATGCGATCATCAACAGGGCACCTTCTATCACTGTTGGTGGACCTGCAACCAGGCACAAAAATATTGGAAGATGATATCAAAGTGGATTTCGGAAATTATAAGAAAGGATTTCGATTTTGACCCCAAAGCACTTCTCCTGGGAATCTTGAAAACAGAATATGTAAAAGAGAAAAAGTATCTGATTATACACATAATGACAGCTGCAAGGATTTCTTTTGCCCAGTATTGAAAGGAAAAACAGCTACCATCAGAAGAATTTGTTATAAAGAAAATATTGGAGTGCGCAGAAATGAACAAATTATCCCTAGAAATCAATGACAGAACAGATTCGGAGTATTATGGCGTGTGGGACATGTGGTATAAGTGGATGGAGAGAAGAAATAAAAAATGAGATAGTATATAGAGGTTAATTACTAGCCAATTAATGAAGATATATATTACTGAGTATTATTATATGCAATGATTATTAATATAAAATCTACTTATAAGAAGTAATAGTATATGTATATGTATGGCAAGTTAAAAGTTTGTGTATCTGTATATGCATCACGGAACCGAAAATGTTTTTTATTGTATTGTCGATTTGTATAAATAAAAATTATTAAAAATCCACACAAAAAAAGAGAGAGTGCATGCAGATAGCGGTTTGTGTGTGTTTTCTTCTGGTAGATAGTGTGTCCTAGGGAGCCATTGGATTTCCTGTAGACTAAGACATCCAGGAAGGGAAGTTGGTTGTTCGCTTCCATTTCCATGGTGAACTGTATTTTGGGGTGTAGGCTGTTGAGGTATGTGAGGAAGTTGTCCAGTTTTTCTTTCCCATGTGGCCAGATTATGAAGGTGTCGTCTACGTATCTGAGCCAGAGTTTCGCTTTGTGATTGGATTTTTCCAGAGCTTGGGTTTCAAAGTGCTCCATATAGAGGTTGGCAATGACAGGTGAGAGGGGTGATCCCATGGGTGCTCCTTCTATTTGTTTGTATTTTTGTCTGTTATAGATGAAGTATGTGTTGGATAGGCAGTGGTTGATCAGATCGAGGATGTGCTTGGGGGGGTTATATTTGTTTTGGATAACTGTCAAGGCTTCTTTGATTGGTACTTGGGTAAAGAGGGATATGACATCCAAGCTCACGAGTAGGTCACTGGGTTGTAAGTTTTGTTTCTTTATGATGTCTATGAACTGGAATGAGTTTTTTTACATGCTAGGTGATGGATTCCGCATAGGGTTGTAGTTGTTTGGCGAGAAATTTGGCTAGGTTTTGCAGAGGTGAGCCTATGGAGCTGACTATGGGTCTAAGTGGGGTTCCTTCTTTGTGTATCTTGGGGAGACCATAGAGCTTAGGGCATCTGGATGATTTCTCTCTGGGAATGATTCTTTGCTGGATCTCTTCGCTGATGGGGGAGGCTTTTATTTTGGATCTGGTGGTTTTTTCCAGGTAGGTGGTGGGGTCTGTGTTTAGGGGTTTGTATGTGGAGTCTTGGAGTAGGTTGGTTAATTTGGTTTGGTAGTCAGATGTGTTCATAACCACCGTGGTGTTGCCCTTGTCTGCTGGTAGGATTATTATGCTGGTGTCTTCTTTCAGGTTAAGTAGTGCTGTCTGTTCCTCTTTGGGTAAGTTGCTTTTGGGTGGCTTGCTGGTGCAGAGGATGTTGGTGATTTCGAGTCTGATTCTGTTTGCATCGTCGGGGTTGATTTTGGTCAGGCTGGTTTCAACTCCCCATATAATGGTTTCAGTGGGGATGCGTTTGGGAGCGACTGCAAAGTTGAATCCTTTGGAAAGGACATTGGTTTCAGCTTTGGTGAGGATCCTATCTGAGATGTTATGCACTGTTTGTTTCATGTGTGGCTGTGAGGGTGGAGGGGTTTGGTGTTCTTGTAGTCTTCGGAGTTTGTTGGTGTGTGTGTCTGTCTTGAGGGTGGTCTGTGTTTCAGCTCTCCAGACTGCAAGTTGCTTGGATTTGTCCCAAAGTGCGGGGTGGATCTTGTTGCTGAGTTTGAGGTGAAGTGTGAGGAGATCCTTGTTGATTCGGTCTAGGAGGAATCTTTTTGTGTGGAGTTCATTTCTGATTAGGGCCAGTTCTGTTCTTTTCAGAATGCGTTTGATGGCTGCAGAGTTGGAGTGGAATTTCAATTGGAAGCTTGTAGGGATTAAATTTTGATCTCAGCAGTTGCATAGGAATGCAAGGTCACATAAAATGGAAGCTCTTTGGACTTCGAGTTTTTCATAGGTCCTGGTGAGATGGTGGATTTCCTCCCCGTAGAGGTACGATATTTGTTTTCTGAGGTTTTCGCGGGTGTTTGTATGTAGGTCTTTGGTTATTCGGGTCTTCTCCTGAAGACCCGAATAACCAAAGCCACACAGGATGTCACCACCACACATCCACGCAGAAAGCAGACTGAAACCCACACTGATCATGAGGCACGACCAAGGACCAGAAGCCAGACCACAGCTGCATCATTAGCTACTTTTAATCCCTCCAATGCATACATGAATCAGACCGACACCCACCATGAAAAGCTCTCATGACCACAAACACGAAGCCAAACAACAACAACGCAGCTCACCAGCTCAAATCCCCCTGCAACTCAGACTAAGCCAGTGTGGGTTTCAGTCTGCTTTCTGCATGGATGTGTGGTGGTGACATCCTGTGTGGCTCTCGTGAGTGTGGGTCTGGTGTCATTCTTGTGTTAGGGACTCGTTTGTCAATAAGGGGGGGGGGGTTTCCAAATGGCTGGTAGGCGGGAGGTATCATCTTGTTTGTTCATGCTGTGTGGGTGTTTTTCTATCTCAATGGCTTCTCTGATTATTCTGTTGTTAAAGTGTTCAGTTTTGGCGATAGTTGTGGTCTTTTTAAAGTCAATTTCATGTCCTGTGGCTTTAGGGTGTTGGACCAGGGAAGAAGTTGGTTCCTCTTTTCTAACTGCGTTCTTGTGTTCTTCAATGTGTGCACTTATTCTTCTGTTAGTTTGTCCGATGTATGTGGTGGGGCAGGCGGTGCATGGGATTTCATATATTCCTTGATTTTCTAACTCAATTTTGTCTTTGGGGTTTCTTAGGATGGTGGATATTTTTCAGTTTGTGCAGAATGCTGTCTTGATGTTGTGTTTGTGGAGGATCTTGCTAATTCTGTCTGTGGTGCCTTTTATGTATGGGAGGAGGGCTTTGCCGTTTTCTTGTTCTCTGTCTTGGATTTTAGTGGGGGTTTCTTTTTGGATTAGGTTGGTAATCTTATTTCTTTAGAATCCATTGGATGTTAGTACGTTAGTGAGAGTGTGTAGTTTGGTTTTTAGGTGTAGTTCGTCAGCTAAGCGTTTTGTTCTGGAAATGAGTGTCTTGGCTACAGAGTTGATCTCTGCTGGGTGGTGGTGTGAGAGTGCGTGCAGATAGCGGTTTGTGTGTGTTTTCTTCTGGTAGATGATGTGTCCTAGGGAGCCATTGGATTTCCTGTAGACTAAGACATCCAGGAAAGGAAGATGGTTGTTAACTTCTGTTTCCATGGTGAACTGTATTTTGGGGTGTAGGCTGTTGAGGTGTGTGAGGAAGTTGTCCAGTTTTTCTTTCCCGTGTGGCCAGATTGCTTTCCTTCCCGTGTGGCAAATTGCTCCTGGAAGCACGAAGCTGAGACCACCAGCCTGAAGATGACGAATGAGACTTCGTTGAAACATCACCAAGACACTTCCAATTTTACGCGGGAGAAGACCCGAATAACCAAAGACCTACATATATGTAAAAGTTTTTAAAAGTTTTTTCCATAAGTTTCACTCCCAGAGTCTCAGTCACATGATCCAATCAGCATATAGTCCAGTTGCAGGATGACCTCAGCCTTCACCCAGCAGACACCTGCATAAACGTCCTTGATTCCCAGGGGAAATAATTTTATTTAGACTACAACACCTCAGCTAATCTCTACCAATGCCCTCCCTAGCCCTTTCACATCAGGCTGTGTCAGCCCTGAAGTTATGAGAAAAGAAACCTCTCTAGCAACCACACAAAAAGAAAATGGCCACAATTTGGCCAACTTTGGGGCTGACATACTCCTCACAAACTAGGAGGAGAGAGCCGACTGTCAACTTCGAACTGAACCTGGCCGCAGTCATCTCTCTGTTCCTCAGTTGCTACACAGGGGGGAAGGAGGTTGGAATGCATTACTAGACACAACAAAGAGCTTTCTCATGAGAACCAAGGTCATCTCCACTGGCAACAGATAAGGTTGGGAAAGGAGTGCCTGAAGATCCTGCCAATTAACTTAATTGGCCAACATGACCTGTGACACTTTGGGATGGGGTTATTTCCTAGTTTAATTGTACTGAAACTGCAGGAAAGATTTAGATTTGGCTCTCCATTAAAACTGTGCCGATATGATGTACTCCTTAAAGAAGACCTTTGAGAAGAGCCAAGTCTCAGGGTTGTGATTTGCTTGAGTTCCTTAGTTAAAGCCTTGGAGCTTTAACTACCCTGATATCAACTGGGAGACAAATTCTGCAGCAAGTGAGAGATCAAAGAGATTCCTAACTAACCTAGTTGACAACTTTATCATCCAAAAGATAGAGGAGGGAACTAGAGCTATACTGGACCTAATTCTTACTAATAGAGAATATTAATAGAGAAAAGGTGATAGAGGGAGTTGAAGTTGACAGAACTTTGGGCAAGAATGGCCACATCATATTGGAATTAAATATAATGCAAACACAAGCAATAGAATATAATTTAATCAGTGTCTTAAACTATAAGAGCTGATTTTAACAAACTCAAAGACAGCCTAAGAAAAATTCCATACATGAAAATCCTAAAGGGAAAACAACATGGAAAGCATGGGAAGCTCTGAAAAATATGATCATAAAAATCCCAATCCAGCCCAATACCACTGAAAAAGAAAAAGAAGAAATCTAAGAAGAAACCAGAACGGATGCACAAGGATCTCTCTGATAAATTGAAAGACAAAATGGACATGTACAAAAAAATGGAAAGAGGGACACATAACCAAGGCAGAGTATCAACAGATAGCCCAAATCTGCAAAGATGAAGTCCGAAAAGCAAAGGTTCAGAATGAACAAAGACTTGCAACAAAAGTCAAACATAATAATAAAAAAGTTTCAACATATAAATAACAAGGAAAAAAAATCAAGGAAACAGTAGGTTCACTTAAGAGAGAAGTTGGCAAGGAAGTAACAGACAGCAGAGAGAAAGCAGAACTGCTTAACTCATTCTTTACATCAGTCTTCATGCAAAAAGAAACGATAGCCCAATCCACCAAAAGTATAACTATGAAGAACAGACCAGAAATAAAAATTAAAATAAGCAAGAAAATGGTTAAAGAACACCAATTTGAACTTGATGAATATAAATCATTGGGATCTGACAGATTATATCCCAGTTATCTGAGATGTTATCTCAAAACCATTGTGCCATATCTTTCAAAAATCCTGGAATATCAGGGAATTACCTGAGGTTTGGAAAACGGCTGATGTGGTTCCCATCTTCAAAAAAGGAAAAAAAAAAAACAGACCCAGGAAACTACAGAACAATCAGCTTAACATCAATACCTGGGAAGATGCTGGGAAAGATAATAAAGGAAACAGATCTGAGAAGTTCTAGAAATGAGTAAAATTATAACTAGCAGTCAGCATGGGTTTGTTAAAAACAGATCATGCCAAACCAATCTTATTTCATTCTTCGACAGTGACTAAATTAGTAAACCAGTGAAATGCTGTAGACTTCAGCATGGCATTCAGCAAAGTAGACCACAACCTACTTCTTGATAAGCTAGAAAAATGTGGGATAAACAATATCACCAACAGATGGATTTGTAACTGGCTGACAAACCATAATCAATGCGTCATCCTTAATGGTACTACATCTACATGGAGGGAAGTAAGCAGTGGGGTACCACAAGGTTCTGTTTTAGTCCCAATACTCTTCAATATCTTCATAAATGACTTAGATGAGGGAATAGAAAGGGAACTCATCAAATTTGCAAATGACACTAAGTTGGCAGGAATAGTCAATACCCAAATAGACAAACTCAGGATCCAAAAAGATCTTGACAGATTTGAACAATGGGCCCTATCCAATAAAATTAAATTTAATGTGGAAAAAAGCAAGGTTTTACTCTTAGGCAGGAAAAACCAAAGGTAAAAGTACAGATTAGGTGAAATTTGGCTAAATAACTGTAACTGTGAGAGGGATCTTGGAATCCAAATGTATGATGACTTAAATATGAGCCAGCAGGGTGCGGCAGCAGGCAAAAAAGCTAATATAATTCTTGGTTGTATAAACAGAGGCATATAATCAAAATCACATGAAGTATTACTACTGTTTTATAAAATCTTAGTAAGAACCTGGAATACTGCATCCACATTTGGTCACCACATTACAAAAATATATTGAGACTTTGGAAATAGTGCAAAGAAGAGCAACTAAGAAGATTAAAGAGACAAAAGCATATGAAGAACAGTTGCAGGATTTGGGGTTTGGCTAGTTTAGAAGAAAGAAGGACTGGGGGGATATGATAGTAGTATTCTAGTATTTGAGAGGTTGCCACAAAGAGGAAGGGGTCAGCTTATTTTTGAAAGCATCAGAGGGCAGGACAAGAAACAATGAATGGAAACTAATGAAGGAGAGAAGTAACCAATGGAATTAAGGAAAAACTTCCTAACTGAGGACAATTAATCAGTGGAATAGCTTGCCATCAGATGTTGTGGGTGCTTCATCACTAGAAGTTTTTAAAAAGAGACTGGATAGTCATTTGTCTGAAATGGTATAGGGTCTCCTGCTTGAGCAGGGGTTGGACTAGAAAATCTTGAAGGTCCCTTCCAGGTCTATTCTGATTGATTGATTGATTGAGATTCCAAATTATTGCCTACCTTTCTCCCTAGATGTTATCAGAGGTTCCTTCAGGTCCAACTGAGATAAAAAGAGTCCCAGTGAAGAAGTAACTTCATATTTTGTGTTAGGTGTTTTGTGCCAGCCATGGCAGTTTCTTAAAGAGCCACCAAATGGAGCAAAGAGGCACCTCTGATCCCACTGGTGGGTCAAGGAGCTCCGGCCCCTGCAGCCCCTTTGGGGAATGCTAATGGTCCTCCAGCCTCCCACACACATCAGTAAGGGAGGAGCCAGGGACCCCTATAAGAACCCCTGCACAGGGGCTGCTCTCCCCTGCTCTTGTTCTACTCTCCTATGGGTCTGACCATGGGCTCAATCCAGGCATGGATGCCTCCATACCTGGGAATCCATTTTACTCTACTTTTACTTCTAAATAAAGACTTAATTTGATTGCATCCTTGCGTGCTGCCTTTTCTTGGAAGCGCCCTCAATGAACCATCGTTCTTCGTGAGATCCCTCACATTTTGGTGCTTTTTCATTTATTTAATAAAGTTAATCAATGTTAATATACCAGTGTGTAAAATTTCTCTTAGTTCAAAGGACTGATTGTAAGAGTACTTTTAAAAAATCAGGGATGATTTGAGCCAGCCCAGCCCAACCTCTCAATATTTTTGGCTTTCTTCTCCACAATTAAGTTCTTACCATCCAGTTCTAGACATGCCTCATTTAAATACATTTTTGAATAACTCCACAGAAAGAATCTTAAATCTTTAAAAAGGATGCAAAACATTTCCCCTAGCAATCAATAGAAAGAGGTTTCTAATCTTGAAATTGACAAAATTGGAAGGCTTGTAAAACAGTTGTCATGTTATTTACTTTTTAGTAACTTGGAGGTACATCTGTAATACATGCAAGGATTAGTTTGTGTATAATCCAGATATAATTAGTGTATAATTAGTGAATATATTCCACTACTATATGAAACATTTTAAAATATTTTCATCAGAATCTGTTTGTTTATTGAAAGCCCAAAGGATTTCTACTCTAGTTGGCTTAAGAAGTGTATTTTATGAGCTCCACATGCATAAACCATTCATTTCCTAAAGTAGATTTTTTATAATAAAAAATAGGTATGGTGGTTTCAGAGTTCTGCCTTGGTGTTTTTTTCAAAGGGAACCAAAATATATTTTTTCTGGATTATTTCTGGAAATGTATATAATTGGGTATTATGTATTATATAAAGAGGGGGGAGTCTCATTTTTATATATATTCTGCCTTTATAAACTGTAATTTTTTTTTGCACTTTTAGCAATATTGTCTTAATTATTTTTTAAAATTCTAATTTTAGTTTAACAGCCATGGGAGCTTGTTGCCTACAGAAAGGTTAATTTTTAATCTATGCTTAGAGAAACTTGGTTTGACTCAGAATATTTAACAATCTCTGAGGTTTTAAATCCTTAAAGTATTAATTTCTTACAGTAAATAAGTAAATCTCTAACATGGTTTCACTGGGAGACCAAAATTAAATCCATAGTTAGTGTTTAAAGCAGTGTTTCTCAAACATGGCAACTTAAGATGTGTGGAATGAATTACCCTGGGGATTTTGGGGCATTGAAGTCCACACAACTGAAAGCTGGAATATCATCATTAGTATATAGTAGCAATTTATCTCAAACTCCAGCCAGTATTATACCTAAATATATTTGTGTAATATGGCAGACCATTTGCTCCAATAACAAATTAAAAATAAAAAAGATTTGAGGAATTTCCTGGACGAGTCCTGGACATTCCTTATAGATGAAATTCCATTTGTAGTAAGTCCAACAGAAAGTATACTAGACATACTAATCCAATTAAAGTAGGAGAAATACATATTTACAGAAAACTTTTTCCAGAAATTTTCACTGCATTGTATAAAATACTTTTTTCTGTAGTCAGTGACATTGCTACAATGATCTCAAGTTTTTAAAATATATGTTCAGACTGTTTATTAGTAATCAAATATTAGCATACACTTGATGACTTTATCAGTCTTGCATAATGTGATTTTATAATCAAAGATAATATAATTTATAATAAAACCCCCAAATGTATTAGTTAAAGCAATTTATAATCTAATCTATTGCAATCAGTATTTTTAATCTGATGAACTTTCATAGTCAGCAGGTCATAGTTATGTAAACGTGACTGAACTTTGGAAAACTTTGTTTAAATAGGCATCATTACAACAGTTAACTGCTCTAATTCTTTCTTTTCTTTAACATATTTTAAAAGCACAATCTCAGTGTTTGCCTCAGTCAAATGCTTTGCCACTTGACAAGTATAAGGAAGGAAGCAGCAAAAAACAAAATAGCTCAGAAGTCTGAATAGTTTTTGCAGTGGAGTCAAAGTTGATGCACCAGATAACCAAATATTTTCTGCACCTGTTTCCCAAAAGATACACAGAAAAATTCAATCCAGCCTGTCGGTCAACATTGAAAACGGTAAGAAAAGCTCTGCTTGTTCTCATAAACTAGGTCCTTTTCCTGAAGGTAAGTTGATAACAAAGGCCATTCCTGATAATAATTAAGCAATCATCTAAAAATAATTGAAGAGTCTTGAGTCATGTTTCAGAAATGTTGGAACAAATATCCTTCTGGGTTCAGCTCCAAGTGGGGAAAAAGACACTGGAAACATGGAGACTGCTTGGAAAGATGGTTTAATGGTGGGCAGTGTTATGTCCTTATAAGGACTTCCACCGGGGATTGGCCAAATCCACTGGCGGGAAATTCAAACCGCTGTCTATGGGTGGTGCATCTGCCGGAGCGAATATAAGGAGAGCTCCGGCAGCACAGCGCCAGTCTTTTTCTCACTCTCAATAAAGTGCTGAATAGACAGAGCTGGTCGCGTCTTTTGTTCCTGCGCCTAATCTAACACTGGCGACGAAGGAGAAGAACTAGAACTCCGACCGCGTGGCACGATCGCCAACTGACCCAGTGCTGACCATATCAAACTGAAGTCACTCACCTCGAAGAAGCTGCAACATGGCATCGCCGCAAGCTCCGATGGCATCACTGGCCCCATTCAACCCCGGACAGGAGAAATGGAGGTCGTACATGGTCCAGTTCCACCAGTTCCTGTGAGGGAATGGCTACCAGGACCTGGACAACGACAGAACGAGGGCCCTGTTCTTGGCGAATTGTGGGTCCGATGTCCTGGAGATGGCCATTGACCTCGTGGCACCCAGGGATATTGAAGAGATGTCCTGGACTGATCTTCAGGAAGTCCTGCAGGAGCACTACACACCCACAGGCACCCTGATCGCCAATAGATTCACCTTCCACCAAAGAAACCAATGGGAAGGTGAATCCATCAAAGAGTTTGTGGCCGCACTTCGCCAGATCGCCGCAAACTGCGAGTTCAACAACGTCGATAATGCCATCTGTGTCCGCATCATCTTCGGGATGTGGGACGTGGGCCTGCAGAAGAAATTCTTGAGTCGCAAGAGGATCCCCCTTCGAGGAGGTCCTCGAAGAAGCCACAGCCGCCTGAGACTTCCGAGAAAGCAGCTGCTGCAATGATGAAAGTGAGGGGGATCCATAAGATCCACAAGTCGGGCCAGAACTCCTCAGATGACTCCGCCACACCATCCGAATCTGATAAGGAAATGGCCATACACAAGGTCTCCCGCCCCTCAAGGCGGGAAAATCCCCAAAATGGCAACCGAGGGGAACGCTGCAGCAGCTGCAAAGGCGACCACCCCAGGGCAAGCTGCAGATGGAGAGACGCCACCTGCCGCCACTTTTAAAGAGGGGACACATAGCCAAGGCCTGTAGAGCAGCAGATCCAGCCCCCGAGCCACCGAGGCCATGATTCCGGGAAAATCGCAAAAATACCCAGAGGGCATCCAAACAGTCCTCGTACCAGCCAAGGCGCGGGGATGGCGACTTTTCTTGCAGCGGAGCGGTGCACCAGACGACCATCGCTCACACAAGCGATGACAACGTGACCAAGTTCAACATCACCCTGCTGGCTGAAGGGTCACCATGCACAATGGAGGTGTCAGTGTTCCAATACTGACATAGAAGCAATGAGGAAAAAAGTTTGACATTTCACCTAGAAAAGCTTTCGGTGAATTCAGTCTCCTGGGAGATGTATGGGAGGGGTGACATTCCTGTGTGCTGAAGAGACAGATAAGAGAGAGTGATCTGGAAGACAGCCAATGGAGAGCAGTGTCTGGGGAAGGAATAGGAGGGGTTTTGGATGGAAGGGGCCAGTACTGTCTGCATGGTTGTCGGGCACGGCTGCATCGCTCAATAAAGAGAATATTTCCTAAAGTTTGATGCTTGGAAATTAACTTTATTTCGAGGATGAAACTGAAACAATGACAGGAGGTAGATTCGGGCTCGATCTACTCCATTATGGACTGGCAGCAACTGAAGCGGCTGAATCCCATCTGCACAAAGAACCAATTGAAGCCCCTGCGGTCGAGACTCGTGGATTTTGGCGGAAATCCCATCGGCGTCCTGGGCAGAACCACACTCCGGATCTCTGTCAAACAATTTCAAGGCAACCTCCCATCACAGTCGTGGAGAACAGCCGCCTGAACCTGCTAGGAGTGGAGTGGTTCAGGCCACTAGGGCTATCAATCGGTGGCATCCATCAAATTCAGAGGGATGAACTCGACACACTCATCGAAGAGTTCAAAGAAGTCTTTGATGGTAAGATGGGGGAATTTGTGGGGAAGCCAATTTCTTTTAATCTGGACAAGGGGATCACCCCAATTAGACTGAAGCCCCGCCAGGTTCCTTTTGCTTTGTGGCCCAAGATAGACGCTCAGCTGAATAAGCTGATCGCCCAGGGCATATTGGAACCCATCGATCATGCTGCATGGGAGACTCCCATTGTGACCCCAATGAAGTATGATGGATCAGTGTGCATCTGCGCTGACTACAAATGTACAATCAATAAGGCGCTGCCCAGAGCGCATACCCAATCCCAGTGGTGCAGCATCTGCTGCATTCCCTAGGGACTGGCTCAATTTTTGCTAAACCTGGCCCAGGCTTACCAGCAGCTGCCAGTGGACAAAAAAATGGCAGAGGCGCAAACAATCGTCACCCACAGGGGAGCGTTTAAATGTAACCATCTCCTGTTTGGAGTCAGCGCTGCCCCAGTAATATTCCAATCAATGATGGAACACCTTCCCCAAGGCGTTCCAGGGGTGGTGTCGTACTTCGACGATGTATTGATACAGGCAGAATCACATGGTTTGAGTTCCTGAACAGAAAAGGGCTGAGATGCTGAGTGTGCCTTGGTTTTATGCCCTCTTTGGCTTTGAACTTCCTGGGCCCAGGAAGAGTATCCTGACTGGTTGTTGCCAAAGGTCATAGCTAGCCTTTTAGGTTGTCTGTGTGCCAAGTTTGGTTGAAACTTGGTGGGTGGTGCAATAAAGGGCAATTAAATGGCTCTGCCTGAAGGAGCCTGGTGGCTCAGCAGACTAAAGCATTGTGATTAACACCAGCTGTCTGCAATTACTGTAAGTTCAAATCTCACCAGGCTCAAGGTTGACTCAGCCTTCCATCCTTTCTAAGGTAGGTAAAATGAGGACCCAGTTTGTGGGGGCAATTAGCTGACTTTGTATAAATATACAAAAGTATGAAGGCTATTGCTTAACCCATTGTAAGCCGCCCTGAGTCTCCAGAGAAGGGCGGCATATAAATCAATTAAAAAAAAAGAAAAGGAGGTAGATCTTTGTTATGTAGAATAGACTGGAGACACAGGGCAGCTTACAATGCATTAAGCAATAGCCTTCATACTTTTGTATATACCTGCTTAGTAGGGCTTTCGGCTCCCCCAAGCGGTGTTCTTTTTTATACAAAGTCAGCTTATTGCCCCCACAATCTGAGTCCTCATTTTACCTACCTTGAAAGGATGGAAGGCTGAGTCAACCTTGAGCCTGGTGAGATTTGAACTTGCAGTAATTGCAGGCAGCTGGTGTCATTTTAACACCACTTAAGCTGCTGCGCCACCAAGGCTCTTTTATTATCATTACTGTAAAACGTAATTTATTTCCCCAAAGGAAAATGTTTGGTGGAAATTACAGCAAGTAATTGAAGGAAATGAGAAGTATTTCCTGCTTTCAGATATTTGTTCATCTCATTACTGATCATGGAGGTTTTCTTTTAAATTGCTACCTGGCAGAACCATTAAGAGGCAAGACAGAAATGCTTTGTATTTAGGAGACAAGCAAATATTTTAAAATGTGTAATAACTTGTTATTTTGTTATTGACAAGTAATAACTTGTTATTTTGTTATTAGACATTCCCGAAAGTCTATATTCTGTATAGAAACATAAATATATATCAATACACCCACACACCCACACTGAAACAGTTGTAAGTGCAAGGACTGGTTGTAAGTGACTTTTTTCAGCACCATTGTAACTGTGGACTGTCAGTAAATGAATGGTTTTTAGTAGAGGACCATATAGTTCACAGTTACAATGGTGCTGAAAAAAGTCATTTACAACTGTCCTTGCACTTACAACTGTTTCAGCTGCCTAAGGCCATATGATCAACATTTGGGTGCTTGGCAACAGGCATGAATTTATGATAGTTGCAGTGTCTCAGAGTCATATGATTGTGATTTGTGACTTTCCTAGCTGGTTTCTAAGAACCAAAGTCAATGAAGGAAGTTGGTTTCACTTAACAATCATGTGATTTGCTTAACCGCCTCACCAAAAATTTGGGCAAGACTTACTTAGTAACTTAGTGATGAAAGTTCCAGATCCAGTTGTGATTGTAAATCAAGGATTACCTGTAAATGCTTATTTATTTCCATTCCCTCAATATATAAATAAATTTTATTCTTGCTTCTGTGATTAATCTATTGATCCAACTACTGTAGAAAGAGCAGCAGAAGTTAAAAAAGAAAAGGAGAACAAGGCAAAATATCATTTTAGCTCCTTTCATAATCTTATCTCAACATTATTGTGAATATTCCAGAAACAATTGTTCTGGAAGAGTGATCATCTTGGCAGTTTCCTGTTTCCTCTATTTCAGATGTAGTTCAAATGACTAACTTTATACACTTTTTTTTATAGATTACTAGTTGAAGTAGTTTTTATTAATTGGCTTGATCACAGGATTCACACAATTCTCATTATGAGAGGAAAAACTCCCACTTACAAGGTTCTCTCTCTCTCACACACACACATACACACACACGTGCGCGTGCACACACACACAGTGGAGGGATTCAAATTTTATATCAACTGGTTTGGTGATCATGTGACTGGGTGGGCGTGGCCAACTCAACATCACTCATGTCAAGGGGAGCTTCGCCCGGCACCTTCCCTCCCAGCCATTCCTTGTCACACCCTGCCTCAACGTGTCTATAGTTCTGTAAAAATGTTGTTCACCTTTTTTCAACTTTATTATCTGATCTACGTACTATAGATGTAGTTTCATGGACCACTAAAAGGAGGAACTGGCTCACATGCTTTGCCTGTCACAAAACAGGTTTTTGAGGGGCTACCACAGAGAAGGGGAGAGCAATATATTTTCCAAAGAAGCAGAAGGCAAAACAAGAAGCAATAAATGGAAACTGAACAAAGAGAGAAGCAAAAGTAAGGAGAAACTTCCTGACAGTGAGAACAATTAACCAGTGGAACAACTTGTCTCCAGACGTTCTGGATGCTTGATCACTGGAAGTTTTCAAGAAAAGACTGGACAGATATTTCTCTGAAATGGTATAGGGTCCCCCCAAAGTCCCTTCTAAGTGTTATTCTATTATTCTGACACCTATCCCAGGCCCTCCACTCAGATTTTGGCATCCTCAGTTTTCCTGCCTGATCAGGGGGATGGACTAGAAGACCTCCAAAGTCCCTTTCAACTCTGTTATTCCATTATTCCTGAGAAACACATATACACTCAATTTAAGCAAATTCCCTTGTTCTGGAGACTTTAGAATCAGAAAGTACCTTGGAGCAGTGGTGGGCTGCAAATTTTAACAACCAGTTCTGTGCCCTAATGACTGGGTGGGTGGGCATGGCTCGGTGGACCACTCAGCACTCAGCTTCCTGCAGTACTCTGCCAGTCAAAACGGGGTGCAGGGGTTAATTACAAAATGTGGGCTTGGCTTTATGACATCCAGACCCAGTGAGCAAGGGGTGTGAACTGTACAGAAAATGCACTTTTGTTTTGTTATGAAGAAATATCCCCAAAGTAAGATGTATACTAAATGTAGACTGACTTTTAGCTACACATCTTCCTAGCAAATAGCAAAATTTGAAGCTCCAGATAAAGAGGATTCATTTTAGGATGAGTAACCACAGTTTGCATGTTGGAGGTTCCTAAAGGAATGCTGGGAAACTCTGTTTTTTAAATAACTTTTGAGGGAGGGGTGCAGAATAGCCCTTCTGTGCCTGAGGTTGTAGAGACCTGGCACCAATCAAAACACTGTTTGTGAAGCAACTGATCAATACTGACAGGGTAAACCACTAGTATATGAAAATAAGTTCAAAGTCCGCTCCATGAAAAAAATACAAAACTAAGGGATAAACAAATAAAAAACAGATTTGAAAAAAGAAAAGGCTCCGGAAAGAAAAAGAGTGAAAGTATAAGAAAGAAAGAGGAAAAGAAGGAAAACCAAAAAAGAACGACTTCCAAGTTTCTTTGGTACCGATATAAGTCCAAAATATATCAAACTCTTACTCTAAATTAACATTTGTCTGTATTATTTCAATAATCGCATATCTAATCATCAGTGCACAGATCAACTTTTAATTTCAGTTTCTCACAAAAAGTCCAGTAATGGTTCATATTGCTTTAATCACTATTTGTTAGGGAAACCACAACTGATTTATTTAATTGCACCAAACTCTAAATAAAACAGGAATGGAAAATCTAAACTGTAGTGTAGACCTATGCTTCTTAACTTTGGCAACTTTAAGGTGCATGGACTTCAATTCCCAGAATTCCCCAGGCAGCATGAAGTTCACTCATCTTAAACTTGCCAAGACTGAAAAACGCTGGTCCACAGATAAGGATTCTTCCATTCCTTTTTACTGGTTCCTATTTACTTATGAGCAAACACAATGCAAAATCCCCACTTCCACACCAGTCCAGCTCCATTCTTCTGCTTGCAGGGCAACAAAGGCCATATGACTACCAGTTTAAAAAAAAAAAACTTCAGTCAGATCTTCCAACTTCTCAGCGGAAAAAGATATCGCAAAGTTGGAAGATCTGACTGAAGTTTTTTTTAAAGTGATAGTCACATGGTCTTTTGTTGCCCTGCATGCCAGAGAACTGAGCTGGAAAGCAGGATAGTGAGGGAATGGTGGTTGCTGCAGCAGTCTGCAGGAAGCTCTCCAGGCTAAAATTGGACTGCAGGTGGGGGCGGGTGTGGGTGTTGGGGGAGCAGCCTCCCAGCTGATGGCTGTTCCATTTGCAGTTTCCCAGCTGACCAGCATGGCTCTCAGTCATGCCCCTGCAGTTTCCCCACCCTGAATGGCAATCCCTGGTGGGCAGGGTGGGGCCAGTCAGCAATTTAACAACCAGTTCAGGCTGAAGTGGTGTGAATCAGTTGAATCCAGTGGTGAAATCTAAAAGTTTTCACCACTGGTTCTATGGGCATTGCTTGGTGGGCGTGGCCATCATGATGTCACTCATATCACTCTTTCCTCCTTATCTCTCTCTCTCTTACACACACACACACACACACACATGGTCTGAGCAGGAAGGAAGAAAGTGCTCTGGGAGGGCTGGCGGCCCGGGCCGGAAGCAGTGTCTCCCCCATCATGGGTTGGATTCAGGCAGCGGGATCCGAGGCGAAGAGGAAGGCAAGTGGATGGCAGTTGCCCAAAGGCCCCACAGAAGCCTAGCGTGCCAAGCCCAAAATGCAAGTGAGCCCTGCCATGCTCACCCAAGGTGGCTCTTTGGCCAAGCACAACCAGTCTCCCTTCCCCAAAACCAGCATCAGCCTTACATCTGCCTCCCTCCCGCTGGGATCTGCCCATGCTCACCCCAGTGGAGCAGCAGTCTTGGCTCCAGCAGCAGTGGCAGGAGAAGGAAGAAAGCAATCAGCTCCTCTCAGTGCCAGCGCTGCCACTCCTTTCAGCCCCAGCACAAAAGTTGCATCTTCCCCAAGCCAGCGGGAAGCAACTCTTTCCCACACAAAGGCTGGATTCCCAGTACAAGTGACAAGAAAACTAATCAGTCCTCAAGTGGGATGGGGAGGGTTTATCTTCCTTCCTCATGAATTAAAAACCCACGTTAGAGCTGAGGAGGAGGAAAAGGGGGCTTGCTGCACAAAAGCCACAAAGGCCGTGGATAGATGCAAACCTCAAGTGAGTTTGCAAAAAAAACCTCAATGAACCCCAAAAGGAGGAGGAGGAGAAAGTCACAATTGCCTTGCCTTCCCTCTTGTCGCTCCAAGCCCTGACCAGCCTCGAAGTTGGCAGAGGAGGAGGGCTGCTTAGTGTGATGCCTGCATTCTCCCTCCCTTGCATGGGCAGCATCTCGGCCTTGCAGCTGCCGTGATCTGCCCCACACAAGCCACTGGTGTTGCATCGGGACACTGGAGGCAGGTGGAGCTATGGAGCAATTTTGCAAAGGAGGTAGAATAGTGCAGCGGCAGCTGTCCATGCCGTTTCTTGCCATTCAGACAGGAGAAAGGGGGGAGACGAGGGAGGGAGGGGGCAGCTTAGCCTTCCTGGCCTTTGCTGGGCACTTTCCAGCCCTCCCACTCCTCCCAGTTGCTTCTGAAAGACACAAGAGGGGTTTTGGGCAAAGGTAGCACCTGCTGCATCTCCCCCAAGGGTGTGGGGGTTAGGGTTAGCTGGACACTGATCTTGGAAGGCAAGCGGGCATGGGGTACTGCTGGGAAGGCAGCGTGGAAGGCAGGCAGGCATGGCAGGGCTGCGGGGAAGGAAGTAAGCTGCTAGCTCCTTCCCCGCAGCCCTGCCATGCTTGCCTGCCTTCCACGTGGCCTTCTGCTTGCCTGCCTTTGCAAGCTGGACACCGGAACACCGGGAAGGCAGTGTGGAAGGCAGAGAAGCATGGCAGGACTGCAGGCTATGGACCTGCTCGGGGCCTGGCCAGCCAGCAATTGCTACCAGTTCAGTGAACCAGCCCCAATCTCAGCTACTGGTTCTCCCAAACCAGTTTGAACCAGTAGCATTTCATCCCTGGTTGAATCCCATCACTGCACACACATACCTCTACTATGTATTGAGAACCAATTTGGTTAAGGCATTAGGCTAAAAAACAGAAGCCATGAATTCTAGTTCTTCCTTAGGCAAAAGCTGGGCTGGGTAAATTATCCAGTTTAAGTAATTTTGGCTGATCTCTCACAGTCCTAGGAAGCAGGCAATGGAAAACCACTCCTGAAATATAGTCAAGAACACTGCAGGAACTAATCTAGGCAGTTGCTAGGAGTTAACACTGACTTTAAGGCACAAAATAAATAAATAAAAATCTGTACTATATACTATAGAATCATGTTTATATAGATATATTTAAATTCGCTGCCTTACAATCAGTTGGTTAAATCTTGATATAAAGAACAAGATTTTATGGAATTTTATGGAATTATTCCATGAGGAAAGGGTTTGTCCTTTAAAATATTAGGAAAAACTAATGTAAGAAAGAGTAGAATAAATATTATACAAATTATAAATGTGACGCAAATGATTTTCAAAACATTATCAATCAACAGTGATAAATCAAAGAGAATGTTTCAAGATATTAAAAAACAAAGATAAATATAAAAATACAATTTTATATGCATGATCACCAAATGTATGTAGCAACTTGTTTGTTTAGAACTTGATGTTTTCAGCTCGACATCTTGTCAAGAGGAGCTCTTGTTTGCTTGCAAGAATTATGTCATCTCACATCTCCTGTCACCTTTCTGATCCTTCAGGTTCTGTATGTAATTTTTAAGATATACCAATGTCTGAAATTTTTGCTTTCAGTCTCTGCAAATTTGTATTTTCCTTCTCTCTTTTACATACTCTGGTGCTTTCCACCATTCACTGAAGTAATTTAAATGTCACTTTTCTGCTTCTCTCACAGTATTCTCAGTCTCAGATCAGGTTTGTATCACTGTACCTCCTGATGCTATAGTGAAATAATCATGTCTGATTTAAATTGAAATATATAGTGTACAATGCATTTTCTAAAACAAAAGGTATATGTCGTTGACTTCTTGTATTGCTTAGAGATGGCAATCCCTGTATTTCCAATTGTCATCGTTAACTGAATCCCACTGTTGTTAGGCAAAGCAAGTTCTTTCTGGCTTTCCACAACCAAAGTTAATGGGGAAGTTGCAAGTCCCAGGCCTCTAGGTAAGTAAGTGACTACTGCTGGTGGAGGAGGGCGTGAAAGGGTATGGAGGAAGTCAGGGAGGGTGCACAAGAATTTCTATACAGATCGAGGAGTGAGTGGGAGAATATACGGAGCTTTGCATTAGGATCATTGTGGGTTGGGCGAGAGTTGTGGTGCAGATGTTGGAGAGGATGCACAAGAGGCACAGTGTGAGTCAGGGAAGGTTCACAAGTAACATGAATCATAGAGGTGTATAAGGGAGGGAGGGAGGGTCAGGGAAAATGTAAAGAGGTGCTGTGCAGGTCAAGGAGAGTGCATGATCCTATGCAAGTGAGTGGCATGATGTGAACACAGAGGGTCTGGGGAATGGTGCATAGGTTGGGGAGACTTATCCCAGTGGCGTTCAACCTTCTCTGCTAGCTTCCCCATTGACATTCTGAAGAAGTTAGTTGGGAAGTTTGCAAAAGGCAACTATGTGATCGCTGGGCACTTGGCAACTGGTTGTAAGTGCTGGGATGGCCAGAACTCTAAAGACCCATCATTTTGTCCAACACCATTGTAACTATAGTCACTGTCTGAATGGTCATAGATTGAGGGTGGCATATCCAAGAACCTTTTAAAAAGCTATAATAGGCACCTTAAATTATACCAATCAGCAGGCAATATGTAAGGCAAGCAATGATACTCATCCACTCTCCAGTCATCAGCCCTCCCTTAGATTGCCACTTCCACCTTTGGAAATGGATTATTTCCTCAGATCCTTGTTAAGTCTACAGCTTTCTACTTTACTTAAAACGTGGCAATCTCTCTCTCTTTTATATGGAGCTCAGTTGAATTTATCAGAAAATAAATACTATGTCTCTGATGTTTCCATTTATCTCTGTGGTCTCTTTCTAATTCCACAATTAAATAGTTTTATGACTCTGTGTATATAATCTGTTGATATGAAGGTTGGAGGCAAGCATCTCCTTCAGAAAGCTTCAATTCCTGCATTATGTCAACCTCAAAGCCTATGAGACAAAGTTTACCAAGGTAATAAGACAACATCAGAATTTCAGTTCTTACATCCATTCTTCCAGTCATGCTGAACACAGAAAAATTGCTGAGCTAAATAAACATTCTGCCACCAACTATTTACCACTTGGTAAAAAAAAAATGTAAAAAAGAACACTTTCTTTAATACCAGTGGTGGATTGTTCACACCCGATCGCAAGAACCGGTAGTAAAAAAAATTAATAGTTCAGAGAACCGTTAATAAGATTGGCTGGCCATGCCCCCGAATCGGTTCCCGGCTGGTCGCCATTCGCTTACCCCGCCCACTCCCAATCTATTGTTGCCTCTTGAGTCCCAGCTGATGGCTAGAGGGAAAAAACTGTTTAAACTCTTGCCGCAGGGCTTCAAAGGGCCGCCTACAGCTGATCAGTGTTAAAAGAAAACAAATAAGTAGACTGGTGCCTGCAAAACTGGAAAAAACAGCCCCTTTCAGCTTCAGCATAGGTTAATTACCACAAATTGATTAGATTGGTCTCCCAACTCTCAGCTGATTTGCTCTCAGCTGCTTTGCACAGGGGTCTTTTGCTAGGTGCAAACAGTGCTGGAGCAGGTTTTTTTCCCCCTACCTATGCTGAAAAAGTGAAACTGAAAGTAAAGCAGAGTCTTTGCTGCAACGTGACAAAATGAGGCAGAGAGAGATTTCTTTTTCTTTTTTCTCACCAAAAGAGGTAGGTGCAAAACTGCAAACAATGGGAAATTTAGGGCAAAAGAGGAGAGTTCAAGATTTTAAAACACAAAAGAAAAAAAAGCTCTATTTAACTATGGAATTGTAATAATTGAGATACTATTAATTGTATATTGTGTTGAAAGCAGAAATGGTTAAGTTGTGGTTTGGAGGAATATATGGGGGAAATTATTTGGTTATTATTGGTAAATATAATTAATTGATTTGTAAGAAATTGGGTTGCATGGAAATAATTAGAATATTCATGTTCATATTGATTAATATACAAAAAAGATAGTTATATAATTGATTTATATTAAAATGTTGAATTTGTATTAAACAACTAATATTACATAATTAACCAATGTGAGGATGGATATAAAAATGGATGACAATGGGAACGGATATAATATAGAAGGGAAAAATTGAATTTGATTAAGATTAGAGATGAGGATGAAGAGTAATATTGGTTTTTTTAAAAAAATAGATGAGGAATAAATATGGCAAAAAGGAAATATAGAAATTGTAAATTTAATTGAAATGACTAAACACTGTTTAAATTTGTGAACCAGCCAAATACCCTGTTCAAAGAAAATACATTGTATGTTTGTATGTGTGTTTCTAATTATTGCAATTTATTCATATTTGTTCTCTTTTATTTTTTTAAAGTTTAACAATTCATTCTTTATTTTAATATCTTTATATTTGTTTGGGGTTCGCTTTCTTCCCTTTCATCTTTTTTTATTGTATAGCAATCTTTCTCCTCAAACCTACCACCTCTCTTTTTTCTTTCCTTCTTACTTTCTCTTCCCCCCCTCTTCTTCTCCTCCCTACTTCCTCTTCCTTTCTCCTTCTCCTCCTCTCTTCCTCCCTCTCTTACCCTCACTCCTACTCTAATTTCCCTTCCCTTCCTTCATCCCTCTCTATTGCTGTATCCTTTTATGCATATGGACTACTCAGAGGGCTGAAAAAGTTATTTTTGACTGGTCCTCGCACTTTTGACCAGTCCTCAAACTTACGACTGTCCTCACATTTTACGTTTTTGCCCTATCGTTATAATTACAGGAAATTATAAAACTTTAAAAGACCAATTTCAAATGCTTATAGCGGAACAAGCAGCAACTAATCTCCAATTTGCAAAATATAATACATTTAGTAATGCTAACAAACCAGGCAGGTGGCTGGCTTATACACTGAGGAAACAGCAGAGCTCTCGTGTTATTGGCAGTATTGAGCACGGAGGGAAGGAAGTTTTTCAACAAAACTTAATCAAATAAGCCTTTTTAGATTATTATACTAAATTATATGCCAAAGATTATATACAGAGTGAACTTATAGATAAATATTTAGAAGAGAGGAGAGTCGTAAAAATTTCTAAGGAGCAAAAGGAAAGAATGAATCAACTTATAACAGTCAAGGAGATTATTTTTGCAATCAAACAATTGAAAACAGCCAAAGCTCCAGGGACGGATGCTTAACAGCCGTGTATTATAAAACTTTACAAGTAGAAATGATTGAGCATCTCAAAGACTTATTTTGTAGTATACAAAAAGGGGGTAAAATACGCCCCTCATGGAAAGCAGCCTTTGTTTCATTGATACCAACAGAGGAAGGTTCTACAAAACCGGAAAATTTTAGACCAATATCTCTCCTGAATACGGATTATAAAATTTTTGCAAAAGTATTAGCCAACAGATTAATGCCAGTTATGCAAGAGGTGATTCATCATGATCAAGCTGGATTTATAGAAGGCAGATATATGAAGGATAATGTGAGGCAAATTATAGACTTACTGGAACATCTTGAGAAGAGTAAACAGATCCCTGGTGCTGGTGTTTTTGGATGCGGAAAAAGCCTTTGATCGAGTTAATTGGAACTTTCTATTAAAGACTTTAACAAAAATGGACTTTGGGGACCAGTTTGTTCAGGCAGTTTCAGCAATTTATCAAGAGCAAACAGCACAAATTATCATTAATGGAAGTTTAACTAGAAACTTTTGTATTGAAAAAGGAACAAGACAAGGTTGTCCGTTATCCCCATTGCTGTTTATTTTAACTTTAGAAGTTTTGTTGAAAACAATACTGGATTCGAGTACTTTAAATAGAATAGCTATAAGGCAAGAGGATTACAGAACAAGAGCATTTGCAGACGATCTGGTTGTTACCCTAACACGGCCTACAGAATCAGTAATCCAAATGAAAGACATTATAGAAGAATATGGTATGGTATCAGGATTTAGACTGAATCAGAAAAAAACCAAGATGATAGTTAAAAATATATCAGAAGGTCAAAAGAAGGAACTCGAAAGGATGGCAGGATTTGAAATAGTAGTAAAGGTGAAATATCTAGGAGTTCAAGTTGCAGCCTTAAATATAAAACTTTTTCAAAATAATTATGAAGTGTTGTGGCGAAAGATGCAAAAAGACATGGAAACTTGGAAAAAGCTGCAGCTATCTTTACTTGGAAGAATAGCAGCAGTTAAGATGAATGTTCTACCTAGATTTTTATTCTTGTTCCAAATGATTCTGGTGCTCAAAAGTGATAAACATCTTATGGAATGGCAAAAAGGTGTGAATAAGTTTATCTGGAATGAGAAAAAGCCAAGAGTTAAAATGAAAATTATGCAAGATGTTCGTGAAAGGGGTGGCCTTAAACTTCCAAATCTACGATTGTATTATGAAGCAGCTGCACTGGCACAAGCGAGTGATTGGTTTGGAATGACAAGGACGGAAATATTGAATATAGAAAGCCACGATTTGGAATTTGGTTGGCATGCATATTTATTTTATGAAAATATAGTTGATAAAGTATTCAAGAGTCACATACTCAGAAACTCTTTGATGAGAGTATGGAAGAAGCACCATCTTAAATTGGATTACCAAATAACTTTGTGGTTGGATCTTGATCATATTACATGGAATATAAATATAAAGTCACTCGGGGGGGATTTTATATAAAGAGGTACTTTTTAATGATGGGGTAGATGGCAATTAAATACTCTGTTGAAAGAAGGGATTAATTTAACTTGGCTACAGTATAATCAACTTCAGTTGAGATGGAGGGAAGATAAAAAAACTGGTTTAATGTTGCATGAAGAGGAATAGGTAAAACAGATAAAAGAGAAAGATTCAACACATATTAAGAGGATTTATAATATTTTATTAGAAAGAGATTCTGAAAATGAGCTGGTTAAAGACTGTATGATAAAATGGGTGCAAAACTTTGCAGAACCAGTTATGATGGAAACATGGGAAAAATATGGGTTCAGAATGTTAAATTTACACAGTCACAGAATTTGAGGGAAAACTTTTATAAAATGTTTTACAGGTGGCATTTAGATCCTAAGAAATTGTCGTGCATGTATTCTAATGTTCAGCCAAAATGTTGGAGATGTGATTGTTTAGATGCTACATATTATCATATATGGTGGACTTGCAAGAAAGTGAAGGCCTTTTGGATTAAAATCTGGTGGGTTATGCAAAACGTTTTGAAGAAAAGATTTCAATTTTCTCCTCAATTATTTTTATTGGGTATAGTTAAGGAATTTTCAGTGACTGAAATGAAATTGATATTATATATGATTACAGCAGCTAGGTTACTGATTGGTCAATATTGGAAAAAAGACATTTTGCCTACTATTGAAGAATGGACATTGAAGGTGGCCAGTTTTCAGAAATGGCAAAGATATCAGCATATTTAAAGGACTGGACTCAAGAAACTTTTGTGTGGGAATGATAGAAATGGATAGAATATGTGCAGAATAAATATCAAACAAGGAAGTATCAGATAGCTTTTAGCTGAATGTCTTATAGTAAAGACAGGGGCTAGATTTGTTGGGGGGAACTGTATGGGGTGATATGATTTGAATTGGATTTCACCTTGGGAAGCCAAGTGGGGGGGAGGGGAGGGCTAGGGAGGGCTGGGGGGGAAATGGGGGAAAATTGTATTTGTAAAACTTTTTCAATAAAAAAGAAAAGAATGCTTCAATGGGCATAAATGATGACCAGTCATAAGTGCGGAGACCGGTCAAAAGTGCGAGGACCTGTCAGAAATCACTTTTTTCAGCTCTCTGGGTAGTCCTTTTGTGCATATGGACTACTCAGAGGGCTGAAAAAATTATTTTTGACTGGTCTTCGCACTTTTGACCAGTCCTCAAACTTATGACTGTCCTTACATTTTACGTTTTTGCCCTATGTTGTCACCATGGTGAAGAGAAGCAGTTGTGAAATGATGACATGGTTGTTAAGAATGCTGCACGGGCATAAACGTGAGGATGGTCATAAGTGTGAGGACCAGTCAAAAGTGTGAGGACCTGTCAGAAATCACTTTTTTCAGCCCTGTGGTTAGTCCTTTTGTGCATATGGACTACTCAGAGGGCTGTAAAAGTTATTTCTGACTGGTCCTTGCACTTTTGACCAGTCCTCGAACTTACTTACAAAATAAGCCACGCCCACAGAACCGGTAGTAAAAAAAATTAGAACCCACCCGTTTAATACCCACCACCTAGTGGTGGGATTCAGCCAGTTTGCACCAGTTCCCCTGAACCGGTAGCTAACTACGCCCGGCCACGCCCCTTGCCCCTCCCAGCCACTCGCCTTGGATGTGGCTGATATGTAATGCTTTTTCTCTTGCCACGCGGCCCTCCCAATCAGCATTTCCCTAAATGAGAAAGCTGGCCGGGGTCAGGCCTAGCTTTGCTATCCATCGCAGCTAGGAATCTCAAAGCCGAGAATGAATGTTTCTGTTTCAGCCAATCTGGGCGCTAGCTACACAGGCAGCTTGCAAACTCCGTGGTCTTCCAAGGAGCCCGGCCAAAGTTTCACTCGCTGAGGCACCAGGACTCCTGATGACAGGATGGGGTCCTTTGGGCACATAGTTTGGCTACCTATTAGCTCCAGCCCCTCCCTCCGCCTCAGCGAGTGGTGCACAACAGTTCAGCCAGGCTCCTTGAGAGATGGAATTTCAGGAGGCCGAACAAGCGGCTGGTTGCAGCACAAACGTTCATTCCGGGCTTTGAGATTCCTAACTGCAATGGGCAGCAAATCCTCTGATCCAGCAGCTGGAAAGGGGGGGTGGAGAGAAACAGTCCCGTTGCCAAGGTACACATGGGTCAGAGCGGGGAAGAAATGCAAACTTCAGCCTCCTGATGCGGCGTGGGGCTTTAGGCAAAGGCTGGAGGGAAGGGCCTCTGACTCGCTCGTGCTCTCTCCCTCCCCAGTCTAGGTTGAAGCAGGTAGAAGCTCACATTGCCTTTTCCAAGTCTGCTGTCAATGAAGCTGGGTGCTGGTGAGGGCTGGCTGTTTGCTTAGCTTTGTCTGGCTTCCGGGGGAGGGGGGACGGGGACGGAGAGGGGCCTGGGGAGGAAGCCATGTCCCCCTGACAGCTGGACAAAGCTAGGCAAAAAGTCAGCTCTCACCGGCACGCAGCTTCTCCAACAGCAGGCTTGCAAAAGGCAATGTGGCTCCGTCTGCAATCAAGCTAGAGTGGGGAGCGGGAACACGAGCGAGCACTGAGGAGACCGATTTTCTTTAGCAAGAAAAATGCTAAAAGAGATAGGGTCCCAATGAGTATATATGTATGTATGTATGTATGTATGTATGTATGTATGTATGTATGTATGCATGCATGCATGCATACATCATTCTTTATGCCAGGCTTTTCCTACGTAAATCAAGATGTTTCACAGCCATAGTACAGTGAAATCTCATTCACCAGTTTCTAGGCTTTCTCAAACCTTAAAGCAGCATTTTGCTGTCTGTTTGGAGATTTGGGAGAGACTGAGATAGATCTATTTCTGGCTTATTTGCCTTTGTAAGACAGCCACGCCCCCTTTTCATGACTCCCCCCTGTAACGGTCAAATATTTATTTTATTTTATTTTTGTAGGCTTTTATGTGCATCATTCTTTATGCCAGGCTTTTCCTACGTAAAAGGGGGCGTGGCTGGCTGAACAGACAGCAAAATGCTGCTTTAAGTGGTGACTAAATTTTCTTGACTCTCAAAGAGGGCTTTCTATTAGTCTCTAAATAGTAGAGTTTCAGAGACGCTTATGTCTGTTTTTGACTTTTCAAGGTCATTCAAAGAGTTACTGTATCTTCTTGAGCTTTGTCATGACACTTAGTTATTCAGAAAAGATTCTGATTCATAGATAATCTATATAATTATTTTTAAGTGACACTGATTGATAATAAGATTGTGTTAACAAAATGATACAAAAATGTTATGGCATACACTGCCACCTGTTTAGATTATGTTTAAGGGAGTTTTGCAAAAATAAATCAAGAATGTACAGGTAGTTGTTACACAATGTTGGTAATCAGGATCAGCAACTTTGTTGCTAAATTATTTCGGTGAATTCTTCTCCTTTTTTTTCTAAGTAGGTTTTTAGAAAATAAAAACTACAAGTGGTCCTCAACTTATGCCCACAGTTGAATCCAACATTTGTATTGTTAAGCAAGATAATTTTAAGTGAATTTTGCCCTGTTTTATTACCTTTCTTGCCACAGTTGTTAAATGAATCACTGTAGCTGTTAAGTTAGTAACACAGTTGTTAAGTGAATCTGGCTTCCCCTATTGAATTTGCTTGTCAGAAAAAATCACAAAAGGTGATTACATGACCTGGAACATTGCAAATGTCATAAATATATGCCAGTTACCAAACAGCCAAAGTTTGATCATGGTCATGATATAATCATGATCAGATTTTTACCATGGGGATGCTGCAACAGTCATAAGTGTGAAAAACAGGCATAACTCACTTTTTCCAGTGCCATTGTAACTTTGATTGATGATTTAACAAATAGTTGTAAGTTGAAGACTACCCATGTTTTGGTATTATTTTTGTTCACAATAATTGTCCTGCACCTGAGCTAACGTGTTAGTAGGTCCCTGCTGTGCATGTATTTTATTGTAATGGCTGTTTTAGTTGATATTTTTATGTTCTGTTATGTTACTAATTGTTTTAAATTTTATTCTGGATGTTGTATGCTACAGAGTTTTGGAATGGAGCGGCTTTAACAAATTAAAATACTAAGATGATGATAATGATATAATTATTTGTTGTTTTATTTTCACAATCATTGTTCTGCATGTAGGGTCATTGCCATTAATTGCATGGCCATTTCATTTTGTTTAGTGGTAGTTATAATTTGTTGTAATTTGGAAACTTTTCTTTCTTTTCTTCCTTTATTTGGTGTTCACTGTCAAGATAGAGAAAAAAAGTTAAGCTAATCTTGAATTATCAATACTGAGACACCTATTTCTTCTTAACTATTCCTCGTTTAAATTATTTTTAAAAAACCATAAGAGGAAATTGTTAGTTTTATTCCATGACAGTTGCCATGACAACAGTCTAATTAATCCCCCTCAATCTGGCTTTGGTTCTCTTCACTGAACTTGTACTCCCCAGCTTCATTTCATGTGTCATATCTGCTAAGCACTGGATGAAGGTCACTTGTAGGTATGGTTATTCTTCATGAAAAACATCATTTGATATATGTAAGCATTCTTCTTACTAGCTGGTTCTTCTTTCCCTTTTTTTGTTACCAATGAACATTTTCTATTCATATTTATGTATTACTGCCCATTATTTATAGAAATGAGCTAACAGATAAACTAACAATTTAAACAAAATTGCATATGTAACACCAGTGGCTTAATTTCTTTTGATTGTGGATGAATCAAACATGCATCTCTCCCAACATTGTTTGCATTACAAATAGTCTTTGACTTACGACCACAATTGAGCCCAACATTTGTGATGCTAAGCGAGACAGTTGTTAAGCAAACTTTGCCTCATTTTACAACCTTTCTTGTCACAATTGTGAAGTGAATCACTACAGTTGTCAAATTAGTAGCCTGGCTGTTAAGTGAATTTGGCTTTCCCATTGACTTTGTCTGAAGGTCACAAAAGGGAATCATATGACCCAGGACATTGTAACTGTCATAAATATGAGTCAGTTGCCAAGCATCTGAATTTTGATCATATAACCATGGGGATGCTGCAATGGTCATAAGGGTAAAAAACGATCATAAGTCATTTTTTTTTTCAGTGCCATTTTAACTTTGAAGGGTCACTAAATGAAATATTGTGACCGAGGACTATCTGTACCTGGTTCATTTATAAGTGACAGACTGAATAATCTCTTTGGAAAAATTTGTTTTCATTTTTCAACCCAGTTTATTTTTCTATTTTATAGCTAGCATTTCTTTATTAGCATGAAAGAAGATTAGCTTTTTTATTTCGGTTTTGGTTTTGCAGATGGATTAAGGCCATGCATCATATAGGGTAGTCTTGAAGCAAGTGGGATAAGTGCAGTGGTATACATAAAAAACTGCAAAATAAATGGGTGCTGATAGGGAAAGATTATTTAAAATAATAACTATCGTTGTTCCTGTTAGGGAGAATGAATAATTGGCATGTCCAAAATGATAAAATGATATGAATTTGGTGATACAACATGTTCTTTAGGAACTTAATAGCAATAGCACTTAGACTTATATACCACTTCACAGTGCTTTACAGCCCTCTCTAAGTGGTTTACAGAGTCAGCATATTGCCCCCAACAATCTGGGTCCTCATTTTACCAACTTCAGAAGGATAGAAGGCTAAGTCAACCTTGAGCCTGCTGAGATATGGCCAGCCAAATTGTGGGCAGCTGGCAGTCAGCAGAAGTAGTCTGCAGTACTGCATTCTAACCACTGAGCCACCGTGTTCTACTGATTTCTCCAAAATGAGTAGAAAAAGTCAATACAAAATTTCTAAGATTTCTACAAAATCTTCCGAAGAGATTATTCAGTCTGTCATTTAATCTTATATCTGCTGCACCTCTGAACTTTACTGCTGTGCCTCTCATCTTTTTGTAGCATTTATTTATTGATTCATTTTTATTTGTTTGTTTCATGAATTACTTTGCTCCAGAGGTTTTAGGTGCATATAAAATCCAACCCAATAGAAAACATAATATAATGAAACCAAACTAATCAATATAGACATATATTAATCAGCAAAAGCAATCCAAAAAAGGTTTTAACTAAGAGTGGGTGTATTCTTCTTCATGAGTAGACTATTGAAAGGAAGGTGAGCTGGCATGCAAAAGTGCTTCTCATATTATGCATACATATAATGTAATGTGGAAAAAAAGAAAATTGTTCTGTTTACTCTTTAAGGTGTTTTGTTTTCTCCAGAATGGTCATTCAGAATGTACTAGGAAATTTCTTCTCTTTATTTCTTCCCTCCCTGTCTACTTTCCAAGATTTCTGTGTACACTGTATTTTAGCCTGCTTGTTCTGTGAATTCGTCACCCTCTGTGGCCTCATCCTGGAGCAAACCTCATGTAGAGTCTGCCCATGGGTGGCATGCTGCTGTGGGGAAGAAATGGGAGATGACTGCAACTGCCCTGTGTTGTGGCCCATCAGTGGCCTGTGCGGATTCTACAGCTACTCTGATAGCGAGGTGTAGTGTATCTGACAGCGAGTCAGATAATGAGGAGGCTGGAGGAGATGTGGTGCCAGAGGCAGGGATTCAGCCAGGGCCTTCAGAACCTCCAGAAGCTCCTTCAAGTGAAGAGGACGAAGAGGAGGAGTCTCTTCTTGATGCACGAGTGCGCAGAGCGGCCAAAAGGTAGGAGTGGCTCCTCAGGAGGAGGTCTCGAGAGTAAGGCTTGTGGTTAATTGACCACTCCTTTAGCCTATTTAAGGAGGAATGCCGACTGAAGAAATTTGTAGGGAACAACTTCAGTTCACTCAACTTCGTGTCTGGATTCTCTGCAAAATGCTTCTGGGCTTTTTGCCAACTTTAGTAAGATTGTGATTACTTTATCTTTGGTTTCTTATAGGCTGTTAAGAAAGTTTATTAACAGCCTTTGTTTTTGATAAAGACTGAGTTATTTTAGTAAATTAAGTTTTGTACAAACTTTGTGTGTGCTGTATTCTTTGGGATCCGTAGTTGGGGCAGAACAGTTTGTTCCTTAGCTGAAAAAAACACACACAAACCTTGATTACAATGGAGCAGCTGAGAGAAGAGAATATGCTGCTTCGGCAGCACTTAAGTACGATGGTTGGTCAGCTGGCTCAGCTTTAAGCCCAAATGGCTTCATCTCCTCCTCCTCCTCCTCCTCCTCCTCCTCCTCCTCCTCCTCCTCCTCCTCCTCCTCCTCCTCCTCCTCCTCCTCCTCCTCTTCAGAGAAACTGCCCGGTAGCTGTGCCAGATAAGTTTCCTGGTAATTTGGAAATGTTCCCAGCTTTCCTTGGACAATGTAATTTGTTTATGAGTTTGTGAGCTGAAGATTTTCCCAATGACTGAGATAAAGTCGGATTCATTATCAGCCTGTTCTCTGGCTGTGCAGCTCATTAGGCCATGCCCCCATTGGTCCAGAATAATCCATTGCTTAATGACTTTTGGGGGTTTTGTGAGCACTTGCGGCAAATGTATGAAGACCCTATCAAAGCACAAACTTCCACCAGACGATTGAAGTCCTTGAAGCAAGGCCAGCTAATCCTACAGGAATACATTAGCGAATTCCTTTTGTTAAGCCAGGACTCAGCCTGAAATGAGGCAGCACTTATGGATGTATTCCAGGAGGGCTTGTCGGAGGCGTTACAGGATGAGTTGGCAAGAGTGGACATTCCTCCGACTCTTAATGAGCTGTTTCGTCTGTGCCTCAGAATTGATGCAAGGTTACAGTGCCAGCCCTCTTGTCGTGCCCACCAGGAACCCCGTGTGAACCCAGTTGTATGTGAGGGTCTGACTCCAAGGGAGGAGCCCATGGAAATTGGTACAGCCAGATCCCGCCTGTCCATACCTGATAAAGACGACGGGCAGGGGAGTTGTGTTTATATTGTGGGGAGCCTGGACACTTTGCTGTCTCTTGCCCCAAGAAGTGACACGGGGCGTCGGCTTCTGGTCCTGTACCACAGTCCCAGTCTACCCTGTCAAAAAACAGCCGGAGCCCGATCTAGGGAAGACCCTGGGTCGGGCACATACCAACATTGGCTCATGCCCTGCGGAGGTGGATTCTGGACGCCCTCGTCATTTGATTTTAAACACCAAAGTTTTTATTGCCAATAACCCCCAACAGATCCCAGCTCATGCTTTAGTGGACTCTGGTGCGATGACCAAATTCATGGATGAGGCGTTTGCCAATCATTTTGCCATTCCCCTGTGCCCAGTGGATCCTCCCATGGTTGTGGAGACCATTGATGGTCAGATGCTTCTGTCCGGGTCGATTAAGGCTGCCACTCAACCTGTGCGTTTGATCATCGGTAAGCATGAGGAGGCCATCCAATTTTATGTCACATCCGGATTACATTTTCCTTTGGTTTTGGGACTGGTGTGGCTTCGGACTCATGATCCACATGTCCTTTGGTCCCAGAATTTTATGTCATTCCTGAGTCTGCAATGTGTGGATCATACTCATCAAGTCTGTGCAGGCCAGGTGCAGGGTCCACCTGTGGTATCTTTGCCAGCTGATCTCTCGGATTTCATGGACGTTTTTAGCGAGAAGGAGATGGACCAATTGCCCCCACATCAGTTGTATGATTGTCCTATTGACTTAACCCTGGACGCACCGCTCCCTTTAGGGAGTTTGTATTCTATGTCGGACCCTGAATTGGTTGCATTAAGAGAATTTGTGGACAAAAACCTGGCCCAGGGTTTTATCTGGCCTTCGTCATTGCCCTTGTCCGCTCTGGTCCTCTTTGTCAAGAAGAAAACTGGAGACTTGCGTCTGTGCTGCGATTACCGTAAACTGAACGCCATTATGGTGCATAACTGGTATCCATTACCCTTGATTCCTGAACTCTTAGAGAGACTTTGGGGGGCTACTGTGTTTACCAAGTTGGACCTTCATGGCGCTTACAATCTGGTTCGGGTACGAGAAGGGGATGAGTGGAAGACAGCGTCGGCACCAGGTATGGCCATTTTGAATATACAGTCATGCCGTTTGGATTAACCAACTCTCCCACTGCCTTCCAGCATTTTATGAATGATATTTTCCAGGATCTTTTGGACCAGTTTGTTGTGGTTTATTTTGATGACATCTTGATTTACTCATCATCCCAGAAAAGTCATCTCCAACATCTCCGTCTGGTCTTGCAATGGCTTTGGGAATACCAGTTATATACCCTGTCGAGGATTGCCAACAGTTCACGCCACTGCCCTCATGTTCATCGAACATGTCTTTTGGCTACATGGCCTACTGATAGGGTCATGTTGGACAGAGGGACCCAGTTCACCACCCAGTTTTGGAAAGGGGTGATGACGGCCTTAGATGTCAAGATCTGCTTATCGTTAGCTCATCATCCTGAAACTGATGGCAGGACTGAAAAAGTCACTGGAATATCAGAGCAATATCTGTGCTGCTTTGTCAATCTACAACAGGACAATTTGGACAGAATACTTAGCAGTCATGGAGTTTGCTTTTAATAATTCCCTACACACCTCCACTCAAACCACCTCTTTCTTAACCAATCTGGGCTATCACCCCCATTTCTTTCCACTCACGCCTCTTGACTCCCCAGTTCCAGCAGCGGATGAATTCTTGACTGAGTTACAGGCCATTCATCAACTGGTGAAATGATATCTCAACAAGGCCAAGGAAGATAATAAAAGCATCGCAGACCGCTCTCAGCAGGCAACACCACCGTTGGCTGTTGGGGAACGCGTGTGGCTGTCGACGAAGCATCTCCCCTCAGACCGGCCAGTGAGAAAACTGGATCATCATTACATTGGACCTTTCTCTGTAATGGCGGTCATCAATCCAGTGGCCTACTGCCTGACCCTGCCTCGGTCTTGAGGATACACCCTATGTTTTATCGATCCCTTCTGATTCCCGAACAGCCTACCTGTCCATTCCGCCAACTTGACCATCCTCAGCCAGTGCCTCATGACAGAGATTAATCGCTCGAATACAAGGTCGCTAGTATTTGAGATTCCTGGTGGCTGAAGGGTCGGTTCCAATACCTCATCAAGTGGAAGGGGTATGGGCTGGAGGACTTCACATGGGAGAATACAATCTCTGTTCATGCTCCAGATCTTGTACGCATCTTTCATGAGCAGTTCCCGTCCAGACCGCATCTGGAGTGACAGACTCGGGGGAAGGGCCCTGCAGTGAGGGATAGTGTTGTGGCCCATCAGTGGCCTGTGGCAGAGCTGACTCTGACAGCAAGGAGTCTGGTGTGGTGTTGCGCCAGTAGCCTGGGCAGCTGGCACTCAAGTTGGACAATGAGGAGGCTGGAGAACATGTGGTGCCAGAGACAGGGATTCAGCCAGGGCCTTCAGAACCTCCAGAAGCTCCTTCAAGTGAAGAGGACGAAGAGGAGGAGCCTCTTTTTTGATGCACAGGTACGCAGAGCGGCCAAAAGGTAGGAGTGGCTCCTTCAGAGGAGGTCTCCTTGAGAGTAAGGCTTGGGGCTAATTGGCCACTCCCTTAGCCTATTTAAGGAGGAACGCCAACTGAAGGAATTTGTAGGGAACAACTTTAGTTCACTCTACTTCGCATCTGGATTCTCTGCAAAATGCTTCTGGGCTTTTTACCAACTTTAGTAAACTTGTGATTACTTTATCTTTGGTTTCTTTTTTTTTTAATTAAAGAATTTTACAAAAAAATTCCAAATATTTCCCCCTCACCCCCTCCCTTCCTTACCCTCCCCCACCCCACCCCCCGAATGTTTATTAACAGCCTTTGTTTTTGATAAAGACTGAGTTATTTTAGTAAATTAAGTTTTGTACAAACTTTGTGTGTGCTGTATTCTTTGGGGTCCATAGCTGGGACAGAATTCCATGTGAAATGGACGGTGACATTATGGATGACTGTCGTGAATCAGCAGACTGTTTAGAAATCTGTATGGAATGTTGTAGAATTTGTTTCCCATCTTAAGTTTCTGTTTATTCTGGTTTTTGTTGTTTTGAAAAACTAGAGAGAGCTGTTCTCTGCATCTTTCTATTTCTAAGGAATTCTTTCAAAAGACGCTATTAAATGTCCTCGCAGCAACCTTCTACACACTATTATCTCAGTGAAAAATTGAAGAGAATTTTTGAATAGTAGGCCATAAAGAATAAATGCAGGACAAATCGCTAGAGGTGTGCTATGTTCCTTTTTGTTTCAAATGCTCTACTATCATCCCAGTGCCGAAGGAAGGCCCACCATCAAGGAACTGAATGACTACAGACTAGTTGCTCTAACATCTGTAGTTATGAAAAACTTTGAAAGACTAATGTTGTTTCACTTGAAAACCATCACGGATCCGCCTTTAGACCCCCTGCAACTTGCATACTGAGCAAATAGATCAACAGAAGATGGTGTTAATATGGCTCTGCACTACATCCTACAACATCTTGAATCTCCAAAGACCTACTCAAGGGTCCTCTTTGTAGACTTTAGTTCAGCATTCAACACCATCATTCCAGACATTCGTCTAATTAAACTAAACCAGCTAGCGGTACCTGAACACACTTGTAAGTGGATCATAAGCTTCCTAACAGACAGGAAGCAGCAGGTGAAGCTAAGCAGAATCACATCAGATACCTGTACAATTAGCACAGGGGCCCCACAAGGCTGTGTCCTCTCTCCACTTCTCTCTATATACCAATGACTGCATCTCAAATGATCCATCTGTTAAACTACTGAAGTTCGCAGATGACACAACAGTGATCGGTCTTGTGTTTGAGACAACGATGAATCTGCATACAGGCGGGAGGTTGAACAACTAGCCTTGTGGTGTGACTGGAACAATCTGGAACTGAACACACTCAAAACCATAGAAATGGTGGTAGATTTTAGGAGAAACCCTTCCATACTTCCACTTCTCATAATACTAGACAACACAGTATCAACAGTAGAGAGCTTCAAATTTCTAGGTTCTACCATATCTCACGACCTAAAATGGACACCCAACACCAAAAATATCATCAAGAAAGCACAACAAAGAATGTTCTTTCTGCACCAACTCAGAAAGCTCAAACAAGGAGCTGCTGATACAGTTCTACAGAGGAATTATTGAGTCTGTCATCTGCACCTCTATAACTGTCTGGTTTGGTTCTGCAACCCAACAAGACAGACGCAGACTTCAGAGGATAATTAGAACTGCAGAAAAAACAATTACTACCAGCTTGCCTTCTATTGAGGACCTGTTTACTGCAGCAGTCAAAAAGAGGGCTGTGAAATATTTACAGACCCCTCGCATTCTGGACATAAACTGTTTCGACTCCTACCCTCAAAACGACGCTATAGAGCACTGCACGCCAGAACAACTAGATCCAAGAACAGTTTTTCCCCGAATGCCATCACTCTGCTAAACTAATAACTCCCTCAACATTGTCAAACTAGTTACTAAATCTGCATTACTATTAATCTTTTCACCATTCCTATTACCCATCTCCCACCTATGGCTGTATGACTGTAACCTTGTTGCTGGCATCCTTAAGATTTATATTGACTGTTTCCCTATGACTATCATTAAGTGTTGTACCTTATGATTTTTTTTTATTGAAAAAGTTTTACAAATACAAGTTTCCCCCCCTTTCCCCCCTTCCCCTCCCTAACCCTCCCTAACCCATCCCTCCCCACCCTTGACGTCCCTTATAACCTTAAAATTACAATTCATTTTTAACTCCCCAGGTAATACAAAGTGAAATCATATCATGTCATACAATTCCCCCCATCTATTCTACAATACCTTATGATTCTTGACGAATGTATCTTTTCTTTTATGTACACCGAGAGCATATGCACCAAGACGAATTCCTTGTGTGTCCAATCACACTTGACCAATAAAGAATTCAGTTCTGTTCTGTTCTGTTCTGTTCTGTTCTGTTCTGTTCTGTTCTGTTCTATTCACACAAATGAAACAATTTGATGTCTGTATCTGGAAAAAGAAAGAAGGGATGACTTATTTGAATTTTTGTTATTTGATCTTTTTATAGCTGGACAATCAAACAAGATAATTTATTTTAATGATTCTTGCTTAGAGAAATTTGTAATTGTTTTCAAGCAAATACAATTTGTTATGTCTTAAATATATTTAAATATATTTTATGTTAATTGGAATGCAAATTAATTTATCTGATCTAGTCATATTATTAAGGCCTGAAGAATAATCTTGTTCATATTTTATAGTACAGTCTTGTGCATGTCTATTCTAAGTAATGACTGCAGCTTTAAAGTATTTCTATAATTTTTGCATAGGGTATGTAATATTGTAAAGAGAGCAGTGTAGTGGCGTAGTGTTGACTCCTACATGGAAAGCTAAGAGTTCAATCCTAGGTAGCGGCAGATGTTTCTGTCTTAATACAACATATCTGCTACAAATGCCACATAGGCATCAGGAAGGGCATCCAGCCATTAAATGCTCAACTCCATCCAGTCAGTCTGACTCTACCACAAAGAGACTACAAAGTCACAAAAAGGGAGTATGTGTAATATTATAAAGAGTTAGGTTGGTTTGTTCTTCGTCTCCCTCATCTGGATGATAAACAGTGAAGTCAATAAGTTTAAGTAAATAATCAAGAATGAGGGAAAACAGTTTATATTGAAAGAAAATGAAGCTAGATGTTCAAAAAATGCTTTTCCATGCAAAGAACAAAAAAGGTTTAAATAGATTTTTAGAAAACTTCCAATAGTGTATGGAACCATTATGCAAGAGGTTTAAAAACTGTATTTAGATTTCATACAGTATTTTAAGTTGTTTAATGGAGAAGAATATATTTAGAAAAAGGTAATACATATCTTGATTTAAATATTCCTGAATTCTTCTCATGGAGTAATTAAAATCTAGTCCAATGCTTTTAATAAATAACAGAATTTTCCGTATCTTGGAATATTATGTGTATTATGTCTCTTGGAATTTTCATTGTAACTAATAGCTTATATATACTATAGAGATACTTTTAGCTGTTCTCATTTTTGTCAGTATTTTCTTGATCTCAGTCAATTATTAATTATTTCCTTTTAAAGAATAACCCATTTTATGATAAATAAAAATTAAAATCTGAATTAGAAATAGTGATTTATCAATAATTACTGCTAAGTTTTTAGTGGCAAGAAAATTTACAGTATTCTCAATGTACCTGCTTGCATATGTTGAAAATTAAGTTAACTATTCTTATTTCATAGAATGCTGCAACAATTGTTTCATTCCCAGAGGGCCTTCTGTTTGATTTTTCATGCTCTTCACTTATTTTTTGGTCTTCGATAGATGTGAAATATCTTTTGATAAAATTATTTGAGTTTTAGTGCATTGGCAAATGAGTTAGGGGAAGAGCAGGAGTATCTTCTGCCCAATCCTTTGATTCTGAAAAATGTGGGTGGATGCAGTGTCATTTATACTGATAGAATTTAAAGAACATTGTATAACCAACATTTTAAACAAAGTTTAAACAAAGTTTACAATGAGTAAACAAGATCAATCTGTATGCCCTTAATTATAAATTTTGAAAGGTTGAAGCACATTTGTAAATGAGAGAGGCGTTCTTTTCCTTGGGTTATTGGTTTCTTAAGCATATCTCTCTATTACTATGGCAAGCAAGAAAGATTTGTTACATATTGGAAGATCTTTCCTATTACAAAGCAAATAGCTGGACATAATCTTTGGATAAAAGGGAATATATTGTGCCCTGAGCAGTCATGCTTTCAGACATCTATTTAATGCCACACAATTATGTTTACTTCATTATTTAAAATGGATTAGCATTGCCAAACAAACATTACAGATCATTAGATGAAAGGAAGAACAGATGTACTGATTTTGTATTTAAGGTATCCTACCTTAAGCATTGCTAAACTTTGCCTTTTTAAAATGGGATTGTATATCAACTGCCTGTTAATTCTGACAAATACCAGTAAATAACTTTTGTGGCTAGTCTAGTACTATGTTTATCTGCTAAGACTACATTTTTATCTTCTTGTTGGGGCATTTGCCATTTTTTTGCTCTGTTGAGTATTTTTGCATAGAATATTATGTCATTTTGAAATTAAAAATATACTACCATCCCATCATAGAAAGTGATTTTATTTTTTTAAAGCAAATGCAAGGAAAGCTATATACTCTTCTAAAATGTCAAACTACTTAAATATAATAATTCCATATGTATTCTTCAAATGGGTGTATTTTTATTAGTACCTACTTCATCTGTAAAAGTAGAAGTCTTCAGCTGAAAGAGGAAGTTTCCATTAAGTTTAATTCTCTGTGGACTTTCTAGTCATGTTTGTGTGTTTGTATTTACTGTATATTTGTGATGGTGGAAGGAAGGAATCTTTATTTAATTTTTTAATAATAACTTTTATCAAGTATTACATTTATGCATATAAAAGTTAATACGAACTACTAATAGAAAAAAAGTGCAGAAAACTATGTAATATAATTTCCATTTTTCTGTAGGAATAATTTTGAAACATAAATATTTTGTTTATTTTTTTCTGATTACTTCATTTCTCCAACTCTTCTACAGTATAGCTATATCTTAGATTGTAAAAGTCTGAGACAAATAATATTTCAGAAAAAATAGTTACTTTATTCCTGGAAGTGATATGTCCCACATATATGTTTCTTCTACTTCTTTCAATTTGGTTTAGAAAATTGTTTCAGAATGATAGACAACACATTACCTTTGATTTATTAACCACAGTTACCCACCAATTCACAATTGACTGACTCATGCACATTGAATTGATTAAGTAATTCCATTGTAATTGAGTAAGTTAGCGGAACCCTGCTTTTCTAGGGAATAAAGCATGTTAAAAGTGGTCTATGACTCTTTGGTCTGATATAGTGGTTAAAGCACCAAGCTATAAACCAGGAGACTGAGTTCTAGCTCTGTGTTAGACTCAAAGGAAGTTGGGGACTTTGGGCCAGTCATTTACTCTCAGCCCTGGAAAGCAAGCAATGGCAAACCATTTCTGGGTGGGAAAAAACCTTGCAAAAAATACAGTAAAGACTAATGCTGGCAGTTGCCAGAAGTCAACATTGACTCAAAGGCATCAAAACAAACAAACAAACAAAAACAAAAAAAACCTCTGATCTACTCATCAGAATGCTTGAGAACAGAAAAGATTTAGTTATATCCCATACATCATTGTTTACAAATGAAGTATGCAGATCACTGAAGAAATTATACCAAGTTGAAACAAACCAAATTATTAGGGCAATATTTATCAATCTTTGAGACTTCAACTTCCAGAACTGAAGTCCGCATAGCTTAAAGTAGGCAAAGTTGAGATACACTGGGTGGGTTGGAGTGATGTGTGACCTGGATTTTTGTCTGTAATGTCACTCTCAGTTCCTGCCAATCTCCCTCAGCAAATTGCAGTATGGCTTTGAACTTTCCATGCTTTTCTACCATGCTGTGGACTAAATCACTGTTCCACTTACAAATTTTGGTATAGTTCTAAAATATTAAGAGTTGTTATATTTCAAGCTTTCTCTAAATGCATGTTATTTTTTGCACTGAGATTTTTCTACACAAAACTATACAATTAAAAACTAAGCAAAAATCTATATTATAGATTCTGTACCAAGGTCAACCTTTATTTATTTAGAAGTAAACATTCTCATAGCATCCAAGGGGTAAAATATAACATGTACTTAGAAGCCTTTAAATGAAATGCAAAATCAGTTTAACATAAAGTGTTTTGGGGTCAGAGCCTTTGTGCCCTGTAATATTTGTTTTCAAATCACTCTGCCAACCTTTTGTTGCTTTTCTTACAACTGAGTCCTTGATTTGAAAAAAGATGAAGTAGGCTTCAGCTGCATTTATGAGACAATCATTGATTACTTCATTAAAAGTGTATTTTTAAATCATTCTAAGGTCAACCATGCACATTCCATTTATAATCCTAAATTGCATACATTTACATTACAAACATCTACCGTCCCTCTATTACCCATGTATTTTCTTACAGTTTTATGTGTTTACTAACTAGCTGAACTAGATAGTAGTATCTACTATAGGACAGTAATTACATTTTCCCATTTGTATTGGCAGTGATCCACACTCAATTTGAGAAACTCGTAGATTAAATTCCAGTGTTTGCTTTTTAATAATTGCATTTTTTTCCAGTGTATATTTATATAATATTTTTATTTTGTTATGTTACAATATTGTAATGTTGCATTTATAGAGCTGTTGCGGGTTAAGAGAAACTTTTGTCAATCTAGTACCTTTGAAATATGATTTTAACACCCTAAATTAGGAACAGCCCTGTGATAACTTTACGCTTGATTCTTTTCACAAGATTTATTTATTTATTTGTTCAACTTGTATGCCGCCTTTCTCCAAAGACTCAAGGCAGCTTACAATGCATTTAAAAACCATATATAAAAACATTAAAAATTAAAACATTAAAAATAATTAAAACCCATTCACAGCATTCATGGCTGGATCTCGCCAGATCGCAACAGCGAGATCAACGGCCCCAGGCCTGCCAGAAAAGCCAGGTCTTCACCGCTTTTCGGAAGGCCAATAGGGTGGGGATGGTCTGGATCTCAGGAGGTAACTGGTTCCAGAGAGCTGGAGCAGCCATAGAGAAGGCCCTCCAGCGCAGGCCCACCAGCCAGCACTGTTTAGCTGACGGGACCCGGAGGAGACCAACCCTGTGGGATCTTACCAGTTGCTGGGAGCTATGTGGTAGAAGGCGGTCTTGAAGATAACCTGGCCTTGAGCCATGTAGGGCTTTAAAGATAATAACCAACACCTTGAATTTTGACTGGAGACCAATAGGGAGCCACTGCAGCTAACGGAGAATTGGTGTAATGTGGGTGTACCTAGGTGCACCCATGACAGCTTGCATGGCTGTGTTCTGGACCAACTGTAGTCTCCGAACACTTTTCAAGGGTAGCCCCATGTAGAGCACATTGCAATAATATAACTGTGAGGTGACAAGGGCATGAGCGAGGAATGGGTTATCATATCATATCATTTATTTATTATATTGATTTATAAAGCTAAGGTTTAATCTTAGAGATGTCTTGGCTGGCCATTCTGCACATAAAATAGAAGGCATTTGAACAATCTATTTTAAATGATAAGTATATCATTTAGTAATGATGTGCTTATTTTAACTCTACTTTAACTTTTCCCCCTAGAGAGTTTTTGTTTATTAGTGACTGATATGTCTAACCTGAGATAATTATTAAACTTTGACCTGTCTGATATGATGTGCTGTATTGTTAAACTGTTTTTAAGTTCATCAAGAACAATCCTATTTTAGTAAATAGATGCTATAAATATCTCTATTTTTCAATTGCTAAAATGCTGTGGGAAAATTCAACTGCTGTAGTCCAATCAAACAAATAAAAGTAAAATGGATATTAATTGTAAATGGATTAGATAAGATGGGGATAAGCCAGAGATGTCTATGAGGGGTGAAGATGGACAAGGCAGAGGTTGAAACCATGTGAATGGAGCCTCATCCCTTTTTACACATATCATGCATGCAACATACATTAAAAAGAGGAATTTCATAGCATGATCACTCTTCTGACTTTTCAACTCCTGTCTGTGAAGGATTAGGGAAAGCAATCTAGCTATAATGTTGTTTGTTCATCTCTGGGATGAAAATGATGGGGCACTCTGTAGATGTGATGCAACGGTTTATGTGATCACTTTGGAAGACAGGATGAGATGCAGCCAAGGTAACAGTTAGGTAAAAAGCAACTTAGCCCAAAGCAGGAATATAGGTGGGGCAAGAATCTCAGAAGGACCCTCCCTAGTTTCTTTGACTATAGAGGATAAGAGGACAAATGAACTCTCAGACTTGCAAGACTTTGTTAATATAACCTTACAATAAAATAGAAATAGCTCACTTCTCTGTGTTCCCTTTCTGGTCTACTTTAGAAGTTGATATCAGGAGAGAGTTTTATATAGAAATCTTTGCCTCAATACAGATGTTTCAAAAACCCTAGGACAAAGGAAAATCTGTATTGAGGCAAAGATTCCCATATAAAACACTTTCCTGATGTTAACCTGGTAGTCCTTGACTTACAACCATAACTGAGCCCAAAAATTATATTGCTAAGTGAGTTATTTGTCAAGTGAGTTTTGCCCCATTTTTTGACTTTTCTTGCCACAGCTGTAAAGTGAATCATTGCAATTGTTAAATTAATAACCTGGTTGTTAAATGAAACTGGCTTCCCCATTGACTTTGCTTGTCAGAAGGTGGCAGAAGGTGTTCACATGATCCAGGGACATTGCAACCATCATAAATATGAACTAGTTGCCAGGCATCCAAATTTTGGCCATGTGACCATGAAGATGCTGCTAGGGTCGTAAGTGTGAAAAATGGTCATAAGTCACTTTTTTCAGTAATATTGTAACTTTGAACAGTCACTAAATGAACTGTTGTAAGTTGAGGAGTGCTGTAGTATATCATACAATGAAAAAATATTATAACTACTTTTAGCTCATATTAAAAAAGACAATGTGTGGATGGTGTAGATTTCCAATGTATTGGTTTGTTTGCAGAATCACAGAAGTTCCAGTTTGTTTGACTTTGAATTATATTTGAATGGCACAGATTAAATCATAGAAACCATCTTAGAATAGCATTGACATTGTAGTGGGAAGAAAGCTGAAGACTTTTGCAATTATGGGCAAATTCTCATCTTAAGAGGGTTTGGATGAAGGAAACTATACTATATCCACAACAAAGTTTCATTTCTAAAAGAGAAAGAGAATTCTTTGATGCAAAGTTTAACAGTATGTGTGAGAGTAAGTTCCTATCAAGGTTTTCTGTGATCTATTGATTGGATCCTGGCTTGAACATTTGAATGAGCCAATCAGACTGTAGCCTTTGGCTCTGAGTTTTCCTGGACCTTTTCTAACTGGCCATGACTCAGCATTTAAGCAGTTGCTTGTTAACAGCACACACGGCCATGCAGAGCAGAGCAGAGCAGAGCAGGCCTCTGACCTACTCACCTTACTGAGATGCAAGCTAAGCTGAGCATGCACACATACACGCTTGAGCTGAAGTCACTCCGGACTACTTCTGAGGAAGGAAGGAAGAGCTGGGCTCAAACCGTATGGAGAGACTCCAAGAGAGTTGAATGGACCTTTGCTAAGAAGAGAGATGACTATTGGTATTTTTATAGGCTTTGTTTTATTTGTTTGTTCGTTTCTATTAAACTAGTATTAGTTTTCTAAAACTCCTCTCTGGCTTGTTTGTTTATTTGATGTGTTTGTAAGTGAGTAAGGGTCACGATCCAGAAGGAACCTCCTAAATTTCTTAACAATTGGTAGCAGAGAGGATGGTTCTAGACCCTATTCACGTGGCAATACATTAAACAAGCATGTCTATGATTAAGCCAACCCGAAAAGGGAAGATTGTAACTCAAGCCTCCATCAGAAGCAAGGTACAACAAAGCAGACTGATGGAAGCCGAAACCAGGAAGATATCAACTGAAGTGCTTCAGGCACCAACTCAGCAGGAGAGCAAGGGGGTGACAGCTTTGGAAGCAAACACCCCAGCTCTTGAATTGTTTGCTGTTAAATGCCTTCCATCCCCAGAAGATGAGACCAGAGGGACGCCCCTTCTGGCCTCAAATGTGAATTTGGAAGGAACGGAAGAAATGAAAACAGCGATACTTCAGTTTTTCGGCTTGTCAGAAACAAGTGAGGACCCAATTGCTGAAATTAGTGCCTTATTGCAGTTTGTGGCCATGGAAACAGCAGCAGGGGATAGGAGAGAAACCCAGGATGGTGCTAGACTGATAAGAGATACCCAATCCTGTCCTGTAACCCCTTTTACTGACTCTGAGCTGAGGGTGGGAAACAATAGGCTGTCCATTTTAAATTTTCCACCAAATGGCGTAGTGCCTCATCAAACTCCAATTCAGGGTGACCAAGTTAATATGGCGCCACCCATTGCCCGACTAGCTATTGATGGCTTAAGAAGTTCGTCCACCGAACTGGAAATCGCAAATGTGATAGAAGTTTTAACAGCACTAATTTCAAGCCACCTTTTACCCAGCGCGTGACAACGGCCCATATTGACACCCCCTCGATGACTGCAACTCGGTTCTTGCCTGTTTCAGGTGCAGCGGGTCCTCCTGCGGCATCTCCAGCTTTTGTAGCCATTTCTGGGGCTGCACCAACCGCGGTTGAGGTCCCAGAGGCCAGCCAGAGGCTTTCTGCAGAGGAGCGACCGAGGAGATTTTCAATCTTGGTGTCCAAGCGAGAATGAGTTGTGAGCATGCTCAGTTTGGTGTTTCGACCCTTCCCACCAGGGAGGAGCGATCATTGAACAGCCAGCAAGTAACTTTCATGCCAGTTGCTTCAATGCCGTATTGTCCATTCCAGAGTTTGCAACGTCATGGACAGCAACAGCTTTCTGTCTCCATGCCAACCAGTGCCAGCATTTTGCCACCTGGTTTTAAAACTCTGAATATTAATGGTAAAAACTTAAAGGAATGGGTAAAAGGCATACAGGAGATAATAATGAAAGAAAATTTGTTATCATTGTTACTAGAGCCTCCCCCTAAACCTTGGACTCTGGAGATTGACTTGTTGCATCATAAGGCCTTTTGTATATTGTTATTGTCAATTGATCCAGCATTATATCCAAGTATCTCACATGGTTTAAGCATATGTGAGGTTTGGGAAAAACTGTTTAATCTATTCTGCTGTAAAAACTCTAATGCAACTAGCAGGATTTCTAGGGAGTTCCATTCTGCTAAATTGAGAGAAGGGCTGGATATGAATGAACATCTTTGTGAACTTAACATGATGAGAGAAGAATTGATCTTGAGGGGGGAACCTGTATCTGAACAGAGTTTAATTAGCATCATAATCAATTCTTTAGACTCTAGCTGGGATAACTTTATTTCCCAATTGGACAATACCAGCTATGAGGATATGTCTCTGGAAGTCCTGTCTGGTAAACTTATTGCAGAGGATAATTTAAGGAAGGACAGAGCGGCCTTCCATAAGAGGGAGAGACCAATAAGAAGGTCCAACAGCCCTGATAGGGTGTATATTGTTGGGGAAAGTTTTAACTGTGGATCCAGGGATCATTACAAAAGAGACTGCCTGTGTAATGCCAACGCAAAGGCACGCCAGAAGGCACCTTCAGGTGACAGGTTTAGAAGGAGATCACCTACCCCACATAGAAAGCCACAAGGTAACCCTTTCAGCAAGAGAAGGGGTAAATGGCCAGAGGAAGGTGAGAAAAGAGATAAGTTTAAGTTTACTACTAATTTTGCTGCTGTGGTTGAAACTATTGAATCAATGCTATCAAGGAAGCAATGTGAGCAACTGTGGCTGTTGGATAGTGGGGCAAGTAAGCACATTGTAAGTGATCAAAAATTGTTTATTGAGTTAGAAGAATATAAGTCTATGGTCAGAGTTGCCAACGGTAAAAAGGCAAGGGTTACTGATATTGGGAAGGTTTTTATCCCCGGGCTTGGGGAGGTTGGTGGTGTTTTATATGTACCTGAAATTGATCATAATTTGCTCAGCACTATGAAGATAAGTGAGGATACCAAAATAGAAGTGTTGTTTATAGGGAGAACTGTTACAGTTACTAACAATAAACGTGTGGTTGGGGAAGTGCTGAAGATTAATGGTTTACCTTATTATTCCCTCATTATAAGAGCTGAGGAATTTGATGTTAATAACCATGTCATCACTTTTGACAGTGATGATGAATCCGAGTTGGAATCAGATGGTGATTTTAAGGGTACTCAAGAAAAGAGGAGTTTTAATGGTAATTGTAGAAATGTTTTAAAGCGTAAAAGGTATGTACGTGTCAGCCTTCACTTTTCCCTGCTTTGGCTGCCATAGTAATGGGAGGGGGAAGTTAGTTTGGGTATAAGCATGCTGGAGGAGTGAATCGAAAGTGATACTTAAGACTTATTGCACTATCTTTGAAGCTGCTATCGGGTTAACGGCCACAGCATTCCTGATTGATGACACTGCCAGACATGTGCTTCCACCTGACCCCTGGGAGATCTTTGGATTGGATGATTTACATTGGACAGTGGGAGGGGATGCTTTCTATCTATAACTTTCATGCTTTTTGCCTCAGATTTTGCTTTTCCTTGGTTGCGATCACTTCATTTTCTAGTAAAAGCTGGCACCTTTTATGACAGGGTGGTCAGAAGCGGCCCTACTGGAGAGCTTCAAAGATGGGCTGAATGAAGACATCTACAAGGATTGTAGAGCACGAGGGGTCCCTGAAGATTTGCAGAGTTGGTACGTAGTACCTGAGGATGTGGAGATTGATCTAGCCCGAAGCCGACTCCAAGGAGGCCGTGCAAGGGATCCGTCATCCTCCTACTACTGCAAAGGAGTGCCAAAGATGGCCAGGGGGAGAGCGGAGTTCAAACCCAAGTCACCTTCAAGTGTGCTTGAAGGTGCTTCAAGTGTGACAAAGGAGGTCACTGGACCGCTGAGTGCTTCTCCAAGCCAGTGCCAAAATCTACTGGCTCGGGGCCTAAGAAGATGGACAAAGTGCCCACGAAAGTTTGTGAAACTGCTCTGAATGGGGAAGTCATTGAGTTTGCTCCCCAAAACCAGGGTGAGTTGGGAACTCCGACCACCACAGACGACAGAAAGACAGACTCGGACTCCGACTCTGATGATCTGGTGAGTCACACTAAGGGCCCCATGCTCATCCCCGTAGAAATAAGGGTGCCCTCCACAGGGGCACATGCGCAGATGCTAGCCGTATTAGATTCTGGGTGCACCAGGTGCATAATCAGCCTGAAAGTGGTGGAGAAGATGGGCCTGACACTAAAAATGTTGAAAAGGCCCATTGCTTTCTATTAGGTAGATGGATCGATGGCAGGAGGGGGCCCAACCAGTTTTGTGACTGAACCCATTGAGATGCAATTGGAGGATCACATAGAAAGTCTCAGTTTTATTGTGGCTCCTAGCATGGAACGACCCCTCATACTTGGGCTGCCCTGTAGATGGAACCTATGGGTCAACTGGAAGATGGGGGTTTTGCGCATTTATGCTAGAAACCCGAGACTAGAGAGGGAAGAACCCCCCTTGAGGACGGAATGGAGCAAGAAGAGGTAGAGGTGGCAATAGACCATGTTGAAGGGGAGAAGATTCCAAAGGAGTATTGGGATTTCCAAGAGGTTTTTAGTGAAAGGGCCTCGGATGTGCTGCCCTCCCACAAAGCTACGGACTGTACCATTGAAATACTCTCCGGGGTAAAACTCCTTAAGCCAAAAATCTACCCCATGACCCCTCGAGAGCTGGGGGAATTACGAAATTTCATTGATAAAAACTAGAATGCGGGTTTATCCAACCAGCTAGACCACGGGTGGCAGTGCCGGTACTGTTCTGGGAAAAGAAAGATGGCTCCTTTCATTTGGTAGTTGATTATAGGAACCTCAGTGCCATTTGCATGGAAAATGTCTACCCCCTGCCACTCATGAAGGACATCCTGACCTACTCTTTTTTTTAAAAAAATAATTGTCTTAATTCAATTACCAAAATTAGGGGTTTTAATATAGGGTTTTTAATTATGGGCCAAATTGATTTAATCGGATTTTAATATTGTTTTAAATTTTGTATCTGTGTATTTTATAGTTGGCTGTTCACCACCCCAAATCCCTAGTGAGAAGGGCGGTATATAAATATAATTAACTATAACTAACATGCTAGCCCGCCTAGGAAAGGGGAAAGTCTTCACCAAACTTGACTTATGAGAGGCATATTACAGAGTGTGAATTAAGGAAGGGGATGAATGGAAAACAGCATTTAACTGTCCACTGGGGTGTTTCCAGTTTCGAGTGCTCCCTTTTGGACTACAAGGAGCCCTGCTGTGTTCATGCAATTGATCAACGAAGTTCTGCATGAACACTTGTATAAGGGGGTGCTGGTTCATTTGGATGACATTCTTATCTACTCTGAGAACATGGACAACAATGTGAAATTGGTGTGTACTGTCCTGAAAAAACTCAGGGCTGCTGAACTGTATGCCAAGCTTTCCAAGTGCGAATTCCACCAAAGCAAAATTGACTATCTTGGTATCGCATATCCCATGATGGAATAGAAATGGTCCCTGGAAAAGTCCGGGCTGTATTGGAATGGACCGCGCCATGCACCCGCAAACAATTACAGTTTCCTGGGATTTGCTAACTTTTATAGAAAGTTCATCCCCTCATTCACCAAAATTGCACTGCCAATAACAAATCTACTGAAAACAAAAGGTGAACTAAAACCAAAGCTCTCATGAGCTCTTGAATGGACTATGGACTGTCAGGCGGCCTTTGGAAAGTTGAAACAGTTGAGGACTGCTGAACCAGTCCTCAAACATCCGGGCATGGTAGAGCCTTTTGTAGTACAGGCTGACGCTAGTGACGTAGCAGTAGGGGCAGTACTTCTGCAAAGAATGCAGAAGGGAAATTACAGCCCTGTGCCTATACATCCTGAAAATTGTCGGAGACCAAAAGGAGATGGGCCATATGGGAGAAAGAAGCTTTTGCTGTACCCTGGGCACTGTTAATGTGGAGACAATTTCTTGAGGAAGCTAAGCATCCTTTTGAAGTGTGGACTGACCATAAAAACCTGGAGGCTTTGAAAACATCGCATAAGCTGTCACCAAAGCAAGTTCACTGGGCCCAGCACTTCAACCATTTAATTTCACTCTATGCTACCTTCCTGGTGGGAAGAACTTCATGGAGGATGCACTTTCCAGACTGCCTCAATACAATAGTACCAAAGAGGAAGTGGTTCGCCCGATCATCCCTTCGACCCAACTGGTGGCACCAGTGACTTCCAGAGCGCAGGTGAGGGGCAATGCAAGCCTATCAGGCGATTTGCTTCAGAAACTACAAGAAGCTCTGAAAACGGACAAGTGGTTTCAAACCCACTCAAATGAATGTACACTTTGTAATGGACTAGCTTGGATTGGAGCTAAATTGTATGTTCCTGCCAATCTGAGAGTAACAGTGTTGCAGCACGCTCATGACGCCAAGGCGGCGGGACACTTTGGATTTGTCAAGACTCTACATCTTATTAAAAGACAATTCTGGTGGCCTACACTCAAAAAGGACATAGAGGAATGTGTAGCTAGCTGTCCAGTGTGTGCTTCAGCTAAGAGACCTCCGGGGAAGCCACCTGGTCTACTTCAGAGTGTAGCAAGGCCTAATGCCCCTTGGAAAGAGATATCCATGGATTTCATTGTGGACCTGCCAGCTAGTGGGTGGTGCACAGTCATATAGGCAATAACTGACCTGTTTTCCAAACAAGTGCATTTCATCCCATTTCCTAAGATCCCCTCAGCTAAAACCCTTGCTAAAATGTTTATTCAACATATGTATAGGTTACATGGTGCTCCAAAACATAATCTTGGGCAGGGGGGTTCAATTCACCTCCAACTTTTGGAAAGAGTTCCTGATGTTGATAGGCTCCGCCCAGAGGTTAAGCTCAGCCCACCACCCCCAGACAAACGGGGCTAATGAGAGAACCAATTCCATGTTAGAACAGTATCTGAGATGTTATACAAATTATCAGCAAGATAACTGGGTGGACTTATTGCCATTTGCGGATGTGACATATAATAACCCCATACATAGCAGCAAAGTGTTCATTCTGTTCAAGGTGGCTTCTGGCCAAGATTTTATGTCAATCCCAGAGCTACCTCAAGATAATCCACAGAACCCTTCTTTGATTGAGTGGATCAAACAATTACGAGGGACTTGGGTAGTAACCCGAAAAGCTCTAGTTGAAGCACATCAAGCATCTAAAGCCCAAGATGACAAAAAGAGGTGCCCTGTACATGCTTATAAAGTGGGGGACATGGTTTACCTTTCTACCAAATATTTACAAACCCCCCCAAAATCAAAGAAGCTTGGGCCCAAGTATGTAGGGCCTTTCCCAATTACTCAAATCATTAATCACGGTTGAATTGGAATTGCCAAAAAATTTGCAATGAATTCACCCCGTGTTTTATGTTAGCTTACTGAAACCGGAACATTCGTCCCCTTTACGTCCGGCCCAAGAACCACCTCCCATCCCCATATTGATTGAAGGTCAACAACACTTTGAGGTTAAGGAGATTTTGGATTCCAGGAAGCATAACGGTAAAGTGCAGTATCTGATAGCCTGGAAACATTTCCCATTATCTAAAGCTGAATGGGTGAACAAACGTAATGTTCGGGTGCCTAAGAAAGTGCAGTTGTTTCACACCAAACATTCTGATAAGCCCTAATTTCTATACATTTGCTTTGTATGTGGTATTACCTCCTTTCTCCGCTCTTTCAGGAATAAGGGTTTCTTCTCTTCTGAAGGGGGGCCGAATGTCAGCCTCGACTTTTCCCTGATTTGGCTGCCATAGTAACAGAAGGAGGGGGAAGTTAGTTTGAGTTTAAGCGTGCTGGAGGAGTGAATCGAAAGTGATACTTAAGACTTATTGCTGCATCTTTGAAGCTGCTATCAGGTCAACAGCCATGGCATTACTGATTGATGACACTGCCAGACATGTGCTTCCACCTGACCCCTGGGAGACCTTTGGATTGGATTATTTACGTTGGACAATGGGAGGGGATGCTTTCTATCTGTAACTTTCGCACTTTTTGTCTCAGATTCTGCTTTTCCTTGGTTGTGATCACTTCATTTTCTAGTAAAAGTACCTTTCTCTATATACAATGGAGTCTGGGTCATTCTTTCCTAGACTTTGAAGGAAGCATACCTGACAATACATTTTAATCTTGAACAAAATGGTGAGGAGCCTGACAATGCCAATTCAATTTCTATTGGCAAACCATTACATGATGAGTGTGCTCACCTTATGCATCGTAGAATGGGTCATATGAGTTTTCCTATTGTGCAAAAGATGTCTGAATGTTCAAATGGAGTTAGGATTAAGGATTGTAACACCTTTCTAGATTGTTCTATTTGCAGAAGCACAAAATCCAAAACTAAGCCCGCACCCAGGAAGTCTCAGAGATATTCTGAACACATATTCCAGTTGGTACATATGGACTTGGTAGGTCCTTTGAAACCCTCCATTGGTAAGAATCATTACTTCCTGACAATTGTTGATGACCATAGCAAGTTTGGATTTGTTTATCTTAAATCCAAGGATCAGGCCTTATCTAAGTTTAAGGAGTTCTGCAGTTTGAGAACCACCACAAGGTCAATATTCAGATGATCTTGACCGACAGAGGAACTGAGTTTAATTCAGCCCAGTTCTCTGGTTGGCTGAAGGAAAAGGGTATAGTCCAGTGATGGCTTACCCACCCTCCCCCCAGAGGCCCTCTGGAGACTGGAAACAGTGTGTTTCCTGACTTTTAGTGGGCCCAGAAGGCTCAAAAATCAGCTGGCTGGCTCACGCATGCATGCTGGAGCTGAGCTCACGTGCCCACCAATATGGCTCCGCGTGCCACCTGTGGCACCCGTGCCATAGGTTCGCCATCACGGGTATAGTCCATTTAAGACTGCGCCTTACTCCACATTTCAGAACAGAGTTGTTGAAAGAAGGAATGGTGTACTGCAGTCAATGATGAGATGCGCTCTTGAGGACGCTGACCTAGACTATTCTTATTTATTTATTTATTTATTTATTTATTTATTTATTTATTTATTTGTTTAGATTTGTATACCACCCTTCTCCTTGCGGACTCAGGGCGGTGAACAGCCAAATAAAAATAGTACACAAAAGTTAAACAATTTCTTTAAAAAGCATATAACTTTGGCTAAAAATTAAAACCATTAACCATTAAATATTTAAAATACCCAACCCTATAATACAGATCTTAAAAATTCAGCGGGGTCAGGCTAGACCAGCAAGCTGAAAGAGATGAGTTTTCAGGGCCCGACGAAAAGTCCGGAGGTCAGCAATTGTTCTCAGTTTTGGAGGAAGATCGTTCCAGAGGGTAGGGGCTGAATATTGGGCGGAAGCAGCTCTGTATGCAAATTACACTCTCAATCGGGTATAGTCCAGTGTGGTGCAAAAGACCCCATATGAGATAGTATATGGTCATAAGTCAAGATTGATACATCTTCATGTATTTGGAGTGATGGCCAATGTCCACATCCCAAAAGAACTTAGAAAGAAATGGGACAGAGTCTCAGTCCAACTGAGGTTTGTTGGCTATGAGACAGGTTCTAAGGCCTTTAGGTTTGTGGACTCAAACAGGAGAATAGTAATATCCAGGTCAGCCACCTTTTATGAAAGCACGAATTGGAGCAGGATCCACGCTAATGAGATCCTGACTCAAACCCCTCTTTGGGATCTGGACCAACAGGTGGAAGGTGCATTAGAAAATGTATCTAGTGATAGTGATACATCTGGTTTTGAGGATGATGAGGAACATGTATCCCCCACACCTTTAAAGAGTATATTAAAACAGAGAGCAGGAGTAGCCTGGAAAGAAGGCCACTCCACTTTAAAGGTTCAAAACGATAGCAATGAGGAGGACAACTCATCAGACAGTTCTGATGTAGATGAAGATCCAGTAAGTAGGCCAGTTTGGTCCACTGGGGCAAAAAGCCAAAGAAGTATGAAGATTTTGTCACTTCTGTTGACCAGGTTTCAGTCATATCCCAGAGGTATGAGGATGTGTTGACTCTATCTGATAGAGAACAACAAAATTGGTGTGCTGCGATGGATACCAAATTGGTAAGTTTGAAAAAGCTAGAGGTATTCACATCAACAGAATTACCAAAGGACAAGAAGGTAATTGGCACTAGATGGGTCTTTAAAAAGAAACCTATTGATGATGGGAAGTACATTTATAAGGTGAGATTGGTTGCACAGGGTTTTCATAAAGGTTCCCTGATGATTACGTTGACACCTTCTCGCCCACAGTGCACCCAGAGAGTGAAGACAGCACTCACCATAGCTGCCATTCAAGGAGAGAATGTGTATCAATTTGATATACAGACTGCTTACTTGCACGCTAGGTTAGATAAGAAACTATATGTCAGGGTTCCTCAAGGTGTAAATCATCAGAAAGGTGATGTTTGGCTTTTGAACAAAAATCTATATGGTCTTAATCAATCTGGCAGGAGGTGATACAAATGTCTTACCAAAAGTTTAAAACAAATGGTTTTACAGCTTCATCGGCTGATGAATGTGTGTTCATTAGAAACCACCAGGGTACTAAGTAAACCATCTTGGTTTATGTGGATGATATCTTGTATATCTGCAAGTCTGAGAACAGATGCAAAGTATTCTCTAATGAGTTAAGTAAGAATTTTGCCCTAAAGCCTCTGGGTCGAATTGTAAGTTCTTAGGAGTCCAATTTGTAAAAACTGAGAAGGGGTTTGAACTTTCTCATCAGGATAAGATCATGGAATTGATCAAAAGATGTAACATGACAGAGGCCAAACCTTGTGACACCCCTATGCAAACAGATTTTCTCAAGAATATGTATGTTGAAAGTGCAGCCTTTGAGCAAAAGACACTTTATAAATTAGTGATAGGGTCGTTGTTGTATATCGCAGGCTGGACAAGGCCAGATATTAGCCTGACCATAAATGTTTTGTCCAGACATTTTGAGAATCCCACTCAATATCACTGGAATGGAATTAAAAGGGTTCTGAGGTATTTAAAGAACATTGTAAACCATTCCCTTAGGTTAGAACCAGACATATCAGACAAACCAAGTTTATACTGCTATTCAGATGCAGACTGGGCAGGAGACGTTAAGTCCAGAAAGAGTACCTCAGGTTATATCATATTTTTGAATGGAAGTCCCATTCATTGGTACTCAGGTAAACAGAAGTTAATTGCTACTTCCACTGCCAAAGCAGAATATGTATGTTTATCTAAAGCATCCAATAATTTGATATGGTTTGATGATCTCTTAACGAACTTGTGGAAAGAACCAATATATCCCATAGACATTCATGAGGACAACATGGCTGCTATCAACATATCGTAAGCTGATGCTGTGGGACAGAGGTCACGTCACTTTGACATTAAGTATAAACATGTTAGGCAATTGTCAATGACAGATTTTATTAGGACAGTTTTCTGTGAGATCAAGGAACAGATAGCAGACATACTTACTAAACCACTACCCCTGGATTAACATCAATATCTCCTAGATAAGATATCATAGATAAGATATCTATGGTTATATAAAAGTGTGCCACTTACCATTGTGATGTGTGTATCCAATGATTTGTATGTATATGTATTTATAATGAATAGCCACAGAGAAGGGGATTGTGAGAGTAAGTTCCTCTCAAGGTTTGCTGTGATCTATTGATTGGATCCTGGCTTGAACATTTGAATGAGCCAATCAGACTGCAGCCTTTGGTTCTGAGTTTTCCCGGATCTTTTCTAACTGACCATGACTCAGCATTTAAACAGCTGAGTCACAGCTAGCACACATGGCCATTCAGACCAGACCAGACCAGACCAGATCAGACCAGACCAGACCAGGCCAGGCCAGGCCAGGCCTCTGACCTACTCACCTTACTGAGATGCAAGCTGAGCTGAGCACACACACATACACGCTTGAGCTGAAGTCACTCTGGACTACTACTGAGGACGGAAGGAAGAGCTGGGCTAAAACCGTATGGAGAGACTCCAAGAGAGTTGAATGGACCTTTGCTAAGAAGAGAGATGACTATTGGTATTTTTATAGGCTTTGTTTTATTTGTTTGTTTGTTTCTATTAAACTAGTTTTAGTTTTCTAAAACTCCTCTCTGGCTTGTTCGTTTGTTTGATGTGTTTGCAAGTAAGTTAAGGGTCACGATCCAGAAGGAGTCTCCTAAATTTCTTAACAGTATGCAAATTTTGTCTGAATGGGGGTGCCTTCAAGAGTCTTGACTTGTGGTGACTGCCTAGACCAGTTTTCTTGGCAGGATTTCAGCCATTGTCTGCTTGCTAAAACTGAGAGAAAGCTGGCCCAAGGTCACTTAGCTGGTTTTATGCCTAAGGCAAGACTAGAAGGAATAGAACTTTTCTGGTTTCTAGCCTAATGCTTTAACCAGTAAACTAAAGTGATTCACATAAACAACTTAATATTCATTTTTATGATCGATAAACATTGTTTTCATACCATTTCCTGATATAAACTTAAAATAATTTCCAAGTGCAGTGTTTCAGTATGACCCCAGAAATCAGCAAACTTGCTCTTAAGAGAACCAGTGAATTTTTCTGAATGCTGGAAAACATTTTTTTAAAGTCCTTTGGAGTGTATTATAATGAAACTATTGAAGTATTGTGTTGGTGCTGCTTTAGAAGACTGCATATTTAGTGTAAAGTGAATTATGATTAAACAATATGGTTTTCCCAGTGAACCTATAACACATAGCTTTTAATATACTTGTTTTGTGATGTGAAGGATAAACTCTTCGATTACATAATAGACTGCAGAGATGGCTCATAATTTTCAATAACCTTCAAGGTCATGATCACTGTTTATAGCAGAAGAAATTAGTTGGTAATACAAGGTTTGGTTGCAAGTAACTTTCTTAACTGGACTCTAAATATAAGTAAAATAAGGAATATTTAAATTGTTCTGTATTTTAAAAGAATGCTTAATAAAACATATTTACACAATTACATTTTGATAAACTATTACACATTTAATGGTAACACACATTCTTATTAAAGTATATATCAAAGTCTCATTCAAAAGCAAATTAGTTGTTGAAAGTCTTTATTTTTAGTGTAATTACACTCAAATTAATGAAGAAATTTAAATTCCAATCACTGGGAGAAGAATTAAGCATTGGTGAAAATCAGAATTACAGATTGCTTAAAGCAAAGCTGTGAATTGCATAATAGAATTAAAACAATCCTTTATTCAAATTCAATGCTTAAAAAAGAACAAGTCCATCATCTGGAAATTTGACTTGTAGCTTGACATTAAAAATAATATGAGTAGAATTTTCAGTGGGGTAAGCACAAAACTAGTTCAAGTAGTGTCACTCTCAATTAATGTACTGAGGTGGTATGCCCATTAAAATTCCCACTTGTGGGTTCTGTTCTATATGCAAATGGGGTCATTACTCTGAGAATTTAATTGGTTATGACACAGGCAATAGGAATTTTCCTTTTAAAATGAACCTACTTGCACACATTTTCACTAAGAATTTTATGGTTATACATCTTTTTCTTGTTTGGCTCTACAAATATTTACCAAAAATCTAGATTGTCTTTATTTTTAACAGGTGATTCATAATGCATCAAAATAGTTTTAGATTATTATGGATTCCTGTGCTTGCAAAACTTATTAAAATATACTTGATATGTAGGTGTGCACTTTGTTTCACATAGTATTACCCTTTAGTCATTTTTAAGGTTATTCAGTGGTATTCCCTGTGAAAAGTGCTATAAAAACAAGGTTTGAAAGGTAGGAAACCAAAGGCACATACAGAAGGTGTCATATTTGTAATACTAATTTCTTATATATTAATTTTGGGCATCAAAACTTGTGAAGTTTATGTTTTTTTCTTTAGAAGCAGATTTTTAAAATATGTTTTGTCTATATAAGCTACCTTAAATAAAAGCTGAATTAAACTAAGTATAATAAAATTAAAATATGAGCTGCACTTATAACACACTCTCTTTTTATATCTTTATTCAAACAAAAATTTATTTTCTCTCCTGAATTGTGCTATTATTTATTTATATAAGTTGGAGACATATATATGTAAACACTGAGTTAAAAATTTCAGACTCGGTTTATAAAATCAAAAATGACATGAATTTATTATACATTAAATGGTAGCTGATATCATGCAATTTTTTAATTCATTTCATTTTTTAATTTTTCATGTTTTCTTTCTTTTTTATTAATAATTCAAATTTAAAAACAGTGGACATGGTTTGACATCTCCGGTTTCTAACATTTCCATCTAATTCCAATTAATAAGTAATATATTCCTTAATCTATATACAAATTTACATATATCTTACTTCATTACATGTCAAGCATACTACGTAATCCCTCCCTATATCCATATCCAAAAAACCTATATCTCACTCACAAGTTCAATATACATTGACATATACATTTCTAGACATTCACTACACCACCTTCTTGGTGTTCTTCCTCTTGTCTAACCATTCATAAAATTTAGTCCACATTTCATAATACACTGATTCACTTTTATTTTTGAGTCTGTCCATTTCTGCACAATTGAAGATTTTACATAACACTTCTTCCTCTGAAGGTATTTCTTTACTCTTCCATTTCTGAGCAAATGCTATTCTTGCAGCTGTTAATATATGTAATATCAGGTAGGTTACATTTTTTTTATATTTACCATCTGTCATTCCCAATAAGAAAAATTCTGGTTTGACTTCTATTTTAACCGTTAAAATCTCTTCTATCCAGCTCTTTATTTGATGCCAGAAACATTTTGCTTTTTAGCACTTCCACCACATATGGTAATAGGACCCTGGAACCACCACTCATTTCCAACATCTTGAAGAATATTTTTTGCTAATTTTTGCCAATCTTGTGGGTGGGAAGTGCCACCTGCAAAACATTTTATACAGGTTTTCTTTATATGAAGCCGTCAATGTAATTTTGATATTTTTTCCCATAGGTTCTGCCAATTATCCAAATCAATACTATAGTATAACCAAAACATTTTACTCTAAGTTATCATACTCTCCTTTACTTGTTCTTCAAGTAAAGTCTTGTTCTAATAAATAATGGTATAGTTTCTTTATATCTTTTCCCTCCATACTTAGTCAAATTTTATCCAATTCTGTTGGTTCTGTTTTTATACTTCATTCCTTTTTATCCTTCATAAATTTAGATTGTATTTGTAGATATGCCAACCATTCTAATTTGATTCCTTCTTCCTTTAAATTATTCCTTGATTTCAATTCTGCTTTCTCATTTAATAATTCTTTATATGTAACAACCGCTCATTCTTTAATAAGATCGGGAGGACCTCCAACCACCCTCCAGGTGTCTTTTCTGACACTTCAATTCCCTGAGCTCCATGGTGAACCATGGAGCCGCCCGGGATCTGCCTTGGATCAGAGGCCTCATAGGAACGATTTGATCCAGGGCCCCTACTGCAGCCTGTTCCCAGGCTGCCACTAGGGCCTTGGAGGAATCGTGAGTTAAGGAGGTGGGAAATGACCCAAGCTCCATCAGGAACCTTCGGGTTCCATCAGGTGCCTGGGGTGGAACTATCTTACTGGTTCTGCAACCCAGTGGCGGGGTTTGGCGACAGGAAAGTCTAGCCTGAGGAGGGAATGATCGGTCCATTACAGGGGGTCAATGGATAAAGTTCCCTCCCCCGATCATTTATCTACTGCCCAGAGAGAAAAATCAGGTCGAGTATGTGTTCTCCTATATGAGTTGGGACCTGAACAATCTGAGTTAGGTCCATGGCCGTCATGGAAGTCATGAACTCCCGCGCCAACTCAGATGTCTCCCCAGCTGAGGGCAGGTTGAAATCTCCGACAACCAAAAGGTTGGGGAGTTCCACCACAAACTCAGCCAAGACATCTAGTAGCACGGGCAGGGCTGAGGCTACACAGCTGGGTGATAGGTATGTAACCAACAGACCCGACTGAATTCCAGGATCCCATTTCAGAAGGAACAATTCACACCTGCCTATCTGAGGGACAGTGACCTCCTTAGGACTAAGACTTTCCTTAATAACTACCGCCATTACCCCGCCCCTCTCCTGGGGTCGTGGCTGGTGTAATACCTGAAAACCTGGAGGACATAAATCGGAGAGGGGAACACCTCCCGCCATCCCAAACCAGGTTTCGGTGATACAGGCCAGGTCTGCATCCTCCTTGTCAATAAGATCTCGGACGAGGAGGGCCTTATTCACCACAGACCTGGCATTCAGGTACACCAGCCGGAGTCCAGGGGACCACACTCTGTCCCCACCGGGGGAACAGGATGGGTGAAGGGGACAGGAGAGCTCCACCACTTGGACAAAGCGGCGGGGCTCTCCAAGCCCCCCCCACTATTTCTGCCCCTCCCAATCATCACAGGGATTGAGAGACCCTCTCTCCACCAAGCCTCTATCTTCCCTCCCCCTCCCCCCTCCCCCCTCCCCCTGCAACCACCCGACGGACCTAATTTCTGAATGGAAAAAGCCGCCCCTGGCTCATCCCTCACCCCCCCTCCCGGGTGTCCTTAAAATTTGATTAAAAGCGCTAATTAAAAAAACCCTCAGACCCTGCTTTGAGGCATGCCACCACTTGGGGTTCCAAAACCCATCCTTGAGGTAGGCCTTTGATAAAACAGAAGGCCCTGTCCACGAGAAGGGGGCATCTCACAGAGCAAGGAGGTCTACCAAAGTATAGGCCAGATTAAAAACACATGAGATAGGTGAGAGATGACACTAGGCACCCAGGATGGTAAACAGGGGAGGAGAAGGGGGTGCATCCAATCCAGACTGGAGATGGAACAGGAGACAGGAAAATCCATCACTCTCCCACAGTGATGGAAAAGTCAAAAAGCTGTGACAAATACATCCACAGGAAACAGCCGCAACCACCCTCTCACCCTCTCATCCACAAACACCTGCACTTTAAAACTTTCATTTCTAATCTTTAAACCACTAATTTGATCATCTTTTCAAATTACTCTGTTCAAAGTTTCTAATGATAAAATAAACAGTAGCGGCAATAGTGGACAACTAGTTTAGCTTCTTGTTTGGAATGAATTGCTCTACATATCCTTATAAACTTTCCCCCAAATTCCATATAATTGATTTATATTAATTGATTTAATATAAATTCCCATTTGCCTTTGTCAAAAGCTTTCTCTGTATCAGCAAATATCAGTACCATCTGCTTTTCATTGTGAAGCTCATAATATTCTATGATGTCTAATGTAATCCTAATATTATTCCAGGGTTGAAATGTAAAATTTGTTACTACCGGTTCTGTGGGTGTGGCTTGGTGGGGAGGGGGTAATGTGACTGGGTGGGCATGGCCAACTTTTTTTTTAACTTTTCAAAGCATTTTTTCTAATGCTTTAAAAAGCCTCTGCCAATCAGGCAACTCAGCTGGGATCGTCAAAGACTTTTCAAAGCATTTTTTCGGAAGATGTAGAAAAAATGCTTTTAAAAGTAAAAAAAAAGCCTCTGATAATTGTGGCGCTCAGCTGGGGGGGGAGGGATTTTTGCTACCGGTTCTCCGAACCACCTGCCACCATCGCTACCAGATCAGACGATACTGTCCAACCGGGAGCATTTCACCCCGTATTATTCCTTATATAAAGCCATTTTGATCAGAACGGATGAAATTTTCTAACAATTTCTTTAATCTTTCGGCCATAATTGTCATAAAAAATTTATAATCCATATTTAATAGGGACATCGGTCTATAATTTTTAATAAATGTCAGGTCTGAATTTTCCTTTGAAACCAATGTAATTGTCGTTTCTTTCCATGAGGCTGGGATCTTTGCTTCATTTAAAACTTCTTTATATATTTCTAACAATATTGGACTTAATATCTCCTGATGATTTTTATAAATCTCTGATGGCAATCCATCAGGCTTTTTGTTTCTTAATTGCCTCCAGTAATTTTAATGGCATTATATCTTTATTTAACATCTCCTTGCATTCTACTGATACTTTAGGCAGTCCCGTTTTCTGAAGATATTGCCAAATCTTGACTTCACCTATCTTTTCCTTATCTTCATACAAATTTTTAAAAAACTCATGGGCTACACTTCTCTTCCCTTCAGTTTGATGTATTAATTTGCCCTTATCATTGTGTAATTTATTGATCCATCTTGTATTCCTCTGTTTTTGTAATCTATACTCCAGCCACCAGCCCATCTTGTTCACATTTTCAAAAAAAAAATTGTTTACTTTTTATTTGCTGAGCCAAACTCTCCTTCTCAATAATATTTAATATATGTTTAGTTACATCTAATTGTTGTTTCAACTCTTGTTTTTGTGGTTCCTTTTGCAAGTCCTTCTCCAAACTACTAAATTCCTCTTCTAAACTTTTCTGTCTTTGCCTTTTTTGTTTATTTTTCTTGGCCATATAAGCTATTGCAATTCCTCTCATAAAATCTTTTGCAGTGTCCCATAAATTTTGATTATTTGTATCTTCCTTTTTATTTATTTATTTATTTGTTCCAGTTTTTATTAAAAATTTGTCATGACATAAGAAAAACACAAGTCTCTTTTCTTCAAATGCACCAATATTATGTGGTTGGGTAGGTGCAAATATAGAACTGAAGTAATTCAAAGCTGCCAGGTAGAGATGCCACCAGGTGAGTAGGGTTTTTTTTATTTATTTATTTTTATTTTTTAAAACATAAAACATAAAATACATCTTTTTAGAGCAAGATTTGATCCAGTATAAAATAGGTACAATTACTCACATTCCCTCACCAATTTTGTTACAAATTTTATCCATTTACATCTTTAAAAAAAGAAAAAAAGAAAAAAACTTATTTCTAAACATTTATCATTTTATTATATCACCCAAAATTCTAAACAATTATTTCAAAATAGACACCCTAAAATCTTTGTCATTTTAACAATCAATTATTTCATATATATTCCTCATTCCTAAGACCCATCACATCAAATCTATATTTTACCTCTCTTAAATAACAACTAATATCCATGATCTTAACAAAGAATATTTTCCTCCTCTCTTAAAATCATTTCAAAATTGATCAACATTTCCATCTATAAAATATACTTTATTTTGTTTACTTCAGGCTTGTTCCCAAATATTATTAAGTCTAATATTTAGCTGATTCATAATTTAGATAGCTATTTCCCAGCAGTGTTTTCCACCACTTTATCTCTATTTGTTTAACTGGTTCACAGTATGGCTTAACTATTCTCCAGTATTATCTCCTCCACTTCCTCCTAGGTTTATTTTTTGGCTGGTTCACATCTTAATCAGCTGCTTTCCAGTGATGCTTTCCTCCACTCCTAACCCTGCTTATATGGGCTGGTTCACAGTATAATTTTAACTGCACACCAATATTATCTCCTTCACTCCTCCTAAATCTATTATGAAACTGGTTTGCGATTCTAATAGTTGCTTTCCAGCAGTGCTTTCCTCCACTCCAACCTCTATTTTTAACTGGTTCACAACTTCATTTCAGCTGATCTCCAGATATATTTTCCTCCACTCTTAACTTTTTACTTTTTAGCTAGTTCACAGTTTTGCTTTAACCGTTACCCAGCGTATGCTTTCCTCCACTCCTAATTCTATTTATTGGCTGGTTCACAGCTTTACTTTAACTGCTTTCCAGCACATGCTTTCCTCCACTCCTAACTCTTAACTCTTAATAACTCTTTTTATTTTTAACTGGTTCTCAGCTTTGCTTTAACTGTTCTCCAGTATGATGCTTTCCTCCACTTCTACCTTATTTGTAAGACTGGATCACAGCTTGCTTTCGCTGTTCTCCAGGATCATGCTTCCCTCCATTCCTAACTTCATTTGTTTAGCTGGTTCATAGCATTTTATTTTAGTTATTGTCCAGCTTTATGCTTTCCTCCATTCCTACATCTCTTATTCAGTTATTTAACTTTAAATTAATTCACAATATATTAACCATATTCATTTTTCATTCCATTCTCCTCCATATCTTTTACTAATTTAAAATAGAAATGTATATCAACAAATATCTTAACTCCTATTCTCTCCTAGACTTTCTCCCATTCCATGCTTATTTCTTATTTTCTATAGGTAACAACATTTTAAGTCAATTTAAAATCAATTTTCTATAGTTGTTAAGTCTGTAAATAGTTCTTAATATCCAACACCTTGAAAAACATTTTCTTCTAAATTATTAAGTCTGTAAATAGAGCTTATTAAAATTCAAAATTTAAAAAGGCATTACAACATCCAGAAATCATGTTTTTGCAATCATTTGTATTCTTATTTTCTAGTCAAATTATTTGTATATTCATAAGGTCAACTTCAATTATAGTGAAGAAAGAGAGAGAATAGTAACAATATTAATAATAATTAGGATAAAGACAGAAAAAAGAAGTATAAATAAATAAATAAATAAAAAAGAAAGAAAGAGAATAGAAATATAACAAAAAAGATTTTTAAAAATTAGAAAAGATAGAGAGGGGAAGAATAAAAGAGAAAATAAGAAAAAGAAAGAAATAGAGAAAGAACAAAGAGAAGAAGGAAAGTATCTCCTAACATTATTTAAACATCAGACATCCAGATACCATCACATCCATTTAAATCAAACTATGGTATTTTGTTATCTTGTTACATAATATATTCCATTTTTTTCCTTTCTCCAATCTGTCCAGTATGTTTCTTTTCCATTTCAATATCATCAAAGTTATAAGTTCTATAAAATTAATTCTGAATTAAATATTCCATGTATAGTATCATCATGTCTTTCTTTTGTTGCCATGCTATTTTTCTTTTGTTGCCATGCTTATTAGTTCAGTTTTCTTTTTTTTTCAAATACTTTATTGGTTTTTATTGTTACAAAACATCAAGTCTCTACTAAAATCAGATGTGCAGTATTTATACATATTTACAGAGAATAAATCAGGTATACTTCAGACTCTTAATTGCAAGAAATAAACACACCCTGAAATCATGATTTTGTCCTGTTAACTATTTGTACCACTTTTCCCATACTACATGGTGTTTTGCCTTCTCATCATTATTTAGCTCGTATGTTAATTTTGACATTTCTGCGCACTCTAAGATTTTGTTTATTAATATTTCCTCTGGTGGTAAGGTTTTATCTTTCCAAAATTTAGCATAAACTAATCTGGCCGCTGTTGTTATATGAATTATGCGTTGGATTTTTTTCTTTAGTAAACCCATCCCTGATTATTCCCAAAAGAAATATTTCGGGGGATAAATCTAGTTCTTCTTCCAATATTTCCCGCAACCAATTTTGAATTCTTGACCAAACCCTTTTTATCTTTGGGCAGGTCCACCACATATGATAGAAGGTGCCGACTTCCTTACCACACTTCCAACAAATTGCTGATGCATTAGGGAACATTTTAGCTAATCTGGCAGGCGCTAGGTGCCACCTGTGGAGCATCTTGTAATGGTTTTCCCTGTATGTTGCCGCTTTGATCATTTTATAGTTTCTGTTCCAAGCCTCTTCCCAGTCGTTAAAATTTAATCTATATCCAATATTTTTTTTCCCAAATATTTAATTGGTTTTTGGCTATCTCCTCTGCCCTATCCTCATCTAATAAAAGATTATATATTTTTGCTAACATTTTCTTTTCGGCCCCCATCATAATTTTGTCTAGGTTTCTGTACCTTGCTTCTATGCCGTATTGATCCTTGTCCTTCTGATACCTTGAGTTTATCTGTAAATAGTTCCACCAATCTAGGTTAAAGCCTTGGTCTCTCAGTGTGTCCAGAGATTTGAGATTCCCATTTTCGTCTAATATATCCTTGTATGTACCAAATTTTTGCATATCTCGTCTGTTTGGGAAGGTCAGGGCCTCCATAATAGAAAGCCAATTAGGTATTTTAACATAGAACCGCTGCCTAATTTCCTCCCACATTTGTAACAGAGACTCCCTTACTTTGTGGGAGTAGGATTTCTTCTTGTTTCTTGGGTCCCACAAATAGGCGTGCCACCCTTTTTGTAGATCATGACCTTCTAAGGTCAGGATTCTCATATTTTGCAGTGTGACCCACTCCTTAATCCAGACTAATTTAGCTGCCTTATAATATGCTTCCCAATCTGGGAGTCCAAAGCCACCCATATTTCTTTTCCCCTGCAGTATCTTGTATGAAATCCTCGCCTTTTTTCCCTCCCATAGAAATTTCCTAACACTTTTATTCAAATCTAAAAAAATTTTTTTATCTAAACTCACCGGTATACTTTGGTATAAAAATATAATTTTAGGGAGAATATTCATCTTAATTGCTGCTATTTTCCCCGTAAAAGACAATTTTAGTTTCTTCCATCTATCTAAATCCTGATGTATTTTTTGTAGTAATGGAGTGTAATTATCTTCTTTTAGTGATAAATACTTTGAGGTTCTCCACATTCCTAAGTACTTTATTTTCTTCACTACCCGGAGACCTAAAGATTCTTCCAACTCTTTCTTGTATGCTTCTGTTAAGTTTTTCGTTTTATTCAGTTTAAAGCTGGCTACTTCTCCATATCTCCCTATTTCCTGTAGTAGTTTTGGACCAGTTTCTAAGGGGTCTTCTACTATCAGAGCCACATCATCTGCAAAAGCTTGCGTTTTGAAAGTTTCGTTCCTAATATTTAGGCCTTTAATTTCTTTATTAGATCTAATCTTCCTAAATAATAGTTCTAATGCCAAAATGAAAAGTAAAGGGGATAGGGGGCATCCTTGCCTTACTCCCTTTCGGATCTGGAATGTTCGAGTCTTATCCCCGTTTATTAGAATACTCGCCCTCTGTTTGTGATAAATATTTTCAATCATTTTTCTAAAGTTTTCCCCAAATCCCATTATATTAATTTGATTGACCATGAAGCTCCAATTCAGATTATCGAATGCCTTTTGGGCGTCCACAAACGCTAGCGCCAACTGCTTTTCTGGATGTTGCTCATAATATTCTAAAACGTTTAATACCATTCTCAAATTGTCCCTAATTTGCCTCCCCGGGAGGAATCCATTCTGGTCTTTGTGGATCCAGGAGTTTAAAATTTTTTTTACTCTTTCCGCTATAATGCTCGTAAACAATTTATAATCTGAGTTAAGTAAGGAAATGGGTCTGTAATTTGCAATTTGTTTCAGGTCGGCACCTTCTTTCAATATGAGTGTAAGGTACACTTCTCTCCATGTGTCTGGGATTCTTGTGCCCACCAGGACCTCATTAAAGATTTCTAGTAATTTTAATTGCAATGTTTCGTCTAATCTTCTATAAATTTCCCTTGGGAGTCCATCTGGGCCTGGGGTTTTATTCTTTTTAATTTTGGTAAGGGCTGTTTTGAGTTCATCTATTTTAATTTTCTTACTTAACATTTCCCTCTCTTCTTCTGTTATTTGGGGGAGGCTAGCTTCCATCAAGTATTGTTCCACCTTATCTACCTCAATCTCTTCGTCATTGTATAAAGCTTTGTAGAATTCTCTTGCTTTTTCTAATTTATCTTCTTCCTTCATCAGGAGGTTACCCTTAGAATCTTCTAGTGCAAGGATCTGGCTTTTTTCATTTTCTTTTTTTAGTTTGTACGCGAGCCACCAGACTTATTAGCGTTCTCAAAATAGTAATGCTTTGTTCTTTTTATTTTTTGTGCTATCTCCTCCTGGTCTAAGATGTTCAACATATGTCTCGCCATCGTCCAATTTTGTTTTGCCGCTTCGTCTCCAGGGTTTTGCTATAGTTTATTTTCGGCTTCATCTAACCTTTTGGTGTGGGCCTCCTGGGCTTTCCTCTTTTCTTTATTTTTAAATGCCGTATATGATATGGCCACCCCTCTCATGTATGCCTTCATTGTATCCCAAACAATTCTCTAGCCGTGCCTTGATTTCCATTTTCTTTGAAGAAGCACTTTACTTCTTCATTCAGTTTATCTGTAAACTCTTTTTCATTCAATAGGCTCGTCTTAAGTCTCCATCTCTGTTGTTTTCTCTTGTTCATGCAATTCCAATTTATTTCAAGGAGCTTATGATCTGCCCAGGCGTTTGTGCTCATGTCGACCTTCTTAATTTCTAATTCTATTTTCCTGGTGGCCCATACCATATCTATTCTAGACCAGGAATTCTGCAGGTTCGAGTAAAAGGTGTATTGTCTATTAGATGGGTGCAAAGTTCGCCACATATCAATTAAATTTAGTTCATCCATCAAATCAAAGAAACTTTTTGGCAAGGGTGTCCTTTTATTTTTTTTTAATTTTTCCACTTTTATAATCTCTATCTGGATCTACAACACCATTAAAATTACCTAACATACATATTTCATTATGTGCCCATTTCCCTAACTGTTCATGTAATTTTCGGTAAAATTGTCCCTGTTTTTTATTTGGGGCATAAATACCCACCAATGTCATTTTAGAATTACCACTCGTAACCTCGATCATTAGGGCTCTACCTTTAGCATCCTTATATTTTAATTCTGCCTCGATTCCTCTTCTAACATACATTACAACCCCCCCCCCTTTTTTCTCTCTGCTAGGGACATAAATACTTTGCCGAATTTAGTATATTCTAGATAATTGGCTTCTTCTTTTTTTATGTGGACCTCTTGTAAGCATATTATATCAGGATTTTGTTTTACTAATCTTGAAAGTATTAGCTTCCTTTTTTTATGATCATTTAAGCCATTGACATTTAGAGATAGAAGTTTTATACCATTCATTCCTAGTACTTGTGTCTAGCTCCTAGTTCTTATTTGCTTTTAAAGTTACTGCTCTTACTGGTCTGGTTTTTTTCCCCCTTGTCTTCTTCTTCTTCTTTTTTTTTATTGAAAAAATTTTACAATACAATTTTTTTTCATTCCCCCCCCTTTTTTTCCCCTCCCATCCACCCCCCTTCCCTTCCCTTCCCTTCCCTCCCCTCCCTTCCCTCCCTAGGCTTCCTTTACTAATAAAACATTAATCTTATATATCAATCAATATTAAACAAAAAATATAGGTGAAATCCAGATAACATGTCATAAATTTTAACATTGAATAAAGTAAAGTTAATCTATCAAATATATGCTAAACATAAATCATATATATATACTTATCAGGTATTTTTAACATTGTATTTTTTTCTAAATCAAATATATACTAACCGTAAATCATGTATATAAACTTAACAGATATTCTTAACATTAAGATTTTTCTAGATAACAGTATAACAAATATATATAAAATTATTCTATAAAATATATGCTAACAATAAAACATATAGATAAACTTATTTTTAACATTATAGTTTTTCTAAATAATAATATGGTAAATATATATAACATTATAAGTTTTCTAAATAACAATATAATAGATATATATAAAGTTATTCTATCAAATATATATTAACCGTAAATCATGTATATAAATTTTAACAAATATTTTTAACCTTAAGATTTTTCTAGATAACAATATAATAGATATATATAAAATTATACTATAAGATATATGCTAACAATAAACTTATTTCTAACATATATACTGTACTAATAATTTCAAATTTTTTAACATTAAAACTTTTCTACTTATTGTTATATAAATATAAATATAATAAAATAGTTATAATAAGAATAATTATGAATCAAATACTAATTGAAACTTCTTGGTTTGATATTTGTTCTGCTGCTACAAATTAGCTTGGGTTCAATCTTTAGAATCTTAGCCAATACATCTACACAAACTGCTCTCAAATCTTCTCTGTTGTTTTCCCTTATTCCCCTCAATCTTAAAGCAAATTCCATAGCCCGAAACTGCATCATTGTGATTTCATCTTCCAGTCTCTGGTTTCTGACATCAGCTTTAAAAAATTTCTCTTCTGCATCTTTCTTACTAGATTCAACTTCTATATTTAGTTCATCCACTTTTTTCTCCACCACCATCACTGTATCTGAGAGAGCAGCTACTGCTTTAGTTACATTCTGACTCAACTTGTCACATTTTTCTTTAACCAACTCCTTCATTTCCTTTTGATTTTTCTCCATCTTTTCTTCCATCTTATCCATTTTTTCAACAACACTTCCCAATGTCTTAGCTATAAAAGCTTTCAAATCCTCATTTCCACTTTCTTGGATTTGAGTCTGAGTCTGTGGTTGTGGCTTAACTGGCTTTTCCTTTGTCTGATGCGTGGGGGATTCTCCCCCGGCTTTTTTTGAAGCCATGCCTGTACACAGTCTTAACCTCTCAAAAAAGGAAAATCTTCCTCCTTTTCCTCTTAATCCAGCTTTTCTCCACAGTTTTGCAAGGAAAGGAGTTAAATAGATTTTATTTCTGCTTTAAAGTCTTATCAGAATATTTCTTTCAGTTACAGCCAGGCAAGCTTAATTATTACTTTCATTTTCCAACTTTCACTTTACTTCCTCCGTTTTAACCAGTCGCCATTTTCTTCCACACTTTCTCCCAGAGACTGTTAAACTGAGGATTTTTTTTGAAAAAAAGAACAAGTACTTGCTTTTATCCTTCTTTGAGCAAATCCAGATTTCACCAAATTCTGCTTGCAACAAACTTCCAATATTGATGGTGGAGTTGCTCTTGTCGGCTCGCTCTGCCATTTAACAGAGGTCCCTCGCCGCACGGAGCTTCAGTGGGTTGGAGAGGGAGCCTTCACCCTGAGCGCTCCCCAGGACAGAAAAGGGATCCTGGGGGCAATTCAGGGGGCTCTACCTGCTCCCACTGGCTCTATCCTCCCTTCCGGCCCGAAGAGGGGATTTTCTGAGCCGCCTGACAGCTGCGAGGCGGCTCTAACACGGGACGAAGCCGGCGGCCATAAAAAGACCGTCCGGCGACGTGGAGACGCCGCCGGAAGCCCCCCTTGTCTTCTTCTTTTTCTCTCTTCTTCTCCTCTTCTATGTCTTCCTTTGTGATTTGTTCTTGCGAAGTTTCTTCTTCTATATTTGCCGTTTCGATTTCCTCTTTACTACTCTGCTCCTCTTCCCCTCCTCTTAGCTGGTCTAGGAAATCTTGTGCTGCACTTAAGCTGTCGATTTTAATTTTCCTTCCCTGCCATGAGATTAGCATCCCTCTGGCAGGAGCCATCTAAATAATATACTCCTTCTATTCAGTTGGACCATCAGAAATCTATAGATCTTCCTCACTTCCCTCACTTTTCTTGGTACTTGTTTTAAGATGATCACCTCTTTCCCTCTGTATGTAATTTGTTCCTTTCTCGCTATGTTATATAAAATGTCCCTCACTTTTTTCCTTGCGAACCTTACATGAACCTCCCTAGGGAGCCTGTTTCTCCTCACGTAGTTTGTTTGCACTCTGTAGACATCATCGAGCTCTCTAATGATTTCCTGCTTGTCCTGCTGGAGAGCTTCCGCAATCAACTCAGCCATCTTATCCCCCAGGTCTTCTTCTTTGTCTTCAGTGATGTTTTGAAAGGGGCAGTAGAATGAGGCCTTGTCCATTTCTAATTGTATCAACCAGTCCTCGATTTCCTTGTTCTGCGTTGTAAGAGTTTGATCTACCATATCCAATTTCTTTTCATTTTGTTCGATTCTTTGTTCTGCTTTTTGAATTCTTCTTTCATTGTTGGTAATTGAAGCTTGGATCTCGTTCATCTTTGAGTCTACAACATGAATGTCCATCTTTAGTTCAGAGTGGTTATTCAACAGTTTCTCCTCCATCGCTAACATAGTTTCTTGAATTAATGTCAGTGATGACTGTACAGTTTGCAAGGTTGGTGTTGTTGGAGGTTTATCAATTTTCTGCAAGCTTTCTACTGATTTCTGAGTGGCTGGGGACGACATTGTTATAGTGGGATTGGAGGGTACTTTTTTCCCAGTTTTCAGGATTGTTAATGTCATACTTGCCATTTCTTTCAAGATTAAGTTTTGTTCTCTTATTATTTTCTCAATATTTCTCCAAATAATCATTCAGTGGCTTTTGCCACTGTTGTCTGATATTTGCTACTTCTTGGAGTGCTAATTAAATTGCTTGCTTTATTGAATGTGAGAGATCTATTAGCCCTTTACTCTCAGGCTGTCAATCTAGATCTTCTTATGTCCTTCAGAGGCACCTTGAATCAATTATCTTTAAATTCATATCTTTATGTTGAAAATTAGGGAAGTACGGACACTTAACCAGCCACTGGCATACAATAAATGTTAGGAATTAAATCAAAACCTCTGTCTCCTGCCCTCTAATATTTTATATCACTCTGGCCTTACAATTATTATCTAGAACTATGTTTATAAACTATTCCTTAAATTCCTATCCTTAACCTTCTTTAATTAATCCCAATGACTTATAAATATCATTAATTCACTAAATAAGTAACACTGTAAAACAGTATAACTCTTAACTCTTATCTACTTATATACTTTTAAATCCACACATAAATTTAAATTTTGTCAAAAAAATTATCCTTAGTCGATTAATTAATTGATTAAATAAAACAATAGTTAATAATTATTTGGGGTAGACAGTTGAATTAGTGATCTCAAATGCCCCCCAAAAGAAGAAAAAAAATACAATTGTAACCTATTCCTTAAATTTCTATATCTTACTTATCTTACTTAATTCTTAAAATCAATTCACCTGGAAGGTAAAAAATACAAATGTTAAATCTTATATGCTTATATGACCATAGATAAATTAAATTAATATAAATAGATATTTATAAATATATTAAGTGAGTAGGTACATAATTAATTAAGTAAATAGTTAATCAATTAGATTATTAATCAAAGCTGGCTAAATAATTAAATATAGTTAAATATAGTTGGATAAATATCTAGTAGAATATACAAAAATAGATGTTATATATAGAAGAAGAAGTTTTCTTCTTCTCTTCTTTTCTTCTGATCTTGGGAAATAAAATGTTCTTTAAGCCTCAGCCTCCAAATTTCTCTAAAGTCGATGTTCAGTATTAATTCTCCCTGCTAGTTCGTCTCTGTGTCAGTCTAGACCAATATTGCATTGTCAGCTCTCTATAATGTCTGAACTTTCTGTTCTTCGCTGCCACCGAGTAAAGTCAGATCTCTTCCTTGACTCACCCTCCCCTTGTTCACAGCAGACGGTAACAAGAAAAAAAAAGGATTTTTTCTGGATTCTTTAGTTTTCTTGCTCGCTGTATCCTCCAAGCCTCTTTTTGCACAGTTGATCTAGCAACCTCCATCTTTTCCTCTCCGTGCTGGCTCATCAGGCTCCATGGTCTTTCACACTGCTCCTTTGTTAGCAATCGCCGCTCTTCTCCTCTTTGAGCCCTTCTCGCCCGACTCCACCGACCCCTTCTTCAGATGCCCAATTTTATTTACGAGGGAAAGGTACGCTTCGATTTCGGCACTGCAACATCCGATTCTCCTCGCTGCCGAATAGCTGTTGGCTGCTACAGCTTCAAATCAGCCATTGAATGGCTGACTCACAAGCGTTGGCTTGACAGAGCTGCCCGGTCTTGCGAGAAGCATTTGCGCTTCGCTTTCTCGCTCACCCGACTCTCTCTATTGTCCGCAGGGCTCTTCAGGTCCTGCACCCCCAAAGGGATACCCCAAAACGCAGTGACAAACGGTCCTGAGGAGTAGAGATCACTCAGCACCGCTGCAGCTCGCCAACCAGAAGTCGGTGTCTAATCATGCACTCTTTAGTTCAGTTTTCATTGTTCCATTTAGTTTCTTCTTTCTGATCTTCAATAAATCCTCCAATGAACAGAATTATATATCCAAAGTCAAGCCTCCCAAGTTTTCCTTCAAAATAATCCACTTTAAGTAACAAACAACAAAGTTTCTCTTTCAAATAACAAGCAGTCTGGAATTTACACTTTCATTTCTCAGCTGTCAGCCATTTTATCCATCTCCGTTTGTCTTTTGTCTTTGTTTTTAAAGGCATATTTATTTCCTCTTCTCTTTCCTCTCTCTCAAACATAATCCATAAACCATTCTCATTTAAACACAAAAGAGAGAGAGAGAGAAAGCCAAATCTGTAGTAAGATCGTTTCCAGGAGGTCGGTAATTGCCGCTATCTATCAACAGGTCTTTCCATTTCACCATTCATTTAAGTCTTTTTGCCCCAATAGTTCTCAGCTGCTAAGTTAGGGCACATTCATTATAATCCAGCATTTATGGGTAGTTTCCACCTGGGCAGAAGTCTATTCACCCAGCTTTCAAAACTTCCTGCTCCACTCTCCGCTTCTCCTCCTGCACATCATTTTGTTCCAGTTGCTGTGGTCTCGGGGCAGCCGCCATGGCTTCCGTATCCACTGCCACCGGCACAGAGGACAATCCTCCAGCCCTGAGGAACCTACCCATTCCTCTCAGCCATCCGAGAGGTCCCTCTCTAACTCTCTGTCCCTACAGGACAGGGTAGGTCCACAGACCTGTCGGCGGTGGCTTAAAAGACAGGGTTTTCATGGGGCTCCAAAGAGCCCCGCTCTTTCCCCGTCCACTCACCATGGCACCAACTGGAGGTCATCCTATCTTCCTTTTTATTGACTTGGGAGAATAAGTACATTTGTTCATCCATTTTCAATTTAAACTTATTCTGATTCAAAATCGCTTTTTTTCAAAAGTCCATCTCTTTATCTTCTTTTATCCTTTCTATTTGATTCTGATAGGGTTATGATCTGTCCAAGAGTTTATGCCAATTTTAATTTCCTCAATTTCCAAATCCAATTATGTTGATACCTATGCCATATTAATCCTGGATCACATGTTATGTCTGCCTGAATAGTATATATATTGTTTTTCATTCCCATTCCTTTCTCTCCAGCTATCTTTAATACACAACTCCTCCACCATTTTAAAGAACATGTTGGGCAGTATCCTTCTAATAGTTTTCCTTGTTTTATCACTCTTATGATCTAATTCTCTATCTACTATCGTATTGAAATCTCCAACTGTACAGATATTATAGTTGTCAAATTACATCATATTATGTAATTTCTTATAAAATACTGTTTGGTCCTCATTCAGCACATATAGTCCCACCAAATTCACTTTCTTCTTGTTTAAAGTTATCTCTCTTATTAGTATTCTACCCTTATTTCTGTTATTTCTTCTTGTGCATCTCTACTTCTGTCTGGATCTTGTCACCCTCATCTGTCTAACTTCTTTATATTCTTTGTGTTTGCCTTCATCATATTTTTCTGTATCTATTTTTTCTTCCTTCCCATTTCCTCTTTCTTTTATTTGGGCTTCTGTCACTTCTAATATCTGTTCTCTTGGTTCATATTCTTCTGTTGATTCTCTTTCCTCTACTTCGTCATCACTGCCAAAATTTTGCCTATAAAATTCTTCCGCTTTGTCTATTGTGTCCAGTCTAAATCTTTTTTCCTGCCATACTACCATGATCCCTTCTGATATCAACCATTGAAAATTAATATTTAAATTAGAGGTTAATATTTGATAGAGTCACCTTAGTTCTCTCACTCTCCTAGTGTTCTGCCCCAGCTACGGACCCCAAAGAACGCAGCACACACAAAGTCTGTACAAACCTTAGTTTACTAAAATAAAATCAGATTTTTTCTAAACAAAGGCTGTTAATTAACTTTCTTAACAGCCTGCAAGAATCCAAAGAATAAATAATCTTAATCTTACTATGGTTGGCAGAAAGCCCAGAAGCAATTTGCAGAGAACTAAAATCAAAGTGTGAAGGAGGGTGAACGGTTGTTCCCTGCAAATTAATTCAGTCAGCGTTCCTCCTTAAATAGGCTAAGGGAGTGGCCAATTAGCCCCAAGCCATACTCTTGAGGAGATCTCCTCCTGAGCAGCCCTGCGTGTCCCTGCATCGAGAAGAGGCTCCTCCTCTTCGTCCTCTTCACTTAAGGGAGCTTCTGAAGGTCCTGAAGGCCCTGGCTGAATCCTTGACTCTGGCACCACATCTTCTCCATCATCTTCATTGTCTGATTGAGTAGCCCTTTTATAATGTTCCTTGGCCTTGTTGAGATATCATTTCACTAGTTGATGAATGGCCTGTAACTCAATCAAGAATTCCTCCGCTGCTGGAACCGGGGAGTTAAGGGGCACGAGCAGAAAGAAACGTGGGTGATAGCCCAGATTGGCTAAGAAAGGGGTGGTTTGAGTGGAGGTGTGCTGGGAATTATTAAAAGCAAACTCCGCGACTGCTAAGTATTCTGTCCAATTGTCCTGTTGCTGATTGGCAAAGCAGTGCAGGTATTCCTCCAATATTTCAATGACTTTTTCAGTCCCGGTGTCAGTTTTAGGATGATGAGCCGACGATAAGCAGATCTTGACATCTAAGGCCGCCATCACCCCTTTCCAAAACTGGGTGGTGAACTGGATCCCTCTGTCTGACATGACCCTATCCAGTAGGCCATGTAGCCAAAAGACATGTTGGATGAACATGCGGGCGGAGGTGCGAGCTGTCAGCAATCTGTGACAGGGTATGACACAGTCATAAAACCTGAAGAAGGGGGCAAGTCTGTTAGAAAGTCCATCGAGATAACAAGATCTCTCTGGTGTTGGCAAGGGCTGAAGTAGTCCTAGGGGAGCGCCCATGACCAATTTGGCCTGTCAACAACAAACGCAGGAGGTCACATACGTCTGGACATTGTGATGGAGACAAGGCCATCAGAAGATCTGCGACACTAGGTTAAGGGTTTTAAACAGATCAAAATGTCCTGCCGCAGGGTTGTCATGGCACTGGGACAATATAAGACCCCTAAGCCACCCCAATGGTATATAAAGTCTCTCCTGGTACCTCAAGAGATTGTCAATAAATGTCCAGGGAGAGTCAAGCCCTACTTCATGCTTCCAAAGATCAATGTAGGCATCCTGCTGCTGTGCCTCCAAGATCTGAATCTTTGGGCCGACAGGTTCCTGGATGGCAGTGAACGACTCAACTGGAAGAATTGACCGAGGCGGTAGAGGGTCCTTGACTTGGGCATATTCGGGTTTCCTCGAGAGTGCATGTGCTCATTGATTATGCCCACTCAGAATGTACGTCACCTTGAAGTTGAAGCGGGTAAAAAAGAAGGACCACCAGATCTGTCATTGAGTTTCCATGTGGTCTGCAGAAACTCCAGATTCTTGTGGTCCATCTGGACTTCTACTTGGTGTCGGGCCCCCTCAAGGTGATGTCTCCAAGTCTCAAACGCGATCTTAATGGCCAGTAGCTCTTTTTCCCAGATGGTATAATTGTGCTCAGAAGGATTCAATTTCCGGGAATAGTATGTGCAAGGAAAAAGAGTACCACTAGCCACATGAGCCTGGAGTAACACCGCTCCAACCACAATATCCGATGTGTCCGTTTCCACCACAAACAGATGGTGAAGGTCAGGATGTTTCAGAATCGGCTCTTTCATGAAGGCCAGGAACACCTGCTGCTTGGGGGTGCCCCACCAGAATGAGACTTTTTTCTACACGAATCGAGTGAGGGGCACGGTCAAAGTGGCAAAGCCAAGGATGAATGTCCAATAATAATTGGCAAACCTGAGGAGTCGCTGAACATCTTTCACCCGACGGGGAGGTTGCCAACTTCTCCATGCCTCGACCTTGCTCTGATCCATCAGGATGCCCTCAGGAGAAATGTGATGGCTGAAGAAGTCAATGGTCATCTGGTAGAATTGGCATTTCTCCAGCTTCGCATATAACTGGTGTTCCTGAAGCCGTTGCAAGACCAGACGGAGATGTTGGAGATGACTTTTCCGGGATGATGTGTAAATCAAGATGTCATCAAGATAAACCACAACAAACTGGTCCAAAGATCCCAGAAAATATCATTCATAAAATGCTGGAAGACAGCGGGAGCATTGGTTAATCCAAACAGCATGACCGTATATTCAAAATGGCCAAAATCAGATTTTTTTTAAACAAAGGCTGTTAATTAACTTTCTTAACAGCTGTCGGGTATGCTTCCTTCAGTATCCAGGAAAGGAAAACCCAGACTTCATCATAGGTTAAAGACTGGTACTTTTACTAGATATGAAATGAACGCAGCCATGGAAAGCAGGATTCTGAGGCAAAAAGCGTGAAAGTTACATATAGAAAGCATCCCCTCCCACTGTTCACCATAAATCATCCAATCCAAAGGTCTCCCAGAGGTCAGGTGGGAGCAGAAGTCTGGCCGTGTCAGCATCCAGGAATGCAGTGTCCGTTGGTCTGATAACAGTTTAGGAATTGGTTTCGTTTCTTGGATTCATACAAAGCCCCCGTAGCCTAAACCCCCTCCCTCCATTTCTATGACAGCTGAAGCAAGCGAGCCAAAGCTAGCGAGGTTGACATTCGGCCTCCCTTCAGAAAAGATGACCTCTAATCCTGAAATAGAGAAAAGAAAAGGTAATATCACAACAATCAATAACTATCATTTCTTAAGGTTTATCAGGGTATTTGGCGTGAAACAACTGCACTTTTCTAGGTGCCCGAACATCACGTTTATTCACCCATTCAGCTTGTGATAACGGGAAGTGTTTCCATGCCACCAGATACTGCACTTTACCATGATGTTTTCCAGAGTCCAAAATCTCTTTTACTTCAAAATGTTGTTCCCCTTCAATGGGAACAGGAGGAGGTTCTTTGGACGGACATAGAGGGGACGAATGTTCTAGTTTCAGTAAGCTAACATGAAACACTGGATGAATTCGTCACAAGTTCTTGGGTAAATCTAATTCAACTGTGACTGGGTTAATGATCCGAGTAATGGGGAAAGGGCACTCATACTTAGGTCCAAGCTTTTTTGATTTCTGAGGAGTTTGCAAATACTTGGTAGAAAGATAAACCATGTCCCCCACTTTATAAACATGTGCAGGGCACCTCCTTTTGTTGGCTTGGGTTTTATGGGCTTGGTGAGCATCATCTAAAGCTTTTTGAGTTACTGCCCAAGTCCCTCGTAATTGTTCGATCCACTCAATTAGAGAAGGGTTCTGTGGGTTATCATAAGGTAACTCTGGGATTGGCACAAATTCCTGGCCAGAAGCCACCTTGAAAGGAGTGAAACCTGTGCTGCTATGTATGGAATTATTATATGCCACTTCTGCGAATGGCAGCAAGTCCACCCAGTTATCTTGCTGGTAATTTATATAACATCTCAGATACTGTTCTAGTACAGCATTGGTTCTTTCACAGGCCCCATTGGTCTGGGGGTGATGGGTGGAGCTTAGTCCTTGGGCAGAGCCTATCAGCATCAGGAATTCTTTCCAAAAACTGGAGGTGAACTGTACTCCCCTATCTGAAATTATACGTTTTGGAGCTCCATGTAGCCTATATACATGTTGAATGAACATCTTAGCAAGGGTTTTTGCTGATGGGATCTTAGAACATGGGATAAAATGCACCTGTTTGGAAAACAAATCAGTCACTACCCATATAACTGTGCACCCCCCACTTTCTGGAAGGTCTACAATGAAGTCCATGGATATTTCTTTCCAAGGGGCAGTGGGTCTGGCCACACTTTGGAGAAGACAAGGTGCCTTCCATGGAGGTCTCTTAGCTGAGGCACACACTGGACAGCTCGCTACATATGCCTCTGTGTCCTTTTTGAGCGCAGGCCACCAAAACTGTCTTTTGACGAGATGTAAGGTTTTGACAAATCCAAAGTGTCCCGCCACTTTGGAATTATGGGCATGTTGCAGAACGGTTACTCGTAGGCTGGCTGGGATGTACAATTTAGCTCCAATCCAAGCTAGACCATCACGAAGTGTACATTTGTTTGAGTGGGCTTGGAACCACTCATCGGTTTTTAAAGTCTCTTGTAGTTTCTGGAGCAAATCACCCGAGAGGCTTGGGTCACTCTTTGACTGTGCTCGGGTAGTCACTGGTGCCGCCAGTTGGGCTGGCAGGACAATTGGACGAACAACTTCCTCCCTGGTGCTGTTGTATTGAGGCAATCTGGACAGAGCATCTGCCATGAAGTTCTTCCCACCAGGAAGGTAGCGCAAGGTGAAGTTAAAGCGGTTGAAGTGTTGGGCCCAGCGAACTTGTTTTGGTGATGTGGGGTTTTCAAAGCCTCGAGATTTTTATGATCAGTCCAAACTTCAAAAGGATGTTTAGCTCCTTCGAGAAATTGTCTCCAGGTTAGAAGTGCCCAGCGTACAGCGAAAGCCTCTTTCTCCCATATGTCCCATCTCCTTTCAGTTTCGGACAGTTTCTGGGACGTGTAGGCACAAGGCCGTAGTTTTCCATCTGCATTCTTTTGCAGAAGTACGGCCCCTACTGCGACATCACTGGCATCTGCCTGTACTACGAAAGGTTCATCCATGTCTGGGTGTTTGAGGACTGGTTTGGCAGCAAAAAGCCATTTCAGTTTTTCGAATGCTGCCTGACAGTCCATAGTCCATTCAAGAGGTTTGGAGGGTTTTGGTTTTTCTTCGCCTTTGGTTTTCAGGAGATTAGTTATTGGCAATGCGATTTTGCCAAATGAGGGGATGAACTATCAATAGAAGTTAGCAAATCCCAAGAAACTTTGTAGCTGCTTGCGAGTGCGTGGCGCCGTCCATTCTAACACCGCCCGAACCTTTGCAGGGTCCATTTCTATTCCCCCCAGGGAGATGCGATATCCAAGATAGTCAATCTTGGTTTGGTGGAATTCATACTTAGAAAGTTTTGCATACAGTTCAGCAGCCCTGAGTTTTTTCAGGACGGTGCGTACTAATTTCACGTGGTCAGCCATGTTTTCAGAGTAGATGAGAATGTCATCCAAATAAACCAGCACCCCCTTGTACAAATGCTCATGCAAAACTTCATTGATCAATTGCATGAATACCGCAGGAGCCCCTTGTAGCCCAAAAGGGAGTACTCGGAACTGGAAACATCCCAGCGGGCAGTTAAATGCAGTTTTCCATTCATCCCCCTCCTTAATTCGCACTCTGTAGTAAGCTTCCTGTAAGTCTAGTTTGGTGAAAATCTTTCCCTTCCCTAAGTGAGCCAACATGTCCTTCATGAGAGGTAAGGGGTAGACATTTTCCACGCAAAGGGCATTTAAGTTTCTATAATCAATTACTAAATGAAAGGAACCATCTTTCTTTTCCTGAAACAGAACTGGTGCGGCCACCCGTGGTCTAGCTGGTTGGATGAAACCCCATTCTAGGTTTTTGTCAATGAAATTTCGTAGTTCCCCCAGTTCACGAGGGGTCATAGGGTAAATTTTTGGCTTAGGGAGCTTTACTCCAGGGAGTATCTCAATAGCACAGTCCGTAGCCCTGTGGGGGGGTAGCACATCCGAGGCTCACTAAAGACTTCACGGAGATCCCAATACTCTTTTGGAATTTTCTCCTCCCCTTCAATGTGGTCTATTGCCATCTCCACTTCTTCGGGCTCCTCTCCGCCCTCAAGGGGGGGTTCTTTCCTCTCTAGTGGTGGCTTCCCAGTGCGAATGCGCAAAACCCCCATTTTCCAGTTAATTCGCGGGTTCCATTTACGTAACCAGGGCAGGCCAAGTATGAGGGGTCGTTCCATGCTAGGGGCCACAATAAAACTGAGAGTCTCTACATGGTCCCCTAATTTCATTTCAATGGGTTCTGTTATGAAACTGATTGCCCCCCCCCCGCCATCGACCCATCTAGCTGACAAAACGCAATAGGCCTTTTCAATGCCTTAAGTCCCAGGCCCATCTTCTCTACTACTTTCGGGCTGATAATGCACCTGGTGCACCCAGAGTCTAATAAGGCTGGCATCTGTGCGTGGGCCCCTGTGGATGGCACCCTTAGTTCTATGGGGATGAGCAGGGGGCCTTCAGTATGACTCACCAGATCATTGGAGTCGGAGTTGGTCTCGCTGTCGTCCGCGTTGGTCGGAGTTCCCAACTCACCCTTGGCCTGGGGAGCGAACTCTACGACTTCCCCTTCCAGCGCAGCTTCACAAACTTTTCTGGGTGTTTTGTCCATCTTCTTTGGCCCTCTGCTGGTAGTTTTAGGCACTGGCTTGGAGGAACACTCAGCAGCCCGGTGACCTTCCATGCCACACTTAAAGCAGGTGAAGGGCTTCGGCTTGAGTTTGGACTCTGCCCTTCCACCAGCCATCTTTGGGGCTTCCTTGCAGTGGTAGGAGAATGAAGGCTCCCCAGCACGGCCTCTTCGGAGTTGACTACGGCCTAACTCGATTTCTGCATCCTCAGCTGCTATGTACCAACTGTGCAGATCTTCGGGGACCCCCTGCGCTCTACAGTCATGGTAGATTTCCTCATTCAGCCCGTCTTTGAAACTCTCCAGCAGAGCTATTTCTGATCACCCTGTCATGTATGGCGCTAGCTCCCGAAATTCTTGGGTGTATTCCGCTACCTATCTTCGGCCCTGCTGGATACTTTTCATACAGAGCCTCGCCTTTCGCTCAGCTAGGTGGTCTTCAAAACGCCTCCTAAGGGCTGTCATGAACTGGTTGTAATTTCGCAGCAGGGGGGAATTGTTATTGTGGAGGACCACGATCCATTCAGCTGCCACTCCCTCTAAGGCACTAGTGACACATCTCACTTGGGCTGCATCCGACAGGTAGTCCTCCCCCCAATCCTGCATGTGATTCCACACTTGAGTTAAGAAAAGCCCCAGGGTTTTCGGGTCTCCTCCATATTTTCCAGGAGGGGGGGGGATTTTTGGTTTCTTGTGCCTGCGGGGTGGGGCCTGCAAGGCTGGGGCCCCCTGGACTGCCGCATCCCTCGTTTGACTACCCAAAGCCTGGGATGTACCTTCGCCAGCTCCCTCTTCCTCTCCCCCACAAGCTGCTTCCTCAGGATCTACTTTGGAGTATTATCTTCCCTTCCCTTCAGGGGTTGCATAAAACTCATGGTTTTTTCGGCTTTCTTCAACATTGCGGATGAGTTGTAGTGCTTGATCCATCATGAGGCGTTCCTTCTGCTCTTGCAGCCACACTGCCTCTCCTTTTCGTGGTCTGGAGGTTGTTACTCCATGGGGGGTCTTTCCCAGGTCCGGCAATCTTCTGACCCCTTTCGACCATCGGTCTTCGTCTGGCTCCTCTCTCAGCTGTAAATTCTCCATCCACACCACAGTCTCTTCCTGTGGCTGGTATGAAGACACTGCCGAGCCATATGCCCCCATCTGATCTAACTCACTTACTTGATCAGTCATTCTGTGGATTTCAGCCCCCTCGGTGTTGTCCGGGATGGCTGAGGGAGAATCCTGCTTAATGTCGGGTATGCTTCCTTCGGTATCCAGGAAAGGAAAACCCAGACTTCATCATAGGTTAAAGACTGGTACTTTTACTAGATATGAAATGAACGCAACCATGGAAAGCAGGATTCTGAGGCAAAAAGCGTGAAAGTTATATATAGAAAGCATCCCCTCCCACTGTCCACCATAAATCATCCAATCCAAAGGTCTCCCAGAGGTCAGGTGGGAGCAGACGTCTGGCCGTGTCAGCATTCAGGAATGCAGTGTCCGTTGGTCTGATAACAGCTTAGGAATTGGTTTCGTTTCTTGGATTCATACAAAGCCCCCGTAGCCTAAACCCCCCTCCCTCCATTTCTATGACAGCCGAAGCAAGCGAGCCAAAGCTAGCGAGGTTGACAACAGCCTTCAAGAATCCAAAGAATAAATAATTTTAATCTTACTATGGTTGTCAGAAAGCCCAGAAGCAATTTGCAGAAAACTAAAATCAAGGCATGAAGGAGAGTGAACAGTTGTTCCCTGCAAATTACTTCAGTTGGCATTCCTCCTTAAATAGGCTAAGGGAGTGGCCAATTAGCCCCAAGCCATACACTCAAGGAGACCTCCTCCTGAGGATCCACTGCTCCCTTTTGGCAGCTTTGCACGTCTGTGCATCGAGAAGAGGCTCCTTCTCTTCATCCTCTTCACTTAAGGGAGCTTCTGGAGGTTTTGAAGGCCCTGACTGAATCCCCGCCTCTGGCACCACATCTTCTCCAGCTTCATTGTCTGACTTGAGTGCCAGCTGCACAGGTTGCTGGCACAGCACCACACCAGCCTCCTCGCTGTCCGAATCAGCCACCAGCTGCACAGGCCGCATACAGGCCACAACACCTAGGTACTTGCTTGAGTACCACCAATTGTCTCCCTCTGTACTTCAACAGATCATCTTTCATTCTATATCTATTTCATCACAGATCAACTTCTTTACAAACCTAATATGTACTTCTTTAGGTAAATTATGTCTCCTCGTGTAATTGGTGTGGATTCCATAAATTTCGTCTATGTCATTCGCCATTTCCTCTTTACCAATTCCTAGAGCTCCTGCCAACAGATCTGCCATCATTTCCAGTAAATCGTCACATTTATCTTCTTTCACATTCTGGAATCATAGGTTGTGGGCTGCCTTTTCTGTTTCTAACTGAATAACAGTCATTTTGAGTTCTTTATTAGCTTGCATTAATTTTCCTCTCATTTCTTCCACATGTTTTTCTTTCCTTCCCATTCTTTCTTCCATCTCTTGTAATTTTTGCTCAGTTTTCATAATTTGCTGTTGGAAGCATTCAAATTTACCATCTATCAATTTCATCTTTTTAAGTTCTCCAGTATCGCTCCTCAATTCTCCTATTTCTCTTTTCAAATCTTCATGATTTTCAGCATTACTTCTTGCATGTATTGCAGCATTAACTGTAGATCCTTAAATGAATTTGATCTCTCCCTCTGCATCATTTCTTCTATGGATGTTTGCCCTGCTGTACTCAGTTCCACTGCCATAGCTTGGGCTACCTGCCTCTTTCCTGTACCAATCCTCATTAAATTGGGTATGCCCATCATCTCTGCCACCAATTTAAACCAACCTCTCCACTTATTTACAGATCTCTTATTTCCCTCCAGCACACCCTAAATATCACTTCTTATTCCTTTCCTACTTATCACCTACTTATATTCTTATTCTTATAACTATTGTACTCACTCTTAGCACACTAAGCTCAATAACTTATAATTTCTAAATATTTATATCAATCTACAGTTCAAAATTATCAATCCAAGCATCAATCAGCATCAAAAATTCATTAACAATAGAATGTATAAGTCATCATATTATGGAGCTAATAATGTCAATAATTAATGTAATAATAATAATAATAATAATAATAATAATAATAATAATAATAATAATGTAATAATAAAGACAATTTCCAACCAATTTCCTCTATATATTTAAATACTAAACTATAAAGCTATAAATACAACCATATCCACAATTATATTCAATCTCTCTATAATTTATAAATTAATTAGTAACAAATTATTTCCCACATTTTTCTCCTGCTTTCTTGAATAGTTTTCCAAGTCCTTTTTACAGTACCCTTTTCCTCTTCTATAGGTTTTTCTAGTTCCTTCTTAGTCAGCCGATGTCTCCCTTGCCTCCTTATGTATTACTTAGTATTTAGTCTCTCTTCACAGTGTCAGTATCCTCCGATTTGTCAACACTTTACTCTCAGTCTCCACCTTCGGATTATCTATTTTCTTAATTCCAAATTATAAGCAGTAAGAAAAGAAACCTCCTTGATCCTTCCCCTTCACTCTGCCAATAAGATCTGTCAAGATGCAGTAATTCCTTTTACACTTGCCTTTCACCGCTATCTTTTGGAGGGAGCTCCAGTCATCCTCCTCCTTCCTGGGGCCATCTTTCTTTCTCTTCCCTCTTTAGAAATCCTCCGGATCGATCTCTCACCCCGGATCACTCCTACGAAGTTGCCAAGATACTTTAAACCAGGTCAGTCTCACTGTTGTCCCGCTATTCCACCGCTATTGTTGTCCAGCCCTCTGCTGTCACTTCCTTGTGGCCACCATTACAGGCTGTCTCCTTCCCCCAATTAGCTTCTCCAAGGCTTTTCTGCAGCTCACTTTCTCGACCGCCACCAAGAACTACACTGCAGAGCACCTCTTTCTTCCGATCCCCCTCCAAGGGAACTGGGACTCCACAAAGTCTGCCAATCAGTTGAAATTCGCTGAAAAAATGACTCTCTGTAACAGAGTGTCACCCTCCACAACTTTTTTCCTTGACAGTTGGCCCCACCTCCATGTTTTTTTTTCTAAGAAGACTTCAAAATAGGTTATTTTTAGGCATAAAATTAAATCAGAGATGGACATTGATTATCTTTAAATCATCCAAAAAGTTTTTATAAATGTTCACAACTGAGCCTGGATAGCTCAGTTCACAAATGAGCCTGGATAAAAGCATTGTGATTAACACCAGCTGTCTGCAATTACTGTAAATTCAAATCTCACCAGGCTCAAGGTTGACTCAGCCTTCCATCCTTTCTAAGGTAGGTAAATTGAGGACCCAATTTGTGGGGGCAATAACTGACTTTGTATAAATATACAAAAGTATGAAGGCTATTGCTTAATGCCTTGTAAGCCACCCTGAGTCTCCGGAGAAGGGTGGCATATAAATCAATTAAAAAAAAAAAACTGCTCACATCCCCTATTCTACAGTGTAGAATTCTGTAAACAGAAAGCATGACTGGAACTTGTTAGTTTCATGTCAGAAGTCACATTTTATTGTATTGACAGCATGAATACTTATTTTCTAATGAACAGAGAAATTCAGAATTTTACATTTGCTTCTTTTAAAAGTAAATGATATTTCTTTTTTATATCAGTTGCTAACAGTATAAATTCTCATTCTAATAAACCATATGTCAGGCTTCAAAATAAATGAATTTCCAAACAGCTGATCCTTGAGGAAATTTTCTCTTTATTGAGCATAACCATCTGTCCCTGACTCTTTTCGCAGTCAGCACTAACCTTTGCCCCCCAAACCCTCCCTTTCCATTCCCCAATTCTCTGCGTCTCATTGGCCATCTTCCAAGCCACTCTCTCCATCCCATCTCCATCAGTTCACAGGAATGTCCTCCCTCCCCTCCCATCTCTGAGGAGACAGTATCTTCAGGGGAATTAAGTAGGTGAAAGTTCAAGCTTCTCCTCTCCTTTCGTATGTCAGCACTGAATACTGACACCATATTTTTCTGTTGAAACTATAGACATAGTTCCTGTTCATAAGAGATACACAATAATTGTATTTTAACCAATTCTCTTTTTAAAAATTTCTATATGTTGTGACCTTTTTGTGGATCACTGCCTTGTAGCAAAGGGGCTTGCACAGCACAATGAACCTATGAGCTGTGCTATGCAGGTCCACCCAAGATGGACAGATCATAGCAGAGAGCTCTGACAAAACGTGATCCACTGGAGAAGGAAATGGCAACACACTCCAGTATCTTTGCCATGAAAACCCCATGGATAGTACCAAAAGGCAAGGACAGGAAGGCCTGGAGGAAAGTTGTCCATGGGCTCATGATGAGTTGGACATGACTTCACAACTAACAACAAATATGTTGTGATTGGGAGACTGTATATTATAACATACTTGGATTGTATTTCAACAATCATTTCAATATGTTCCTTCTCTCATTTTCCAGTTGGGTTTGTATCTTTTTCCCTATTTGTTAGTTCCTGTTGTTTGACAACAAAACAAATGCTCATTTGGAACTTTTATTTGACAATTCTATAACTGTTAAATGTGTATTTTCTTTGTGTAGTTTGTTGTAGAAATCAAATTCAGAAAGCACCACACAAGTAGCTGATTAAGCAGGATTCATTAACTTCTCTTTATATCCATAATAACACATGAAATAAATGTACAATACCAATGGCAGTGTCGAGCATCAAGAACATCTCAACACATCACCGAACATGGGGGAAACATTAGGGAATAGCACTGGCCAGAAAACCAAAAAAAGGGCCACATCGCTAACGATAATATCAGGCACAGGGAATAGTGATGGTGATGAGGCTGGGGTAGATATGGTTAGGACAATAATGCACACTGATGGTGATGGGATTAGTGGGGCTCAGTAAGGCGAAATGTGGGCAGATGGGATATCGCACAGTCAATACCTCAGCAGCAACAAGAACACCCCTGAAACATGCAGCACGGACCAATGACATCATAGGACTGCAGCTGCTGGTATAAGCAGGTGGCAAATTCAAACCAACCGCACAGCAGCTGAGCAAAATGAGAAGGACACTGACGGCAAGGAATCAGAAGACCTATAAAGTGGAGTGGAGTGGTCGATCACTCAGCTCCATCTTTATTCCGTTACAGCAGGTCTGGCATTTACTAAATCTGTCATGTAGCGACCTCAGCGTGTTAGGGATGAAAGGAACAGATCTCTGTTCCTAGTCTCCTAACAATCCCACATCTGGAGCCAAAACAGGCACTATTGATCACGGAGAGAACAATAGTTTAAAGAGGAATATCTCAGGACCTTGGAGGAGATTGCAACTTCTTCAAAGGTTCAAGAAAATCCCTTAATCCAGAGTGAGGAAAAACCAGCCTTTTGGGGCTGACCAGAGGCGCTGGAAACTGAGTGAGTGGGAAGCGAGGATTGATAACTGAAAAGAAGTTGTTGACAGGAGACTAAAATTTAGAAAAACCCAAAAATTTTACAGTAAGAGGTAATGCTGGTGGCAGAGAACTGGAAAAAGAGATAAGCGGCGACGAAAGGATAGATCGGAACGTAGCCATTTTGAAAGAAAAAGTGACAGCGCAAAAACTTGATCAGGCAGGGTGTATGGAGAGAAAACAAGAAGGTAGCTATTAATTTCGAATATTACAGCTAGACTCATAGACAATTTAGAACTTTGATTTTGTTGAACCCTATAGGTGCAGATTGGACTGAGTGGATTGAAATAGATAAAATATAGAACAAGAGCAGATCGTGCAATACTGAAGAGAACGGAGAGAGTGCGAGGAGCGGTGTGTGCTGGAACCTGGAGAAAGGATTTTGGACAGATTTTTACAAATCGATTGTACTGGATTTATTGGCATCGATTGGACTGACTGGATTGTACTAGATAATTAGAGAAAGAAACAGATGGTGGGAGAGTGAAGAGAGAGACGAGATAAATATCGGAAGAACTTTAACGAGTGGATTTTACAATTTGACGTCATCTTCGACACTCCTAGTAATATTTCTTTCAAAGACGGGATATAAGTTTTTGCTTACGTGATTAGTAAACATTGAACTATTTGAATATAACACAGACAGAGAAAAAGCGGTAGATTATCGGGATGAATAGTGGATATTGGGTGAATAGGAGTACACAAAGAGTGAGATAAATATTGGATATAAAATCTTGGATCTGGACTTTGGTCTTACAATGTGAAAGGTAGTGAACTAAACTGGACATTGAAAATAAATCTAAGCTGAAAAAGAAGACCCAGACCTTGAAACAGTGATTGTTTGGAAGAAGCACAAAGCTATATAATAAAGCAGATTTGTTTGGACTAAGTTTAATATATTATATTATATATTATATTATAACGTAATAGAAGTGAAAAATAATATTTAGTAATTTATTCTTATTTTCAAATATTAATAACAAAATAATTTGTATATTCATATCCATTTAATTAACTGTACTATATTATACTTATTTATTTGAAGCTAATCAATTTAATCAGTTTAGATAACTTGTAATAGATATATAATTTGATAGAGTTATAATGATTAAAATAGTTACAATCTGGTGGGATAAGGGGTATATATAGAATATATAAAATTTGATATTGCTTAAATCTTAGAATTACTATAAAACTGCTAGATAAACATATTGTACCTTTCAATTAATTAAGTGAAGAAATAGGTTTCTAATGAATTGCTAGAAACTTGCTACTTCCTCATTGTCCCCTCCTTCCTTGCCTCCCCCCACTGCTTTCCTCTTTCCTCTATTCATATCATTGTATTGTACTGTTGATTAGAGTTATTCTCAAATAGTATTGCAATAACAATTTCCTATTTAAGCTATAAAAGGAAACTAGGTGATTGATAATTTTATGAAATTGTGGTCAAGAATAGTATGTATAATAGATATGGCAACTTCAAGCACATCAACCACTATTAAAACAACCAAAAAGATATCCCCAACCCAAACATTATTGGTAGCCTCCTCAGTACAGCAGAAGACAGGGGAAACGATAGATAAAGAGAAGACCAATACTATTATAGGAATGCAAAAATATTCAGGCTGCTCTTGCAATGATTCAAGAGGGAATGAAAAGGATGTAAGATAAGATAACTCTTAACCATGATGAAACCAAAAGGAACCACAAACAAATATGATTGGATGTAAGGGAAATTAAAGATGATATTAAAAACATAGATGAGAAAATAGTGAAAATCCAACAAAACATCACGGAAAATGAACAGCAAATTTATAAAGTGGAAGAAAAAATGGAAGCCACAGCCACCAGGCTGGAAAAGATGGAGAACCAACAAGCGATAAGAAGTCGAGACACTGAAGACACATTGACATTTTTAGAAATGGAGAAGGCATCTTTTTACTTAAGGCTCCAAAATATAGAAGAACAGAAAGATGAAGACTTGGGTGAAATTATGATTGAAATATTAGCAACACATAAAGAAAAGGATGAAGTATGAAATGGAATCGATGAAATCTATAGAGCCTTTACAAATTACACAAGAAGAAACAAACTCCCCAAAGAAGTACATATTAGATTCACAAAGAAAACAATGAAAGAAGAAATATATAGAAAGATGAGGGAGGAGACAGTTACATATAAAGGAAGGGAAGTTCTAACATTAAAACAAGTACCAAGAAGGGCCAGGAATAGGAGGAGAGATTATAATTTTCTAACCAGACAATTAAATAAGCTCAAGATAAAATTTAGATGGCTTATACCAGAAGGAGTACTTATATCATGGGAAGGAAGAAAATTTCGAATAGATACCATAGAAAAAGCCCAAGATTTTGTCGACCAACATCTAGGTTATGAAGTAGAACAGGAAAGCAGAGAGAAGAACAAAACTCTAGCGACCAAGAGATACAAACAACAAACAAGGAAGACAAGGAACAGAGAAAGGGAAGGCTAGAGAAGGAGGAAACGACAGGGATCACTCAAAGAGTCACAAGAAACACAACAAAATGCAAAACTACGGATAAATAAAACTAGCAGGAATGGAAGAAGAACTAAAGCTTATTTCTATAAATATAAATGGACTAAACTCACCAAGCAAAAGACAACAAACATTTACTAAATTGCAAAAATTAAGAGCAGATATAATTACACTACAAGAAATACACATAAGAAAGCAACAGAAAAAACTACTTGAAAATAAGAAATTAGGAATAATTGTCACACCGAGGGGGCTGAAATTCACAGAATGTCTGATCAAGAAAGTGATTTAGATCAGATGGGGGCATATGGCTCAGCAATGACTTCATGCCAGCCGGGGGAAGAGACCGCGGTGTGGATGGAGAATTTACAGCTGAGAGAGGAGCCAGACAAAGCCCAATGGTTGAAGGGAGTAGGAAGGTTGCCGGACCTGGGGAGGACCCCCCACGGAGTAACCAGCTCCAGACCCCGAAAAGGGGAGGCAGTGTGGCTGCAAGAGCAAAAGGAAAGCCTCATGATGGCACAAGCACTACAACTCATCCACGATGTTGAAGAAAGCCGAAAAAACCGTGAGTTTTATGCAACCCCTGCAGGGAAGAGAAGAGAATACTTGTTAGGATATGATTTGAGCCTAACAGATTGTCCAGGCAATATATATGTTAGGTGACTTTAAGTTTTAATGCTGTATCATGCTGTAATGCTGAGTCATGCTATAATTAGTTGTAAATGTATTTAAGAAAGGTACTGTAATGTATTCAATTGATGATAAGCTGCTATCATCGTGTGTGTGGGTGGATCTGCTACCATCTGGGGTTTGTGAACCAACTACTGTTTGTGTGGTAAGAAGCTTTTTGGATTTAACCGGTAAAGACTTGGACTGTTTAGAAGACTACGAGATTGTTTATTTTCCACTATAAAGAAAACTTTTGATAACACCAGTTTGCACGTATCTCTTATCTCATTGCTCTCAGCAACGTTTCTCTATGCACTATACTCTGCTGGTTGCTAACACAACAACAATATCCTTAACATTACTCCAAAGTAAATCCAGAGGAAGGGGCTTGTGGGGGAGAGGAAGAGGGAGCTGGCGAAGATACATCCCAGGCTTTGGGTGGTCAAGCGAGGGATGCAGCAGTCCAGGGACCCCCAGCCTTGCAGGCCCCACCCCGCAGACGCAAGAAACTGAAAATCCCCCCCCCTCTGCCTGGAAAATATGGAAAAGACCCGAAAACCCTGGGGCTTTTCTTAACCCAAGTGTGGAATCACATGCAAGACTGGGGGGAGGACTAACTGTCGGATGCAGCTCAAGTGAGGTGTGTCACTAGCGCCTTCGAGGGAGTGGCAGCTGAATGGATGGTGGTCCTCCACAATAACAATTCCCCCCTGCTGCGTAATTACAACCAGTTCATGGCAACTCTTAGGAGGCGGTTTGAGGACCACCTAGCTGAGCGGAAGGCGAGACTCCGAATGAAGGGTATCCAGTAGGGCCGGAGATCGGTAGCGGAATACACCCAAGAGTTTCGGGAGCTGGCACCATACATGAAAGGGTGGTCAGAAGCGGCTCTGCTGGAGAATTTCAAAGACGGACTGAATGAGGAAATCTACAAAGACTGTAGAGCACGGGGGGGGGGGGCTGAAGATTTGCACAGTTGGTACATCGTAGCTGAGGATGCGGAAATCGAGATAGCCCGAAGTCGACTCCGAAGAGGGCGTGCTGGGGAGCCTTCATCCTCCTATCACCGCAAGGAAGCCCCAAAGATGGCTGGTGGGAGGGCAGAGTCCAAACCCAAGCCGAAACCCTTCACATGTTTCAAGTGTGGCATGGAAGGTCACCAGGCTCCTGAGTGTTCCTCCAAGCCAATGCCAAAACCTACCAGCAGAGGGCCTAAGAAGACGGACAAAGCATCCACAAAAGTTCGTGAAATCGCGCTGGAAGGAGAAGTCATTGAGTTCGCTCCCCAGGCCAAGGGTGAGTTGGGAACTCTGACGCGGATGACAGCGAGACCGACTCCGACTCTGATGATCTGGTGAGTCACACTGAGGGCCCCATGCTCATCCCCATAGAATTAAGGGTGCCATCCACAGGGGCCCACGCACAGATGCCAGCCTTATTAGACTCTGGGTGCATCAGATGCATTATCAGCCTGAAAGTAGTAGAGGAGATGGGCTTGAGACTGAAAGCATTGAAAAGGCCTATTGCATTTTGTCAGTTAGATGGATCAATGGCGGGGGGGGGGGGCAACCAATTTTGTAACGGAACCCATTGAAATGAAATTAGGGGACCACATAGAGACTCTCAGTTTTATTGTGGCCCCTAGCATGGAACAACCCCTTATACTTGGCCTGCCCTGGTTACGTAAATGGAACCCGCGAGAGCACAAAGAAGCAGAGATGGCAATAGACCACATTGAAGGGGAGGAGAAAATTCCAAAGGAGTATTGGGATCTCTGTGAAGTCTTTAGTGAGAAGGCCTCGGATATGCTACCCCCGCACAGGGCTACGGACTGTACCATTGAGATACTCCCTGGAGTAACGCTCCCTAAGCCAAAAATTTACCCAATGACCCCTGTGAGCTGGGGGAATTACGAAATTTCATTGACAAAAACCTAGAACGGGGTTTCATCCAACCAGCTAGGCCACGGGTGGCCGCGCCAGTTCTGTTCCGGGAAAAGAAAGATGGTTTCTTTCATCTAGTAGTTGATTATAGGAATTTAAATGCTATTTGCGTGTAAAATGTCTACCCCCTACCCCTCATGAAGGACATGTTAGCCCACCTACAGAATGGAAAAGTTTTCACCAAACTGGACTTACGGGAAGCTTACTACAGAGTGTGAATTAAGGAGGGGGATGAATGGAAAACTGCATTTAACTGCCCGCTGGGATGTTTCCAGTTCCGAGTACTCCCTTTTGGTCTACAAGGAGCTCCTGCGGTATTCATGCAATTGATCAATGAAGTTTTGCATGAGCATTTGTACAAGGGGGTGCTGGTTTATTTGGATGACATTCTCATCTACTCTGAGAACATGGCCGACCACGTGAAATTAGTGCGCACCGTCCTGAAAAAACTCAGGGCTGCTGAATTGTATGCAAAACTTTCTAAGTGCGAATTCCACCAAAGCAAAATTGACTATCTTGGATATCGCATCTTCCAGGAGGGAATAGAAATGGACCCTGGGAAGGTTCAGGCAGTATTGGAATGGACTGCGCCACACACCTGCAAGCAAGTACAAAGTTTCTTGGGGTTTGCTAACTTTTATTGACAGTTCATCCCCTCGTTCACCAAAATCGCACTGCCAATAACTAATCTTCTGAAAACAAAAGGTGAAGAAAAACCAAAACCCTCCAGAACTCTTGAACGGACTATGGACTGCCAGGCAGCATTCGAAAAGTTGAAATGGCTGTTTGCTGCCGAACCAGTCCTCAAACACCCAGACATGGATGAACCTTTTGTAGTACAGGCCAGTGACGTAGCAGTAGGAGCCGTACTTCTGCAAAAGAATGCAGATGGAAAATTACAGCCCTGTGCCTACACGTCCCGAAAACTGTCAGAAACTGAAAGGAGATGGACCATATGGGAGAAAGAAGCTTGTACGCTGGGCACTTCTAACTTGGAGACAATTTCTTGAAGGAGCTAAGCATCCTTTTGAAGTATGGACTGATCATAAAAACCTCGAGGCTTTAAAAACCCCACGTAAGTTGTCGCCAAAACAAGTTCGCTGGGCCCAACACTTCAACCGTTTTAATTTCACCTTGCGCTACCTCCCTGGTGGGAAGAACTTCATGGCAGATGCTGTGTCCAGATTGCCTCAATACAACAGCACCAGGGAGGAGGTGGTTCATCCAATTTTCCCTTCAACCCAACTGGCGGCACCAGTGACTACCAGAGCACAGTCAAAGAGCGACCCAAGCCTCTCGGGCGATTTGCTCCAGAAATTACAAGAGACTTTGAAAACCGACGAGTGGTTCCAAGCCCACTCAAATGAATGCACACTTTGTGATGGTCTAGTTGGATTGGAGCTAAATTATATGTTCCAGCCAGCCTAAGAGTAATAGTTCTGCAGCACGCTCATGACTCCAAAGTGGCGGGGCACTTCGGATTTGTCAAAGCCTTACATCTTGTCAAAAGACAGTTCTGATGGCCTGCACTCAAAAAGGACACAGAGGCATATGTAGCGAGCTGTCCAGTGTGTGCCTCAGCTAAGAGACCTCCGGGGAAGTCACCTGGTCTACTCCAAAGTGTAGCCAGATCCACTGCCCCTTGGAAGGAAATATCCATGGATTTTATTGTAGACCTTCCAGAAAGTGGGGGGTGCACAGTTATATGGGTAGTGACTGATTTGTTTTCCAAACAGGTGCATTTTATCCCATGTTCTAAGATCCCATCAGCAAAAACCCTTGCTAAAGTGTTCATTCAACATGTGTATAGGTTACATGGGGCTCCGAAACGTATGATTTTAGACAGGGGAGTACAATTCACCTCCAACTTTTGGAAAGAGTTCCTGATGCTGATAGGCTCTGCCCAGGGGTTAAGCTCTGCCCATCACCCCCAGACCAATGGGGCCTGTGAAAGAACCAATTCTGTGTTAGAACAGTATCTGAGGTGTTATATAAATTACCAGCAAGATAACTGGGTAGATTTGCTGCCATTTGCAGAGGTGGCATATAATAATTCCATACATAGCAGCACAGGATAACCCATAGAATGAACCCCATAGATAACCCATAGAATCCTTCTCTGATTGAGTGGATCGAACAGTTACGAGGGACTTGGGTAGTAACCCGAAAAGCTTTAAATGACGCTCACCAAGCTCATAAAACCCAAGCTGACAAAAGGAGGTGCCCTGCACATGTTTATAAAGTGGGAGACATGGCTTTACCAACCCCTCAAAAATCAAAAAAGCTTGGGCCTAAGTATGTGGGCCCTTTCCTCATTACTCGGATCATTAACCCAGTAACAGTTGAATTAGATTTACCAAAGAATTTGTGACGGATTCATCCAGTGTTTCATGTTAGCTTACTGAAACTGGAACATTCATCCCCTCTACGTCCAGCCAAAGAACCTCCTCCTGTTCCCATACTCATTGAAGCGGAACAACATTTTGAAGTTAAGGAAATTTTGGACTCTAGAAAACATCATGGTAAAGTGCAGTATCTGGTGGCCTGGAAACACTTCCCGTTATCACAAGCTGAATGGGTGAATAAACGTGATGTTCGGGCACCTTAAAAAGTGCAGTTGTTTCACACCAAATACCCTGATAAACCTTAAGTAATGATAGGTATTAATTGTTGTGATATTACCTCTTTTTCTCTCTGTTTCAGGACTAGAGGTCATCTCTTCTGAAGGGGGGGCACCTTTACCTGCTTTGGCTGTCATAGTAGGGAGGGCGGGTAGGTAGCTGGGCTATGGATGGACCTAGGAAACGAAACCGATTCTTAAGCTGTTATCAGGCCAACGGACACTGCATTCCTGGATGATGACACGGCCAGACATGTGCTACCACCTGACCTCTGGGAGACCTTTAGATTGGATGATTTACGGTGGACATTGGGAGGGGATGCTTTCTATATGTAACTTTTGCACTTTTTGCCTCAGAATCCTGCTTTCCATGGTTGATTTCACTTTATATCTAGTAAAAGTACCATACTTTATTTTATGATGAAGTCTGGGTTTTCCTTTCCTGGATACTGAAGGAAGCATACCCGACAATAATATACACATCTCTAGGCGACTGTAAAAAAGGGGGAGTGGTAATATATGTCAGAGACCATATAAGAACTAAGTTAATTTATACCGATAAAGAAGGTCGAGTGTTAATAATAGACGTAAAATTGGAAACAAAAATAATATTGCCACAAACATTTAAAGATTTGGCACAAGAAATGAGTTTACACAACACTTGGCAAGAATTAAATACCAAAGTAAAGCAATACACATATTTTTCTGGCCCACATCAATCGTGGTCTAGGTTGGACATGGCGTGGATGACACCTCAATTAAGTAAAGAAACATACGATGTCAAAATTATGCCTAGTACATGGGCCATCATAGCCCCGTTAAAATAGTATGGAAAGGTTTCTGAAAACAGAAAAGATGGAAAATGGATACAAGTATAATAAAGGAAAAGGAGTATCTACAAATGATAGAAAAAGAAATCAAGATATTTTTCCAAATCAATACAAAGGACCAAACGTCGTTACAAAATCTATGGGATACGACGAAAGCCTATATTAGAGGCTTAACAATTGCATATGTGGCCAAAAGAGAAACAAAAAATTAGCAATGATCTGATAGAAGAAATTAAGATAGAAGAAGCTAAATTACAACAGCAGCCTAACAACAAGTTAGCACAACAAAAACTGAATCTGGCTAAACACAAATTGAACTTAGCTACAAAAACTGAATTGGCACAGAAAATAAGGATGGCAAAGCAGACAAATTTTGAGCATGCTAATAAAACTGGACCCTGGCTAGCCTACAAATTAAAAAAGCAAACAGAAAAAAGAACTATTCACCAACTCCAGAATCTGGAACTTTACATCACACACATCTAGATAAGAAAAACATAGTTAAAACATTTTTCCAAAAATTTTACCGACAGGAAGATGTCCCCGAAGACCAAATTAAAAGATACCTTCAAAAAACCAATATTATACAATTGGAAGAAGAACACAGAGAGATTTTGAACTGACCCATAACAATGTTTGAACTGACTGAAGCTCGCAAAAAACAAAAGAACAATAAAACTCCAGGATTAGATGGAATTCCCACTAAATTTTACAAATACTGCCAACAATCAATAGATGAAGTATTGTTACAAGTTTTTAATGCAGCATTATTGACAGCTGAAATTCCAATATCCTGGACAGAAACCATTATCACATTAATACACAAAGAAGATACAGATCCAACTGAAGTTAGAAACCATAGACCAATCTCATTACTCAACATGGACTATAAACTATTTATGTCAATACTGGCACAGAGACTTAAAGCAATAATTCATAAATATATTCATTCAGACCAAAATGGTTTTATACCAAGAAGCCAGATCAAAAATAACTTGAGAACGATTATAAATGTTTTGGAGTATTACAATCAAAAGATAGGCAAAGAAGTAGCTCTAATTTCCTTCGACGCCCAGAAGGCCTTCAACAACTTAAATTAGTCCTTTCTTACAAAGCAATTTGAAGCGATGAACTGTGGAGAAAAATTGATAGACAAAATTTACTCCTTCCAAACAGCTAAAATTACAATAAATGGCGATATGACACAAGTTTCTGATATTCAGAAAGGAGTGCGACAAGGATGTCCCATGTCACCTTTATTATTCATAATAGCATTGGAAGTTTTATTAAATGAAATTAGGAAAGAAGAAGATATTAAAGGTCTTAAGATCCAGGGAGAAGAGTATAAACTGCTCGCTTTTGCAGATGATGTAATTTTTATACTGGAAAATCCAAGGCTATCTGGACCCAAATTGATGGAAATGATAGAGGAATATGGGGAAGTCACAGGCCTTAAAATAAACAAAAAATGAAACTATTGATGAAAAATATGGCCCAGACACAGAGGTTGAAATTAGAAGAAGAATTAGGAATCCAAATAGTAAAGAAACTAAAATATTTAGGTATTTGGCTGACAGCAAAAGCAATCATGATCAAAGAAGACAATTATACCAAACTACTAAAACAAATTTAAAAAGATTTGGAAATTTGGAATAGATTACAATTGTCGTTGATGGGCAGAATTGCCTTAATAAAAATGAACATATTACCAAGAGTATTATACCTATATCAAGTAATACCAATACACCCGGGAAGAGATTTTTTAAAGAATCTTAATAAGACACTAATGACCTATATATGGCAGGGAAAGAAGGCAAGAATCAAGATCAAAGCCTTACAAGATTCATGAGATAAAGGAGGTCTGGCATTACCAGAATGGGAACTTTATTATAAGGCATCAGGGCTGATCTGGATTAAAGAATGGATGAAAGTAGACGACAAAAGAACACTGTATTTAGAAGGTTTTGACCTAACACGTGGATGGCACACTTTCTTATGGGACGGACCAGATAAACGACATATGTATTTCCAATGACATATAATCCAGGCTTCATTATGTAAGATTTGGCAGGAAATCAAGAAAAATCGCTATACCAGAATACCAAAATGGTGGTCCCCAATGGAGGCATTAATACACCCAAATACTCTCGAAACAGGAAAGATGATGCGGTATCAAGAATTACTAAACCAAGAAGGCGAACTTATCCCAAGACACCAACTTTAAAATGGTGGCATAAATATTGACTGGTGGCCCTACACTCATACATTCAAGATATACAACAGATAAAAAACAATACGGAATTTCGAACAATTTGAATGAATTGGACAAGATTCTACAGGGAGCAGAACAAAAGATGATAACCAAAATATACAATTATCTTCTTAGACATAGATTATTAGAAGAAACAGTGAAAGAAAACATGATAAGATGGGCTAGGACATAGGGCATAATATTAGGTTAGCAAACTGGGAGAAACTATGGAAACAAAACATTAAAATGACAAGGGCTATATCTTATAAAGAGAATTTAATTAAAATGTTTTACAGATGGCACTTACCACCGGCTCGGTTAGCCAAAATATATGCAAATGCCCCCGCAAACTGTTGGAAGTGTAAAACAAAGAAAGGGACATATTACCAAATGTGGTGGAAATGTAGAAAGGCCCAAAAATTTTGGCAAAATATAAAAAGGATTATTGAGGAAATAACGAGTTTACAAGTAGAAGATAGCCCAGAATTCTTTTTATTTGGCATGATTACAGCGTAATACACCAAAGAGACGAAGTACCTTATCATACACACTTTGACAGCAGCACGATTACTGTTCTCCCAAAATTGGAAATAAGATCAACTCCCAACCAAAGACAAAATTATTTCAAAAATAACAGAGTGTGCTGAGATGGGTAGACTGACGATAGAACTCCAGGATAAGGAGGAAAGTGACTATTATCTTGTGTGGCACCAATGGTATCAATGGCTGGAAAAGAAAATTAGCATAATGGTAGATGATAGAAATTAGGTGAAAGATTAACTGTAGGAGATGAATAACAGAAATGATGCAAATATTCTTATAGACTCAAATACTTGAATCAAAGATCTAATATTAGCCTTTTATTAATATGTACAGCAATTTACTATACATTCTGTTGATGACAAAAACATATATGTGGAATGTTATGTAGGTTTTGTAGGTGGTGGGGTTTTGTTTGTCTTTGTATTATTTGTATATCTTTGTTTATGTTAAAAAATAAAAAAATATTTTTTAAAAAAACTGTCGTGTAGCTTTAATTAAACCGGGTTTGATGGAAGTCTCTCTAGTGTGTGTGTATAGCTCTCCCAGAGCCAGCACAGGCAGTCAAAAAGTGCTGAGAGAAAGTCGGAGCTGCTCATTTCTTATTTCTATGGAGAGTGGAAGAACACAGAGGATGGTGGAGGGTACAGAGGAGGGTACAGTGGTTACTAACAGAGCCTGCAGAGACTGATGGGGGTACAGGGGAAGACGAGGCGAAGGTGGAATGTGAACAGCTGATGGTCCATCCTAAGCAATGAGAAACATGGGCAGAGGAGAAACTGGACAGCCAGGAGGCCCAGGGAGCTGGGAATACACAAATCTCCTCTGACAGTGGTGACACAGTTCGGCTTTGTTAGGGAAACAGGGACCCCGGGTGCTGACATCTCCCCCTTCAGGAACTCAGTTTCAAGGTTGGAGAGAGAGGCAATGTGCTTAATACGAGGAGAGAGAATGGAATTAATCCATTGGCCCTGGAATGACTACATTGGATATATTAAGGGAGCGATTTGGGGAAGCAAGTTTCAGAGATGCTCCCTCTTGGCAACCATGGGCACTTGGACTGGACCCTTCAGTCAATTGGCAAGGTGGGGTGGGGTCAACATCAGGAGGAACTTCTGAAAGTAGGTTTTGATTAGCCAGCCCCAAATTGAGGACAGAACAGGCTCGGCCTAGGTCCAGAACAGAGGAACAAAATATTCCTGAGGCATCCTTGTCATTGGGAGAAGCGATGCGTGGAGTGGTCCAGACCCATATAAGAGTACCAAGAGTACCAAGAGGCAGGTCCATCGACTAGACAAAAACCAGGAACCCATAGGGGGGATTGGGATGGTAGTGCTCCTCCTCAGGCTAGGGACCAACTACCCATGTGGGTGCCAGGTATGTGGCCACAGCAGTTACCATGGGGCCCACCTCCCTTACAGGCTGCATTTGACAGAAACCCAGAACATGTGGCTCTATTTTTGAACCAAGTACTTAGCCATATGGACCTATACAGTCAATCTATCCCGCCCAATGAGCAATGGTAGTTGCCATCACAACAGTGCTGACAGGTGAGGCTGTTGATTGGGTGGCCGGCCTGCATAGCGATCATGCCCAGGAACTGGTGGGTCTAGGACTTTTCCTGGAGGCCCTTTGCATTCATTTTGAGGATGAGGCAAGCATTGGTACAAAGCAGCAGTGGAGTTGGATGTTGGATTGCGGGAATTCTGTACTAGGAATGAGGGGCTGAGCCAACCTCGTAGAACCATGGATAAGCAGTCAATAAACCAGGGAGCAGGGAAACCCTTTATCCCTACTGGAGTCAGGCCTGTTGTTCCACCCAGACGACCATTAGGTGTTACTGCTGTAACCAAGAGCGTCACTGAGCAGCAGATTGTCCAGTACCACAGCCTCATGTTTCAACTCCACAAGCACCAACTCCCATGAGTAGACCTAAGGCTCATTCCCAGGTGATGCCTGAATGATCCCGAATAGCGACTCAGTCGCCCAGTAGTGACACAAGCCTAGATAATGATACTGGATGTCCCTCAGAAACGGCCCAGATACCGGAGGAGTCAGGGATCAGTGAAAAGGAGGAGGAGATACATGACCCCATGGTATGTGACCCCCATATGCCCATTCATAATACCAGTCACTCTTAAACATCCACACATGGGGAAGACAGATCCTCAAGGGGCCTTAATAGATTTGGGGTGCACCTGATGTTTAATAAGGTGTTCAATAGTGGATAGCTTAGGCAGTTGCATCGCTAAATTGCAGGTACCTATAGTGTTTGAACAAATGGATGGGTCAACCCTGGGGGAACAGCCAGCTACACACATCACTGATCCAGTGAGACTCAAAATTGGGAAGCATTGGGAACTTGTCTGTTTTGTGGTGATAGACAAAATGATTGAGCCTCTTATTTTAGGGCTTGCTTGGCTTGATAAATGGGAACCCACCATTTGGTAGGAGGGGGGGGTCATAAATTAAGAGTGGCACTGGGTCCCAAACCTCAAAAGAGCGACAACGGTAGAGGGGTTGCAAGGGGTTACAAGGAAGGAACCACAACAAGTACTTCAAGGTCCCGGATACATACAGAGACTTGATACGGGTATTTAGTGAGGACGAATGTGAAACTCTACCTCCTCATTATAACACCGATTATGCTATCAATTTATACCCAGGGCCAAGTTGCCAAAGCCTCGAATGTATTTGATGACTCCCCGAGAACTAGAAGAACTAAGGCATTATATCGATAAAAACCTAGAAAGACGGCTCATTCGACCCAGTAGATCACATTTGGTGACCCCAGTACTCTTTAGAGAAAAGAAGGATGGCGGATTGCACCTATGTGTTGATTTCAGGGGCCTTTACGCTGTCTGTGTGGAGCCATTATACCCATTGCCACTTATGACGGACTTGTTAACTACTATGACAACTGGGAAAATCTTCATGAAATTTGATGTATATGAGGTGTATTATAGGGTACACATCTGTCTGGGGGATGAATGGAAGACTACTTTCAATTGTCCCCTAAGAAACTACAAATTCCAGATAATGCCATTCGGGTTGCAGGGAGTGCCTGCTGTTTTTATGCAGCTCATAAATGAGGCCTTGCATGAACATCTTTATCAGGGGGTCCTGGTGTACCTTGATGACAATTTGATTTATTCAACAACCATGTATCAGAGGGAGGAACTGACGTCACTACAGCACGGACAGAAGATCCTGGGGCTCCAGGATCACTGCCGATATCACCATCGTTGGATGGTCCTTTTTGGACCTCACAGTCCTGTTGAGACTGTGATAGTGACATCCTGTTGATCCCAGGGACATCGCAAAGTCCCTGGTTGATCCAGGAGAAGCCCTTTTTCCAGTGGTGGGGTGGCAGCCATTGTAGCAGCTAAAGTTGGGACAGCTCCAGAATGGAAGAAGATCGGAAGGAAGTGCGTCGATTCAGTGAGAGACTTTTATCCATAATCTATGTAAGAGAGCACCCTGAGATTGAAAGAAAGATTAAATAGAAGACAGAAGAAAAGTAAGCGGCAGAATTAAACCTGTGTCTAAGGTGGTTTTTAAAAATTTTTAAACTACTTGCATTCGTGGATATTTAAGTACTTTTTACTTTTTAACCTGGACTGGATTGGTTTGGACTGTAGATCTTTAACTTGGTTATTGCAAATGGAATAACAATTCTTTAAATTTTTATTGCCGTCTTATTATAATTGCTTTCAGATTTTATTCTATGCTTCTTTCTTTCTCTTCTTTTTGGCTATTTTTGGCTATTTTTACTTTTTAAAGTCCATTGAATGTAGCAAGGGGAAGGGAAGAGAGTATGTAATACTGCCATCTAGTGGATTGGAATTTTAGGTTTCTTTTTTTTTTTTATTCAAGAAGTTACAACTGTGTTACATTGTGTTTCAACTCAAGGACTCTGTGCCCTTTTATAGATAAGATAGTTGGAAGAACATCAGAGAATATTTAAACTTGCAGCAGTATTGTTTATTCAGGTATCCTTTGGGGAATTATCAGAGGCAGGAGTCTGAGATTAAATGAGAAGGAATTTTCAGTGACTCTGAAAGAGAAGTGTAAATAATTCTTGGGAATTTAAAAAAAGGAAATTTCTTGGATCTTACACAGAAGTGTTTTTTTTTTACTTTTTTTCTCTTAAATGATAACTCTCTGTACCATCCCCCTGTGTAAGTATTTTTAATTGGACTATGAGTGGATGGAGGATTTTCAACTTCTTTTTTTTAATTTGTAATTGTCGTGTGTGTGTGTGTGTGTGTGTGTGTGTGTGTGTGTATACACACACACACACACACACACACACACACATACATACATACACACACACACATACATATACCTACGAAAATAAGATAATAAATATTTGACTGTTACAGGGCAGAATTAAGAAAAGTGGGTGTGCCTGGCTGATGAAACCTAACAAGGTAGAAATAGATCTATTCCAGTCTCCCTCTTAAATTCAAACAGATAGCAAATAGCTGCTGGAATGTTTAGGAAGGCCTAAAAGCTGGTGAATTGAGATTTCACTGAAAATTAGGCTATGAAACATCTTGATATATGTAGGAAAATCCCTGGCATAAAGAAATATACACATAAAGACCTACGAAAATAAAATTATATATATATATATATATATATATATATATATATATATATATATATATATATATATTTTTATATATATTTATATATATATATATTTATATATATTTATATATATATATAAAAATACATACACACACACACACACACACACACACACATACACACACACACACATACATATACATATGTATGTGTGTGTGTGTGTGTGTATATGTATGTGTGTGTGTGTGTGTGTGTGTGTGTGTATATATATATATATATATATATATATATATATATATATATATATATATATATATGACAATTACAAATTTTAAACAAAGTTGAAAATCCTCCAAGAGAAATGGATAGATAGATAGATAGATAGATATTGCCATATGCCACTGCTTGAAGATTGTTTTTCTGCTTTTCATTGGTCTTCTTTCTTCTTGTTTTTTGGGGTTTTTTTTTGTATTTTATTGATACTTGGAGTAATTCTCTCTCCCTCCCCTCCTCTCTTTTTTGCTCCATTCACAATTGGATTAAGGTACAGAAGAACCTGAAGAAGTTTTTTTTTCTTTTTTTCCCCTTTGTCTCTTCTTCCATTTGCTTAAAGCTTTTTTGACCACCTTTTAGAATGAGTAGAAAAGTAACGGCTATTGGCTCTACCACAACTACGCCTTCTTCATCACAATTTGGAGGACAGAAATCTATACAGACAATGTTACAACAGGACAAGAAGAGAGAAAAGGAGAAAGAAAAGGAGATGACATTACAGATGATTCTACAAGTAGTTCAGAAGATTAAACAAAGAATAGAGAATACAGATGAGAAAGTGGAGAACATACAGCAAATGATGTTGAAATATGAAGATAGACTCCAAAAAATTGAGGAAAAGGAGGAGCAAAGAGACAAAAATAATCAGAGATATTGACATTAGACTGGAAGAAGTTGAATGAGATAAGAATGGATTAATTGGATGGAAGATGGATAGATCAGAATTTTATCTCAGTTTTCAAAATATAGAAGAAGAGAAGGGAGAAAATCTGGCAGAAGTGATGATAGAAATTTTAGCAGATGCATTAGAAATCACTAAAGAAAAAATGGTCAATGGCATGGACGATATATTTTGAGTTTATACATGATATGCAATGCACAATAAATCACCATGAGCAGTTCATCTAAGGTTTACCAAGAAATCGATTAAGACACAAATACTGTAGAGAAAAAACACTGAAGTATAAAGGGAAAGAAATTGTGGTCCTGAAGCAAATACCGAGAAGAGTGAAGGAGATGAGGAGAGGATATCAATTCTTGACTAAAATACTACTTCAAAAAGGTGTCAATTATAGATGGCTGATACCAGAAGGATTAGTCCTAATGTGGCAACAGAAAATGGATAAAGCTAAAGCATTTTATGCAGAATTCCTCAGAGAGAAAGAAATGGAACCAAAAAAGGTGGACCCACCAATAGAACTCCAAAAGGAGGAGTTAGCAATGATTGAAAAAGTGGAAGGAGCAGTAGTGGGTATTGTGGAATGCAAAGAACAAATGAACAGAGATCTACTAGAACAATAAACCCTAATTATAAAATAGGAATATGGAAGAGAAAAAAATTGATCTCAATTAATATAAATGGACTTAATTTAGCTCTCAAAAGAAGAAAGGTATTTCATAAATTAGAGAAAAAGTTTGATATAAACTGTCTGCAAGAAGTACACATTAAAAAGCAACATGAACAATTACTGGTGTAGCCAAAACTAGGGAAAATCTTTACTTCATTGCCACAATGTAAGAAAAGGGGAGTTGTCTTATATATTAGAAATACAATTCAAGTAAGCAAATATACACAGAAGATGATGGAAGAATTTTGATGGTAGAAATAATAGATAATAATATGAAAATACTTTTAATAGCAATATGTGCTCCAAACAATAATTAAGATGACTTCTATAGAAAGCTACAAATGAAAATAATTGAATTGGACTATGATAATATCTGTATGATGGGAGATTTTAATGGTATAATGGATGAAAATTAGATTATAAAATGCACAAGATAATAAAGCACAGTAGAAAGACTCTTCCGAAATCCTTTTTTAAGGTGAAAGAGGAAATAAATTTAAAAGATGCATGGAGAGAAAGAAATGGGAAAAATAGACAATATACTTTTTATTCTGACAGACACTCATCTTGGCCTAGATTAGATAAGATATGGACAACAATGGAATTGACCTCAAATATAGAAGAAATTTGAAATAGAAGCAAAAACCTGGGCAGATCACAATCCAGTGACAGTTAAATGGAAAGGACAAAAGAGAAGATCTAGATGGACTTTAAATAATACAGTTTTAAAAGAAAAGGACTTTGTGCAGAAAATGGAGAAAGAATTGGCTTTCTTTTTTAAAGAGAATAGAAAAGAGGACACATTGATGCAAAATCTTTGGGATACAATGAAAGTTTATGCTAGAGGTCTGATAATGGACTATACAAGGAAAAGAAATATTAAGAAAAGACAAGCTTATAAAACATTAGTTGACTATAAGATTTGAAAAGGAACTCCAGAAATTTCCACAAAAGAAGGATATTAAAATAAAAATGGATACAATAAAACATAAAATGGAGTTAATGGAGAAAGATTTGGCACAAAAAATAAGAAGTGCATAAGAAGGGAGCCTGAGTGGCGTAGGAGGCTAATGCCTCCTACTAAGGCTGTAGTTAACATCCAGCTGCCTGCAATTACTGTGAATTCAATCCTAGCCAGGCTCAAGGTCGACTCAGCCTTCCATCCTTTCTAAAGTGGGTAAATTGAGGACCCAGTTTGTGGGGGCAATAAGCTGACTTTGTATAAATATACAAAAGTATGAAGGCTATTGCTTAATGCACTGTAAGTCGCCCTGAGTCTCCGGAGAAGGGCGGCATATAAATCAAATTTTTTAAAAAAGTGCTAAACAAAATTATTTTGAAGATGCCAACAAACCAGGTAGATGGCTAGCATATAAATTGAAAAAAGAGAGAGAAACAAGAAAAATAATACAGCTAATGGATGATCAAGGACAAAGTAAACATGGGAATAAAGAGAAGAAAAGAATTATCCAGGATTACTATAGAGAATTGTATGAACAAGAAAACATAGAGGAGGAAAATGTTAAATGATATCTCCAAAAAGCAAACCTACCCCAAATTCCTAAGCATTTTGAAGAGATGTTAGTGAGAAATATAACCATGATGGAACTAACTGAAGCAATTAAAAAACAAAAGAATGGGAAATCACCAGGTCTGCATGGACTGCCAGTGGAATACTATAAGACATTACAGGAATCCCTGTGTCTCCCACTGTTAGAAGTCATGAATAAAGTTATGTCAAGGATGGAAATACCTAAGTCATGGTCAGAAACATATATTACACTTGTTCCTAAGGAGGATACTCACCCACAACTTATTAAAAACTACAGACCTATATCCCTGCTAAATTCAGACTATAAAATCTTTGCTTCAATACTGGCAGAAAGACTCAAAAGATATTTAAATAACTTTATACATTCTGACCAAAATGGGTTTCTGCCAAGAGATGGAAGAGGGAAAATATGAGAATAATTCTGGACACGTTGGAATATTATGAGGCCCATCCTGAAAAGCAAATGGCTTTGATATTTTTAGATGCACAAAAAGCTTATGATAATGTGAACTGGAGATTTATGTTACTTCAAATGGAACAGATGGGCTTTGGCAGAAAATTCATTCAAACAATAGAAGCCATATACCATAAGCAAACGTAATGATAAATGGAGAATTGACAGGTTTTATTGAGATAAAGAAAGGTACAAGACAAGGTTGTCCACTGTCCCCTCTGTTGTTTGTATTAACATTAGAAGTGCTAAATAGAAATATCAGAGAAAAAAAGATATAAAAGGAATGAAAATTTGAAAGGAAGAGTATAAATTGCAAGCGTTCGCAGATGATCTGGTTTGTATTCTTGAAGAACCATTAGCATCAATAACTACACTGATAGATAAAATAGGAGAATTTGGAAAAGTAGCAGGTTTGAAGATTAATAAAGATAAAATGAAGATTTTGATATATGAAAAAATATATTAATAAAACAAAAAGAAGAAATATCAAAGATGCAGGTCACAAATAAGGTTAAGTACTTGGGGATATACTTGACATAAGATGTAGCACACTTGGGCTTCCGGTGGCTCCGCAAACGCCGATGGAAGCTCCTTTAGGAGCTCCAGCCCCGAGACTCCATTAGCCGCTAGAACAGCGAAAATCAGCGGCTCGAAACTCTCCCCCTGGGGAAAAGGGGGAGAGAAGAGCAGAAGGGTTTGGATACAGCTCCCCTAGACCCCCAGTCTTTTTTTTTAAGCCTGGGGATTGCAGGGTGACAGCTCCCTGGAAGCCCTTCAGTGCTCCAGATCGCAGATCGGGGCGTCGCAACCACACCAGCAATACAATATTAAGGATTAAAAGAAACTTCGACTTTAGATGCTGGCAGAACAAATCACGAGAACAAAAAATGCAAGTACTAAGCTTTAACTCTGTTCAAAAAAGGGAAAAAATGGCGTCTGAAGAAAACGAAACTTATTAGTGAAAGTGCTTGTTAACGCATGCAACATTGTTAAAGTTACACATTAAGAAAAAGATTTAAAGTGGAAGTGGAATGGAAAAGACTATAGTATTGACCTCAACTAATTTACATTTTTAAATTGTGTGGAAAATAATTGGATTTATTGACCTGATAGCTGAATAAATATAAAGTTAAAATTGAAATATGGCTGATATCAAGGATGGAGGATCACCATTATATGAGTCAGCAAACTCACAAGGTTTGTGACTGTAAAGGTTTTACAAGAACTTTTAAATTTTTATACTCCTGTTATATAGGAATCAATTAAAAGGACTATTTGAAATTATAAATTGGAGAATAACAATGATTTGCTGGCTGGAAAAGAGGAAGAAATCAACCAGGCTGATGTGATTTTGGAGGATGAAAAAGAGGCTGTCAGGATTAAGATGGAGGTTAGCACACTGGAAACAGAGGTTTCGCTGGAGGCTTCCACGCAATCAACTGAAAAGCAGCAAGTAGATTTATTACTGCAGACTGAAAAATACTGTGACAATTGTTGGTTTTACAGAGAGAATCAATATTTAAGAAATGAACTGGCTGATTATACAAGCAGCAGGAGTAGAGAGGGGGGTTCCAAATTAAAGGAAATAATTTTGAAAGGAGAACGAATTGTAAAGATACATCAACCTCAAATCCAAATTCAAAAATTCTCGAAAATAAAAGCAGGGGGAGGAGCAATGCTGAAGAAGAAAGTATTATTGAAGAAGAAGGAAAAAATATAGAAAGAAAGGAAGAATGGGAGATGAATTTTTGGAGGGTTATATTTTGAAGAATGTTTTATTGATGTTTAACTAAAAATGAAAGCTTTTTAAAAGTTATTGAGGTATTAGAATGGTCAACTTAAAATTTAATGGATAGCTTTTTGAAAGTTTTGAAACTTATACAGTATTTTAAAGGTTATATCCTGAAGAATGTTTTATTGAAGCAAAAAGGCTTAATAAAAGTTGGATAGCTTTTTAAAACTTATTGCAGTTTTAAAGTGGTTAACTTAAAATTTAATGGATAGCTTTTTAAAAGTTTTGAAATTTAGATTTTGAAGAATGTCTTACTGAAGCATTAAGAGATTTTAAAATGTTTAACTTAAGATTATAGTATTTTTAAAAGGTATATGTGATGAAATGTTTAAGTTAGACATAATTTAACTCAATGGTTAATGATATTATTTTGAAGATATGTTTTAAAGAAAGTTTTACAATGTCTAATTTAGAATTTTTAGAAATTGGCAAGTGGTTTATGAATGACCAAGGAGGATAAATGTTTAATTTAGAATTTTATTAGGGAGTAATATTGAAAAAGAAGGTATGGAAAGAATTTTAGTAATAAACGTGAAATGTGATAAGAGAATTTATAAAAGGAAAGTTGAAGAATTTTTTTTTTAAAAAAGGGGAGTTAAAGAGTGGGAGGGAGTTTTGAATTTTGTAGTAAGTAGTTTGTTAAATGTTATATCCTGTTTTTGCTCTGGGAAGTCGGGGTGTGTGTGGGAAGGGGGGGTGAAGGGTGTGTGGGGATAAAATTGTTGTATGATTTTCAATAAAATAAAAAGATAGGCAAATGTATTAATAGAGAAATAAAAAATCTGGGGGAAATGTCATAATAAATGAAATGATATTAAGACATGATAAATAATGGAGGAGTAAGAAGAAGACATAAAAGATGTATTTAGATATACTCAATGATTGATTATGTATTGTTTGTATGTTTGATTATAAAAAGAAAAACTTCTGTCAGAAAAAGAAAAAAAAGATGTAGCACACTTGAAGAGAATAACTATAATAAACTCAAACAACAGATTGGAACAGATTTGGCGAAATGAGAAAATTTACAATTATCACTGATAGGGAGGATATCAACTATTAAGATGAATATATTGCCTAGAATTTTATATTTGTTCCAGACAATTCCAATTAGATTGGGAAAAAATTATTTTGAAGAATTGAATAAAATAGTGTTAAAATATATTTGGCAGGGAAAAAAGGCAAGGATAAAATTAAAGTTGTTACTTTATTTATTTAGCGTATGGCTGGTCACACACAGTATTAAAACACTTCATTTTTACAGGTTAAAAACAATAAAAACAATAAAAAAAACAGTAAGAAAACCCAAAAGGAAAACAGAAAAACAAAGTTTTTCGTATCCGTGGCAATCCTTAAGTCACACGTGCCTCCTGGGTGGTATTAAATGAGTAACAGATGGACTGGTAGCCAGACATCCGTGAGGATCTCCTGGCTTCACACACAACCCCACGGTCCTTTTAAGGACCTTTTAAGTACCAAAAAAAGGGGGGAGGCAGAAACAGCAGAAATAACAGGAATAACAAAGTTGTTACAAGATGCTAGAATGAGAAGGGTTTTTAGTTTACCTAATTGGGAACTTTATTATCAAGCGACAGGTCTCATGTGGATTAAAGAATGGATAATGTTAAGGAGTACCAGATTATTGACTTTATTTATGTATTTATGTATTTATTTATTTATTCTCCCCAGGGGGACTCAGGGCGGTGAACAGCCAGACTTAAAACACATATAGCACAAAAATTAAGAAAAAACTAAAATAAATTAAATCATCAGCATTACCAATTTAAAATCCCAAATCTACAAAATCAAAAAATTCCCAGTTTAAAACCCAAGCTCAATAAATTTAAAAATTTTAAATCCCTATTAAAACCATTTAAGCTAGGCCGGCTTGTTGGAAGAAATAACTCTTCAGGGCCTTTCGAAAAGCGCGGAGGTCCGGGATCAGTCGTATTCCAGGAGGTAGCTCATTCCACAGGTTGGGTGCCCCCACAGAGAAGGCTCTCCCCCTGGGGGCCGCCAGCCAACATTGCTTGGCCGACGGCACCCGGAGGAGACCCTCTCTATGCGAGCGTGTTGGCGGTGGGAGGTTATTGGCAGCAGCAGGCGGTCTCGCAGGTATCCCAGCCCTATGCCATGAAGCGCTTTAAAGGTGAGAATCAACACCTTGAAGCACACCCAGAAGACCACTGGGAGCCAGTGCAGCTCACACAGGAGAGGTGTTACGTGGGAGTGCTCTGTTGCTCCCGTAATCACCCATGCAGCCGCATTCTGGACCAGTTGGAGCCTCTAGGTGCACTTCAAGGGGAGCCTCATGTAGAGAGTGTTACAGTAGTCCAGGGAAGACGTGACTGTGCATAGGGAGTCCCGATCCAGAAAGGGGCGCAACTGGTGTATCAGGCAGACCTGATAGAAGGCCCCCCTGGCCACGGCCGTCATATGCCCTTCCAAAGACAGCCGTGAGTCCAGGAGGACACCCAAGTTATGAGCCCCCTCTGTGGGAGCCAGTAACTCACCCCCAATAGCCAGCGATGGCACCAGCTGGCTATACCAGGACATCAGCAGCCACAGCCACTCGGTCTTGGAAGGGTTGAGTCGAAGCCTGTTCCTCCCCATCCAGACCCGCACGGCTTCAAGGCACTGGGACATCACTTCGAGGGCATCATTGGAGTGGTCAGGGGTGGAGATGTACAGCTGAGTGTCATCAGCGTACAGTTGGCAACGCACCCCAAAACCACGGATGATCTCACCCAGCGGCTTCACATAAATGTTGAACAGGAGCAGCGAGAGGACTGACCCTTGCAGCACCCCGCAAACGAGGCACTACGAGGTCAATCTCTGCCCCCCTGCCAACACAGACTACGACCGGTCAGAGAGATAGGAGAACCACCGCAGCACGGTGCCTCCCACCCCCAAGCCCTCCAGCCAACACAGCATGATTCCACATTTAGAAGAACATGACTTCTTGTTGGGATGGCATGCTTTTTTATGGTATAAGGGAACAAAAGCACGGGTATTTTAGAAGACACTACATACGAGAGGCTTTGTATTAAATTGGGAGAAGATTTAAAAACAACATTATTTGAAAATTCCAATCTGGGTATCAACGATCGAAGCATTTTCACATTTAACAACATTTAGAAGGGAACAAATTGTTAGATATAGTGAATTATTGGATGAAAAGGGTGAACTTAAATTGAAGCAAGAACTGGAAGAACAAGGTTTAAAGATGAATTGGTTTTCTTATTTGCAAATACATTCTAGATATGATAAAGATTGTAAGAAAGAAGGTCTTAACAATTTGACTAAATTAGATAAAATCTTAATAGGCTCTGATGACTATGTAGTTAAAAAATTGTATGGTTATTTATTAGAGGTAAAATTAGAAGAAGAACAAGTTAAAGAAACAATGATTGCATGGGGGGAATTTTTGGTTATGGAATTGATTTAGAGAAATGGCAAAAATTGTGGTTGCAAAATTATAAAACGACAATATCAACTGCATATAAGGAAAACTTGTATAAGACGTTTTATAGGTGGCATTTACCCACGATGAGAGTAGCCAGAATGTTCAAGAATAAATCTGAAATGTGTTGGAAATGTAATCAGACACCGGGCTCATATTACCATATGTGGTGGACATGTGTAGAAGCTAAAAAATACTGGACTTAAATCCACACATGGTTGGAAAAAATGGTAAAAAAACACATAGTCTTCAAACCAGAGATTTTTTTATTAGGAATTAGACTAGAAACATACAATAGAGAATTGAAATATTTGATTGTGAATGTACTGACAGCAGCTAGAATTGTGTTTGCTAAAAACTGGAAAAATGAGAAAATACCAACACAAGATGAAGTTATTAAGAAAATCATGGAATGTGCTGAAATGAGTAAATTGACATTCGAAATTAGAGAACAAGAAGATAAACAATATTATAAGATATGGGATTTATTTTACCAATGGCTAGATAATAAAACATGGAAATGAAATATGAAATATAAAATGAATGTTAGACTATTATATGTGAATATTATATATATATGGGTATCTGTACGTAGGTCTTTGGTTATTCGGGTCTTCTCCCATGTAAAATTGGAAGTGTCTTGGCGACGTTTCAACAAAGTCTCATTCGTCGTCTTCAGGCTGGTGTTCTTGGCTTCGTGCTTCCAGGAGCAATGTGAGATCGCAGCTGTCTCTTCCTTTTAACTGCTAGTGGGGGTGTGAGCTGATTGGGTGGGAACTTGGCTGTGTTCTGATTGGGTGGATGTGTGTTCTGGTTGGTTAGGGGCTTGGCTGTGCTCTGATTGGATGGGGTGCTGGTTGTGCTCTGGTTGGATGGGGGTGTGTTCTGTTTGGGTGGGGGCTTGGTTATGCTCGGCTTAGTCTGAGTTGCAGGGGGATTTGAGCTGGTGAGCTGCATTGTTGTTCTTTAGCTTCGTGTTTGTGGCCATGCAAGCTCTTCATGGTGGGTGTCAGTCTGCTTCATGTATCGATTGGAGGGGTTTAAAGTGGCTAATGATGCAGCTGCGGTCTGGCTTCTGGTCCTTGGTCGTGCCTCATTATTAGTGTGGGTTTGAGTCTGCTTTCTGCGTGGATGTGTGGTGGTGACATCCTGTGTGGCTCTCGTGAGTGTGGGTCTGGTGTCATTCATTGTGTTAGGGACTCGTTTGTCAATAAGGGCGGGTTGCCAAATGGCTGGTAGGCGGGAGGTATTGTCTCGTTGGCTGTGTGGGTGTTTTTCTATCTCGATGGCTTCTCTGATTATTCTGTTGTTAAAGTGTTCCGTTTTGGCAATAGTTCTGGTCTTTTTAAAGTCAATTTCATGTCCTGTGGCTTTAAGGTGTTGGACCAGGGAAGAAGTTGGTTCCTCTTTTCTGACTGAGTTCTTGTGTTCTTCAATGCATGCACTTATTCTTCTGTTGGTTTATCCGATGTATGTGGTGGGGCAGGCGGTGCATGGGATTTCATATACTCCTTGATTTTCTAACTCAATTTTGTCTTTGGGGTTCCTTAGGATGGTGGATATTTTTCAAGACAGCATTCTGCACAAACCAGAAAACCTACACACACACACACACACACACACACACACACACACACACACACACACATATATATATATATGAATGATAATGCCATTGTTGAATAAATGATAAATGAGAATAACGATATAAAGATATATATTAGGTTGATAATATGAGAAATTAGATAATTAGTAAAATATGACTATGGGGAAGAAGCACAAGGGATTTATAACCGATCGACACACTGCTTGAAATTGTAATGGATGAAGGATGTTTTATGTTTTGTTTGTTTAAAAATAAAAAAAATTGGGGGAAAAAAAAAACAACCATGGAGGAATATACCCAAGTAAAACAGGTGTTAACTAAACTTCTGGATGCCAAACTTTTCATAAAATTGTCAAATTGTGAGTTCCACTGCTCAGAAATTGATTCCACTGCTCAGAAATTGATTACCTAGGATTTTGAATAACAGGGGAGAGGATAGAAATGGACCCCAAGAAAGTGCAGGTAGTGCTAGAATGGCAAGCCTTGAAAACCTGAAAGCACCTACAAAGTTTTCTCGGGTTTGCTAACTTTTGCAGGCAATTTATACCATCCTTCACCCAAATAGCTTTACCTCTAACAGATTTGTTGCGAACTAGGCATATATCTGTGAGCAAACCAAGACCGAGACAGGTGTTGGATTGGACACAACCCTGTCAACAAGTATTTGAACACCTAAAATCACTATTCACTAAAGAACCTATTCTCAAACATTCCGATACTTTGAAACCTTTCATAATTCAGGCCAATGCAAGTGGTGTCGCAGTAGGAGCAGTACTTTTACAAAAGAATGCCCAAGGTAGGCTTCAACCGTGTGCATATATGTCATGGAAATTCACTCCCACAGAAAGGAACTGGACTGTATGGGAGAAGGGAGCCTACACAGTAAAATGGGCTCTCCAAACCGGGTGACATCTATTGGAGGGCACTATAATAAAATTTGAAGTATGGACTGACAATAAAAACCTGGAAGCCCTCCAGACATCTCATAAGTTATCTCCAAAACAGGTCAGGTGGGCACAGTACTTTTGCCGGTTCACCTTCAGCCTGAAGTATGTGCCGGGGGAAAGAACTTTTTGGCCGACACTTTATCGTGTATGCCCCAGTACAGGAGTAAAAGGGATGAGACATTGCAAGCATTAATATCCCCCACACATACCAAACTGGAACTTGGGTGATGGATAGGCACCCAGTGGATCCTAACTGGGTAAATAGCTTACAGAAGGAATTAAAAGATGATCCATGGTTAGCAACCCATAAATTGTTGGTCACACACCGGGATGGTCTAGCCTGGAAAGATGATAAACTATATATTGCTACAACCCTGAGGGATATGGTGTTAAGGCAGTGTCATGACATAAAAACAGTGGGACACTTTGGGTTTGTAAAAACATTACACTTGGTCAGGAGGCAGTTCTGGTGGCTTAGGATGCATACTGACATTGAGGAATATGTAAGAGGATGTCTGGTCTGTGCAACATCCAAACCACATCCAGGCAAATCACTCGGCCTCTTACAATCAGTAGCTGAACCTAGTAGATCATGGGATGGAATTGCCATGGATTTTATAGTTGAACTACCGAACAGCAAGGGACATGTGGTAATATGGAACGTAATTGATTTGTTTTCGAATCAGGCACAACTCTGGCAAAGTCATAGATATGAACACTCTATTTTCATCCATGGCTTCTTTGCACTTTACTTGTTCAAATTTAGGTAATGCCAATACTTCCTTATAGTTTCTTGGCTCATACCATACATTACACACCTTAACTTTACTAGCAGAATACCTGTCAGGTGGAATCCCCTTATTCCATCGCTCTGACCTGTGTGGCATTGACTGCTGCTGTGCTTCAATCCTCTCTTGCTTCATATCTTTTTCACCTTCTCCTCCCTGAATACTAACACCATCACTAAGGGAGTTACTGTCACTAAGTAAGTTACCATCACTGAGTTACTGTCACTAAGTGAGTTACTGTTACTAAGTGGATCATTCTAAAAATTGGCATCAATTCTGTTCCAATTTTACCTTGCAAAGCTAGCAGACCTGGAAATCACTATTCTTTCGCTCCCATCGCTAAAGTGATAGCCTATAAACCAGGTTTATAGCCCATAAATCTGAGCTTATAGCCCATAAACCAGGTTTATAGCCCATAAACCTGATCTTGTCCCTTTCTTCTAATTTCTTTTGAAATATGCACTCACGCATTACTTCCCAAAACCCTTAAATTGCAGAGATGGTTTTCTCCCATATAGCACTGCATATGGAGTATCATTAATAGATTTATTTTATTTTATTTTATTTTATTTTATTTTTTTATTTTATTTTATTTTATTTTATTTTATTTTATTTTATTTTATTTTATTTCATTTCATTTCATTTCATTTCATTTCATTATTTCATTTCATTTCATTTCATTTCATTTCATTTCATTTCATTTCATTTTATTTTATTTTATTTTATTTTATTTATTTTATTTTATTTTATTTTACTTTATTTATTGAATTTCTATACCGCCTTCTCCCAAAGGACTCAGGGCAGTGAACAGATTAAGATTTCATATACATATAAATATATTTTATAAACAGTAAATAATAAATTGAGTCAACTTGGTGTATCTACTAAGACCTTGGCATAGAATTTTGATGTTTATGCTAGCCCTGCTTGTTGAAATAGAAAGGTCTTCAGGGCACGTCGGAAAGTGTGAAGATCTGGGATTATTCGTATTCCAGGTGGTATTTTGTTCCAAAGCGTAGGTGCCCCCACAGAGAAGGCTCTCTCCCTTGGAACTACTAGATGACATTGTTTTAATGATGGAACTATAAGTAGGACTACTCTATGAGAGCGTATAGGTTGGTGGGAGGTTATCGGTTGCAGCAGGTGGTCTCGTAACTACTCAGGTTCTAAACCATGGAGCACTTTAAAGGTAAGAACCAACACCTTGAAGCGCACTTGGAAGGCCACCGGCAGCCAGTGCAGCTCACGTAGAAGAGGTGTTACATGCGAGCACCATGTTGCTCCCATAATTACTCGTGCAGCCACATTCTGGACCAGTTGGAGCTTCCGGGTGCACTTCAAGGGGAGCCCCATGTAGAGAGCATTGCAGTAGTCAAGTTGGGAAATGACGAAGGCTTGAGTGACTGTGCGTAATGAGTCCCAATCTAGAAAAGGACGCAATTGGCGAATCAGGCGAACCTGATAGAAAGCTCCTCTGGCCACGGCTGTTATATGATCTTCTAAAGACAGTCGTGCATCCAGGAGGATGCCTAAATTGTGAGCTTTCTCTGTGGGGGTCAATGACTCATCCCCAATAGTTAGTGATGGGACTAACTGGCTGTACCAGGACGCCGGTAGCCACAGCCACTCAATCTTGGAAGGATTGAGTCGAAGCCTGTTTCTCCCCATCCAGACCCGTACGGCCTCAAGGCACCGGGACATCACTTCAAGGGCATCATTGAGGTGGTTTGTGGTGGAGATGTACAGCTGAGTGTCATCAGCGTACAGATGACATCGCACCCCAAAACCACGGATGATCTCCCCCAACGGCTTTACATAAATGTTGAACAGGAGAGGCGAGAGGATCGATCCCTGTGGCACCCCACAAGTAAGGGGCCTCGAGGTCGATCTCTGTCCACCTGTCAACACTGACTGTGACCTGTCAGAGAGGTAGGACGAGAACCACCGTAATATGGTGCCTCCCACTCCCAGCCCCTCCAACCAGTGCAGCATGATACCATGATCAATGGTATCAAAAGCCACTGAGAGATCTAATAGGACCGGGATAGAGGAACATCCCTTATCCCGAGCCCTCCAGAGATCATCAACCAATGCGACCAATGCTGTTTCTGTGCTGTATCCAGGCCTGAAGCCGGACTGGAACGAGTCTAGATAGACAAATAGATGAACTCCACAGCCTATTAAATAATTAGCAGTCAACAGGTTTCACCTCAATATGACCTGCTCAGACCAGAATCCTCCAACAGTGAGTCCTTCATGGTTTGTAAGACTCCATTGCACCTTTCACCCATGCCATTCTCACCTACTGTATATGGATTTGTGTGTCTGTGTTTTATTCCAATTGTCTCAACCACTTGAAAACTTGTTGACATGAATTCTGAACCTCTGTCAGTTTGCAACTGACATACCTATTGTTTATATTTTCTTTCTATGAAGCTTACCCATTGCTTAAATTTCTGTAGCACCTCTTACTGTTTAGTAAATAGCAGAACCCAAACCTGCTGTAGTCATCTACAATGACCAGCGCATATTTTGCTCCTCCCAAACTGGCTTGCATTGGCCCAACCAAATCTGCATGTACCAGTTCTAGAGCTCTTGTTGTCTGCCTTATGCTCCTCTTGCTTATTGGAAATGCTTTGGACTTTGATGACTTACATAGTGCACAGTCCAAGTACACCTTACACTCTTAATTTTAATTCTTCTGCAAACTGGTCCATCTTTTGCAAAACTCTAAAGCTGGCATGGCCAAGCTTTCATGAACACATGAATCATGTTGTGGCACATTTCCAAATGTTTGGGCACATTGAACCTTTTGTCCCTGCAACACATAAATATTATCCTCTTTTATGCCCTGTGCACCAGTGGTCGGTTGCTACCAGTTTGCACCAGTTTGGGAGAACTGGTAGTAAAAAAATTTAGTCGCTTGCAGAACCAGTAGCAATGGCTGGCTGGCAAAGCCCCTGAACCAGTTGCTCGGTCGCCACTCGCTCACCCTGGCTGCCATGTTCGTCACTCATGTGCATCCCATTGCCTTGCAACTCCAATGGGATGTGCATACATGAAGAACAAGGCGGCAATGGCAGCTGCTTGCCTTCAGAGAAAACTTTCCAGCAGTGGTGGCTGGTTGGGTGCCGCCGAAAATTCTGGTCAGCTTGCCTTTCTGACTCTGGACCATCCTCCGCAGAAGGTAAGCAACTAAACAAAGAGGCAATAGTGGTGGAGGAAGACAGGTAAGCGGGCCTGGCCACGGGACTGCCAGGAAGGGTGTATGGAAGGCAGGCAAGCATGTCAGGGTTGCTTGGCCATAAGGAAAGGAGCTAGCTGCCTACTCCCTTCCCTGCAGTCTGGCATACTTGCCTACATTCCACATGGCCTTCCCAGTGGTCCCCCACGCTTTTGCCTTCCAAGGTCAGGACACACATGCGGCCTATGATGGGAGACATGCCACTTCCAGTCCAGCCTGGCCTGGCCCAGCCAGTGGGTCAGTGGGCAGCCCTTTGAGGAGATGGAGCCATTGTGATGGGGCTGAGAGGGGCAGTGGCAGCAGGGGTGCTGCAGGAGGGTGATTTCCCAGGGTTGCTGCACATGTGCATCGCATGTGAAGGGAGGCAGACACCACAAAAACCACACAGGAAAAGTTCAGGGGAGTTCCGGGCCTCTCCGCCACCCCCACCGCCACCTGCCATGGCAAGAGCCGTGCAGGAAAAGTCCTAGGGAGTTCCAGAACTCCCCGCCGCCATCATCATCGATGCCTGCCATGGCAAAAGTTGCACAGGAAAAGTCCAGGAGAGTTCCAGGACTCCCTGTCACTGCCACCTGAAGCTCCCATTTCATCCCCTGCCCCTGCCTGCCACAGCAGGAGCTCCCATTTTGGGTGCAGCTGCTTTTGCTGCTGCTGCCACCAGGAAATTTCTCTTGGGACTCCTGGTCTCATTCTCCTAGACTTTGAAGGAGGGAGGGAGGGAGGGAGAGAGAGAGTAAGAAAGACAGAGAGAAAAAGAGACAAAGAAAATGAGAGAAATAGGAAAAAAAGAGACAAAGAAAGAAAGAAGGAAAGGAAGGGAGAGAGAGAGAGAGAGAAAAAGAATGAAAGAGAAAGAAGGAAGGAAGGAAGGAAAGGAAGGGAGAGAGAAAAGGAATAAAAGAAAAAGAGACAAAGAAAAAACAAGAAAGAGAGAGAGAGAGAGGAAGAAGGGAAGGAAAGGAAGGGAATGAGAAAAGAGAATGAAAGAAAAAGAGACAAAGAGAAAGAAAGAGGAAAGGAGAGACAAGAAAAAAGAAAGAAAGAAAGAAGGGAGAGGAAGGGAGAGAGAGAGAGTGCAAAGAAAGAAAAGAGAAAGAAAGAAAGAAGAGGAAGGAAGGAAGGAAGGAAGGACCACAAACCCTGATACTAGACGTGGCTTGAAAAGATGCTTTGAAATAGGACAGCAATCTAGGGCTGGAAGGGACCTTAGAGGCCATCTAGTCCAACCTCCTGCTCGAGCAGAAAACCTTACATTGCCTGGATTATTTTAATTCCTCTCAAAGAGAGGAAAATTGCCAGAAAGGAGAAGTTTACTAGGACAAGGCTGCCATGCAGAGGAAGGAAGACTTATGATCAGAATTGAGCCCAAAATTTGGGTTGCTAAGCAAGAGCATTGTTAAGTGAGTTTCACCACATTTTACTCAATCCATGATCTCTCCTGGCTCTAACAGTCATGTGCAAGTTAGGGAAGAACATCTAAAGATGTGTGTAATGTTTTAAATGTACAGAAGTTATAGTTAAATATGTGGCAGAAAGTGGACACTGGGTATGTTTTTCCAAAAGTAGTAAGTGAGGTTGTATAAAGATAATGTATCTTTTTGTGTGCCTATACACAGTCTATACTAAGGCAGACCGTAAAATGAAATTGGATATAAAAGTAAAATAATATGGGGTCAGCCTAGAGGATATCTGAAGGGCCCCTTTAACTAGTAAATATAAAAAAACAAATACTGGGTTCAAAAAGTTAAACTACAGAATTAACACACTTTCTACAGATGGAGAGTTCAAGAATTCAAACCGCAGAGGTACTATGTCAAAATGCAGAACTAACCGACATGGAGTTTCCTGCCTAAAGCAATAGGGGAGGGGGGGCTAGCTAAAGAGGCAGATTTAAGATACTTCCTGTTTTTGTTCTATATAGATACATGTCTTAAAAAAGGACTTTTGTTCAGATGTTAGAATTTATATTAAACTATCTGAACCTTTTGGCCAAAATAAATAAAAGCTTTTTCTGATCTTGAAATTCAATTTATTTGTTATTTTTCTGCAATATTTATTTATTTATTAGATTTATATACCGCCCTTCTCCTTACGGACTCAGGGCGGTGCACAGCCAATTTAAAAAACAAATACACAAAAGTTAAAATTTCATAAAAGAACAAATATAAATAGCTGTAGATTAAAACGAATTCATTTAAAAGATAATAAAAACTCTAAAAGAATAAAATATTTACAGGAGTCAGGCTAAGCCGGCAAGCCAAAAAAGATAAGTTTTTAAAGCCCGCCGGAAAGTCGGGAGGTCAGAAATTGTTCTTAACTCTGGAGGCAGATCATTCCAGAGGGTAGGTGCTGCCACAGAGAAGGCTCTCCCCCTGGGGGTCACCAGCCGGCATTGTCTGGCTGACGGCACCCTGAGGAGGCCCTCTCTGTGGGAGCGAACCGGCCGGTGGGAGGCAATTGGTGGCAGAAGGCGGTCCCGTAAGTATCCTGGCCCTAAGACATGGAGCGCTTTATGGTGACTCTGCCGAGACTAAAGTGAGATTTCTCTGTGGGCGGAAAAGACCAGCTGGTGCCCGGGCAAGGCCATCTTGCCCAACCTTCAAGGTGCCTCTGAGAGCTTTTTTTTCTCTGGAAGGAAGCAGATGGCCCCTCTGGGTACTCAATGGCTCTGACCGACCCAAGAACTAAAACAAGATCAAAACAAGCTAATAGATAAACGCCGGCTGAGAAAGAAAAGGAAAGAAGATGCCTGCAGGTAAGTATTGTGCGAATTGTAGGCCCACTCCTTAAGAGTGAAAGAGGGAGCATGATTACCTCCCTGGGTCTGGGAAAACGTCCCTTCCTAACGGAAACCGGCATATCCTAATGTGACTCTAGAACTGTGTGGGTGGTTAAGCCATTGCAGTTCCCATTGATGACTGTGGAATGTCCGGCGTGTTGGGTCAATGGCAGTGTCTTAGAAAATGGGTGGAAAAGAGAGTGTTCCATGAACATCTCTACAATGTATGTTGAAGAATTTTAAGAAAGGTTTTAGTGGGGATTATGAAGACCCCAAGGCCAATCCAGGTGACTTAAAGAAGTCCTGTGAAAATCCCAAAAGCAAACCCCAGGATTTTTAGAAAATAGTGAAGCTGTGAAGTGTAGGAAGTGTCCGTTGTCTGTGTTGTGGGAACCAGGTCCTCCCAGATTTCTGTTATAAGAGGGGTCTGAAAATCAGTGGCAGAACTGATGTTATGTAGCCCAGCTGAACAAAAGTGTATAAACCCCACATCAAAAAGGGAAACATGGGAAATTGCAGCCTGAGGATGGTAGATACCCCCCTTCAAGAAACTTGTTTGAGGCATGGGACGAGAGGCAGATGCCTGTCCTGGCCAGCCTGAAGAAGAGAGAGGAAAACAGATGTAGGAAATGGGCTTTGCTGTGGTATGACACAAGAAAACCAATTTGGCTAAATAAAGGTCCTTAAAAGAAAAGTGAAGTTCAAACTTGCTCATAAGAGCCCTGGCTAAGTGCAATGATGTGTGAATAAAGATCTCTATACATTTTGGAACTTGCAATCCCAAACTGCAAATAGACCTGACTAGTCCTTAAAGGAAAAATAATTAGAAGTTGAGAAGCCCCACAATACAGTAAGATGATTCAGATTTTGGGGTTGACCAAAAAAAAAGATTTATGCTGTTATGTGTGGTAGGAGAAAAGAACTACTGCAGTGTTATAAAGATTATGATAAATTACCATTTTTAAAAGAACCAGAGAACTCTGAAAGAACTAAGAATAGAGAAGAAAATTGTTATTGCTCTTCCCACCCAGGGTTTAGCAGGTAATAAAAAGAAAAGCCTGTCTAAATGGGAAGACTTAGATAATTGAATTAATTAAATTTGATATGATTCTGTTAAAAATTAAGTGTTAAGATCTGTGCATTCCCTAATTCAATTAAAATTTAAGGCAGGAATGACTAGTGTATATGTCTAAAGTCTTTGTGTACCTTCAAGGTAACTGCAACTGCCTGATCTCTAGAGATATGAATTTTAAATTGTTAGAAAAGAATTGAAAGTATTGAGAAGAAGGAAAATATCTCATCCAGTTTGGTCTGGCCACCCAGACAGGGTAAAGAACCAAATTTAACTTTTCTTTTTCTATGCTTCAAGATAAACTCGAGTTTATAAGTAAAAGTTTTAAGTTCACTAAATACAATATTGATGTGTGGTTGCTGTTCTTTCAAACTTGACCACAAACTATCTACCTTCTCCCTTTTTGTACTACTGCAATGCCTTCCTCACCCACAAAGGGGGGAGGGGACCTCGTTCTCATGTCTTTAGCCCTGCAAGGATGATTTAGATCTGTAAAAGCAGAACAAGAGAGATTGAGGAATCAACTTTTATTCAGTTATGAAGAATTATCAAAAGTGAAAGATGATTTACAAATAGGACACAAAATAAATATTGAAAATCTTAAAGTAAATATGACTATGCAAGCTAAACAGCAATTAGACGATTTTCAAAATGAAATGAACAAGAAAAATTAGAAGCTATGCAATTCGAAAATGACAGCTTAATTAGAAATAATAATAACAAAAATAATAAAATCAGAATCAACTTACATTAGAAATAGCAAGACTAAAAGATTTACCTACAGCAATTACTATCTCCAAAGAAATGATGCTTCTGGTAAATAACCTCAAGGAAGAGATAGAAGTTCTTAGACAAATTAATAGCTGAAAATGAAAAACTTGTACAAGAAGACATCAAACAAAAAGAAGAGATTGATACATTAAAGAATTCCTTTTCACTTGCTGAAATAAAATTTAATCATAATTACCAAGAACTCCAAGAAAATTATACTTCTCTTTTAAAAGTAAAAATTGGATTTAGAAGAGAGCAAGGACAAGAATAAAATTAAACTCCAGGCTAGCCTCGGAATGCCGTGCTTGTAATTGTTTCCTGCCTGCCTTCCTATAAACAATAAACTAATTTTGCTCTCAAGCAAGAAAAAAGGGAAGCTCTGACTTCCAACAATCCTTAAAGGGAAAGGCTCCTTTTTTCCTTCCAACAAGTCATTATAAAGACCAACAATCCTACCTGGCAGAATTTGGAACAATTTTTTTTATTGAAATGTTTTACAAACAAAAAATAACATTTTTCTTCCCCCCACCCCCCTTCCCACCTCTCCTTACCCCCCCTTCCCTCCTCCTCCCTTCTCCTTCCCCAACTTCCCAGAGCAGAATACAAGGTATTAGAGAAAAAAAGAAAAACAGTTATAAACTAAATTAACTTACCCATCCATAAACTAACCCCCCCCCAAAAAGAAACCTTAACTCCCTTATAGATAACCCAAATTATCGTTACACTCATGCATACGCAATTTGATATCTTCTTGTCTTGTATTTGTTTTGAACATAGTCTATCCATTTTTTCCACTCCAAGATGTATTTCTCTTGCGTATGATCCTTCAAGTATGCTGAGATCTTCGCCATTTCAGCTAAATGTGTTACTTTCAATGTCCATTCTTCTATAGTAGGCACCAAGTTTTTCTTCCAATATTGAGCTACCAACAGCCTAGCTGCTGATATAAAGTTTAAAATCAATTTAGTCTCTAGTACTGTACAATCAGTTATTATACCCAATAAGAACAACTGTGGAATAAATTTCAGTCTTCTTTTCAAAATATTTTGAATTACCCTTCAAACTTTTATCCAGAATGCTTTGATCTTCTTACAAGTCCACCATATATGATAATAAGTTGTATCATCGGAATCACATCTCCAACATTTGGGCTGCATATTTGGGTACAGACATGACAATTTCTTGGGATCTAAATGCCATCTATAAAACATTTTATAGAAATTTTCCCTTATATTTTGCGCTTGCATAAATTTAACATTTCTAACCCAAATCTTTTCCCATGTATCCATCATTATTGGTTTCTGAAAATTTTGTGCCCATTTAATCATATAATCTTTAACCAATTCTGTTTCAGAATCTATTTCCAATAAAGCATTATACAGTCTCTTAATATGCATTTGACTCTGGTCTCTAATCTATTTTACCAGATTTTCCTCTTTGCATAAAACCATTTTTTTAAATCTTCCCTCTATCTGGCTTGAAGTTGACCATACTGAAACCAGGTATAAAGTATCCCTTCATCGTTCAACATCTCTAAAGACTTCAGTTGTAGATTACCCCTTTCATTAAACAAAAGCTCTTTATAAGTAATTACCTCCATTTTGTATTCTATACTTATATTTTCTATTGCATTTCAAGGGTTTGCCCATATAGGTATCTTATAGTTTAACTTATATTGATACTTTTTCCAAACTCTTAACAAAGCATTCCTTAATATATGGCTTTTAAAAATCTTATCCACTTTTTTCTCATACAATAAATAAGAATGCCATCCATATAGCAAATCATATCCTTCTATATTTAATATCCTTTCTTTAGTTAAATTAAACCAATCACTAATTTGCATTAACACAGATGCCTAATAATACAATCTTAAATTAGGCATTTTCAAACCCCCTCTTTCACGAACATCCTGTATAATTTTTAACTTTACTCTAGGTCTTTTTCCAGACCAAATAAAAGTATTAACTCCTTTCTGCCATTCTTTTAAATTCCCATCTTTCTTAAGGACTGGTATCATTTGAAACAAAAATAAAAACTTAGGTAATACATTCATTTTTATTGTTGCTATTCTTCCTAGTAAAGATAATTGCAATTTTTTCCAATTATCCATATCCCTTTGACTTTTTTCCAAAGAACTTCATAGTTGTTTTTGAATAACTTTGTATTTGAGGCTGCAACATATATTCCCAAATATTTAAACTTTTTGGCTATTTCAAATCCCGTTATTCTTCCTAACTCTTCCCTTTGCAGTACAGTCATATTTTTAGCTATAATCTTAGTTTTATGTTGATTTACTTTAAATCCAGAAATCCTACCATATTGTTCTAATATATCCAACATATATGGAGCTGCTTTTATAGGTTGAGATAAAGTAACAACCAGATCATCTGCAAAAGCCCTCAGTCTATAATCCTGTTGTCAGTGATGGGATTCTGCCGGTTCTAGGGGGTTCAGCCGAACCCTTTGTTAAATTGCTGGCTCGCCCCGCCCCTTGCCCTGCCCCTCCGCACCACTATTTATTGCCAATAAATAGTGGTGGGCGAGGGGCGAGTGAGTCAGCAATTTAACAAAGGGTTCGGTGTTTTTTTGTAATTTTATTGGCCCTCGGAGCTTCAGCACAGGCTAATTAGATCAGTCCCGATTCTCAGCTGATTTGCTCTCAGCTGTTTTGTGCAGGCTCTTTTGCAAGCTTTTGTTTTGCAAGCTCTTTGCTTGCTGCAGCATGCTGGAGAAGTTTTTTTTTTCCCTAGCTGAAACAAAACTGAAAGTAAAGCAGGCTCTGCTGCAACATGACAGAATGAGGCAGGGAGAGAGATTTCTTTTTCTTTTTGCTCACCAAAAACGGTAGGTGCAAACAATGGGAAATTAGGGCAAAGAGGAGAGTTCAAGATTTTAAAACACAAAAGAAAAAAAGGTCTATTTATTGTATATTGTTTTGAAAGCAGAAATGGTTAAATTATGGTTTGGAGGAATATATATTATTTGGTTTATTGTTATTGGTAAATATAATTAATTGATTTGTAAGAAATTGGATTGCATGGAAATAATTGGAATATTGATGTTCATATTGATTAATATACAAAAAAGATAGTTATAACTGGTTTATATAAAAATGTTGAATTTGTATTAAACAATTGTAATATTAAATAATTAACCAATGTGAGGATGGATATAAAAATAGATGACAACGGGAAGGGGTATAATATAGAATAGAAGGGAAAAATTAAATTTGATTAAGATTAGAGATGAGGATGAAGGATGAAGGGTAATATTGGTTTTTTACAAAAATAGATGAGGAATAAATATGGCAAAAAGGAAATATAGAAATTGTAAATTTAATTGAAATGACTAAACACTGTTTAAATTTGTGAACCGGTCGAACACTCTGTTCAAAGAAAATACATTGTATGTTTGTATGTGTGTTTCTAATTATTGTTATTTATTCATATTTGTTCTCTTTTATTCTTTAAAGTTTATCAATTCATTCTTTATCTTAATATCTTTATATTTGTTTGGGGTCGGCTTTCTTCCCTTTCATCTTTTTTTATTGTACAGCAATCTTTCTCCTCAAACCTACCACCTCTCTCTTTTCTTTCCTTCTTACTTTCTCTTCCTCCCCCTCTTCTTCTCCTCCCTACTTCCTCTTCCTTTCTCCTTCTCCTCCTCTCTTCCTCCCTCTCTTACCCTCACTCCTACTCTAATTTCCCTTCCCTTCCTTCATCCCTCTCTATTGCATATGGACTACTCAGAGGGCTGAAAATGTTATTTCTGACTGGTCCTCGCATTTTTGACCAGTCCTCAAACTTACGACTGTCCTTAATTTTTACATTTTTTTGCCCTATCTTATCACCATGGTGTAGAGAAGCAGTTGTGAAATGATGACATGGTTGTTAAGAATGCTGCACGGGCATAAATGTGAGGATGGTCATAAGTGTGAGGACCAGTCAAAAGTGTGAGGACCTGTCAGAAATCACTTTTTTCAGCCCTCTGGGTAGTCCTTTTGTGCATATGGACTACTCAGAGGGCTGAAAAAGTTATTTTTGACTGGTCCTCACACTTTTGACCAGTCCTCAAACTTATGACTGTCCTCACTTTTTACGTTTTTTGCCGTATCTTATCACCATGGAGTAGAGAAGCAGTTGTGAAATGATGACATGGTTGTTAAGAATGCTACAATGGGCATAAATGATGACCAGTCATAAGTGCGAAGACCGGTCAAAAGTGCGAGGACCTGTCAGAAATCACTTTTTCAGCCCTCTGGGTAGTCCTTTTGTGCATATGTACTACTCAGAGGGCTGAAAAAGTTATTTTTGACTGGTCCTCAAACTTACGACTGTCCTCACATTTTACATTTTTTGCCCTATCTTGTCACCATGGTGTAGAGAAGCAGTTGTGAAATGACTGACACAGTTGTTAAGAATGCCACAACGGGCATAAATGTGAGGATGGTCATAAGTGTGAGGACCGGTCAAAAGTGCGAGGACCAGTCAGAAATGACTTTTTTCAGCCCTCTGAGTACTCCCTATGCACATAGCCATGCCCACCTGGTCACATGACCAACTAGCCACGCCTACATAGTCACATGACCAGCTAGCCACGCCCACCCAGTCACATGATTACCAAGCCACACCCCAACTAAGCCACACCCACAGAACCTGTTGTTAAAAAAATTGAATCCCACCACTGCCTGTTGTCTAATTACTATTCCTTTCAGTTTATCAGATTCACGTATTTTATTTAACAAAATTTCTAGAGATAAAATAAATAGCACTGGCGAGAAAGGACAACCCTGCCTTGTTCCCTTCTCAATCTTAAAACAATCTGTTAGGCCTCCATTAACAATTATTTGTGCTGATTGTTTTTGATATATTGCTTTAATTGATTGTGTAAACTGATCTCCAAGTTGCATCTTGTCAATAATTTTTTTAAAAAATTGCCAATTCAATCGATCAAATGCCTTCTCTGCGTCCAAGAAGAAAAACGCTGCAAAGATTTGGTTGTTTTTTTCCAAATATTCCAGTAAATCTATAACTTGTCTTACATTATATTTCATTTGTCTACCTTTTATAAACCCTGACTGATCATTATGAATTAATTGTTGCATAACTGGCATCAATCTATTTGCCAATATCTTAGCAAAAATTTTATAATCAGTATTCAGGAGTGAAATTGGTCTGAAATTTTCTGGCTTAGCATTCTGATCATCTTTTGGAATCAATGAGACAAAAGCTGTTCTCCAGGAGGGTAGAATTCCCCCCCCCCAATTGAATCCTACAAAATAATAATCTAAGTGGTTCAATCATTTCAGACTGTAAGTTCTTATAATAAACAGCTGTCAGTCCATCTGTTCCTGGTGTTTTACCCACTTTTAACTGCTTAATTGCTAAACCAATCTCTTCAGAAGTTATAGGTTGGTTCAAACCTTCCCTCTGTTCCATTGTTAATTCGGAACTACTATTCTCCTTTAAATATCTATCAATATCTGAACCTTGTATTGAGTCTCTTGCATATAATTTTGTATAATACTCTAAAAATGCTTTTTTAATCATATCTTGTTGATAAACTTCTTTACCTCTAAATTCTATCTTACTAATAGCTCGTGATTTTTGTTTCTTTCTCAATGTATAAGCCAACCATCTACCTGGTTTATTGGCATTACAAAAAGTATTATGTTTTGCATATTGCAAAGTAGTTGCTACCTGATCAGCCATTAACATATTAAATTGCCCTCGCAATATATTTATTGCTTCTTTCACTTTTATATCTCCTGGGTTACATATTAATAATTGTTCTTTCTTTTTTATTTCCTCCTCAATCTCTTTGTTTGCTTTAATTTATATTTATTATTCATATATATCAAAACTCCCCTCATATAAGCCTTACTTGCATCCCGTACCATTTCCATAGAAGTACCCTTATCCATATTATTAATAAAAAATTCTTTCATTAACTTTTTAAGCTCATTCACATTTTTTTCATATCTAAATAAATTTTCATTTAATCTCCAGGACCTCCTTTCCCCTCTTTCCTGTTCCAATTCTAACCAAACCGGACTATGATCAGTTATACTCCTAGGACATATCTTCATCTTCTTTACTCTAGGGAGAAAATCATTTGTGATTAGTATAAAGTCAATTCTGGAAAAAGATTGATGTCTATCCGAAAAAAAAGTAAACTCTTTTTTATCCATATTCTGCTCTCACCAAATATTCCTCAGTTCCAAATATTCCATTATATCAAAAAAAGATTTTGGTAATTTTGCACGTGTAGAAACTTTAGATATGCTCTTCTTATCCTTTAACGTATCTATAACTCCATTCCAATCACCCATTAAAATAAATGATTTATAATCCCAGTGTATTATTTTAGAATATAAATGTTTGTAAAAGTTATCTTTTTGTTGATTTGGGGCATATATCCCAATTAAAAGCATCTTGCCATTTTGAGTTAAGAGTTCTATTGCTATGTAGCTTCCATACACATCTGCCTCAATTAAATTAGCCGTTAATCCTTTCTTTATGTAAATAACAATTCCATTCTTCTTCTCTGGGGCTGAGGCCACAAAATAAGTCTCTAATCTTGAATCTATTAAATATTTTTGATCTGATAATTTAATATGTGTTTCTTGTAGACAAATAACATCATTTTTAAATTGTTTCAGATAATGAAATATTTTCTTCCTTTTTTGTGGTGAATTTAAGCCATTGACATTCCAGGAAAGGAACTTAGTTGCCATTCTTGGCACCTTGAAGCTTTAAAAGCATTTGCTGAATTTCATCTTGCATCTTACTCTTCGGCCTTGCCCCTCCCACTGCTTCTGTTTATTGAGATTCTTGAGATTCTTGGGTTAGGTCTTGGACTTGTAGTACTTGTGACTGTTGTTTTTGTTGTAGTTGTTTATAAGTTGCTCTAGTCAAACGCTGTTCCTTTGGTTCCTCTAACTCTAGCACCGGCTCTTCTATACTCCTCAATGGAAAAGGAAGCTCTTCTTGCGCCTTTCCTCCAACTGCTACATCAGCATAAGTTATCTGTTTTCCATTTTTCTCTTGTTGAGGTATCTCTATTTCTTTTTTACCCTCCTTGGGTGGTGGTGAATGTCCTGCCTTCAAAACATTGAAATAAAAATCTTTGGCTTTCCAGACTGTATTCAAGCGATATCTCTCTCCACCATAGGTAACTATTAGACCTATTGGAGCATCCCATCTGTACATTAGTTGTTGCCGTCTCAGCTCTTCAACCAAAAAGCCAATGTCCTTTCTATCTCTTAACATTTTAGGAGGAATCTCTTTCAGTACCTGGATTTCTTGACCAAACATCTGGATTTTATTTTTGTAGGAAGCTTGTAATATGTCATTTCTAATTCTTCTATCAATGAAATAAATCACCACATCTCTTGGCAATTGCCTTTGTTTTGCCATCCAAGAATTAACTCTATAAACTTTATCAATCTGATGTATCACGTCATCTTTTCTTGCTCCAATAAGTGCAGCAATAGCCTCTGCACATCTGTCTCTTAAGTTCTCCCGACCATTCTCCTTCATTCCTCTCAGTCTCAAGACAAACTCCATAGATCTATATTGAATCATAGTAACCTCATTTTCCAGTCTTTCATTTTTAGTCATTACATCACCCAATTTAGCTTCCAAATTTAAATTGGACTCATTGATTTCTTCAACTCTTTCATCCAACTGAATAAGGTGCTTAGACAGACCAGATACTGCTAATAAAATATCATCTCTTATATCATCGTGCTTTTTTGCAACAACATCCTTAATTTTCTTTATTTCTTCTTCAAATTTCTCCAATTTTTCTTCTATTCTGCTTCTGTTCTTCTCTATCATTGCTGTTTGATTATTCATAGCTTCTGATATAAATTCTTTAAGATCTTTAATAGGGGTTTCTTGACTTTTTGAGTCTACAGGAAATTGAGCTTTCTGTGTCACAACTGACACTATGGGAGAACCTCCTCCTACTTTTGGAATTGCAGGTTTAGTTTTCTTGGAAGCCATTTTTATACCTTCTTTCTTAAAAATCTTTTATTTCCTCTTCTCCCCCTTTACAAGTAAAAAAGTCTCAAAAACAACTTTCAGAGGCTTTAAAGTTAATAAAGTTTCTCCTTTTAAAACAAATCACTCTCCTCAGTCTTCTCTTTCCAGCAGCTTCAATAAGTCCAATATACAAAAAGCCTCAGCCAAGACTTTTACTGCTAAGTTTCACTTTTGTTGTTGCTACAAAGGCACCATTAGAAAAAAAAAACTCCACTCACTTGACTGCTGTTGGAAACAAAGTAACTTGGAGTTAGGTATTGATTCTTTCTTGCATGCACACTTGCTTCTGCTCTGTCTGCTATTTAATTTCTTTTAATCTGCTTGTTGAATGCAAAGCCAGTTGCTGCGTCTTTCTCTGCCTAAGCAGAGTCGTCCTGGCTTTGGAACCTCCTCGGGTTGAACGGGGAGCTAGTCCTTCCAGCCCCTGGAATCACTCCAAGGGGCTTTTTGAACTGCTCTACCCCCCCCCCCCGATTGCTCTCCTCACCTTCTTCTCCTGAAGGTGAGATTCCGAAGCCGTCAGACAGCCATTTTTCACTGTCAAAACAGCTTCACAAAGGCTTGGGACTGGCGGTCAAGAAATGACCATCAACAATGCACTGCAGTGCCAGGCGGAAATCCAGAACTTGGAACAATTTATGACCACTCTCCTTAATGGTGAAGCAAGAGAGAGAGAGATTAAGTAGTGCCATTGGTAAAATTTAAAACCCACAGATGGGAGAAACCTCCATGCTATAATAGACCAACAGTTTCCAAGAAGGAACCCTCCCTTTCTTTCTCTTGGAGCATTCTGTTGAGTGAAAATGCATCTCTTCTTTGCACACAACTTATAAAAAGACTTTGTTTTATCTAATTGAGACTTTGCTTAGCCACAAAAGTGACAAAGCTTGCTTTCTTCTCTTTGCATCCTAAATTCCATTTGGATTTAATTGAGTGAAAGTATTTTGCTCAGCAGTAGAGGGACAGGAAGAGGAAAGACAGTTCTTGTGTTGGCTAAGAAGATTGCCTGTAATAAAGGGTCCCAGGGCAGCATGTTGAATCATCCTTGCAAGGTTTGTGTGTATGCTGTTTTAGACAAGTTGCTTCTCAGCCTAGTGAGCTCAATCTACATTTGAAGAAAAGCTGCAAAGGCATTCTGTAAAGAAAGGAAGCCATAGGCCTGGCTACAGTAGATGAGAGGCCTGAAGACTGAAGAGGACCAGGGTTCAGTCAAGCCCCCCTGAATCCTTGGTCCGAATGAAAATAGAGGGAATAATGTAACCTTCTTAGTAGACCCAGGGGCATCTAAACAAAGCTGCTAGCTCCCTTTTCTAAAATATCAAGGGGTTAATGGCTTCATAAACTGTCGCCCCATGCTGAAAACCCTGAAATGTTCCTTAGATGGAAGAAATATAGATATGCCTGCGTGTCCAGTTTCCCTCTTGGTCGTGATGGTGAGAAATATGGCTCAAGAAGTTCAAATCCCCAATACCTGGCAGGAGTTTGAAGTACCGAAGTTGAAGATAACCCACCAGGATAAGCTGCACCCCATGCTGAAACCTCAGCAGTGCCTGTTCCTCTCAGGAAGAAAAGCGTACTAACCCCGCCCCATTACCATAAGTCAAAGGCAGAGAGCGATGGAAGGAAGCTGTCTGTCCAACAATTAGTAAATTAACCCTTAGGCAGCCAACTACTATTTACACCAGTCATGAGATTCAAGGAGTTTTAGAGACAAAGGGCCATTTATGGCTGACAAACCCCAGAAATTACAAGCATCAAGCTCTCCTCACTCAAAAACCACGAGTGACCCTGAAACAAACAAATGCTTTAACCCAGCTACTCTTTTGCAAGCATCGGGTCCTGAAATTGAAACAACGTATGCAGGTCAACACAGCAACCAGAGTGGAGCAGACCTTCCCAAGCCTTAGTGACCAGCTTTACCAGGACTATAAGAGAAAAGGTGACAAAGGTGTGCCTTGAAAATCACCTTAAGTGAGTAAATGCATTACCACTAGTACTTTGATCTGTGTGATGTTCTTCACGTAAAGGAATTAGATTATCTCCTTTTGAAATATTTGAAAATCATATAGGAGACCTAAGCCAGATAGGAACTAAGATAGGAACTAGGTGGATGAATCAGAGGGTGGGAGAATTAAATAAGCAAATACAAGAAATCCAACAATATTGTGTGCCCCTTAGCCCACCATTTTTGACCACCTCTAGTTATAATATTCAAATAGTAGTAAAAAATAAATGGGAAACATGATTTTAAAAATGAAATGAATAATAATTGGAGTATTTGTCTTTGTATATTTGAAATCTAGACAATGATAAGTTTTTCCTTTTTAATCTTTTTTTAGAAATATGAATAAGTATAAACTGTAACAATTGAAATACCTTATTTTAATACAAAGGTTTTTTTCTTTTTATAATCAAACATACAAACAATACATAATCAATCATTGAATATATCATCTAATACATCTTTTATATCTTCTTCTTCTTACTTCTCTATTAATACCTATCTTTTTATTTTATTAAAAATCATAAAACAACATTTATCTCCAACCCCCCTCACCCCCCCTCCCCTCACCCCCCCCCCCGACTTCCCAGGGCAAAAACAGGATATAACATTTAGCAAACCTAAGCTAACATATACCTCCCACTCTTTAACTCCCCTTTTAAAATTCTTCAACATTCCTTCTATAAATTCTCTCATCACATTTTACATTTATTACTAAAATCCTTTCCATACCTTCCTTTTCAGTATTCCTCCCTAATAAAATTATACATTAAACATTTATCCTCTTTAATCCTTCATAAACCACTTGCCAATTTCTAAAAAAAACAACCAAAATAATGATTCTAATTAAACAATTAAACATTGTAGAACTTTCTTTAAAACATATCTTTAGAGTAGTATTTTTAACCATTAGGTTAAGTAACATCAAACATAAACATTTCATCATATATGCCTTTTAAAAATTCTATAATCTCAAGTTAAATATTTTAAAATATCTTAATACTTCTCCATATTTCAGTAAGACATTCTTCATGATCTAAATTTCCAGACTTTGAAAAAGGAAAAACTATCCATTAAATTTTAGGTTAACCACTTTAAAACTGCAATACATTTCAAAAAACTATCCAACTTTAATTAAACCTTTTGCTTCAATAAAGCATTGTTCAAAAATGACCCTAAGAATACAACATAGATTTCAAAACTTTCAAAAAGCTATCCCTTAAATTTTGGGTTAACCATTTTAATACCTCAATAACTCTTAAATAGCTATCCATTTTTACTTAAGCATTTTAATTAGGCATCGATAGTCTTCCAAATATTCCTTCAAAAAATTAATCTCACATTCTTCCTTTCTTTCTATATTTTTTCCAGTCCTTCTTCTTCAATAACACTTTCTTCTTTGGCGTTGCTCGTCCCCCTGCTTTTATTTTCAAAAAAAATTTGAGATTGGATTTGAATTTGATGTGCCTTAGAAATTCATTCTCCTTTCAAAATTATTTCTTTCACTTTGGAGTCCCCATCTCTGCTCTTCCTGCTTGTATAATCAGTCACTTCATTCTTTAAGAATGGACTCTGTCTGGACTTCCACTGGCATCCTCGTCATCGCTAGGCAGCTTGTTTGTATGGCCGCCGCCCCCGCTGCCTGTAGAGCCGCTTTGCCGATCGCAAAGCGGCTTGGAAATCTTCCCTTCAGATCGGAAGGGAAGATAGAGTGGGTAGCTTTAGGTTGAGCCCCCAGAATCGCTGCCAGGGCTTTTCCTTCACCCTGGTAAGCATTCTGTGTGTGGGCTCCCTCCCCAGGCTACTGGAACTCCGAGCGGCGAAGGACCTCTGTATTAACGGAGCGAGACGACGAGAGCAACTCCACTTGCTACAATACACACTTTTTCAATATACAAAGGATTTCGTGAGATCTGGACTATTTTTTTAGAATTTTAATTATATCTAAGGGACTCTTTTTTAATGCTGAAATTGAGCTGTCTCTGTGTGAAAGTGACTGAAAATGGCGGCTGACTAAAGCAGAGCAAGTGAAAGGGAAAAGTGAAAGTGTAAATTATCGTTGCCTGCCTGTAATTGTAACTAAATGTATCTGCAAGATTTTTAACTGGAAATCACAAGTGATTTGATTCCTTTTCTGTAAAACTGGGGAAGACAGAAAAAGGAGGAAGATTTTCTTTTTTTCAAAGACTTAAATCCTGTTCAGGCATGGCTTCAAAGAAAGCGGGGGGAGATTCCCCCACATACCAAACAAAGGAAAAGTCAGCCATGCTATCAGCGCCAGCTCAGAGACAGTCACAGGGCAGTGGGACTGAGGATTTGAAAGCTTTTATACTTGGTATACATAAATCCCTGGGAGAGCTTTCTGGAAAAATGAGTAAAATGGATGAAAGGATGGAAAAAAATCAAAAGGAAATGATGGAGTTGGTTGAGGGAAAAACTGATAAGTTAAGTCAGGATGTGGCTACTGTGGCTACTGCTTTTACTGATACTCTGCTGGTGGTAGAGAAAAAAGTGGATGACTTAAATCTTGAAGTGGAAGCTAACAAGAAAGCAGTAAATGAACAGATCTTTAAAGTGGAGATTAAAAATCAAAGGCTAGAAGATGAGATCACGATGATCCAATTTCGGAATATGGAGTTCGCTATAAGACTGAGAGGTCTAAGAGAAAACAACAGAGAAACTTTGAGGGCAGCCTGTGTGGATATATTGGCTAAGATCTTAAAATGTGAACCAGATGTGATTGATAATAGAATTGACAAGCTTTACAGAGTTAATTCGTGTGTGGCGAGACAAAGGAATTTGCCAAGAGATGTAGTGATTTATTTTACTGATAGAAGATTGAGAAATGATATCTTGCAAAGTTCTTTCCACATTTCTGTTCATTATGAGGGGAATCAAATTGGTGTTTTTAAAGAGCTGCCACCTAAGATGTTAAGAGACCGGAAAGATTTTGGTTTTTGGTAAATGAATTGAAAAAGCATCAGATTCCATTTAGATGGGATGCTCCTGTTGGCATTATCCTGAGACATGAGGATGTAAGACATCGTATCAACTCCGTGGAAAAAGCAGAATATTTTTACAACAATGTTCTTAAAAAAACTTCAACACCCCCACGCTCATCTACACTTTTATCTATTGAAGAAATCTCTAAAGAGAAGGATCTTGAAGAGGGGATTCAAGAATTGATTCAGCCAAAAGAACCACAGGAAACTCGAGAAACAGCAAGGGAGGAAACTCTAGGAGCAGTAGGAGGTCTCTCAGAGGATTTTTTTACAGAATTTTTAGAGACAAAACCAAAGCAGTCTAGAGCTACAAGAGAGGTGGAGCCGGACCTTGGTTTATTGTTGCAAGAACCGAAAGATCAACGAATAACTCGTGCAGCAGAGAAGCAAAGACTAGAGAAACAACAGAGGTCCAGGATACCACAGGAAGAGAATGGTGCAAATGGAAAGAAACAGTACTCTGAAGCAGTGGGAGGAGCGAGACCAAAGACATCTGCTGTGGAACAGAGTCTTAGGCAAATGCTCAAAGGGCTTCAGTCATCCCCAAAATGACACTTAGATTTTTATCATGGAATGTGAATGGTTTGAACTCACCACAGAAAAGAAGGAAAATATTTCATTATTTGAAGCAATATAAAAATGATGTTGTTTGCTTGCAAGAAACTCATATTAGAACCCAGGACCAAAAATTTCTGACAATTTCAAAATTTGGGTCACATTTTATATCTTCTAGCTCGGTGAAAAGGAATGGATTAGTTTTGTACATTTCTAAAAGAATACCAGCTAAACTGATAGAAGCGGATGATGAAGGAAGATATATTGCAGTTGAAATAAATATACAAAATGTTTTGATGCTTCTTATTGGGATTTATGCCCCAAACCAGCAGCAGGAAATTTTTTATAAATTATTGAATTCTAAAATATTGCAGTGGAATTATAAGTCTTTTTTGATTATGGGTGATTGGAATGGAGTGATTGATACCAATCTTGATAAGAAGACGTTGGCCAAGAAGGGGAACAAATTACCAGATGTTCTTTGCATTGAAAGAAAAATTGGAATTGAAGGATGTATGGAGAATTCATCATCCGAAGGAATTGGACTTTACTTTTTTTTCTGACAGACATAAATCTTTTTCGAGAATTGACTTTATGCTGGTTACTTCTGATTTATCGACCAAAGTGGTTAAGACAAAAATATTTCCCAGAACTTTAATGGATCATAGTTCGGTATGGATGGAGATGGATTTTGGCAAGAGGGAGAGAAGATCTTGGCGAATGAACGAGAATTTATTTAGATATGAAAAGAACATTATGGATCTTAAAAAACATGTTAATGAATTTTTTTCTATTAATTTGAATAAGGGTACACCTATTGAGACTGTATGGGATGCAAGCAAGGCTTATATGAGAGGTGTACTGATTTATATGAATTCTAAATATAGATCATCACGACAGAAGTCTAGAATAGAATTGGAGTCAGAAATAAAAGAGAAAGAACAATTGCTTATTAAAAATCCGACTGATGAGAAATTACAGCTAACTATAAAACTTTTGAAAGATCAATTTCAAATATTGATGGCTGATCAGACGGCAATTAATTTGCAATATGCCAAACATAATACTTTTTGTAATGCTAATAAACCTGGTAGATGGCTGGCCTATACTTTGAGAAAGCAACAAAGTTCTCGTGTTATAAATACTATTGAGTATAAAGGGAAACAAGTTTTTCAACAGAACTCAATACATCAAGCTTTTTTAGATTATTATTCTAAATTGTACCATGCTGATAATATTAAAAAGGATCTCATTGATGACTTTTTTGAGAAGAAGAGGGTCACAAAAATTTCAAGTATACAAAGTGATAGATTGAATCGACCTACAACATGTGAAGAGATTCTATTTGCAATAAAACAATTGAAATTATCCAAAGCTCCTGGGACGGATGGTTTGACAGCAGTATATTACAAGACTTTACAATCGGAATTGGTTGAGCATCTTAAGGACTTGTTTTGCAATATTCAGCAGGGGGGTAAAATACCCCCCTCATGGAAGACGGCTTTTATTTCATTGATACCTAAGGAAGAAGGATCTACAAAACCAGAAAATTTTAGACCAATATCTCTCCTGAATACGGATTATAAAATTTATGCAAAAATATTAGCCAACAGACTGATGCCAGTTATTCAAGACGTGATTCATGAAGATCAAGCAGGTTTTATAGAAGGTAGATACATGAAGGACAATGTCAGGCAACTCATAGACTTATTGGAATACCTTGATAAAAATAAACAGACTTCTGCGGTGCTGGTGTTTTTGGATGCGGAAAAGGCCTTTGATCGAGTCAACTGGGATTTTCTAGAAAAGACTTTGCATAAAATGGATTTTGGGGATCAGTTTATACAAATGATTTCAGCAATTTATCAAGAACAGACGGCACAAATTATTATTAATGGGAGTTTAACTACTAACTTTAATATACAGAAAGGAACTAGACAAGGTTGTCCATTATCCCCATTGTTGTTTATTTTAACTCTAGAAGTGTTGCTGAATGCTCTACGGGACTCGGACAATCTGAATGGAATAGTTGTAAGGCAAAAAGATTACAGAACAAAAGCATTCGCAGATGATCTGGTTGTTACCCTAACACGACCTTTGGAATCAATCATAAAGATGAAAAACATTATAGAGGAATATGGTCTGGTTTCAGGTTTCAGTCTGAACCAGAAAAAGACTAAGATGATAGTTAAAAACATGTTGGAACCACAAAGGAGTGAACTGGAAAGGTTGGCAGGCTTTGAAATAGCTACAAAGGTGAAATATTTAGGAGTTCAGGTTGCAGCATCTAATATAAAACTTTTTCAAAATAATTATGAGGAATTGTGGCATAAGATTCAAAAGGACCTTGAAACTTGGAAGAAACTGCAACTATCTTTACTTGGTAGAATAGCAGCTATTAAGATGAACGTTCTACCTAGATTTCTGTTTTTATTTCAAATGATTCCGGTGCTCAAAAGTGACAAGATCTTGATGGAATGGCAAGCAGGTTTAAATAAATTTATTTGGAATGGGAAAAAACCTAGAGTTAAACTTAAAATTATGCAAGATGCTCGTGAAAGAGGTGGCCTAAAAGTCCCAAACCTACGTCTATACTATGAGGCAGCTGTGTTGACACAAGTGGGAGATTGGTTTGGAACAACAAAAACAGAAATTTTGAATATAGAAGGCCACGACCTGCAATTTGGATGGCACGCATATTTATTTTATGAAGACAAGAGAGATAGAGTATTTAACAGTCACATTTTAAGACATGCTTTGATGAGAGTTTGGAAGAAGCACCAGCTTCAATTGGATTACAAAATACCTTTGTGGTTGGATCTTGGGCAGATTATGCCAAATATAAAGTCACTCGGGGGGTTTTTATACAAAGAGATACTTTTTAATGATAGGAGTAGATGGAGTTTGAAACCTTTGAATATTCTGTTGGAAGAAGGGACGAATTTAACTTGGTTGCAGTACCTTCAACTTCAAGCGAGATGGAGAGAAGATCAGAAAACTGGACTAATGCTACATGAAGAAGATTTGGTGATTCAGATAAAATATAAAGGGCCGATGGATATTAAGCGAGTGTATAATTTGTTGTTAGAAAGAGATTCAGAGGGTGAACTAGTTAAAGATTGTATGATTAAATGGGCACAAAATTTTGTAGAACCAGTGATGTTGGAAACATGGGAAAAGATTTGGGTCCAGAATGTTAAATTTACACAAGCACAGAATTTGAGGGAAAACTTTTACAAGATGTTTTATAGATGGCATTTAGATCCAAAAAAATTATCATGTATGTATCCAAATGTTCAACCTAAATGTTGGAGGTGTGATTGTTTGGATGCAACATATTTTCATATTTGGTGGACGTGCAGAAAACTGAAAGTATTTTGGATTAAATTTTGGTGGGTAATGCAGAACATTTTGAAGAAGAAGCTTGAATTTTCTCCTCAGTTTTTTTTTTGTTGGGAATAGTTAAGGGTTGCTCATCAACTGAAACGAGATTAATTTTATACATGATTACTGCAGCTAGATTACTGATTGGTCAATATTGGAAGAAGGATAGTGTACCTACTATAGAGGAATGGATATTGAAGATATCTAATTTCGCAGAAATGGCTAAGATTTCTGCATACCTAAAAGATAGGACCCATGAAGCTTTTGTTAAGGAGTGGAAGAAATGGGTAGAATATATGCAGAATAAATATCAAAGTAAGAAGTTTCAAGTAGCACTTGATTTATAATTATATTGTTACATAATTGAATTTATATTTTTATTATGATGTACTGTTTGAATTTGATATATTTTTATGCTAGAATTTATATTTGTTAGATTTTCATGAGTTTTTTATATATGATCTATGTTATTATGTATTCGATTAGGGGTCTAAAAGATGTTATGAGTTTAGCTTAACTTTTTTACTATTTAAGGTTAAACTTGTTATTTCACCCAATGCTTTTTTTTCTTATTTTGTTTGATGTTGATTGTTATAAACACTATTAAGATTGAATATTGGGAATTATAGTTAATGTTGAACATTTATACGATATTTTAATCTAAAATCTATGATGCTCAAAGTTATTTTATTACTTTCTTTAAAGATAATTGTTATATTTGTTAGGTTGCCATGAGTTTTTATAAATGACTTATGTTATATATTTGGTTAGGGGGGTAATAGATGTTATAAGTCTAGATTATTTTTTTATTACTTAAGGTTAAATTTGTTATATTTTTAGCTGGATCTCACCTAAAAAGTTGTTTGATGTTGATTGCTATATATGATTGTTTAACAGTGGAAGTCGGGGGGGGGGGGGAAGGAGCAGGGACAGGGGGGGGGGAGGGAGGGGGTGGTTGTTGGGGTGTGGGATTGGGGGGGGAAGGGATATTAAAAACTGTATTGTAAAACTTTTTCAATAAAAAAAAAAGAATTGACTCTGTCTGTAAAGCCAAAAATTATCAAAATATTTTCCAATCTGCAGTGATAAATCTCCTTGGTACTTTTCAGTTAATTGTGTGGAAGTCTCCACCAAAACCTCTGTTTCCAGTGTGCTAAACTCCATCTTAATCCTGTCAGCTCTTCTTTGTCCTCCAAAATCACATTAGCCTGCTTGATTTCTTCCTCTTTTCCAGCCAGCAAATCATTGTAATACTCCAATTTACTATCTTGGATAATCCTTTTAGCTGAATCCAGTATATCAGAAGTAACATCATTTAAAAATTCTTGTAAAGCCTTGTGATTCACAACTTGTGAATTTGCTGACTCATATCCTCCTTCCTTTACGGCAGCCATATTTCAGCTTTAACTTTATATTTATTCAGCTATCAGACCAGTGAGTCCAATTATTTTCCACACATTTTAACAATGTACCTTAATTGAGGTCCATACCATAGTCTTTTCCATTCCACTTCCACTTTAAATCTTTTTCTTTTTCTTCTCTGTGTAATCCAATACCTTTAACAATGTTGCAGGCGTTAACAAGCACTTTCACTAATAAGTTTCATTTTCTTCAGCGCCATTTTTTCCCTCCTTTTTGAATGGAGTTAAAGCTTTTATACTTGCATGTTCTGCTCTCCTGATTCTGCTCTGCCAGCATCCAGAATTGAAGTTTCTTTAAATCTCAAAGAAAAAACCTTTAAATCTTTAATCTTATGCTGCTGGTGTGGTTACAACGCCCCGTTCTGCCTGAGGCAGATACGTCCTGGATCTGGAGCACTGAAGGGCTTCCAGGGAGCTCTCAACCTGCAACCCCCAGGCTTTAAAAAAAAGAAAACCTGGAGATCTAGGGGAGCTCTACCCAAACCCTTCTGCCCTTCTATTCCCCTTTTCCCCAGCGGGAGAGTTTTGAGCTGCTAGACAACTGATTTTCGCTGTTCTAGCGGCTAACAAAATCTCGGGGCTGGAGCTCCAAAAGGAGCTGCCATCGGCGTTCGCGGAGCCACAGGAAGCCAATTGAAATACCTTAATGGTATATGGTGGTGAAAGTAAAAAGGATTACGTTGTAACTTGGATACCAGCTAGAACAATTCTAAATTTAATTAGGGAGATTGTAACGATTGAAATATTTTAAAATTTACATTGTGATGAAAATAGAAATGATTGAATTGTGATTTGGAGGATTGTATGGGTAAAACACTGGAAAGAAAAAGTTTAATGCCTAGGTGGAAGGGCCCGTATACTGTGGTCATGTGTTCCCACTTGCAGTAAAAATGCTGGAATCCAAGTCTTGGATTCACTGGACTCGAGTTAAGTCCACAGTTTAGGAATATTGGGAGGCAGACCAGGACTAGGCCCAACCCCTAGTAGTACCCTTGAAGAAGCCCCCCCCTATAACTGTCCTATGGCAATGGGCAGGCAACATATGTGGCAGAAGAGGCCTTACTGGTGTCACAATGGAAACTGACCCTCTACATACGGCTGAAGATTTGAAATGGGAAGTCAAACATATATAGCCATAGGTACACTATCCCTTATTTTAATAAGCATGCTTGCTGTTATTGTGATTAGTTGTGATTTGCTGAATATAGTATGCTGGAATCACCTCTTCCTCAAAAAGACAGGTGCTGAATCTAAAATCATAGACTGTGACAGAGAGCAGTATGAAACTCCTGTACATATTTATGTTTGAAGAAGCCAGGGAGTGAGCTCTCTGTGGAGCTGCTTTAGCTCTAGGAATGTGGATATTGTATTAACAAATAAGAGGTGGCTCTGTGAGATACCTAAGACTAATATTGCCTTTTCCCAAGTCACATATAACCCTAACCTTCTTCCTGATGTGGTGATCTTGTAGATTAAGGGAATTGTGATTGGATAGGTTCTGTGTAAAGGACAATTATGAGTTTTCTGTGGCTTTGGCTATCATTGGCAAAGGGCCTAATGAGTAATAACACACTGAATAGTAGTTCTCAATGTTATAAGAATGCCCAAGTGACACCCGTGTCCTTGAGAAAGGATCTGGGGAAGTTGAGAACCCCAAAAGACAAGGCAAGAATGGGTCACAAGGTGTGAACTCTTTGGAACAGGTCCACTCCCACCAGCAACGTATCATAGATAGGTGGGGTCGGTACGCTGGACCTAAGCCAACCCCAAAACCTAAAGACAAGCGTCTGACAATCCCAGAACAGAGTGGGGGAGAACAAGGGGAGAATGGGCCCCTGTAACAATTGAGGAAAGGGAACTACATTTAAGAATACTGGAATTGAGTTAAAGCCTAGTTAATCAGTCTGACCCTACCCTAAGCCAAAAATGCTGGTTGTTTGTCTGCTGGTCCTTCATTTTACAATGCTGTTCCAGTTGAGCCAGATCTTTGGTCAGGACCAGGGCCACAATAGTCCTTGAGAAGGATATTAATGGTGAACCAAAGTAACAGTAGCCAAATTGCAAGGAGACTTTTATAATGCATTCAGAAGGCTGGGGATGAATCACCTCCCCATTGTTGGCCCTGTAGCCACTGGTGTGGAAATCATAGGGGCACCTTCTCTGTGTATAAAGCAACATCAGGAACCAGATATTCCTGTAGGATCCCTGATGGGAGATCAATATCCATCAGAAATACACTTGACCCTAAAATGACACTTATAGATGTAAAAACTAACTAATGGCATTTCTCCTTATGCCCACTATTTATTTCAACAGAAGGTCACTTCTCAATACTACCACATGTCTCTATTAGATCCAACACAGGCTTATGTGTCCTATTTTCCCTTGGAAATGCAAGCTAACCTTATCTTTTTGAAGGCACAATTCTCAGAGATAAGTAAAAGAACCCTACACTAGAAGTCCCATTGCAGCCACTGGTGGCATGCTAGTGGCAGGAACTTTAGGGGTCTCGACTAATGAGAAAATCCAATGAGCCCATACATTTTCCATGAATATAGGTTTGTATGTAAGGAAAAATGGAGTTTTCTTCTTATGTGGGAAAAACGTGTATTTGTGTTTACTTACAAACTGGACTGGAACATATACATCTTCCCCAAAAATAGGTGTTGTCAATGAGGAGCACACTATCCCTGTTCCCCTCATGGGGCATGCTCAAAAAAGGGTGCCACTCTTGGTCCCACTATTAGCAATCCTGGGGATAGGGACTGTTGTTGGAACAGGTGTAGGTGGAATGGCACACTCCATAAGACAGTTCAAGCAATTGTCAGAGGAGTTCCAAGAAAGCCTGAACCAAATTGATGGAACCTTGGTCAAAGTCCAAGACCAAATAGATTCTTCGGCAGCAGTGGTTTTACAAAACTGGCATGCCATAGACCTTTTAACAACGAAAATGTTGTAGAAAGAGAAGACTGAACAACATTCCTAGGTCAGCCAGAGACAGTTTAATGCGCAGTTTCAGAACCAGATTTGTATCTGCAATTCTGAACAAAGAAGAGCTCTGATACAAATGTTTTTATACATATCCAAGACAAAGGATTCTGCTAGCAAGCAATTTTCCATATATGGTTAACATACATTTGTTACATGATAATTGACATTTTTATCTTTAGCTAAACAACCCTCCTCCATCCTGTGTCCACTGATGCATAGATTTATGGCTTCCCTTTGATAATGAGTAACTTTTGTTTCATATGGATGTCCTTGAATTCTTGCCAACTAGGCCTTTCAAAAGATACATTACCAAGGATGAATTTAGCTGACTTAGTGTAATCTCCAGACAAGCACTTTTCTTTCTTATAATAATGTGAATAGAGAGGGTCCTCCAGTGTTCATATAGCTGACCCTGTACCATTCCTACATCATTCACATTATTCCCCCCTTTGGAAGTTTTTCCATGCAGAAACTTCCACTACTCCCTACATGTTCAATTCTCTAGTAGATAACATTCTATACGTTTTATAATAATCAAAACAAACATATAATATCTAGCAAAATATGACTAATCTAGGCAAAGGATAGGTATTTCATGATCTTCACTCCCCTAATCCTTGGAGGTACTCTCTCCATTCTTTCCCAGGTTCAATTTCTACATATGTGTCTGCATCAGAGTCTTTATTTTCATTAAAGGAATTGGAGCTGACCTGATGATTGATGAGGCGCTCCATCAAAACTAACTCCTTTTCAGATTGCATTTCCTTCACCGCTCCCATTGATAGCTGCCAGAGCAGAGGAATTACACAAGGAATAAAAGCTAGGCCTGCCACAGCACATATCAACAAGAATAACATTTGTTTTATCCAGCTGGATCCAGGCAACCAAGAAAACCACATGTCAGTTGTTTGTAACCACTGACTTATCTTGGAAGCCCTATCCTCTAATTCCTTCGCAACTTCTTCTGATGGACATTATTCTTCTGTCAGGGATTCTACAGGCCTACCAGGTTTCTGATGTCTCTTTACACACAGAGAGAGTGACCTATGATTTCTACACCAGTGGCTACAGGGCCTGCTATTGGAAGGCAGCTTATCCCCAGTCTTTTGAATGCATCATAAAAATCTCCTTGCAACTTTGATGTTGCTGCTTTGTGTCTAATATCCTTTTTAAGGACTAGGACTTTTTTGTCCTTTCCCAGAGATCTTGCTCAACCGGGACAGTTCCCTGGGATTCTCGATATCTTCAAATCCTTCCGCAGGGACAAGGGGGATTTCTTGGACACACACACAACATTGGGAACTACTGTTTAAGATAGTATCACTCACTAGACCCTTAGCTAATATTACCCAAAGCCACAAATAAAATATAATGACCTTCTTCCTACACACACAAGGCCTTAAGAACGCAAGACCCTTATTTTATACCCGTACCATGTCAGGAAGTGGGTCAGGGGTAGATGTAAGTTGGGAAAGGGGAACAAAAGCAGTCCTAGGTATCCCACAGAGCCAATTCCTATTGGAGGGTCCTCCAATGTTCATATAGCTGACCCTGTACCATTCCTACATCATTCACATTAGAAAAGTGATTTGTAGACATGAATAAGTCAGGTGTGGTCAGAGAGATTGCCAAGGACTGGGCATCCAAAATGGGTCAGAAGTTACAAGCAACAGAAATGTGGTTCTCTTAGTTGTCTGGGCCCGGCTGGATTAGACAGATGATGTTATTCCTGTTGTGACAGGCCTGGCTTTTATTCCTTGTTCAGACAACTAGCTATGAGAGCAGTGAAAGAGATAAGAGTTGAAGAAAAATGAGTTGATTTTGATGGAAAGCCTTATAGACTGTAAAATTGACTCTGATCTCTTTGATGAAAATGAAGTTTCTGATGCAGGAACATATGTATAACTCTCAACTGGGTAATTAGAGAAAGTGCTTCAGAGAATAAGATTTGAAAATCATATGTATTACTTGTCTTTCCTATGCATTATTATGTGTCTTATCCTGAATTGATTTTGTTACGTCAAATGTTATATGCTTACATTGTTGAATTAAGCTCTGTAATAGGTAAGACTCAATTGTAACCAAGTAAAATAGAGTCTTAAAGGGAGGATAAGGCAGAACGTAAAATGAAATTGGATATAAAAGTGAAATAATATGGGGTCAGCCTAGAGGATATCTGAAGAGCCCCTTTAACTAGTAAATATAAAAAACAAATACTGGGTTCAAAAAGTTAAACCGCAGAATTAACACACTTTCTACAGATGGAGAGTTCAAGAATTCAAACCGCAGAGGTACTATGTCAAAATGCAGAACTAACCCACATGGAGTTTCCTGCCTAAAGCAATAGGGGAGGGGGGCTAGCTAAAGAGACAGATCTAAGATACTTCCTGTTTTTGTTCTATATAGATACATGTCTTAAAGAAGGACTTTTGTTCAGATGTTAGAATTTATATTAAGCTATCTGAATCTTTTGGCCAAAATAAATAAAAGCTTTTTCTGATCTCGAAATTCAATTTATTCGTTATTTTTCTGCAACAATACTATGTAATATGTATGTACACATATGGCATATGTACATAGGATTAAGTAGTATATTTTGGATGTTCAGTAGTAGTAAATAAATGGACAGGAAAATTGTATCTTGTTGAGGCCTTTGAGGTGAGGTGAGGCCAGGCACCCTAACCTTGACATGAGTGACATCAAGTTGGCCACGCCCACCCAGTCACATCACCATCAAGCCATGTCCACAATCACGGGATCACCAAGCCACGCCCATACAATGACATGACCACCAAGCCACACCCATCAAATAAACCATGCCCACAGTAGTAAAACATTTTGGAATCCACCACTGCTGTGCACAAACATTCCCATTTCTCTTTATGAGACACCTCCCATTTGCAAATGTGGTCTCAAATCCTTGCTTATCTAAACTAGAGATGCTCAGCAAATTATGCTACACATCAGACACACATAATATATTATTAAACTTCTTGTCCAGATGTGGAATTTGCACACTGCCTCTTCCAATGACTTTAGCCTTCTGGCCATTTGCCAAGGCTACTGCATCTCCAGCAGCTGGATCCATCCTGTAAAACAATTTAGAATTATTAACAATTGTTTGACTAGCCCCACTGTCTATTAACCATTTGTCTCTGCTATTGCAATAGCTAACTTTTGCCACAGCAACTTGTCTATCTGTTGATTATCTCCCTTGCAAACAGTTTATTCTTTGCAAACTATCCTTCTTTAAATGTGTCTTGTCACTGCCTCTGTTGTTGGGCTGTAATCTGGTCTCTTCTACTACTTCTCTTTTTGCAGACATCTTGTCTGTTGCTCTGGTCTTTGGAGACAGCCAGTCTGTTATATTTCTCTCTGCTTCTTGGGCCCCCACCTTAGGAATTTCTCCTTGTGGCTTCTTCTAAAATGGCACTTGTTCTCTTCAGCAATCAAACAAGCCTTTAAGGCCTCCAATCATAATTCCTGCTCTGGTTTGCACTCAGATACTGCAGAAACTATGTCCCACGTTTCATCAAGACTATTTAACAGCAACAGCACTTTTTGAGATTCAGGAAACTTCATTCCACGCTGTTCTAACTCAATAAATAAAGTTTGCATTTGTACCAAATGCTGCTCCACAGATTCTCCTGGTTGCAGACGGGCTCTGTATAACTTTCTTGATAAGTTATACAGAGCCTGTATAATATTACATGCTGACACACTCACACGCACACTTCTTAACTTCAGCCAGATCTCTCCTTTGCAGCCTTTAAATTAGCTACATTGATAAATTGTTCATCTAAACTTAAGATGATGTAGGCCATTGCTTTATCATGCTGCCTCTGCTTTGCAGCTGCTAATAGCGCCTGGGTTGGATTAACAACAATATCCCAGAACTCCTTAGCCTTCAGGAAACATTCCAACTTTACAGCCCAAACAATATAGTTCTTCGGTCCCAAACGAGGCAGAGCGCTCTCCTCAATTTTTTTTTTAAATTGTTTATTTTTATTTCTCATAAAACATATATAAATGTACAATCTCTTTAACCATTCTTATCACCCATATTATCTTTTGGTTTCCATATTGGTTCATTCTTCATCCTAAAAACTTTAAAATACATTCAGAGTTGCTTCTACCATTCCATATCTCCTTTCCACAACAACCATTCCTCTCCTTATCCCCTCTTACCCTTCCCTCCCTTCTTCTATTCTTTTCAACTTTCTTCTTTCCTCCTCTCCTTCCCCTCCTCTCCTTCTCCTTCCTCCCTCCCATTCCTCCCCTCTTCCTCTCTTTCTAACCCTCTCTCCTACTATTATTTCCTTTCCCTTTCTTCCTCCCCCTTTTCCTTTCTTCTCTCTCTTTTCCTCCCTTCTCCTCCCTCCTTCCTACCTGTCCCTTTCTCCCCTCTCTGTTGTTGTGTCCATTTTCAATTCAATATTTTATCAAGATGGTATTCAAGCAACCCCAATCTTATATTTACCCACGTTTTTCTTTCAATTTCTTTTCTATTCTGCTGGTTACACATATATCATCCTTAACGTACATTTATATAGTACCTCTTTTTTCATTTTCCCCCTCCTTCCTCCTTTTTCATTTACTCAGATGTCATCTGGATTTCTACTTTTATTGTCTTTTCTCTCATGTATTTTTATTCATATTCCTTTTCTAGCCAATCATAAAAATGTCCCCATGTCTTGAAATACACTGATTCCTCTTTATCTTTTATTCTTAATGTTAATCTGTTCATTTCTGCACATTGTAAAATTTTCTTTATTATCTCTCCTTCTAACAGTATTTTTTCTGTTTTCCAATTTTGTGCAAATACTATTCTAGCCACTTTTATTACATGACCAATCAAATATCTTCTTTACCATATTTCTCTGGTAAAATTTCCAATAAAAATGTTTCTGGTCTTAACTCTTTATGCTGGTGTAACATTCCTTCTAACCATGTTCGTATTTTGACTCAATAATTCTTTGCTTCCTTACATGACCACCACATATGATAATATGATCCCAGTGACAGATGACATTTTTAACCTTTAGCTGATTTGTCTTTAAACATTTTTGTTAACCCTTCTGGTGGCATATGCCATCTATAAATTTTTTAATATAAATTTTCTTTATATGCTCTTGCCATTGTTTTTTTTTAAATTTAAAATTTTTATTTATTTCTTTGCAAACAAAATATATAACAACATATAGATCGTGGTGAGAACCTTACACAATACATAATACATAATACATACATTCAGTCCAAATATGCAAATAAGAAATAAAAGCTATGCTAACCTTATCCTCTTTTTATTCTATTATTTAGCCAAGTATACCATTGGTCCCAACGTTGAAAATATGCAGATTCTTTTTGATCTCTCAAAGTTCTTGTTAGCCTATCGGCTTCTGCATGTTCAATAATTTTCCCTAAGATCAAGTCTTCTGATAGTAGGTCTTTCCCCTCCCAATTTTGGGTGAGACATATTCTTGCTGCAGTTGTAATATATACAATTAAACACAATTTACTCATGCCTATCTTTTCTGGCCTAATATTTAATAGGTAATATTCTGGTTTCAATTGCAATTTATATCCAGTGATTTCTAGCAGCCACCTCTGAATAAGTTTCCAGAATTCAATTACCCTAGAACAAGTCCACCATATGTGAAAATAAGTGCCTACCTCCCCACATTTCCAACAATTTGGGGAGAGTCCAGGAAACATTTTGGATAATCAAGCAGGAGGGAGGTGCCACCTGTACAGCATTTTATATAGATTTTCCTTATAATTGGTTGCCATTAAAAATTTCAGTTGTCTGGTCCAAATTTCTTCCCATTTTGTCAACTCGATTGAGTGACCAATATTTCTCCCCCAGGCAATCATTGAGTCTTTAACCATCTCTTCTCCTATCCAATAACTTATTAAGAGTTTATAGATTTTGGCTAACATTTTTTCCTCCCTTCCTAGTATAATCTTATCCATCTCCTACAGGGTCATATCTATACCTCCTTGCTCCTTATCCTTTTTATATTTAGAGTTGATCTGAGCATAAGACCACCAGTCCAATTCCATTCCCTGTAAATCTAGTTCAGTTCTTGTTTTTAGGTGACCTTGGCTATCCAACAACTCCTGGTAAGATAGATGTTTTTCTTTGTTATAAAATGAAATATATGTTGTGGCTTCTAACAGGACCAACCAGGAGGGGGTCAGAGAGTAGAATTTATCCTTAATTTTCCTCCATGTTTCAATTAAAATATTTCTTAAATAATGATCTGAGAAACTTGTGTATTTCTTTACCTTGTCTTGCCACAGAAAATAATGCCAACCCTGTTGCAGCTCCGAACCTTCCAGAACCAAGAGCCATCTCCTTCTCAGCACAATCCAATCCCTTACCCAAACTAAATTTGCGGCCTGATAGTAATACTCCCACTTAGGCAAGCCAAATCCCCCTCTATCCTACACCTCTTGGAGCATTTTAAGTTTAATTCTGGGCTTTTTATTCTGCCAAATAAATTTTAGAACAACTTGATTTAACTTTTTGAAGAATTTGTTATCTAATCTGGCTGGGGCTGTATAAAATAAATATGTCCATTTTGGGAGAATATAAGATTTTTATAGCCGTGATCCTGCCTAACAGAGAAATCTATAGCTTCTTCCATTTCTCTAAGTCCTGTTCTGTTTGTTGAAGAAATTTCAAATAATTATCTTCCTTGATTGTTGAGCATTTAGCAGATAATGTAATACCTAAGTACCTTAATTTATTAACAATTTGGAATCCCAGGTTCAATTCTAGTACCTTCCCCTGCTTTGTTGTCAAATTTTTAATCAAGACCTTAGTTTTTTCTTTATTTACTTTTAGGCCCGCCACAAATCAAGTATTTTTCTAGTTCACAAATCAAATTTGGGCCCGATATAAAAGGGTCTTCCAATACAAATACAAGGTCATCAGCGTATGCTTGTAATTTATACTGTTGATTCTTAATATGCAGTCCTTTTATTCCCGAATTTCACCTGATTTCCCTCAATAAGGGTTCCAGTGTTAATATAAATAAAAGTGGAGAAAGCGGGCACTCCTGTCTGGTTCCTTTCTCGATACAATTTTTTTCTGACACTTCTCCATTAATCAGGATTTTGGCTAACTGTTTCAAATAAATTGTACGAATTGCCCAAGTAAACTTCTCCCCAAATTGCATATGTTGTAACAAACCAAATAGAAAACGCCAGCTCACTCAGTGAGTGAGGCCAGCTCACTTTTTGCACATCCACGAAGACTAAAGCCAACTGTTTATCAATGTGTGTTTCATAATGTTCTAAAATGTTCATAATTATTCTCACATTATCTCTGATTTGCCTGTGAGGTAAGAAACTGTTTTGGTCTTCATGGATAAATTGGCTTAAAAAACCTTTTAATCTATCTGCCAATACTGCTGCAAATAGTTTGTAATCTGCATTTAGAAGTGAGATCGGTCTGTAGTTCTGGATCAGGGACAAGTCATTGCCCTCCTTTGGAAGAAGGGTAATTATTGCTTCTGTCCATGAATTTGGAGTCAGTCCCTCCCTAATTACCCTGTTAAATAATTCTACCATGTGGGGGCCTAAAACTTCCCAAAGTGCCTTATAGTATTCTGTTGGGAGGCCATCCGTACTGGGAGTTTTCTCTGTTTTTTGTTTTCCCAAGACCCTTTCAATTTCCCCTTCCGTTATCTCCCTATCTAGTAGTATTTCTCTAGACAAATCCAGGATTTTCGGTAGATCAGATTCTTTTAGATATTTCATTATTTCCTCCTTGGATTTGTCTTCTTCTCTATATAAATCGGTAAAAAATTCCTGCACTATTCTTTTCTTCCCTTCTTCCTCTACAATACAATCACCATTTTTATCTCTCAAATTATGAATTCTACTCCCTTTCTTCTCTTTTTTTAATCGGTACATAAGCCACTGTTGATTATTTTCTAGGATCTTACCCAATAAGTCAAGTACAAAATGATGTTGAATCAGATTGCTTTATTCATCAAGTGTTTCTATTACAGGTATCTGGAAGTGCATCTGGATCCCTGGGTCACACCTTTTATACCTGGAAGGCGGAGTCAAGGTAAGGAGGGACCAGGGGAGGGTCTGGCTGGGTTGGTGGGAGTAACCCTTGCTATGCCATGGTGAACAAAGCTAGGTATTTATATGCAATAAATCCCCCTCTAAATGCCTAGCGTTTGGACCAGTGTGTGTAACTTGTGTATGTATACATAGTCTTGAAGTCAGGTAGGCATGCTGTTTGTTTTGTAGAGGTTTGGTCAGAATATCAGCGATTTGTTCAGTGGTTTCACAATGTATTGCCTTGATGAACCCAACGTTCGTTAATTGCCTGACATGCTTATGCTTAATGTCCATATGTCTGGACATCTGACCACTGCGTCTGCCATAGATATGTCTATGGCCGCTTTGTTGTCCTCGTGTATTATTATTGGGTAGGCTCGTTCGGTCCAGATGTTGTTGAGCAGGTCGTCAAACCAAGTTAGGTTGTTGGCTGCCTTGGAGAAACAGATGTATTCTGCCTCTGCGGTGGATGTGGCCACCAGGTTTTGTTTCCCGGTGTACCAGTGTAATGGGCAGGCGTTGATGAGGAATACATAGTCTGATGTGCTTTTCCGGCTCTTGGTGTCGCCTGCCCAGTCAGCGTTGGCATAGCAGGTTAAGATTGGTTCCTTGGATATCTCTGGCTCTAGGTTTAGGTAGGCATTCATGCTATACTTTAGGTATCTGAGCACGCGTTTTACACCTTCCCAGTGGTACACCTTTGGGTCACTGACGTGCCTGGATAAGAGGTTGACTGCTAGGAAGATGTCTGGCCTAGTCCAGTTTGCTATATATAGAAGTGACCCAACGATAGATCTATATAGGGTGTTGTCCTTGAAAGCCTCACCTTCATCGTTCATGTGTTTCAAAAAGTCAATTTGTATGGGTGTGTCACAGGGCTTGGCCTCCTCCATGTTGCACTTGTTTAATAGGTCCAATATCTTCTCCTTTTGGGAGATCCTAAACCCTTTCTGAGTCCTATCGATCTGTACACCCAAGTACTTATTTACCTTCCCCAGAGTTTTCTGTGCGAAATGCTTCCCCAATTTATCTGCAAAGACATCACAACTTTGCTTATGTTGGCCACAGTATAAGATATCATCCACATACACAAGCACATATTCAATGGATGTGCCCTCCCTTTTGGTGAAGAAGCATAGGTCGGCGGAAGTGGCTGTAAACCCCATGTCCTTGAGTATCTTCGCCAGACACTCATACCACCTCTTACCGGATTGCTTTAGCCCATAGACTCTTGTTTAACAGCCAGGTATCTCCCTTCTGGTTGTTTCTTCCAGGGGGTGCCCTGACAAAAATTTCTTTGTCTAGCTTTGCGTGGAGGTAGGCAGTTTGTACATCAAATTGGTAAACCTCTAATCCTAGGATGGTTGCTACCAGTAGGGCGCTCTTTACACTCTCGGCCCTGACCGTGGGTGAGTATGTATCTGTGTAATCTTCTGGGTACTTTTGTGCAAAGCCCTGCGCTACTAGGCTGGCTTTGTACAGTGTTTTATTGTCCTCGAGTTCTTTGATTTTGAAAACCCACTTTGTCTTAATGGGTATCTTGTTCTCTGGCACCTTGGATGGGGTATACACATTTAACTCCCTCAGGCTGTTCATCTCTTTATCTATGGCCTCTCCCACCTGGCCCTTTCTTTTTGTGGCAATCTGAGAATGTCCTCGTAGGAATTGGGTGTTGTGGTGTTTGTGTGTATTGAAAGTACATAGTCATTGATTTTTTTTTTGGCATTTTGTTTCTGTTGTGTCTAATGGGCCTATTGGGTAGTGTCTCTGTGTCATGCATGTGTTTGGCTTCTTTTTCTGTGAGTGCATCTATCTTGATAACTGGATGGTCCTCTTTCCATTCTTTGGTGATCATTTCTTGGTGTTTGGGCTTGTGTTTCTCGTGTGTCTCCATTTTGGTTATGTCTGGTCTACTTGTGTTCCTAACATTGTCTGTGACTTCCTGCCTGGATAACACTTCATTGAGATGTATTTTTGACCAGTTTGCGTTTTCATGGAACACAGCTGATCTGGACATGATAAACCTATTGTCCTTATCAATAAATCTATATCCATTCATTCTGGACTCGTACCCCATAAACCTCAGTCTTTGTCCCCCTTTCGCCTTAGCTGCCTCGGTACATGTACATCTGCTGTTACCCCAAATACGTGTAGGTGAGCTATTGGGGCTTCCTACTGTACATAACCTCATAGGGAGTTTTGTTTATTATGCTTGACCATGTCCTGTTTAGTGGGTAATTTGAATACGTGAGTGCCTTTGCCCAGAAATGTTGCCTCAGTCCTGCGTCTTCTAGTACACATCTTACCATTGTTTGTAATACGCCATTCCTGCATTCTGACACTCCGTACTGGAATGGCGAGAATGGCGAAGAGGAAAAATGTAGTATTCCGTGTTTCTTTGTCCAATTGGAGAAGTCCCTTGATAGGAACTCTGACCCCCTATCAGTCATAATTTGTTTTATTTTGACATTGTGTTGTGTTTCTACTCTCTTGTAAAATTCCTTGAATCTTTGAAACACTTCACTTTTGTGGTTGAGTGTGTATACGAACCTGTAATGACTGAAGTCATCAACTATAGTTAGGAAGAACCTCTTCTTGTATTTAATAGAGGGTTTCATGGGTCCTACCAAGTCCATGTGAACTAACTGAAAGATTGAATTGGTGGTGTGAGAAGCCTTTTTTGGTCTAGGTTTGGTTTTGAGTTTAGAGCACTTGCATACAGAACACTCCAGATAATGGTTACAGTTCTTTACTGCTAGGCCATTTGAACATTCAGTCATTTTTTGTACAGTTGGGAAGCTGGCATAGCCTAACTTTCTATGAAGTAAATGGGCACACTCATCATGGAAGGGTTTGCCAATGTATGGTTTCCTTTTGTGTGCTGTGCTTGAGGTGTGTTGGTGCTCAATGATGTGCTCCACCTTATCCCCTTTTGTCTCCCTGGGGGTACCTGATTCTCCTTCCTTGTTTTCTAGTGTTGTGTTCGTGTCTGGGTAGTTTTGCAGTTGCAAGTACGTTAGCCCCCCTTCTATGATGATTTGCCTATACTCTTGCCTCCCTTTGTCATGTACGCTTTCCCTTCCTTGAAGGTTGACTCAATGCCTAAGTCTTTACTAAGTTTAAGGGTAGCCAATATATTGTGGGGTATCTCAGGTATGAGTAGCACCCCCTCTACCTTCCCTACCCCATCTATGTGTGCGCTCCCTTCTCCTGTCACCAATATCTTGTCCTGATTAGCTACCTTGATATGGTACCTCTTGGGTGTGAATGATGTCAGTATGTCCTTGTTGCTGGTGGTGTGATTGGTGGCTCCGGAGTCGAGGAGCCACATGTTTTCTTTTTCTGGTTGGGTGCGTGTGGGTTGGTGATCCCCAAGGCCACACAGTGACCCTGGCTGACTGTCCCTGGAGCTGTCCCTATATCTCCTCCTGTCCCTGGGGTTGGGAGAATCCCTGCACCTGAACCTGCTTTCTAGTGAGCGTCTGTCTGTGGACCCTGACTTTCGGCCTTGCCTTTCCCTGCGTTGGCTGTAGTCCCTGTCCCTTTGGTTCCTAGGGCAATCTCTCTTATAGTGATTCCTAGAGCCGCAGGTAAAGCATTTGGGTGTGTTGTGTTCCCTAGTTTGGAAATCTACCCTCTTTATGGGCCTGGTCTCCCTACGGCTTGAGGAGCGATCCCTCCTCAGACTATCCTCCGATATTAGTCTGTTGGTCAATGTTTCTAAAGAAAGGTGTTCTATGTTAAGGCTATCCAGTTGCATAATAAAGTTCTCCCAACTGGAATCCAAAGAGTTTATGATAATGCTCTTCATGCTGGCTTCTAATATGTTTCCCCCACTCTGTATGAGTTCTGCTCTGGTGGCATTTAGTTTAAGGATATGTTCCCCCATGGGAGTGCCAGCCCTGTGCCTGGCTGAATAAAATTCCCTGGATATTTTGGTGGTTGTAGCTGAGCTTTTGCTATAGAATATATTAAATATTTTCTGTAAAATTTCTGCCACAGTTAGGTGGCGGTCTAAGCTGGGGTAGATACTAGGTGATAAGCTAGACATTAACAGGTAATAGGCTTTATGGTGTAAGCAATCAATGTCAAATGTCCAGGGTTTTTGTGGTGGGTCATCAATCAAAAATAACATATTTTCCCTTAGAAAGGCAATTTGTAGCTGATGGTTCCACTCTAGAAAGTTAGTCCCATCTAGCTTTAACTTGTGAACATCAGCTGTAAAAGTCATTGGGCTGTATAGCAAATTACTTACAGTCTGGTGCTGTCCATGGTTTTGTAAGTGAGGGAACTCACAATATGCTGGGGGGATGCTAGTTGCAAGTCTGTATGAATTTATCTCTGTGTTCCCTTCTCTTCCTGCAGGTGGCGACTGGGCATGCGCGAAGCTCATTTCATGCCGGAGTTTGTTGTGTGAAGAGCTCCCTGTTGCTGCTCTCAGGCCTCAGCCTAGGCCTGCTGGTGGGAGGCTGGACTTGCTCCTGGCCGGTCTGTAGCCCTCCCTGGATGATGGGTGTTGTGGTCGGAGCCTTGGATCCCCGGCAAAGAACAGCAGAAGCAGAGGAGGTGATCTGGTCTCAGGTCGAGGACTTCTGTAGCTCAGCGGTGCAGTGGCGTCAGCGGCGGATGTAAGTTGAGGACCGTTGGGGTCTGAAGATGCGGCGGCAGCGATGACAGTGGACCTCAGGCGGTGCTGGATGGCCTCCAGATGCATCGAGAAGCCTGGTGGGGGTCTCACAGCTGGTGAGTAGTCGTTTTGTCTTCTCATTCCTGGGTCTTGCGTAGTTGGGGCAGTGGGTGGCGAGTGCGAATCCTGCGGATTTTCGATCCTGCAGGCGGCTGGGTTCTGTTGGTTGTTTTTGGGGCGCGTTGCTTCTCTTAGTGTCGGCTGGGTTGCGGCATGGGTTCCAGTGGCCACCCTGTCGCTTCTTTGGCTTTGTTGTGCATCGGGTTGTTTCTTTTTAGTTGTGAGAGGCTTGAGTGTGGAGCCGAGTGCTGCTGCAAGGGTCTCGATCGCTTTTTCTACTTCGGGCTCAGTAGGTGAGCCCCCGCAGGCTTGCGATCTTGCTTCGGTGCGGTCTTCAGGTTCTTCCCCATTGAGGTTGGGGTTCTCGCTGTTTCGCACCATTGCATTTGAACCTCAGCCTCCCATTGGTTGATGGCCATTCCAAGATGGCCACCGAGAGCATGGCGCAGAAATGAAATTTTCTGTGTCTGGAGCTTCGGCTTGGGGGTATCTCTCCCTTGCCGGGCTGGTGATTTCGTTGTCTTGTTGCTGGGTGCCCATCACTGCTCTATGGCTCTCTGGGAGTCCATGGAGTTTCGCGATGAGCTCCTCTTTGCTGGCAGTCGCTTCCATTATTTCCATAATGGTTGATCTGAAGTTGTTGTTGCTTGGTGGCTCTGTCCTTCTGAGGTTGTAGGTTTCTTGTCTTGGCCAGTCCTGGCCTTGCTCATCCTCGATCGTGGCGGTTCTCGCCGTGGCACCCTCGAGGGCCTGTAGTTCCTCCATCTGCTTCATGTACGCTCTGGTGAACATCCTGTTCTCTGCTTCGGATTGGATTCCTGATTCTGCCATTTCTGTGAGTTGTGGGTAAACCATCCTCGGCTACCAATCTGTTGCTTATTTTCTAGGATCTTACCCAATAACACAAGTACAAAATGATGTTGAATCAGATTGCTTTATTCATCAAGTGTTTCTATTACAGGTACTCATCTGGAAGTGCATCTGGATCCCTGGGTCACACCTTTTATACCTGGAAGGCGGAGTCAAGGTAAGGAGGGACCAGGGGAGGGTCTGGCTGGGTTGGTGGGAGTAACCCTTGCTATGCCATGGTGAACAAAGCTAGACATTTATATGCAACAGCCACCTTCCCGGTTTATTTGCATTTTCAAACTGTCGTTATTTCATCCATCTGATTTTCTTTTCTATGTCCTCCTGGTCTAACAAATTAATTTGGTGATGCGCCAATTTCAAGTTCATGCCTAATTCCCTACTGTTTGGATCCTGTTGTAACGCGGCCTCACTTCTTGCCAAATCCCCTAATAATTTATCTCATTTAGCCTTGTCCTTCTTCCATTTCCCAGCTATATAATTTATCACTAGGCCCTGCTTTAGTTGCTATCCCATACACTGCTTTAGCTGTATCCCATACATTCAAAAAATTTGTATCCTCATTGTTATTTTCCTGAAAGAAAAATTCCATCTCCTTCTTTACTTGGGTTAAAAATTGCTCGTCTTTAAGAACCTTCGTATCCATTCTTGACCCCCCCCCATGTAATCCAGAGCGGATTATGATCTACCCACTCATTAACACCTATCTCTACTTTCCGAGTTCCCTGCTGCAGTTCCCCAAACATCCAGGCCACATCAATCCGTGACCAGGATGAATGCCTGGAGGAGAAATATGTATACTGTCTTCCTTCCAGGTGTTTTTCCCTCCATATATCTCTATGTTCAAATTCCTCTTGTATTTGATGACAAACAGGTGGCAGTCTTTTCTTTGCTGTCCTCTTTCCTCCCTCCTGTTTCCTATTTTCAGGTATATAATCTTTATCTTTATCGTCAATGACATTAAAATCCCCCAATAGGCAAATGTGTGGATAATCATATTCTGTCAATTTATTATAGAGGGTTTGGAAGAAATCTTTCTGGCTTCCATTTGGTGCATAAATACAAACCAGTAAACATTTTTTATGACAAATTTCTACTTCAATCATTAAAAGTCTCCCTTCTTCATCTGCAAAAATTAATCTAGAACTTATATGCTTTTGAACATAAATTGCAACACCTCTTTTTTTGGACACTGCCAGAGATGTATATAAATTACCCAATTTGGTACCATTTAATAAATGAAGATGATCTCTTTTCACATGCACTTCCTGAAGACATATTATGTTCAAACCTGCTTTACTAATTTGTTAAAGACCTTTTTCCTCTTATTTGGGCCGTTCAGCCCATTGATATTAACTGACATCAAACAGATCTCCTCTCCCATCCCTTCTCCCTTCTGCTACCCCTACTTGCCCTCTACTTGGAGTTTCTTTTTTGTTTGTCTTGTTTCTCTCTGACTCAGTCTTTCGGCTCCTACCTCTACCTGTATCTGTCCTCTTCCTTTCTTTCTCCCATCTCTCTGTTCTTGTTCCCCACTCTCTTCCTCCTTTAAAAGTTCTTCCCCACTCTTGCTCTCTGATTCTTCACTCACATCCGATTCTAAGGGATTGAAATGTCTGTTAAGGAAGTCTCTGGCATCTCTGAGATTATCAGTTCTCACCTTTTTATCTGCCCACGTAAATTGTAATCCTTCAGGCAGTAGCCATCTATAAAGCACTTTGTGTTTTCTGAACTGGGCTGTTAAGAAGTGGTAATTTCACTGCAGTTCCCATACCCATCTAGGGATTTGTTTCAGAATTATTAGCTGTCTATCTTTGAATGTTATTGTTTTGTCTCTTGACTTCAAAATCACTTCTTCCCTAAGGGCCTTCTTGGAGAGCCTAACATGAACCTCTGTTGGGAGTCTCTGCCTCCTAGCATAACTCGTGTGTACATGAAAAACATCATCTATATCTCTCAAAATATTTTCTTTATCTATATCTAGAATCCCAGCCAGAATATCTGCCACTATCTCTCTTAGAGGCTCTCCCCGGTCTTCCACAACATTCTGTATCCTTAAATAGAAAGCTGACCGTTCCATCTCCAGGAAGATAATTTCTTCTTCAAGGGCCCTATTCACCAAAAACTGCTCCCTCTCATTTCCCTCCAATCTCTCCTCACACCACCCCACTCTCTTCTCTACATCTTGTACTTTGCTTTCATGTTGTATCAACACCCCCTGAACATCCTCTAATCTCTCATTCAATGTTTTAATATCATTTCTAACAGCTCCTAACTCCCCCCTGAGGTCTGATGTCAGGTCTTCTAAATTCTTAGAGATAACTTCCTGGTTCTTTGTCATCACCTCATACATAACCTGCAACATGCCCTGAAGACTTGATAATGTGGGAGGTTTCCCTGTAGCAGCTAGGTCATCCAAAGATTTAGAAGATGTACATGAAGATGTGGGTGTAGCCGAGGTAGCAGTCATTGGTAGTGTCAGAACCTTTTCCCCCACTTTTGTAGTTGTAACAATTGTTGTATTCGACATCTTGTTTACAGGGGTACAACCAATCACTTTTGGATTTAATTATGGTAATTATATAATTAATTAATGACCTAATTGAGAAACAACTTTAAATTAGCCAATTCCAAAGTTGGATTATATTCCAAGACCTTCAAATCAGATTTGAACAATAAAAATAATAATCAGTATGGGTTGTTTCATTTGGTCAAATATAAAAGCAAATTCAATCACTCCCCTTCTGGGGACTCAGTATATATTGTAGTTTTAAAATTCACCACTGGAAGGAGACAAAATACTGTTCCATACAGTCAATAATGATCCAGCAGAAAACAGGAAGAGAAGAGCCCTGGGGTGGAATAGATCTGCCCCTTCAAATCACTATTCCTAATCCACATAGAAATCATGAGTAAACACCATCCATCAACAAAAGGAGGGTAGTGGGGATCCACCCAGAAACTTTCAAACAATCAAACAATCAAATACTGTTCTTTTTCCGTAGTATTTCTTTCGATCAGCTCAACTCAGCAGTGGCCAAAGAGTTTGTGGTACTGCAAATAAACAGCCACTTTCTCCATTTTAGCTCCAATGAGGAAATTGGAACTCAAAGTTAACTCTTTTTTCCGCAATCACATGCATTCAAAACAGGGGAGGGATCAAAAGGATCAAAGATCCGTCTCAGAGTAAGTTAATTTAAATTAGAAAAGGGCTCCTTGCCCACCTGTGATCAGGTTTCCCTTCCAATGCAAGACAGTTATCATTTTGGGGCTGCCATGGCTGGCACCATCTTCCCAGCCTGTGACAGGAGAGCTTCGCCTTCGTACGCCGGATCTCCACTCCTCACACACTGTTGCTCTTCTCCGTTTATGGCTGCCTCTCCAGGGCCGCCACTGGTGTAAAAACCACCCAGGCTAGAAAGATTGCCAGAACAAGGCAGGAGTAATCTCCATGCCCATCTTGCTAGCACGGTGACATCACAGGAAATTTACCATTGTTAATTTATAATTCCTTTCCTGTAGTTGTTGCCATTTCTGTAATTCAGTCGTATAACCAAATTTTTTTGCCCACGCTATCATTGTTTCTTTTACTTCTTCATCTTCTAATCTATTTTGCAGTAGATAATTATATAATTTCTTAATCATTTTTTCATCTGTTCCCATCAGTATCTCATCCAATTCTGATTTTCCCATATTAAAACCATACTGTTTAAGATCTTTTTCATATCTTGATTGTATTTGCAATTGTGTAAACCAATCTGTCTCAATCCCTTGCTTTTCCAACTCTTGTTGTTTTTTAAAAAATTTGATTTATATGCCGCCCTTCTCCGGAGACTCAGGGCAGCCTACAATGCGTTAAGCAATAGCCTTCATACTTTTGTATATTTTATACAAAGTCAGCTTATTGCCCCCACAACTGGGTCCTCAATTTACCCACCTTAGAAAGGATAGAAGGCTGAGTTGATCTTGAGCCTGGGGAGTTTCGAACTGGTGTAATTGCAGGCAGCTGGATGTTAAATGCTGCCTTTAGTAAGAGGCATTGGCCTCCTACATCACTCAGTCTCTTTTTTGTTTTTGTTTTTGTTCTTTCTTTTCTGTTAAAATATCCTTATATCTAACAATATTTTTCATATTAATGATATTTGGATGTGTCAAAGCTTCCATTGTCGAAAGCCACATTGGTATTTCCATGTAATGTTTTTCTTTCACTGTCTCCCATACTGTTAATAAATCATTTCTTACATAATGTCTCTGGAAGTATCCATGTATCCTGTTTTTCCCATACCATAAGAAAGCATGCCAATCTAGTTGCAAATCATGTCCCTCCAAAGTCAATAGTCTTGTATTTCTTAATAAGATCCGTTCTTTAATCCATGTTAGCATTGCCGCTTGGTAATACAGTTCCCAATTTGGAAGTCCAAACCCGCTCCTAATTCTAGAATCTTGTAACATTTTTATATTAATTCTTGCTTTTTTCCCTTGCCACATACACTGTATTTCCACATTGTCCTATTCAAATTCTCAAAGTACTTTTTCTCAATCTTTATTGGTATCATTTAGAAGAGAAATAAAATTCTTGGTAATATGTTCATCTTAATTAACGCTATCCTTACCGTTAATGATAATTGCAAATTTCTCCATTTCTCCAAGTCTTTTTCAATTTGATTTCTCAATTTATAGTAGTTATCTTCTTTGATGGTTATGCATTTTGAAGTTAGCTGAATGCCCAAATATTTCACTTTCTTCACTATTCGAATATTTAGTTTCTCCATTATTTCCTTTTTTTGTTTTTCTATCATATTTTTAACTAAAATTTTTGTTTTATCTTTATTAATTTTCAGTCCCGCTACTGTAACTCCAGTAACTTTGGGCCTGTTTCTATAGGATTATTATTATTATTATTATTATTATTATTATTATTATTATTATTATTATTATTATTATTATTTATATACCGCCCTACTCCCAGACGGGACTCAGGGCGGTGAACAGCCAGAATAAGATACAATAAATACAAAAGTTTTAAAAAATCATTCAAACAAATTAAATAATTTGGCTCAACAGTTTAAAAATCCAATTATAATTATAAAATTTAAAAACCCAAAATGAAGGAGGTTAAGCCAGCCCAGCTTGTTCAAATAAAAATGTTTTCAAGGCGCGGCGAAAAGTACCCAGGTCATGTAAGTTCCTTATCTCAGGGGGGAGCTCGTTCCAGATGGTAGGTGCCCCTACATAATAAATCTTCCATAATAAACACTAAATCATTCGCAAATGCTTGAAATTTATATTCTTCTTTTTTAATTATCATTCCTTTTATTTCTTTATCTTGTCTTACCCTTCTGTTTAGAATATCTAATGTCAATGTAAATAATAATGGAGATAACTGACATCCTTGTCTGGTTCCTTTTTTAATATCCTCTTTTTAGTTCTCCTCAATTTCAACAGCCATCCTGCAAGCCTTCTCTGCCTGGTTTCTCCTTTTAAACATAGGCAGTTTCTTAACTTAATTACAGTTCAGTCTTTCTATGTGCTCTGGGCCCATAACCTGTCAGAGTTTGTTGCAGAAATCAAGAAAGCACACAAAGGTAACTGATTCAGCAGGATTCATTAACTTTTCTTTATATACATAATAACACACGAAATAAATATACAATACCAATGGCAGATTCTCCAACGTGGTAGTAGTTACAAGCAAAACACAAGCAGAGGAAAAAACAGTTTTTTGTTTCAATTCAGCAGACAGACTAGTTTTAGTTTTAGAGCTCAGAGCTTAATACAGAGCTAAACCACACCAAGACTCCAAACTGTTTCAGTTTCCAAACAGCCCTTACTGACTGACTTAGTTGCTATGCCTATTTATTGGCTGACCTTGTTACCATGTCTTCCCAGCCATGAACTCTTCCCAGTCATGCATACACTGACAAGTTTTCATTCTGGAAGAGCTGTTGCTGCCACCTTCACAAAACTAACTTACTTACTTCCTCCCTCCTTCCCTCTCTAAGCAGTTTACAGAATCCTATAATCATTAGAATAAAGATGTGGGTAAACAAACAACAGGACCCCAAAGAACTACCATGAGAAGGAGAGGCTCTTTATCACAAATCTATTCCCCTGATTCTGTGGAATACTCAGGTTTTAATGGCTTTCTGAAAGCAGAATAACCCATTGGGTATCAGGCACCTGGAGTTAAGGAGTGAAATTACAACATCCTTCCTGCAAGATCTGATGGCAACAGATCTATCTATCTATCGCAAAAATGAGAGTAATCTTACTGTGACAAAATCAGCTGTTAATAGCTTTGGCTTTCAAATCATGTTGTGTGTGTTCTGAGACAAAACAGGTCTAATACAAGGATACTCACATGAATCAGGATCAGAATGATGTCATAGCATGCCTGAACTTCTAGGCTGCTTCCAAACTCGCCCTAGGGATGTTAAAATGAAAGCCATCAAAACTCCAAAATAGTATTGTCAACCAGTTCTCTGCCAAGCATATCTTTATGGCCAGATACACTTTAGGCTGTGTATATGATTTGGAAGAAATTGCTTCAGAATGCATGGAAATGTAAGTGCAGCACATCATTAAAAACAGCAAGGTTTTTTTCCCCAGTCTTTTCTGTGAGCATGAAAAAAGAAGCATCTGCCTTAATAAGTTACTGACATGTCAGCTTTGAAGAAATGCTAGGCTTGTGTTTCCTTATGATCCAAAGAACCTGTTAAAAATCATGTTTGATCCATGCATAACCTATGGAGTACTTTTTTATTTCTTGGTGTACGAACATGTTCTTAAATATTTCAATTACAGTCAGCAACCAACATACTCTGAAGCAGTATTATTTTTAGATTCTTATAAAATCTTGTAAAGGACTTGAAAGATTGCAGTTATCGGTATATTGAAAGGACAGGTTTGCCCATCCCCAAAGGGATAAGGACATTTTATAAGGACTAGGATAGCAAGTGGAAAAGAGAATGGCTTCAAACTGGTAGGATGAACAATCCATTGGGACATAATTGTTTGAATAACACTTAGTTTTTACTGCAGGAGGCTAAAAAATGTGTTAGGTTAATTTGAAAGACAAAGCTAAATTGAACTCCCTAAGAAAATAGTTTAAATAGATGAACTTCCTGGAAAAATAAACATCATAAGTAAAAAGTGAATTTGCTTAATATAAGAAGTTATTAAAAGGGGAGGGGGTTAAACCTTAACACTTCAGGTGATGAGAGGGTCCTTTCATAGAGTAATAAAATATTAAAGTTCAAATATCCCACAGGGACTTATTGAAAATTTGTGGTATAATAAAGGAACTTCTGGTTTTAGCCCCTGCAACTACTCTGACTTCATGTATTATTTGAAAAGAGGTTAACATGTTGGAGGCACTCAAGACCAGTTTTTATGATACTTTTTTCTAGGAGCATTTCTTTCGTGGGCTTGGTTTGTACATGCAATATCAATTGAAATGTAGCAGTAGACTATATCTACTGCTTCCCAGGATTAGTTTGTGGCATTGTATTATGATTGGTGAATTCATTTGATAGTTCACTCTCCAAAGTACAGATACCTGTACTGTATACATTGCTAAAATATTCCAGCTGAACCAAGGTTTTTCTGTATTCTCTCTTTTTAGCTCATAAAGGATCAGCCCTGTGGACATAAGAAATTGTAGGACATCAAAATGTCACCTTTCCAGCCCAGCTGCCAACAATGGACCCTGCTCACCTGTATTTTTTTAATACTATTGTGCTGATGTCTTTAGTCTAGTGACAATTTTCTAAAATTGATCCAGTCTTTGAAATATTTAGTACTCACCTCTACATCACACAACCTGCATAGCTCCAAATTATCCACATCAGTTATCTTAGAATCATCATGTTTAATCAGTCATCATTGCTGTTATAAACATGGTGTTGAAGCTGTCCAGTCTTCCTTAGTGTTTCTTGCCTTGCAGTATTGCTTTTAAATGGTTAAAGCTGTGTCATGCCACAATTGTTCTTTAAAAATTTCAAATAGAAAATGTGCACAATTGGAGGTAACCTTTGATGTTTTACATTTGTAAAATAAAATTGTATGATTTTTACTGGAGTTTGTTATATTGACTTTAACCTACTATGAATTGGTATCATGTTCCAAAAGCACTTCTTCAATGGCAAGTGTTTGGAGGTAAACAAATCTGTGTTCCATTTTGATCAGTGATTCTTACTTGGCATGTATGTTTTTAAAAGCCTGTCAGTTATTTCCAGTTATGCTTACCATTCTGATCCTTATTTAAAATTGGGTGTGCCTGAACTCATTGATGTGTATTTTCAAATAGTTCTATTTTTTAACAGAAATCACTCTGAATACAGTTCTATGAAGTCTAAGGTTGACATCCACCTGCGTCGATCCAGCAGACAAAACAGGAAACGTGGTCAGAGAGAAACAGTCCAGTTGCCAAGGTACTATCTCCATAGGTTTCCTCCCTGGTTGCGGCTGCAGCTGTGAGAGTGGGAGGCCAATGTACCAGAGAGTTTCTTCCCTGTCTTCCCAGGAGTATGGGACTTCTCGTGACCAGGCCCTGAGCTCCCCCGCAGTTTGTTCTGCTGCTGGAGGACGGGCTGCAGTGGCCCCACCTTGGCCTACATCAACTCCTTGCAGTAACCCATGCCAGGATTGCTGTAGAGAGTCTCCCCCTTTGGGTTCTTTTTGTGCGAATCAGCGGGACAGAAATTCTGATTTGGAATTGGGGTCTCTTTCAGCCTCCTGGTGTGGGGCTTTGGGCAAAGGCTGGAGGGAAGCACTGCTGGTGGCAAAGAGCCAGAGAGCCTCATTCCAGTGGGACTGCATCATGGCCTGGAACTGGCTGACCATCTCGGCCCACTGAGCCTCCAGGCACCAGCATCTGGCCTTGCAGTCCCACAGGTTTTCCCTCTGCTTGGAAAGCCTATGCTCGTAGTCCTCAGTGAGGTGCTTCTGCTTCAGCCAGATCCAATTTGAACTGAGACAGCTGTTTTGCCAACTCTTTCTCATGGTGGCTGCTTAGCTCCAACAACTGTTTCCTGTTGGGGTCCTAAGGAGCCCATGTGGCAAGGTGAGGAGTAACTGGGAGGGGAGGGGTGAGGAGAGACTGGGTGAGGTAAGGCAGTCCTCAACGTGAGTGATGTTAAATTAGCCACGTCCACCCAGTCACACCCATCCAGCTGGTCATTAGGGCAGAGAACCAAATAATAGAACCAAATTGTTAAACTATTTGAATTCCACCACTGCATCTTTAATATTTTTATAAATAACTCAAGGCAGCAAACATAGCTAATACTCCTTCCTCCTATTTTCCCAGCAACAGTCCTATGAGATGATTTGGGTTGAGAGAGTGTGACTGATCCAAAGTCACCTAGCTGGCTTTTATGCCTAAACTGAGATTAGAACATACAGTCTCCTCATTTCTGACTTGGTTCTCTAACCACTACACCAAACTGAATGATGTTCTATTTACTTGTATTTGTTTCCTCCTGCTTTGTGGTGATCTATTTTATACTGCTGCCCTTATACAACTCATTGTATTGTTATTTGTTTTTGTGGAAAAGTTATTAAATAAAAGTGAAATATGAAATTAAGCAAAACCAATAGTGCTGGCATCCAGTATAGCTATCATCAAAGGAAGGCAATGCCCAGCAACCAAAAGGGAGGGACTGTGCCTCTAATAGCCTAAAGTAACCAATAAGGGTCAGGCAGATTCTAATTCTTGACTGCTTTAGCAACCAAATAGTCAAGTTATGCAAAATCACACGCATCAGGAGAATGGGTAAAATTTACTTTAAAACTGGAACAACTGAGCACAATTTTAAGGTGCCAGAAGTTTGGGCTGGGGATAGCAACATAATGAGGACATGGCAAAATAAGTATTTACACAAAGCAGCACCTTTGTGGTAAAATTAGGGGCAAGTGAAAAAGATACAGTATTAGATACTGTGGGCAGAAGTGCTTCAAAATATTTCTAGGAATGGTATAAACAAGTTGGCTGTAAAGTCTATAAAGCATAAGAAATTCAGTGATACCTAAAATAAATACTAGGTGTATTGGGTATTCAAAGTTCATATTTATGTCTCATTTAATAATTCTCCCTTGACTGCCCCATAGACAAAGTCAAGAAAAGTCATCCTTACTTTTCAACAATTGAATTAGAGCTGGTACACATGTTACATACCCTTCAGCCTGACAGGTTAAATCTACTCTAAGTGCACTTTATCCTGTCCAGGAGAATTGAGAAACTAGGGCATCAAGTTGAATTAACAGACAAAGTAGAGTTTGCTCTGTAGACTTTCAGTGTACAGGGATTCTTATTCTGCATTAAAAAAAAACCTTGGTGGAAGAAGAACTTCCAGAGGAGCTCCAAGTGTGTACAATATATGATAGTCAAAGCTTGTGTGGGACGAAATATCCATCTGGTTCAGTTCCAAGCTGGGAAAAAGACTCAGAAACATGGAGGCTGATTGGAAAGATGGTTTATTGATGAAGCAGAACCACACATGGTTCTGGGCAGCTGACAAAATGGAATTGAGAGTGGAGTGGGTTTATACCTTCTTTGGGCTTTGTATTTGAGCTTTCTGTTCCTGTACAAGAACATGTCCTTTAATATTCTATTGGCTGTTGTCAGATTCCTATGGGGGTCATGTAAGGCTTATGTAGGGGTCATAGCTGGCTCTATAGGCAAAAGAGGAAGTGCAAACCCTAGGTATTTGTCTGAGCTAATTTTGTCAACCTTTTGTTTATTGCTTATTTATTGCTTTTCAGATGGGTAGAAAAATCCTTCTGAATCTATTTTAAACAACTTTTTAAAAAAATTTATTTCAGTCCACATTTTATTAATTATACTCCAGTGAATATTTTTGTACCACATTTTGAAGATGTCTTTGTTTATATTAGAATGTCTGTGTATATGTATATATGTATGTATATATTCATAGGTATATATTGACAAAAATTATTCCTGGACAAAATTGACATGAAAGAAACAGGAATGGAAGCAACTAGAATGGAGGTGGAATTACTATAGGAAGAGGAGTGTAAAGGATAGAATAAACTATAGTAACTCAATTCATGAAAGAATTAATGTAAATATCAGATCTGCTCATATCTGATCCCTTAGGAAAGAAAAGATTTCAACTCCATTTGGTTAAAGTGGGTGTCGGCAACCTGCAGGTTCAGAGCCGCATGTGGCTCTTTGGGCCCTCTGCTGGACCTTCCTCTCTCAGTCACTCCTCATCTGGCCTGAGAAGGTAAGGGCAATGGCAGGGGATGGAGAAGTGGCTGGGGATGATTCTCCGGTGCCTTGCTGGAGTTTCTTCCAGCCCTTGTTGGTGCAGTGTGCCTCAGTCACTTGGGGAGATGTGCAACCTGCTCTCTGTCCTGAGACACTGGCCTGACCCAGCCGTGACTGACGCTAGCTTTGCTAACATGAGGGCTGGTGAGGTGGGAATGGGATCCATGAAGAAGGGATGATGGAAAGGGGGATGGGCCCGGATTGCCCAGCTGTGGCTTTAAGAAGCTCAGGGCAATGGGGAAAGGGGGCTGGCCCAGGGGTGAAATGCTCCCATTTCGGACTGGATTGCCTGATCTGGTAGCAATGGCGGTGGGTGGTTCATAGAACCAATAGCAAAAATCCCCCCCCCCCCATGCCCAGCTGAGCCACATGGTCATCAGAGGCTTTTTTTTTTTAATTTTTAAAAGCATTTTTTCTACAACCTCTTCAGCCAAAAAGGTTGTAGAAAAAATGCTTTTAAAAGGCTCTTACTGGAATATGTGGGAATAAGAACACAGATGAGAAGCCAAACTTCCAGCAGCAATGTTTATTGCAAATAATGACTCAGTAAAACCAACATGCAACTTCCAGCTTTTAAAGGAAAACTATCAGCCTTTAACCAATAACATTAAAATATGTCTCGCACCTGCATGGCAGAAGAAAAGTCTCTGCTCAGGCCTGCATGGACATAATACCCCTTCCCCCTTCGTCAGGGAAACTTCGTATACCACAATCATCCAGATACATTGGTCTATGGCAGCTTCACATCGACTGGCAGCTCTCCTGTATTTCTGTCAGACCCTCACACATTGACTGCATTCTTGACGATTCTTCAACTACATCAAATGGCTTACAAATACTCTCTGGGGGCCCCTCCTGAACATATCCCTCAATTGGAGATGAGGAAAAGCGAGATGAGCTCCATGGCAATGGACTCTCAATAACAGGTGTTTCATTCTGCACTGGCCTCAGCCCTTCAGATACCCTTTCACTGTGTTGTTGTCCCTCTTGCTCTTCTGGATTCCCACCCCGGTTTATTTCTTCCAGCTCCCTAACAGCTGCCTCCCTCACTCAGCTCCGAAGCTGATCGATATGTTGGCACCACAGATGCCCATTCTCGAGCTCCACCTGGTACAAACGGGGACCTGTAACATCTGTAATCTGTGCCAGCACCCATATGGGTTGACCAGTATATACCAGATCACCTTGCTCAAAGGTTCTGACTGTACTTTCCTAGTCTGTGAGGGTTTCTGTCGAATAATCAGGGTGTATTCTATCTAAATTTGTTCTCAGCCAGCAACCCATAAGTAATTCGGCTGGGCTCTTTCCGGTGGCTACACAGGAAGTGATGTGTTGGTTGAACAAATGCTTATCAAGTTTCTCCTGATAGTTGCCTGGACCCATTCGAGTCAAGGCCTCTTTCATCGTTCGCACCATTCTCTCCGCCTGCCCGTTACTCACAGGGTGACATGGTGCAACCAGGGTGTGATGTGTTCCTCGCTTTACTAGGAATACCTCGAATGCCGTTGCCGTAAATTGAGGCCCATTGTCCAATACCAACACGTTTGGCAATCCATGTGTCGCAAACATTTTGTTTAATACTCTCACAACAATATCCGTCGTGGTTGGCCTCATTATGGCCACTTCCAGCCATTTGGAATAGACATCTACAACAATTAGGAAGGACAACCCCTTTATCGGCCCTGCAAAATCGAGATGTATTCTAGACCAGGGCCCTTTCGGTGTTTCCCAGTCCAATGGTGGTGCTGCAGGAGGTGCCGGTCTTGATTCCTGGCATGCATGACACAACGCCACCCACTCCGCAATATCTCTATCTATATTTGGCCACCACAGATAACTATGGGCCAACACCTTCATCCTTACAATTCTGGGGTGGCCTTCATGTAGAGTCTCTAATAATAACTTCCTTAGCCTTGAAGGTATCACTACCCAATTCCCCCACAATAGGCAACCCTTCTGCCCTGAAAGTTCGTATTGCCTTACCAGAAATGGCTTAAACTCTACACTCCCTATCTCTTTAGGCCATCCCCTCCACACCCAGTTTAACACTTGCATGATTGTTTGGTCTTTTCTTGACTGGGTTGCCACTTCTGCGGCCGTAACAAGAATGGATGGCGTGGTCTCAATCAGCAGTACTGATGCTGCTGGAGCTGGATCCTCCACTAGATTAGGTAGCAGACATCAGCTTAGGTCATCAGCATGACCCAGTTCTATGCTGGGTCGATGTATAAGTCAATAACTATATGCTGCTAAGAACTCTGTCCAACACATCATTCTTGGGGACAGGATCTGTGATGTTTGTTGGTCCCCCGTGATTAGTCCCAAAAGTATAATCTTATACTTTTATAAGTATAATCTGTCACTAAATCAAATAGTTTATAATCTGTCACTAAATCAAATCACCTTCCATAAACATATTCATGAAATCTCTTAATTCCTGCCACAGCAGCCAATGCCTCTTTATCAAATTGGCTGTAGTTTCTTCAGCAGATGATAATGTCCTGTTAAAGAATGCTATTGGAGCCTCATGATTGTCTGGATGGCGATGACTCAAAACTCCCCTGACTCCAAATGGGGATGCATCACACATCAGGACTAATGGCAGATGTTCAGTTAACTGAACTAAGACGTTATCCGAGGAAATTAATTTTTTTTACCCCCATAAATACATCTGCTTCTCTGCACCCCCATAACCATGGCACCTTTTCCCCCAGTAGTCGATGTAGTGGTTCAGTGACAGATGCCTTTTGTCGCAAAAACACACTATAGAAATTGAGGAGCCCTAAAAAGGCCTGGAGTTCCATCTTATTCCTTGGTGTTGGCACAGCCTGTATTGCTTGTACTTTCTCCTTGGTGGGTGCAATTCGAACGCATTGACCAGGTATTTCAGGAACTCAACTTAATTTACTGCTACTTTACACTTTTCTTCCTTTACCTTTAGTCCAGCCTCTTGAAATCTTTGTAGCACTAGTCATAGTCGTTCAAATAATTCCGTTTTATTGGTAGTGGAGATGAGCACATCATCAAAATAGGGCACAACCCCAGGGATGCCATATAACAAACATTCCATCAGACTTTGAAACAACCCTGGGGCCACACTCACCCCAAACTATAGGCAGCGACAACGGAACATCCCCCGATGCGTTATGATTATTTGGGCTTTGGCAGTGGCATCATCTACAGGGAGCTGCTGATACGCTTGGGCAAGATCTAACTTTGCAAAGATCTCCCCCCCCCCCCCCGCCCCATGAATGTAACAAGTGCTGCACCACTGGTAATGGATAAGCATTATGTTAAAGAGCCCTCTTCAATGTACATTTATAATCCGCGCAAATGCGGACCAACCCATCTGGTTTCACTGGCATCACAATATCCCACTTGGCATGGTCCACCAGTTCCAGTATGCCTTGCTGAATCAATTTATCTAGTTGTTCATCAACTTTGGGCTTTAGTGCAAATGGCACCCTTCTTGGTTTCATTCTTATTGGTGCCACCTTAAGAATGGGTCCAAACTGAAGGATATTGGAGTCCCCCTATATTCTCCCAACTTTCCATTAAACACATCGGAGAACTCTTTACTCAACTCTTCAATGGTTTCTCCCTGGATTTTATGAACCCTGGTAATCTCTATCCCCAATACTGCAAACCAATCCAGTCCCAGGAGGTTAGACAGTGCACCTTCAACAACAACCAATTTAAGTGGCCCCAAGAAATCTCTATATTCTATGTGGAATGTACTGCTATCCTTAATGGGGATGTTATTTCTTTGATAATCTCTCAAATGAATACGACTAGGCATAAGCTTCCACTTGGCTCCGTGTGGCACCAATTTCTGTAGAGTTTGCCAGGATACAATTGTTGTTGCTGACCCTGTATCCACTTCCATCTGGCAGGGAGATCCTGCAATAAGGACAGTAATGTAAATTTTACTACTCCCCGGAATCCTGATTTGATTACTCATCTTCTCTGAATACAAGTGTCTGCGTTAATAGTAAAACACTCATCCTCTGGGGTTCTTAGCCTCGGTGGGCCATGCTTCCCCCCCCCATTTCAAATTGAAGTCTGTCCAGTTGGGAGGGCAAGCAAAGCAGCACAGCAAACTTGTGCCAGGTGACCCTTCTTCCCATACCATCTACAAATGGGGTTTTTATGGTGACACATAGCTGTCAGATGGTTTCCACTGTACCCTATACATGAGGAGAACAACTTTTGATCCTCTATCCATCTACGCTCCTTGCTAGCTGCTCTCAACCGATGGACACCATTATGATTATTTCCCTCATCTTCAGTGTCCTCCCGTAATTCCACCTCTCCCCGATAGACAGTTTTCCCCCTTCTAGCCACCAGGGGGCTGCCCGACTTCTGTATCTCTTCCATCAATCTATTCAATGATTTGTTGGTTTGTGCCTCCTCTACTGCTGTCTGTAGCATTAATGTTGGTTTCACCAATAATCGTCTCTGTAACTGAACATCCCGAACCCCACAGACCAATCTGTCTCAAAAGGCTTCATCTAAGTTGCTAAATTCACAATAGATAGCTGCTTTCCTGAGGGCTGCCATATAACAACTGATAGACTCACCCTCCACCTGGTCCCTATGGTAAAAAGCATGTCTTCTAGCAATGCAAGATGCTCGAGGAGCATAATGTTCCCTCAAATTGCTTAATAATATGTAGGGGTTGGGGGTTGGGGTGCAATGAGGGCCCTTGCCGTCTCAAACACTTCTTTTTCACAAATGCTCAAAAATTGTGCTCGTTTATGATTGTCTGTGGTATTTGTATAGTCATTAGCTTCCAATATACAGTCAAAAAGGATTAGATAAGAATCCCACATCTGTGTTTCAGGATCAAACAGAACAAACTGTGGTGGGTTAGCCATTCTCTTTCCAAAACAAACAGTCTCCACTCAAGCATGCCTCTTTAATCTCTACAGAGCCCAGCAATTCCTCCTTTGTCACCAATGGAATGTGTGGGAATAGGAACACAGATGAGAAGCCAGACTTCCAGCAGCAGTGTTTATTGAAGATAATGACTCAGTAAAACCAATATGCAACTTCTGGCAGATAGCCCCTTTTAAAGGAAAACTATTAGCCTTTAACCAATAACATTAAAATATGTCCCACACCTGTGTGGCAGAAGAAAAGTCTCTGCTCACACCTGCATGGACATAACACTTATGATCCCAGCTGAGTTGCCTGATTGTCAGAGGCTTTTAAAAACATTTTTAACAACCTCTTCAGCCAAAGAGGTTGTAGTAAAAATGCTTTTAAAATTTAAAAAAAAAAGTTGGCCATGCCCACTCAGTCACATTACCCCCTCCCCCAATCCATGCCCACAGAACTGGTAGTAACAAATTTTACATTTCACCACTGGGCTGGCCTTATTGAACCTTGCATGCCCACCCTGGGAGTCAGGCTCGGAGAAAGCAGGAGCACCCTCGCCAAACATGCTCACCCATCAGATGGTCTCCCCCCCCCATCTGTATCTCTCTCGCACTGTCTCTCTCTCTATGATTCAGTGTGGGTGTGGGTGTGGGTATTGGTGTCTATCTCTCTCTCTCTCTCTCTTTCTCTTTCTCTTTCTCTTTCTCTTTCTCTTTCTCTTTCTCTTTCTCTTTCTCTTTCTCTTTCTCTTTCTCTTTCTCTTTCTCTTTCTCTGTCTCTTCTCACTCTCTTGGAAAGCCAAGCAAGTTCTCCTTGGGGCTCTTCACTATTCCTTTTCTTTCTTCTTGGCAACTTTTTGGAAATTCGGGCTGACTGAGGAACAAGCATGAGCCACTGTGGAGGCTTCCCTCCTCCTCCTCCCTCCTCCTCTCATGACCTTCTAGCCAGCTGTGGCAGGGCCGGGAGTGTATGCATGAGCGAAGAGACCCTCCTCAAGCGAGTGGCCAGCCAGTTGTCCAGTGCACGGTTTTGCTGCGCTTTGGCTGAGCCCAGCCACTCACTTGAGGAGGGTCTTCCCGCTCGTACCCATGCTCTCCGGCCCCGCCAGAGCTGGCCAGGGTTCACAAGAGAAGATGGAGGGGGAGAAGGAGGAGGGGGGGAGCCTCCATTGTGGTTTGCGCTTGTTCCTCAGCCAGCCCAAATTTCCAAAATGTTGCCAAGAAGAAAGAAAAGAAGTACTGAAGAGCCACAAGGAGAGCTTGCTGGGCTTTCCAAGAGAGTGAGAAGAGACACAGAGAGAGAGGGGGGAGAGAGAGAGACATAGAGAGAGACACAGAGAGATACAGTGAGAGAGGGGGAGAGAGGGGAAGATAAGGAGAGGGGGAGAGATACAGAGAGAGGGGAGAGAAGAGAAGATATAGAGAAGGGGGAAGAGGCAGAGAGGGAAAGAGAAGGGTTTTTTCCCCATTTTTTTATTTTCAAAGACACAAACAAAACAAAACATAAAAACATTATTATTCCATACAATTATAGACAGTGTATCAGTCGGTGGCATTTCTGTGCTTCTCTTCTCTTCAATTTATCACTAAACATGTTACCTTATTTCCAAAAGTTTCAACATCATAATTATTTCCAATTCTTATTCTCTATCCATTGGTAAAATAAATCCCATATAAAATAATATTGTCTATCTTTCTGCTCTCTTATTTCAAATGTCAATTTACTCATTTCAGCACATTCCATCATTTTCTTTTTCTTTTTATTGAAAGATTTTAACAAAATTTTACATACATATCCCCCCTCCCTCCTCCCTCCCCAACCCTTCCCCACCCTTCCTTCCACCTCCCTTACCCCTTGCCCTCCCCCCTCCCCCCTCCCTACTTCCCAGAACAAGATACAGGGTATATTATTCAACAATCATAATCCAACTTAATCTAATTAACTATAACATTTTACAACTCTCTAATACTTTAATTCCCCATTTATCTACTAACTTTAATTACTTAATAATATTCTTATTATTCATAACCTATCTGCAATTTTTTAATCCAATATTTCTTTTGAATATAATCTATCCATTTTCTCCATTCTGTCACATACTTTTCATTTGAATAATCCTTCAGATACGCCGAAATTTTCGCCATCTCAGCTAAGTCTGTTACTTTTAATGTCCATTCTTGAATAGTAGGTAGATCTTGTTTCTTCCAGTATTGCGCCACTAATAATCTTGCTGTAGTTATTAAATTCAAAATCAAGTTAGTCTCTATAACCATACAGTCCATAACTATACCCAACAAAAATAACTGGTAAATTTTATCCTCTTTTTAAAAATATTTTGCAAAATCCACCAAATTTTTATCCAAAATGCTTTAACCTTTTTACATGTCCACCATATATGAAAATAAGTGGTGTCCTCACAATCACATCTCCAACATTTAGGTTGTTGGAGGTACATACAAGATAATTTTTTTTGGATCTAAGTGCCATCTATAAAACATTTTATAAAAATTTTCTCTTAAGTTTTGCGCTTGTGTAAATTTTACATTCCTTACCATATATTCTCCCATGTTTCCATTATTATTGGTTGTTCAAAATTGTGGGCCCATTTTATCATGCAATCTTTAACTAATTCTGATTCCGAGTCCATTTCTACCAATAAATTATACAACCTTTTAATATGCATTTGACTTTGGTCCCTAATTTGTTTTATCAGATTTTCATCCCTTTGTATAATACCAATTTTCTGATATTTTCTCCATCTGGCTTGTAATTGCACATATTGAAACCAAGTTTGAGTTATCTTTTCCTCTTTCAACATATTCACAGGTTTTAATTTTAATATACCATGTTCTATATTAAGAATTTCTCTATAGGTGGTTACATCCTGCCTACTTTCTATACTTATATTCTCTATCACGTGCCTAGGTGCTGTCTATATAAGTATCTTATCATTTAACTTATATTGATATTTCTTCCAAACACGCAATAAAGCATTCCTCAACATATGGCTCTTAAATGTTCTATCTACCTTTTTATCATACATTAGATAGGCATGCCAACCATACACCAAATCATATCCTTCAATATTCAAAATGCTTCCATTTGTTAAATTAATCCAATAACTAATTGCTGATAATGCAGCTGCTTCATAATAAGATTTTAAATTAGGCATTTTCAGACCTCCTCTTTCTCATATGTCCTGCAATATTTTTAACTTTACTCTTGGCTTCTTTGCTGCCCATACAAATTTATTAATACCTTTCTGCCATTCTTCCAAGTTGGCATCCTTTTTAAGTATTGGTATCATTTAGAATAGAAATAAAAATTTAGGTAAAACATTCATTTTTATTGCTGCTATCCTACCTAACAAAGATAATTGTAATTTTTTCCAGTTATTCATTTCTACTTGTATATAATGCCATAACAACTCATAATTATATTTGTACAGTTTCCCATTAGAGGATGCGATATGAACATCCAAATATTTAACCTTCTTGACTATTTCACATCCCGTTATTTTTTGTAATTCTTGCTTTTGTTTTACTGTCATATTCTTAACTATCATCTTCGTTTTCCCAATATTTATTTTAAACCCAGATACTTGACCATATTGTTTAATTATCTCCCATCATTTTCTTAATAATTTCTTCATCATTAGGTAACTTTTCTCTTATCCAATTTTTAGTAAATACAATTCTAGCTGCTGTCAAGAGATTCACAATTAAATATTGCAGTTCTTTATTATATGTCTCCAGTATAATCCCTAATAAAAATATCTCTGGTTTAAAGTCAGTATGTTTCTTTATCATTTTTTCCAACTACGTGTGTATTTTAGCCCAATATCTCCTTGCTTCTGTGCATGTCCACCACATGTGGTAATAGGATCCTGGGGTCTGATGACATTTCCAACATTTCTCCAATTTATTCTGGAACATTCTGGTTATTCTTGACGGGGATAGATGCCACCTGTAAGACATCTTATACAAATTCTCCTTATATGCTGTAGACATTGCCATTTTATAATTATATGACCACAAAGCAAGCAACAAAGAAATTGAATAGTCCTTCAAATCATAGTGTTGAGCCAGCTGGACTCGACACCTTTATGTCCAGAGAGCCTACAGGGAGTAATTTTTCCTTTTGCCGCTTTCCAGGCCACACATCTCACTAAAATTAATATTGTTACTCAAAGAAAAGAAAACCAGAGCCTTCCAGTATGCTCTCAATTTAGATAGAAGAGCACCTGTGTAAACAACATTCAGTAACTCTTCAGTCTTCTCATTCCAAACAGGTTCTCTATCTTTGTTTTGGCTACAATATTTCTTTTCTTCTACTACTTAAATAAACATAGCAACAAAGTTTCTCTTCCAGTGGGTGGCAGCACTGCACACTCCCCTAGCTCTCCTATTCTTTTAAAGTGGGGGGGGGGGGAGAGAGAGAAAATAAAATCTTTCTTTTAAATAGTCCAGAAGTCCAAAAATAAAAGAAAAAAGAAAAGAAAAGGTACCAGTCCAGATGTGCCAACACAGCAAATCAAACAATCCAATATCAACAAATTCAAAAAATTTCAAGTGTCCCAATACTGTTTTTCTTACTTTCAGTCCAGTCCAGCTTTCCACAAAAGAAGTAAAGCAATTAAGCAATTCCAAGTCTTCTAAAATGTTTACTTGGGGGGGAAAAATTAATCCAAAATAGGTTCACTGCTCTTCATTTATTCTCACTGCTCTGATTACTGTCGTTCTGATTTTCCTTCCTGAAGTTGTCACAGCCTCCGCAGCCTAATGGCTGTTGCTCTGCCACTGGAAAGAGGGCTTTCCTGACTCAACCAGGGACTTAGAGATGTCCCTGAGGTCCTCAGGATGTGCCCTCCACTACCACAGTCAAATCAATACTGTGGGGCCCGATTCGGACCGTCCAGCAGCAGTTTTTGGCAGGGTTTCAGGAGCTTCCAAAAACCCTGCGTGTCTCGCCACGACGCCATCTTCCAGTCCCGGAAAGAGAAGGTTTTTGTGGTTCCCGGTGTGGTGGGGTTTTTTTGTGTTTTGTTTTTTAACAACCGGTTCTCTGCCTTAATGACCTGCTGGCTAGGCGTGGCTAGGGGGTCATGTGACTGGGTGAGAGTTAGTGACATGGAGTTGGCCACGCCCACCCAGGTTTTGTGGATCCCAGTGTTTTTTTTTTCCTGTGGGAAATGGGTCCAAATGGCTCTTTGAGTGTTTAAGGTCTCAGACCCCTGGGTTAAAGCAAAGATTCTTTTACTAAGGATGTTGATTGTAGTAAAGTCAAGCCAGCTCTGAAATCTCCTGTGCTTGCTAGATACAAAAATAAGTTGTAGGTTAGATCCCAGCCCAACCCTCCCCCCCATGACCAGTCTGTTTAAGCAGTTTGGGGGCTTTAATATGTTGGGAGTCAACCCATTCAGTTTCTGATGGGGATAAGTCTTTCCAGGCTACCAAATACTGGTACCCGATCTATACGAGAGTCCAAATGTCTTTGTCTTCAAAGTGCTGCTCTCTCTCAATTGTAATGGGGTCGGGAGGTGGTAACGATTTGAGATGCAAGGAAGATGTGATTTCAGGCTACGATGAAATACCATGTGTACACACCTCTGAGTGTTTTTGGCAGCTCAAGTTCTACAGTTACTGGGTTAATAATCCTTTTGATGGAGAAAGATCCAACGTATTTTGGGCCCAATTTTTTGACAGTTGTCTAGATTGTAGGAATTTGGTAGAGAAATAGACCTTGTCTCTTTCCTTAAAGTCCTTTAGCTTGATGCACTTTTTATCAGCCTGTTTTTTGTATGCTTTCCTAGCTTCATTCAAAGCTTTTCTCACCACTGGCCAAGAGTTCTGTAACTGGGCAATCAGTGATGCAGTCCGCAAAAGGGAGCAGGTCCATCCAATGTCCTGTTGATAATTAATATAATTGATAATCTGAGATACTGCTCCAGGACACTATTGGCCACTATTGGCCACTAACACACTTAAGTGGTCCCCCAAGATTTTAGGAACTCCAAAGCTGCGAAGTAAATTGTACTCCATGATCTGAAATTATTCCTTCTGGAGCACCATGGAGATAGATGTGCTGCATGAATACTTAAGGTGCTGAGGGGATTTTTTCACAGGGTATAAAGTGCACTTGTTGGAGAAAAATCAGTTATCACCCAAATCACTGTATTTCCCAAGTTTTCGGGCAGTTCTCAATAAAGTCCATTGATACCGTGTTTCCCCGAAAATATGCCTTACCCCAAAAATAAGCCCTAGTGAAAGAGGAGGGCATGGCCAACACAGGAGGCAGCCCTTCCCTTTCCCGGTCACCTCATGGCTGCTTGGCTCCTTAATTAGAACTGTGGATCAGCTGAGCCAGTGAGGGCCAGGAGCTGCCTCTCATTCCTTCTCTTCAGGTGCAGCCTGTCCTTTCAAGTGATCAAATGTCACTTTGCAAGTGCAACTTTGCAAGTGAAAGCTCGTGATGGAGCCTTTTTGGGATGTCCATCTGTGCTGAGCTTGAGAAAAGGATGACAGGCAGGAAACTCCCCCTCCCCATTTTCTTGCCATTCATCAAAAAGGTTCCATTCCGAGCCTTCAGTTTATCACAGGATTGCAATACTGAAGGCTCAGAATGGAGCCTTTTTGGTGAATGGCAGGAAAATGGGAAGGGGGATCTTCTTGCCTGTCATCCTTTTCTCAGTCTGCTGAGCTTGAGAAAAGGAAAATCCCCTCCCCCATTTTCTTGCCGTTCACCAAAGAGACTCCATTCTGAGTCTTCAGCATATCCCAGGACCCTTTAAGGCTTGTTGTAGCATTGGGTGTTCAAGCAGTGGCATTACCGTGAGGTTCATCACATCAGCGCACCTCTTGGAGCAAGACCTAGCAAAGATTGCTGAGGCATTTTGTGTATGAAAAGCAGCAGCACCGTGAGTTTTGACATACCGGCGCAGTTGCTCACAGCAGGATGCCAGCTGTACCGGTGTGATGAAGCTCATGGTAGCGCTGCTGTTAACAAGTGCAACACAACAACAAGCCTTGCAGGGTCCTGCTCCAAGAGGCTACACTGATATGATAAACCTCATGGTAATGCCATCGTTCATGAGTGCAACAGCAAAGAAGCCTTACAGTGTCCTGCTCCAAGAGGCTATGCTGGTGCAATGAGCCTCACAAAGACTCATTTCTGGTAGAGTTGGGGGGAGAGAAACAAGCCAGGGTCTCTGCTGCTTCTGCTTTCTTTGCATGCAGCCAGCTGAGTGTGCACAAAACCCTGAGCTGGAGACAGGGTCTTGGGGGGTGGGGGTCGAGCCCAGCTGGCTTCATGTGGGAAATGAGGCACTGTGAGGGAGCCCATTTCTTGTGTTGGCTGGGAAGGGGTCACCCACACAGAGACTGGACCTTGGTGCACCACCCTAAGCAGGGACCAAGCTGGAGGTGGTGGGGGGAGCCAATTCCGACGGGGCACACATGGCTTTCTGCCTCATTGTAGCCGCAGACTGAGCAACACTAGAGCTCCAGTCCTGGTGAAGCACAAACTGTGGTCACTGCTTGCTCCACAGCCACAAGGTGAGCTGCAGAAGAGAGGGGCCCTCAGCTGCAAGGTTGCCTGGCACCATGGGCAGAGCTGGGGATAGCAAGAGTAAGTCGAAAAAATTTACAGGGACCCGGAGAGACAGAACTCTTGGCCCTCACTGGCTCAGCTGATCTGTGGGTCACGGTTAAGGGGCCAAGCAGCCATGAGGTGACCATGCTCGCTGCCTCCTGCACCTCAAGAAAATAAGACATTTAAGCCCAAGTACTTATTTTCAAAGGAAACACGGTATCTCTTTTTATGAGGCTTTGGGCTCTGCTACTGGCTGGAGAAGCCTGGGTATTTTCCCTTGTCACCTCTTGGCAGAGATACAAATAGGCAGCTAGCCATATAGCTCTCTATGTTGTTTTTCAGTAACGGCCACCAAAATTGCCACTTGATTACCTATAGGGTTTTTATGAAGCCAAAATGCCCCGACACTTTTGAAGCATGGCTTTTTTTGTAGAACTATTAATCATTTGCTTTGTGGGACACATAGTTTAGCTCCCATCTAAGCTTTTTTGCATTGCACATTCTTTCTTGTGCATTTGGAGCCATTCATCCTTCTCCAAAGCTGCTTTAGGGTGCTCTTTAAATCACAGCTAGTTGGGTTTTCATTTTGGCTTGTGCCCAGGTGGTGACTGGGGTCACCAGTTACCTGGAGGGGTGACTGGTAGAATCACCTTCACCTTTGAACTATTGTATTGCAGCAGCCTTGATAAAGCATCTAATGGAAAGTTTCTCTCTCCTGGGAGGTACCTTAACATGAAGGTAAAGTACTAGACCCAACAATTCCATCTGAGGGTTTTTCAAGGGTTCTAAATTGTTACAATCAGTCCATACTTCAAATGGGGTTTTCCCTCCTTCTAGAAAATGCCTCCAAGTTAGGAGCGCCCAGCACATTGCATAGCTTTTCTTCTCCTAGACTGCCCATCTCTGCTCTGTCTCATTTAGCTTTTTAGAAGTGTATGCACAGGGCTGCAGGACCCCTTGTTCATTTTCCTGTAGAAGCATTGAGCCCACTGTGACATCACTGACATCAGCCTGAATGATAAGGGGATGTTGGGGTCTATGTATTTCAGTACCAGCTTTTCTGCGAACAAGCACTTAAGCTTTTTTTCCCCCCCAAATATTTTTTATTTTTTAAACAAACAAACAAAAAAACCACATAAAAACATCATCATTCAATACAATTACAGACAGTATATCAGTTGGTTTGTATCCTTTTGTGCTCCCTCCTCTCTTCAATATATCACTATTTTAAGGTTATTTTCATATATATGGGGAAAAAAAGAAATTCACATAATTTATCTCAGCACACATATTTCATGATTATCTCCATTTCTTATTGTCCATCCATTGGTAAAATATATCCCATATCAGGTAATATTGTTTATCTTCCTGCTCTCTTATTTCAAATGTCAATTTACTCATTTCAGCACAGTCCATCATTTTCTTAATAATTTCTTCATCAGTAGGTGTCCTTTCTCCTTTCCAATTTTTTGCATATACAATTCTAGCTGCTGTTAAAAGGTTCACAATTAAATATTGCAATTCTTTATTATATGTCTCTGGTAAGATCCCTAATAAAAATATCTCTAGTTTCAAGTCAATATGTCTCTTAGTCATTTTTTCCAACCACGTGTGTATCTTAGTCCAATATCTCTTTGCTTCTCCGCATGTCCACCACATGTGGAAGTAGGATCCTGGAGTCTGATGACACTTCCAACACTTCTCCAATTTATTCTGTAACATTCTGGCTATCTTCGTCGGGGGTAGATGCCACCTGTAAAACATCTTATACAAATTCTCCTTATAGACATTCTCTATAAGAAATTCTCCTTATAGACAAAATTGTGGTCACATAATTATAAAATGACAATGTCTACAAGGAGACATTGTCATTTTATAATTATGTGACCACAATTTTTGCCATTTCTCTAAATCAATCCCGTAACCAAAATTTTCCCCCCACGCTATCATTGTTCTTTAACTTGTTCTTCTTCCAGTTTTACTTCTAATAAATATCCATACAATTTTTTGATTATATGATCATCAGAGCCTATCAAAATCTTATCTAAGTTAGTCAAAACATTATAAAAACCTTCTTGTTTGAGATCTTCTCGATATCCAGAAAATATTTGCATATATGAAAACCAATCCATCATATCTTCTAATTCCTGCTTTAATCTGAGTTCACCCTTTTCATCCAACAATTCACTATATCTAATAATTTGTTCCTTTTTAAGTGTTACTGGATATGAAAAAGCTTCAATTTAGATATCCAGGTTGGAATCTTCAAATAATGGTATTTTTTTACCTTCTGCCAATTCAACCATAAAGCTTCACATATCTGATGTCTTCTAAAATACCCTTGTATTTTTGTACCTTTGTACCATAAAAAGGCATGCCACCCCAACAACAAATCATGTCCCTCCAAAGTCAATAATCTGTTCTGTCCCTGTCCCACACACACACACTCAGACAGACAGTCAGGGGTTAAATAAACTGGCAGGCAACCAATTAGTCCGATAAGACCCTTGGCAGCAATCCCAGCAGCTGCTTGCCAAGACCTTTTATCAACTTAAAAGAAAATACACACTACAACAATTGTCCAGGAATAAATCTGAAGCCGAGATGCAAAGTGATTCCAAGGAATTAGTTAGTTTTGTCCATCACAGAGTCTGAATGCTTAATTCACCCCCTTTTATAGCTTGTGGGGTGTGGTCCAGTGAGTCAGCTAATCCCGGGCGCGCGCGCCTGTCTCTGCGATGCTGGCGAGGGTCCAGCCACGACTCATTACCCTCGTCACTGTCCACCTGTGGCTGTGGGGACGTACTTGGCTCTGGGCCTATCTCTTGCCCTTCAGTGTCCTCCGGAGGCATTGCCAAAGAGGAGGGTCCTGGAGAAGGAGGCCTTGCCAACTCCTCTCCCTCACTCTCAGAGTCGTCTCCTGCCGATGACACAGGCTCAGGCAATGGAGCCACAACATAATCTAGAATTTCTCAAAGTTATCCATTCCTTAATCCACATTAGACTTACTGCTTGATAATACAATTCAAAGTTAGGCAAACCAAAACCACCCCTGGCTTTAGCATCTTGTAACAGTTTTAATTTTATTCTTGCCTTTTTCCCTTGCCAAATATATTCCAATATCATTTTGTTTAAGTCTACAAAAAATTCCTTACCCAACTGGATTGGAATAATCTGAAATAGGTACAAAATTCTAGGCAAAAATATTCATCTTAATAGTTGAGATCCTACCAAACAAAGATAGCTGCAAATTGCCCCATTTCGCCAAATCTTGCCCTATCTGTTGTTTGAGCTTATTATAGTTATTTTCTTTAAATGCATTACACCCTGGTGTTAAGTATATCCCCAAATATTTTACTTTATTTGCAACCTGTATTTTTGAAACCTCCACCAGTTCTTCTTTTTGCTTTTTCAACTTATTTTTAGTCACTATCTTCATTTTATCTTTATTAATTATCAAGCCAGCTACTTTGCCAAATTCTCCAATGGTTTCTATCAATTTATTTATTATTGTTAATGGTTCTTCAATGATAAAGACCAAGTCATCTGCAAAGGCTTGAAGTTTATATTCTTCTTTTTTAATTTTTATGCCTTTTATCTGTTTTACTTCTTTTTTTTTTCTCTCTTTTTTTGAATATATATATATTTATTAGAATTTTTCAATAAAGTAGAAATATACAAAACAAGCAAACCAGAAAGATAGAAAGTAAGAAAAGAGAAAAGAGAAGGCAATAATAAAAACGAAACATGCAATTATGCTTTCTGTTTTCTTTCGGTTGAGCAATTATCACCTTATTCTTTCCCCTTTCCTCTTCACCTCATTTTAAACCCCAAATCATCAGTTCATTTTCTCTCTCCTCTGAACAAAAAAGTTTAAAGTTTCTAGTCCTTCAGAAAAGTCATTGTCCTTTTTCTTTTCCTCTGACTCAACTGCTTCAATTAAGTTTAGTTCATTTCTTTTTTTTTTATTTCTTTTTTTTTTTATTTCAAAATCTTTATTGATTAAAAATTATAATACATTTCTGTCATTTCCGGTTTCATGATATTATTATACATAAACAAGTATACTTTCATGGTATTTACATTAATGCGTTATTATTATTTGCATTATTTACATTCCCATTCATTACTTTCATCCACATGCCTTTTGTCGGTGAAATCCTCATGGGTACATTATATAAGACTATCATACAAATACCTTTCCAATTTTCATTCTTAATTTACAATTCACTAAGAGTATAACAACATATATTGCTCATTCAAATTAACTTTCATATTCAATTAAAAGTATCATTATCCATTTTGTCTTTGTTTGATCCAATCGTGCCATCTATCCCATACCCTAGAATATTTTGAGCTTTCCTCATTTTTTAATTTCTGCGTTAATTGATCCGATTCCACACACAAATATATCTTTTGTATTACTTGCTGATCGTTTGGCAAATATTCCTTTTTCCATACTTGTGCTTTCGCTATTCTCGCCGCTGTAATTATATGGTGTATTAAGTATATCTTTTCTTTTCTAATGTTTTGTTTGTAAATTCCTAATAAAAATATCTTGGGGTCTAGTTCAATTTCTTCTCCTACTATTTATCTGTTTTACTTCTAATGCATCTATTTAAAACTTCTAAAGTCAATATAAACAACAATGGGGACAGTGGGCATCCTTGTCTAGTACTTTTTTTCTATTTCAATTGAATCAGTCAATTCTCCATTTATCATCACTTTTGCTGTCTGTTTAAAGTAAACCTTTGTTTTCTTGCAACGGTTGTTGAGAGTGTGGTGGCGTGGCAGCTTCCACAGTACCTGGATGAAGCTGTTTATCTAGATCCACTCCAGTCTGGCTTCAGGCCTGGGCACAGCATGGAAACAGCATTGGTCATGTTGGTGGATGATCTCCGAAGGGCTCAGGATAGGGGTTGCTCCTCTATCCTGGTCCTGTTAGATCTCTCAGCGGCTTTTGATATTATCGACCATGGTATCATGTTGCACTGGTTGGAGGGGTTGGGGGTGGGGGGCACTGTTTTGCAGTGGTTCTCCTATCTCTCTGACCAGTCACAATCTGTGTTGGCAGGGGGGCAGCGGTCGACCCTGAGGAGCTTTGTTTGTGGGGTGCCACAAGGTCGGTCCTCCTACCCCTTCTGTTCAACATTTATGTAAAGCCGCTGGGTGAGATCATCCGTGGCTTTGGAGTGGAGTTCCATCAGTATGCTGATGACACCCAGCTGTACATTTCCAACCCAGGCCACCCCAACGATGCCCTTGAAGTGATGTCTCAGTACCTGGAGGCCGTGTGGGCCTGGATGGGGAGAAACAGGCTCCGACTCAACCCTTCCAAGACCGAGTGGCTGTGGCTTCCAGCGTCCCGATATAACCAGCTGGCACTGCAGCCAGTCGCTGGTTATTGGGGGCAAGTCATTGGCCCCCATGGAGAGGGCTTGCAACTTAGGTGTCCTCCTGGATGCACGGCTGTCTTTAGAAGAGCATATGACGGCCGTGGCCAGGAGGGGCTTTTTATCAGGTTTGCTTGATATGCTAGTTGTGTCCCTTTCTGGATCGGGACTCCCTACACACGGTCACTCAAGCACTCCTCACTTCCTGCCTGGACTACTGTAATGCTCTCTACATAGGGCTCCCCTTGGGGTGCACCTGGAGGCTCCAGAATGTGGATGTGCGGGGGATTATGGGAGTGACAGGGCACTCCCATGTGACACCTCTTCTGCACGAGCTGCACTGGCTCCCGGTGCTCTTCCGGGTGCTCTTCAAGGTGTTGGTGACCACCTTTAAAGCGATCCATGGCTTATGGCCTGGGTATCTACAAGACCGCCTCCTGCCGCCAATAGCCTCCCACTGGCCAGTACTCTCACACAGAGAGGGCCTCCTCAGGGTGCTGTCGGCCAGACAATGTTAGCTGGCAACCCCCAGGGGGAAAGCCTTCTCCGTGGTGGCACCCACCCTCTGGAACGAGCTACCCCCAGAGATACGCATGATACCAGACCTCTGGACTTTTCGTCAGGTCCTTAAAACTCACTTATTTTATCTAGCCGGGCTGGCTTGATCCCATCCTTTTGGTTTTAATTCAAAATTATCTCTTGCTTCTTTATCATCACTTCATTTATCACCTCCAATAGTGGAAGGAGCAAGGATTCTTGTAATATCCTGTAGTATTCAACTGGTAAACCATCAGGCCCTGGGGCCTTCCCATTCTTTTGTTTCTTGATTGCTTCTGTTAACTCCATCATTGTTATATTTCTTTCTTTTCATAGGTTTTATGTGTGTTTTTCTTTTAGCCATCGGGTTTTCTTTTATGTGCAGAAACACATAAAACCCACGAAAAGTAAGAAAATAAATATTGTACCTTTACAGGGAGGATACATGAGATGTGGTGTGGCTTACTGATGATGGCTAATGAGCCAGAAATAGATCTATATAAGTCTCCCAATGGGCAGCACAAGGCCTGCTGGCTGCCAGAAGAAAAAAAGCCCAGAAAGTAGTGAATGTGATTTCACTCAAGTAGGGTTGCAGAAAAATAATGGTTACATAGGAAAAACCTGGCTAAAAGAAAAACACACATAAAAGCTATGAAAAGTAAGTGTGTGTGTGTGTGTGGCTTTGTATGGTTTATTTTTCTTTGTTACCTCTTTGTGTTTGATCTTTTTATTTTGCTTTATCCATTTTTCTCTTTTTCATTTTTTTATTAATATCTAAAGGATTACAGTTTAGAAGAACCAGAAGAGTCTGATTGACCAACCTTTTGTTTTTTCTGTTTTGTTGATTTTTGCTCCTGTATTTTTTGTTCCCCTTTGTCTCCCTTGCATTTTGGATTTTTCATTCCCTTTGTTTTGTTTTGTTTTCTTTTTCTTTTTTTCTCCCTTGTTTGGATTATAAAATTAGTAAAAAAGTAGCAACAAATGGGATCTTTGGCAACTATGCCTGCTTCATTATCATCCGGTGGGCAGAGATCTATCCAGACCATGTTGCAACAAGAAAAAGACAAAGATAAAGAATCACCAATACAAACAATTTTACAAACAGTACAAAGAATGGAAAGACAACTGACTAAAGTTGATCAACAACTATCCAAGACAGATGAAAAAGTTCAAAGGATGGAACAACAGCTACTCAAGACAGATGAAAAAGTGGATAACATTCAACAAACAATAGTGAAATACGAAGAGAGATTGACGACATTAGAGAGGAGGGAAGACCAAAGGGAAGAGAAAATAAAGGAAATTAGACTGGGAGATGTGGAACTACAAGCAAGTGGATTAATTGGATGGGAAATAGAAAAAGCAGAATTTTATTTGAGATTTCAAAGTGTAGAAGAAGAAAAAGGTGAGGATCTCCCAGATGTGATGATTGGGTTGTTGTCTGAAGCCTTAGAAACCACAAAAGAGAAGATGATGGAAGGAGTTGATGAGATCTACTGAGTATATAACAGATATGCAATATGTAATAAACTCCCAAGAGAGATACATATAAGATTCACTAAGAAATCAATCAAAGCACAAATTTTGCAAGCAGTAAGGGAAAAAATCTTGAAATATACAGAAAAAGAAGTGGTGGTTCTGAGACAAATACCAAGGAGAGTAAGAGAGTTGAGAAGAGGGTATCAGTTTCTGACAAAAATACTGATGCAAAAGGGAATTAACTACAGGTGGTTGACCCCAGAAGGATTAACTTTTGTATGGCAACTTCAAAGATAATGGCTGAATACAATTGATAAAGCAAGAGCTTTCTATGACCAATTTCTCAAAGAAAAAGAAAAGGAAACGAAATTTGAAATGCAACCTGTAGTTCCAATAAAATTTACAGAGGAAGAATTGGCAACGCTGGAGTCGACAGAGGGAGCAGTTGGGGGAGCCATCCAATAAAAGGAACAATGTGAAGTAAGATCTACTAGAGCAATAAAACCTACATATAAAGTATGAATATGGAAGAAAGGAAATTAATTTCAATAAACATAAATGGACTTAATTCGGCTATTAAAAGAAAGAAAGTATTCCACAAATTAGAGAAATTAAAAGCTGATATAATTTGTTTACAAGAAGTACATATTAAAAAATAACATGAATACTTATTGACAGAACCAAAACTCAGGAAAAGCACTTAAGCTTTTTAAATGTAGCCTGGCATTCCATAGTCCATTTAAGCAGCTGGCTGGGTTTGGGTTTCCCTTCCCCTTTTGTCTTTAGCAGTTGGAAGGGCTATCTGGGCAAATGGAGATGAGCTGGCAGTAAAATCCCAGGAAGCTTTGTAGTTGCTTCTGGGTGTGGGGAGGAGCCCACTCTATTACTCTCTGCACCTTTTCAGCGGTCCATTTCTCCTCATGGGAGATGCAGTAGCCCAGATAGTCAATTTTACTGTGGTGGAATTTGCATTTGAACAACTTGGCATATAGTTTGGTGCTCAAAGCTTCTTGAGCACCTCCGCTTTTCTCTGCTTTGGCTGTCATAGTAATGGAGGGAGGGGGAGTAGGTAGCTGGGCTATGGATGAGCCCAGGAAACGAAACCAATTCTTAAGCTGTTATCAGGCCAATGGCCACCGCATTCCTGGATGATGACACGGCCAGACGTGTGCTCCCACCTGACCTCTGGGAGACCTTTGGATTGGATGATTTACGGTGAACAATGGGAGGGGATGCTTTCTATCTGTAACTTTTGCGCTTTTTGCCTCAGAATCCTGCTTTCCATGGTTGCGTTCACTTTATATCTAGTAAAAATACCATACTTTATTTTTGTTGTGGCTCTGTTGCCTGAGCCGGCGTCATCAGCAGGGGAGGACTCTGAGAGTGAGGGAGAGGAGTTGGCAAGGCCTCCTTCTCCAGGACTCTCCTCTCTGGCAATGCCTCCGGAGGACACCGAAGGGCAGGAGATAGGCCCAGAGCCAAGCTCGTCCCCGCAGCCACAGGAGGACATTGATGAGGGGAGTGAGTTTTGGCTGGATCCTCGCCAGCGTCGGAGGGACAGGAGAGCCCAGCAGAGGAAAAGGCGTGGTCGTGATTAGCTGGTGGACCACACCCCACAGGCTATAAAAGAGAGGGATTGCAGCCTGTATCTTTGTGACGGACAAAACAAAGATTCATGGATCCCGGTTTCGAATCTGCCCTGCGTCTCAGCTCTGGACATTTTGGTGGTGTGTATTTGACTGAACTATTAATAAAGGCTTTGGCAAGCAGCTGCGGGGATTGCGGCCAAGCTTTTTATCAGCTTACTTGGTTGTCTGCCAGTTCATTAGACTGACTGTCTGAGGGGGTGTATTCCTGGGACTGGGGCCAGAACATCTTGTCCATCTCCCAAAAAAGTTAACCCATCGTTACCACGATGGATCCACAGCTGCAGCAACTTATCCAACAGTTGCAAGCTGACAACCAGCTCCTGCAGCAGCAGGTCGGCCAGTTGACTGCGCAACTGGCTGGGGGAAATGTGCCTGCAGCTGTTCCTCCTCCCCCTCCTCCTCGTCAGAAAAGCCCAATCAGTGTGCCTGATAAATTCTCTGGGCAGCAGGAGATGTTCCCGGCCTTCATGGGACAATGCCAGCTGTTTATGGCACTGAGGCTGGAGGATTTTCCGGATGACCGGGCTCGGGTGGCGTTTGTTATCAACCTCCTCTCCGGCAATGCCGCCCAATGGGCCACGCCTCTGTTGCTGCAGAATAGCCCCTTGTTGGCAGACTCAGGGCTTTTGGCAACATCTGAGGGTGATGTATGAGGACCCCCTGAAGACCCAGATGGCAGCCAGGTGCATCATATATCTCCGTCAAGGGAAGCACCCCTGCAGGAATATGTGGCTGAATTTCGGCTTCTGGGCCAGGACTTGGATTGGAATGATGCAGTGCTAAGGGACGCTTTCCAGGATCGCCTCTCTGATGACCTGCAGGACGAACTGGTTCGCGTGGAGGTGCACCAGACCCTCGATGCCCTCATAACGCAATGTCTGCGCATTGACGCCCGCTTCCAATGGCGCAAGACCCGTCAGCCCATCCAAGAACCCCCAACTGTTTCTGCACCCCCACGTCCTGCACCAACAGCGTCCCAGGTCACCCCGCGCTTTGTGGCACCCGCAGAGGAGCCCATGGAGCTGGGAGCGGCCCGACCTCACCTGACAGACCCGGAGCGGATGCGGAGACGCCAAGGGGGATTATGCCTCTATTGCGGGGAGGCTGGACATTTTGCCGCTTCGTGCCCCAAGAAGCGTAGTGGGACGCTCATGCCTGTTCCTGAATCTTGGCGGGACCAGCCGGGAAACGGGGCAGGCCCGGCCTGGGGGAAACCTTAGGCTGGGCACGTATCATTGCCCCGCCTGATTCTGCGGAGGTGGACTCTGGGCCCCCTCGACACCTAATCCTGGACACCCGGATGTTGTTGGCCGACCGGTTGGAGGGGCTTCAGGCACATGCGCTGGTGGATTCGGGGGCCACCACGAATTTTATGACCAGGCCTTTGTGGCCCATTTTGTGGTCCCCTTGGTTCCAGTGGACCCTCTGTTGAGAGTCGAGACGATCGATGGACAGGAACTTGTTGCGGGGCCCATTAAGTTCGCGACTCAGCCCTTGCGCCTCGCCATTGGGGCCCACGAGGAGGCGATCCATTTGTACATGACGGCGGACCTGCATTTCCCGCTGGTCCTGGGGATGGCCTGGCTTCGGGCGCACAATCCGCAGGTGGCCTGGTCGAGGAACGCCATCTCCTTCCCGAGCCTGCAGTGCATCAACCACATCCGCCACACCTGTGCCGGGCAGGACGTCTCCACCCCTGCTGTCTCTTTGCCTCCTGAGCTGACGTCCTTTGCTGACGTGTTCAGTGAAAAGGAGGCGGACCGCTAACCCCCGCATCGATCCTATGACTGCCCGGTGGACCTGATCCCCAATGCACCCCTGCCCACGGGACAACTGTACTCGATGTTGGAGCCCAAGTTGGCCGCCCTACGGGACTTCCTTATCCGGCCTTCATTCTCCCCTCTCTCGGCCCCAGTCCTCTTTGTGAAGAAGAAGACAGGGGACCTACACCTTTGCTGCGACTACTGGCGGTTAAACGCCATCACCGTGCGGAATCGCTACCCCCTGCCGCTCATTCCGGAGCTGATGGAGAGGTTGCGGGAGGCCTTGATTTTCACCAAGCTCGACCTCCGGGGAGCCTACAACCTGGTGCGGATGCGAGAGGGGGACGAGTGGAAGATGGCGTTTAGCACCTGATACGGACACTTTCAGTATACCGTCATGCCGTTCGGGTTGACCAACGCCCCTGCGGTCTTCCAGCATCTAATGAACGACGTGTTCTGGGACATGTTGGATCGGTTTGTGGTCATTTATCTAGATGACATCCTGATCTACTCCCGGTCCCCGGAAAACCACATCCAACACGTCCGCTAGGTTCTGCAGTGCCTGCGGGAGCACCAACTCTATGCAAAGTTGGAGAAATGTCTCTTCTTCTAGACTTCCATAGAGTTCCTTGGACACATCATCTCCCCGGAAGGCATCGCGATGGACCCGCGTAAGGTGGAGGCCTTGCTTAGTTGGGAACCCCCTCGTCGGGTGAAGGACATCCAGCGTCTGTTGGGGTTCGCCAACTACTACCGAACCTTCATCCCGGGCTTCGCCACCCTGACCTTGCCGATGACCCAGCTCCTTCGGAAGAAGGTTCCGTTTCAGTGGGGTCCCCCGCAGCAGCAGGCCTTCGAGGCTCTGAAGCAGGCCTTCATTACAGAACCTGTCCTGAGGCACCCCAATCCACATCGTCCGTTTGTGGTCAAAACGGATGCATCCAATGTGACGATTGGGGCGGTGCTGTTACAGGCCCCGGCAGATGGTGGCACTCTTTTTCCCTGCGCTTATTACTCCCGGAAACTCAATCCTTCCGAGCACAACTACACCATCTGGGAGAAAGAGTTGCTGGCTATCAAGGCCGTGTTCAAGGCTTGGCGGCATCTCGAGGGGGCCCGACACCAGGTGGAGGTGCAGACGGACCATCGGAACCTAGAGCACCTCACGACGGCCAGGAAGTTGAACCAGCGGCAGATCCGGTGGTTGTTGTTTTTTGCCCAGTTCAACTTCCACGTGACATACATCCCGAGTGGCCACAACGTGCGGGCGGATGCCTTTTCCCGCAAGCCGGAGTACTTCACTCCGAAGGACTCCCTGCCTCCGCAGACAGTGCTGCCAGCGGAATCCTTGGCTGCAGCCCAGGAACCCATGGACTTGCGGGCTCAGGTGCGGGAAGCGCAGCGCCAGGACGCCTGGTCACAACAGCGGCAGGCAGAAGTCGGCCCTGCCTCCCCTTGGACTTTGGAGGAGGGCTTGTTAAAACACCGAGGCCAGCTGTACGTGCCCACGAGTCCGCTCCGAGCCATCGTTATGAATCAGTGTCATGACAACCCCGTGGCAGGACATTTTGGGTTCTTTAAGACGCTGAACTTGGTGACGCGGACTTTTTGGTGGCCTCGGGTACAGCACGACATGCACGCGTACGTGATGTCTTGCGTGCCGTGCTGACAGGCCAAGCCGTGTCAGGCCCACCGCCTGGACTTCTCCAGCTGCTGCCAACACTGGAGAGACCCTGGGGAGCCATCTCTATAGACTTCCTGATGGACCTGCCACCGTACGCCACGTTCACCACCGTCCTCGTGGTGGTGGACATGCTCACAAAGATGGCACATTTCATTCCATGCCGTGGACTGCCATCGGCCCGCACCACAGCCTGATTGTTCCTGCAGCACGTTTTCCGCCTCCATGGCCTGCCAGACAGAATGGTTTCCGACCGCGGGGCCCAGTTCACGGCCCGCTTCTGGAAAAGCCAGAGGTGCAGGTGCAGGTGTGTCTGTCGTCGGCGCACCATCCGGAGACTGACGGGGGGACGGAGAAGGTCATCGGCATACTGGAGCAGTACCTCCGCTGCTACGTCAATCAGCAGCAGGACAACTGGGCCGAGTACCTTCCCCTGGCAGAGTTCGCCTTCAACAACTCCCAACACACCTCCACCCAGATGACCCTGTTCCATGCCAATGTGGGATGCCATCCATGGCTGTTCCCTCTGTCCCTCTTGGATTCCCCTGTTCCCGAGACCCAGGACTTCCTCTCGGAGCTGCAAGCGGTGCAGCAGATGGTGCGTCGGCAGCTGATCTGGGCGAAGGAGGACTATAAATGGGTTGCCGACCGCTCTCGACGGACCACGCCGCCGCTGGAGGTTGGGGATCAGGTGTGGCTGTCCACGAAGCACCTCCCCATGGACCGGCCGGCAAAGAAGCTCGACCACCATTTCATCGGACCCTTCCCCATTGAGGAGGTCATCAGCCCGGTGGCCTACCGGTTGACCCTGCCACGGTCGATACAGCTCCACCCTGTGTTCCATCTGTCCCTTCTGGTCCCTGAGGCTCCGCAGTGCCGCCTCTGATGCCCGACGACACCTGCTCCCCTGACCATGGTTGCCGAGGACGGCTCCACGACGTACGAGGTGGACAGCATCCGGGACTCCCATTGGCTGAAGGGCAGTTTCCAGTACCTGATTGCCTGGAAAGGGTACGGGCCTCAGGATTTCTCCTGGATGGATGCTTCCTCCATTCATGCTCCTGACTTGGTACGGGCTTTCCATGCGCAGTTCCCGTCCTGACCACATCCGGACCGTCAGCAGTGGGGGAAGGGCCCTGCGGTGGGGGATAGTGTTGTGGCTCCATTGCCTGAGCCTGCGTCCTCAGCAGGGGAGGACTCTGAGAGTGAGGGAGAAGAGTTGGCAAGGCCTCCTTCTCCAGGACTCTCCTCTCTGGCAATGCCTCCGGAGGACACCGAAGGGCAGGAGATAGGCCCAGAGCCAAGCTCGTCCCCGCAGCCACAGGAGGACATTGATGAGGGGAGTGAGTTTTGGCTGGATCCTCGCCAGCGTCGGAGAGACAGGAGAGCCCAGCAGAGGAAAAGGCGTGGTCGTGATTAGCTGGTGGACCACACCCCACAGGCTATAAAAGAGAGGGATTGCAGCCTGTATCTTTGTGACGGACAAAACAAAGATTCATGGATCCTGGTTTCGAATCTGCCCTGCGTTTTAGCTCTGGACATTTTGGTGGTGTGTATTTGACTGAACTATTAATAAAGGCTTTGGCAAGCAGCTGCGGGGATTGCGGCCAAGCTTTTTATCAGCTTACTTGGTTGTCTGCCAGTTCATTAGACTCTGACTGTCCGAGGGGGTGTATTCCTGGGACCGGAGCCAGAACAATTTTATAATGAAGTCTGGGTTTTTGTTGTGGCCCCGTCCTCTGAGCCTATCCCATTGGAGGAAGGAAGCTCTGAGCAGGAGGAAGAGGAGCCAGCCAGATCTCCCAGCCCCCCCCTCTGGCACCGTCTCAGGTGCCAGCTGAAAGAGAGCCAAGTAGTGGGGAAACAGGTGTCTCAGATGAGAGTGAGGGAGAGACGTCATTCCTGGACGCACACCAAAGAAGGCGAGAGAAAAGATTACTGCAGCTGCGGCGATGTATGAGGAAATAGACCTGAGTCACTGGATTGGAGTCACAGGATCAATGAGTCACTGGGCCACACCCAGAGCCTATATAAGACAGGACGGTGGGTCAAGATGTTTGTGACGAACAAAGAAAACAAACATAGCAACCTCGTAGTCTTGGAAGCTAGATGAACGGCAAAGCTACGTAGGTGATTTTCTTTTTGTGTAAACTAATAAAGTCCTTGGCAGACGGTGTGCATATCGCTGCCAAGTTTGAGATAAGAACTGTGGAGTGTGCCAAGTGATTCTTAACCCTCGACTGGCTGTGTTTTTGTGGGTCTCTGAAGGGAGGGACAGATCATCTTGTTCGTCACCCAAAACTCCATCGTTAACCCACGATGGACCAACAGCTGCAGCAGCAGGTACAGCAGATGCTGGAGGCCAATCAACTTCTGCAACAGCAAGTAGCACAGCTAACTGCACAACTTGCTTTGGGAAATGCTCCTGTAGCAGCTCCACTTGCTCCCCTTCCCCGTCCAAGATGCCCAGTGAACATGCCAGATAAGTTTTCTGGGCAGCAGGAAATGTTCCCGGCCTTCTTGGGACAGTGCCAGCTGTACATGGCAATGCGGCCGGAGGATTTTCCGGATGACCGGGTTCGGGTGGCCTTTATTATCAGCTCCCTCTCTGGCACTGCCGCCCGATGGGCCACGCCCCTGTTGCTGCAAGACAGCCCCTTGCTTCTGGACTATCAGGGCTTTTTGCAACACCTGCGCACCATGTTTGAGGACCCCCTCCGAGTGCAGACGGCAGCGAGGCGCATCAAGGACCTCCGCCAAGGCAAGCGCCCCCTGCAGGACTATATTGCGGAGTTCCGATTGCTAGGCCAGGATTCGGCCTGGAATGAGGCGGCGCTGATGGATGCCTTCCAGGACGGCCTCTGCGATGAGATGCAGGACGAGCTGGTTCGGGTGGAGGCGCCACAGACCCTGGACGCGCTGGTGACCCACTGCCTGCGCATCGACGCCCGCCTACAACGGCGACGGCCCCTTAGGGCTCTTCCGGAACCACCGACAGCGCCAGCACCCCCGCGTTTCGTACCGACAGCGCCCCGGACCGTACCGCGTTTGGTGGCGATGGCTGAGGAGCCCATGGAGCTCGGAGCAGCCAGACCTCAACTGACGGCCCAGGAGTGGATGCGGAGACGCCAAGGGGGGTTGTGCCTCTATTGCGGCGAGGCTGGACATTTCGCCGCCTTGTGTCCCCGGAAGCGGAGTGGATCGCTCAAGCCTGTTCCGGAGCCTCGGCATGACCAGCCGGGAAACGGGTCAAGCCTGGCTTAGGGGAAACTCTGGGTCAGGCAGGTGATCATGCCCCGCCGGAGGCGGCGGCTGTGGACTGTGGGCCCCCTAGGCACCTGATTTTGAACACCCGGGTGTTGTTGGCTAACCGGTCGGAGGGGCTCCAGGCGCACGCGCTGGTGGACTCGGGGGCCACCATGAACTTTATGGACCAGGCCTTTGTGGCCCATTACAAGGTTCCCTTGGTTCCAGTGGACCCTCCATTGAGGGTCGAAACTATTGATGGGCGGGAACTTGTGGCGGGGCCCATCAACTTCGCTACTCAGCCCTTGCGCCTTGCCATTGGGAACCATGAGGAGGCGATCCAGTTTTATGTGACGGCGGACCTGCACTTCCCCTTGGTCCTGGGGATGGCCTGGCTTCGGGCGTACGACCCTCAGGTGGCATGGTCGAGAAATGCCATCTCGTTCCCAAGCCTGCAGTGTGTCGACCACCTTTGCCACACCTGTGCCGGCCAGGACGTCTCTGCCCCGAACGTCTCCTTGCCTCCGGAGCTGACATCCTTCGCCGACGTGTTCAGCGAGAAGGAGGCGGATCGCTTGCCCCCGCACCGACCCTACGACTGCGCGATGGACTTGATGCCCAATGCGCCCCTGCCCTCGGGACGCCTGTACTCCATGTCGGAGCCCGAGTTGGCTGCCTTACGGGACTTTCTGGACAAGAACCTGGCCCGTGGGTTCATCCGGCCTTCGACCTCCCCGCTCTCGGCCCCAGTCTTCTTCGTGAAAAAGAAGACGGGGGACGGAGAAGTTGCAGGAGGCCTCGATTTTCACCAAGCTCAACCTCCGGGGAGCCTACAACCTGGTGCGGATGCGAGAGGGGGACGAGTGGAAGACGGCATTTGGCACCCGATACGGACACTTTGAATATACCGTCATGCCGTTCGGGTTGACCAATGCCCGCGCGGTCTTCCAGCACTTGATGAACGACGTGTTCCGGGACATGCTGGATCGGTTCGTGGTGATCTACCTGGATGATATTTTGATCTATTCCCGGACCCCGGAAAGTCACCTCCAGCATGTCTGCCAGGTCCTGCAGCGCCTGCGGGAACACCAGCTCTATGCGAAGTTGGAGAAATGTTACTTCTTCCAGACTTCCATAGAGTTCCTCGGGCACATCATCACCCCCGAGGGCATCGCGATGGACCCACACAAGGTGGCAGCCTTGCGCAGTTGGGAACCCCCGCGTCGGGTGAAGGACGTCCAGCGTCTGTTGGGATTCGCCAACTACTACCGGACCTTCATCCCGGGCTTTGCCACCCTGACCGTGCCGTTGACCCAGCTCCTTCGGAAGAAGGTCCCGTTCCAGTGGGGGCCCCTGCAGCAGCAGGCCTTCGAGGTTCTCAAGAAGGCCTTTGTCACGGAGCCGGTTCTGAGGCACCCCGATCCACACCGTCCGTTCGTGGTTGAGACAGACGCGTCCAACGTGGCGATTGGAGCGGTGCTGCTACAGGCTCCGGTGGATGGCGGCACTCTTTTTCCCTGCGCTTACTACTCCCGGAAACTCACTCCTTCCGAGCGCAACTACACCATCTGGGAAAAGGAGTTGCTGGCTATCAAGGCTGCGTTCGAGGCTGGGTGACATCACCTCGAGGGGGCCCGACACCAGGTGGAGGTGCGGACGGACCATCGGAACCTGGAGCACCTCACCACGGCCAGGAATTTGAACCAGCGACAGATCTGGTGGTCGTTGTTTTTCGCCCGGTTCAACTTCCACGTCACATACATTCCGAGCCACCTCAACCAGAGGGCGGACACGCTATCCTGTAAGCCGGAATACTTTTGCCCCAAGGACTCCCTTTTCCCCCGGACGGTGCTGCCAGTGGACTCCTTGGCCGCGGTCCAGGAACCGGTGGACCTGCGGACTCAGGTGCTGGAAGCGCAGCGACGGGACGACTGGTTGCAGCAGCGGAGAGCGGGCATCGGCCCCGTGTCCCCATGGACCGTGGAGGAGGGCTTGCTCAGGCACCGGGGTCGGCTGTACGTGCCCACAAGTCTGCTCCGAGCCCTCGTCATGAACCAGTGCCATGACAACCCCGCGGCGGGGCACTTCGGCTTCTTTAAGACCTTGAACCTAGTGACGCGGACTTTTTGGTGGCCTCGGGTACGGCACGACGTGCACGCCTACATGACGTCCTGTGTGCCGTGCCGACAGGCCAAAGCCGCGTCCGGCCCCCCTCCTGGACTCCTCCAGCCGCTGCCGACACCGGAGAGACCGTGGGGAGCCATCTCCATGGACTTCCTGACTGACCTGCCCCTGTCCGCCTCGTTCACGACCGTCCTCGTGGTGGTGGATGCGCTCACAAAGATGGCACATTTCATCCCATGCCGCGGCCTGCCCTCGGCTCGTACCACGGCTCGCCTGTTCCTGCAACACATCTTCCGCCTCCACGGCCTGCCGGACCGGGTGGTTTTGGACCGCGGGGCCCAGTTCATGGCCCGCTTCTGGAAAAGCCTGATGGCTGCCCTGGAGGTGCAGGTGTGCCTGTCGTCGTCGCACCATCCGGAGACTGACGGGGGCACGGAGAAGGTCAGTGGCATACTGGAGCAGTACCTCCGCTGTTTTGTCAACCAGCAGCAGGACAACTGGGCCGAGTACCTTCCCCTGGCGGAGTTCGCTTTTAACAACTCCCAACATACCTCCACCCAGATGACACCGTTCCATGCCAATGTCGGGTACCATCCACGGTTTTTTCCGTTGACCATCATGGACTCCCCTGTTCCTGAGACCCGGGACTTCCTCTCGGAGCTGCAGGCGGTGCAGCAACTGGTGCGGCGGCAGCTGATCCGGGCAAAAGAGGACTATAAACGGTTCGCCGATCGCGCCCGCCGGGCGACGCCACCGCTTGAAGTTGGAGATCGGGTGTGGCTGTCCACGAAACACCTCCCCACGGACCAGCCGGTGAGGAAACTGGCCCACCGCTTTATCGGTCCCTTCCCCATCGAGGTGGTCATCAACCCGGTGGCCTATCGGTTGACTCTACCCCGCTCCATGCGGCTCCACCCCGTTTTTCATCGGTCCCTCCTGGTCCCTGAGACTCCCGCGAGCCTTCTCCGCCGCCCGCCGCCGCCTGCCCCCCCAGCCGCAGCCGACGAGGACGACGCCTCGACGTATGAGGTGGACAGTATTCGGGACTCCTGTTGGCTGAAGGGGCGCTTCCAATACCTCATCGCTTGGAAAGGGTACGGGGCCAAGGATTTCACCTGGGTGGACGCGTCTGCCGTTCAGGCCCCTGACCTGGTGCGGGCTTTCCACGAACAGTTCCCGTCCCGACCCCATCCCGACCGTCAGACCCGAGGGAAGGGCCCTGCGGTGGGGGATAGTGTTGTGGCCCCGTCCTCTGAGCCTATCCCATTGGAGGAAGGAAGCTCTGAGCAGGAGGAAGAGGAGCCAGCCAGATCTCCCAGCCCCCCCCCCCTCTGGCACCGTCTCAGGTGCCAGCTGAAAGAGCCAAGTAGTGGGGAAACAGGTGTCTCAGATGAGAGTGAGGGAGAGACGTCATTCCTGGACGCACACCAAAGAAGGCGAGAGAAAAGATTACTGCAGCTGCGGCGACGTATCTGGAAATAGACCTGAGTCACTGGATTGGAGTCACAGGATCAATGAGTCACTGGGCCACACCCAGAGCCTATATAAGACAGGACGGTGGGTCAAGATGTTTGTGACGAACAAACAAAACAAACATAGCAACCTCGTAGTCTTGGAAGCTAGATGAACGGCAAAGTTACGTAGGTGATTTTCTTTTTGTGTAAACTAATAAAGTCCTTGGCAGACGGTGTGCATATCGCTGCCAAGTTTGAGATAAGAACTGTGGAGTGTGCCAAGTGATTCTTAACCCTCGACTGGCTGTGTTTTTGTGGGTCTCTGAAGGGGGGGACAGATCAGTTTTCCTTTCCTGGATACTGAAGGAAGCATACCTGATATTAAGCAGAATTCTCATCCTCAGCCATCCCGGACAACACGGAGGGGGCTGAAATTCACAGAATGTCTGATCAAGAAAGTGATTTAGATCAGATGGGGGCATATGGCTCAGCAATGACTTCAGGAGTATTGGGATCTCCCTGAAGTCTTTAGTGAGAAGGCCTCAGATGTGCTACCCCCCCCCCACAGGGCTACGGACTGTACCATTGAGATACTCCCTGGAGTAAAGCTCCCTAAGCCAAAAATTTACCCAATGACCCCCCGTGAGCTGGGGGAAGTATGAAATTTCATTGACAAAAACCTAGAACGGGGTTTCATCCAACCAGCTAGGCCACGGGTGGCCGCGACAATTCTGTTCCAGGAAAAGAAAGATGGTTTCTTTCATCTAGTAGTTGATTATAGGAATTTAAATGCTATTTGCGTGTAAAATGTCTACCCCCTACCCCTCATGAAGGACATGTTAGCCCACCTACAGAATGGAAAAGTTTTCACCAAACTGGACTTACGGGAAGCTTACTACAGAGTGTGAATTAAGGAGGGGGATGAATGGAAAACTGCATTTAACTGCCCGCTGGGATGTTTCCAGTTCCGAGTACTCCCTTTTGGACTACAAGGAGCTCCTGCGGTATTCATGCAATTGATGAATGAAGTTTTGCATGAGCATTTGTACAAGGGGGTGCTGGTTTATTTGGATAACATTTTCATCTACTCTGAGAACATGGCCGACCACGTGAAATTAGTGCGCACCATCCTGAAAAAACTCAGGGCTGCTGAACTGTATGCAAAACTTTCTAAGTGCGAATTCCACCAAACCAAAATTGACTATCTTGGATATTGCATCTCCCATGAGGGAATAGAAATGGACCCTGAGAAGGTTTGGGCAGTACTGGAATGGACTGTGCCACACACCCGCAAGCAATTACAAAGTTTCTTGGGGTTTGCTAACTTTTATCGACAGTTTATCCTCTCGTTCACCAAAATTGCACTGCCAATAACTAATCTCCCGAAAACAAAAGGTGAAGTAAAACCAAAACCCTCCCGAGCTCTTGAATGGACTATGGACTGCCAGGCAGCATTCGAAAAGTTGAAATGGCTGTTTGCTGCCGAACCAGTCCTCAAACACCCAGACATGGATGAACCTTTTGTAGTACAGGCAGATGCCAGTGATGTAGCAGTAGGAGCCGTACTTCTGCAAAAGAATGCAGATGGAAAATTACAGCCCTGTGCCTACACATCCTGAAAACTGTCAGAAACTGAAAGGAGATGGGCCATATGGGAGAAAGAAACTTTTGCTGTACACTGGGCACTTCTAACTTGGAGACAATTTCTTGAGGGAGCTAAGCATCCTTTTGAAGTATGGACTGATCATGAAAACCTTGAGGCTTTAAAAAAAACCCGTAAGTTGTCGCCAAAACAAGTTTGCTGGGCCCAACGCTTCAACCATTTTAATTTCACCTTGCGCTACCTCCCTGGTGGGAAGAACTTCACGGCAGATGCTCTGTCCAGATTGCCTCAATACAACAGCACCAGGGAGGAGGTGGTTCATCCAATTGTCCCTTCAACCCAACTGGCGGCACCAGTGACTACCAGAGCACAGTCGAAGAGTGACCCAAGCCTCTCGGGCGATTTGCTCCAGAAATTACAAGAGACTTTGAAAACCGACGAGTGGTTCTAAGCCCACTCAAATGAATGCACACTTCGTGATGGACTAGCTTGAATTGGAGCTAAATTATATGTTCCAGCCAGCCTAAGAGTAACAGTTCTGCAGCACGCTCATGACTCCAAAGTGGCGGGGCACTTCGGATTTGTCAAAGCCTTACATCTTGTCAAAAGACAGTTCTGGTGGCCTGCACTCAAAAAGGACACAGAGGCATATGTAGCGAGCTGTCCAGTGTGTGCCTCAGCTAAGAGACCTCCAGGGAAGTCACCTGGTCTACTCCAAAGTGTAGCCAGACCCACTGCCCCTTGGAAGGAAATATCCATGGATTTTATTGTAGACCTTCCAGATAGTGGGGGGGGGGTGCACATTTATATGGGTAGTGATTGATTTGTTTTCCAAACAGGTGCATTTTATCCCATGTCCTAAGATCCCATCAGCAAAAACCCTTGCTAAAATGTTTATTCAACATGTGTATAGGTTACATGAGGCTCTGAAATGTATGATTTCAGACAGGGGAGTACAATTCACCTCCAACTTTTGGAAAGAGTTCCTGATGCTGGTAGGCTCCGCCCAGGGATTAAGTTCTGCCCATCATCCCCAGACCAATGGGGCCTGTGAAAGAACCAATTCTGTGTTAGAACAGTATCTGAGGTGTTATATAAATTACCAGCAAGATAACTGGGTAGATTTACTGCCATTTGCAGAGGTGGCATATAATAATTCCATACATAGCAGCACAGGGTTCACTCCGTTCAAGGTGGTTTCTGGCCAGGAATTTGTGCTAATCCCAGAGCTTCCTCAAGATAACCCACAGAATCCTTCTTTGATATAGTGGATCGAACAGTTACGATGGACTTGGGCAGTAACCTGAAAAGCTTTAGATGACACTCATCAAGCTCATAAAACCCAAGCCGACAAAAGGAGGTGCCCTGCACATGTTTATAAAGTGGGGGACATGGTTTATATTTCTACCAAATATTTGCAAACTCCTCAAAAATCAAAAAAGCTTGGGCCCAAGCATGTGGGCCCTTTCCCCATTACTCGGATCATTAACCCAGTAACAGTTGAATTAGATTTACCAAAGAATTTGCGATGAATTCATCCAGTGTTTCATGTTAGCTTACTGAAACTGGAACATTCGTCCCCTCTATGTCCAGCCAAAGAACCTCCTCCCGTTCCCATACTCATTGAAGAGGAACAACATTTTGAAGTTAAGGAAATTTTGGACTCTAGAAAATATCATGGTAAAGTGCAGTATCTGGTGGCCTGGAAACACTTCCTGTTATCACAAGCTGAATGGGTGAATAAACGTGATGTTCGGGTACCTAAAAAAGTGCAGTTGTTTCACACCAAATACCCTGATAAACTTTAAGTAGTGATGGTTTTTAATTGTTGTGATATTACCTCTTTTTCTCTCTGTTTCAGGACTAGAGGTCATCTCTTCTGAAGGGGGGCCAATTGTCAGCTTCTGCTTTTCTCTGCTTTGGCTGTCATAGTAATGGAGGGAGTGGGGGTAGGTAGCTGGGCTACGGATGAGCCCAGGAAACGAAACCGATTCTTAAGCTGTTATCAGGCCAACGGCCACCACATTCCTGGATGATGACACAGCCAGACATGTGCTCCCACCTGACCTCTGGGAGACCTTTGGATTGGATGATTTACGGTGAACAATGGGAGGGGATGCTTTCTATCTGTAACTTTCGCGCTTTTTGCCTCAGAATCCTGCTTTCCATGGTTGCGTTCACTTTATATCTAGTAAAAGTACTATACTTTATTTTTTTTTATTTATTTATTTTAATTTGATTTATATGCCGCCCTTCTCCGGAGACTCAGGGCTGCTTACAATGCGTTAAGCAATAGCCTTTTCATTTTTTCATTTTATAATGAAGTCTAGGTTTTCCTTTCCTGGATACTGAAGGAAGCATACCCGAGACTCTGACTTGTTTTACGTGTTCTGACATTGTCTCAGTACAGATTGAAATGTCATCCAGGGGGACTTTTAGCTGATGTTGTGTCAAAATCAGACATAAGGAGCGGGTGTCCATGCTCCCATGCGGAGTTCTCCCTGTTGGAGGGCTCCGAAAGGAGTTAAAGCCACCCTGTAGAAGCAATAAAAAGACAAAAAAGTGGGAAAGCACTAGGACCAGATGGTTTACCAGCTGAGTTGTATAAAACACTACAAGAAGCGATTAGTAATGTAATGTTGGACTTATTTAATGACTTATTATGAAGGTCAAAATGCCAGATTTATGGAAAGAGGCATATGTAATACTCATACCTAAAGATGATACAGATCTACAATTGATTAAAAACTATAGACCAATTTCATCATTAAACATAGACTATAAGATTTTCGCTTCAATAATGGCAAATAAGTTGAGAAAAAAAACGCTAAATGAATATATTCATACTGATCAAAATGGATTCTTACCAAAAAGACAAATTAGAGACAATACGAGGATGATTTTGAATACTTTGAAATATTATGAGACTCACCCAGAAAAAGAAATGGCGCTGATGTTTTTAGAAGCACGGAAAGCTTTTGATAACATGAACTGGCAGTTTATGATAAAACAATTACAGAGAATGGATTTTGGGGAGAGATTTATAAATACTATAAAAACAATATATGACAGACAATTTGCCAAGATAATGATGAATGGAAAAATGACAGAAAAGATTAATATAATGAAAGGTACCAGACAAGGATGTCCTCTATCACCATTGCTGTTTATCCTGACTCTAGAAGTTTTAAATAGAAATATTAGATGAAATGACAAGATAAAACAGATGAAAATTTAAAAAGTGGAGTACAAATTGCAAGCATTTGCAGATGACTTGGTATTTATTATAGAGCAAATAACAGGCCCTAAATTACTACAACAGATAGAAGGACATGGAAAAGTTTCTGGCTTGAAAATAAATAAAGATAAAACAAAAATCTTGGTGAAAAATACAACAGAAAAACAAAACAGAGAGATAAAAGAAAACTTAGACATACAAGTGGTAAAAAAATTTAAATACTTGGTAATATATTTAACTTCAAGATGTGTAACAATAAAAGAAGAAAACTATTACAAATTAAAACAACAAATTGAAAAAGACTTGGAAAAATGGAAGAATCTTCAACTATCACTTATGGGACAGATTGCATTGATAAAGATGAACATATTACCAAAATTGCTATTTCTATTCCAAACTGTGCCAATAAAAATTGAAAAGACTTACTTTAAATATCTTAATAAGATAATGTGGAAATTTATATGGCAAGGGGAAAAAGCAATAATAAGTATAAAAATGCTGCAAGACACAAGATTACGAGGGGGATTTGATTTACCGAATTGGGAACTATATTATCAAGCAGCAACATTGACATGGTTGAAGGAATGGATTGAATTAAGAAATACAAGGTTGTTAACATTGAAAGGGCATGATCTATAACTGGGATGGAATGCTTTTTTGTAGTATGGTAGAAATAAGATACATACGTATTTTCATAGACATTATATAAGAAATGCATTTTTATTGATATGGGGGAAGATTAGAGATAAATACTATGTGAAAATACCAACATCAACAATGGAAGCTGTAAGGATTGCCTCTCCTTCCAACTTAAGAAAGTAAAAACTCTTGAAACGTGGCTGTTCAAAAGGACTAAGCGACTAAGTATTGGATTTTCCCTCTGTGGATCCTAGAATCAAGGATTTCCTTGATTTCAAAGTGTTGTTCACCTTCAATCATGATGGGAACAGGTGGTGTAGATGCAGGTGGTCTGAGGGATGAGATTACTTTTCACTTGAGTAAACTGATATGGAATACTGGGTGGACTTGCCTGAGTGTCTTTGGAAGGAGTAGTTCAACTGCTACTGGATTGATGACTCTAGTGATGGGGAAAGGTCCAATGAACTTTGACCCTAGTTTCTTCGATGGTTGTAATGATTTCAGGAATTTTGTAGATAAGTATACTCTGTCACCAATATGAAAAGGTTTGGGTTCCATCCTTTTCTTGTCTGCTTGAATTTTAAAAGCTTCTCTAGCTTCCTTTAAGACTAATCTAACCAGTGGCCACGTGTTTTGCAAATTATCCATCCACTCCTTAAGTGAGGGGATGGTGGGTTCTTCTGTGGGTAGTTCAGGCATGGGACTGAAATCCTGGCCTGTTGCTACTCTAAAAGGGGAAAAACCAGTGCTTGAATGTACAGCATTATTAAACGCAACTTCAGCAAAAGGCAAATGTTCGGTCCAGTTATCCTGTTGAAAATTAATGAAACATCTTAAATATTTTTCTAATACAGAGTTCAAAATTTCAGAATTTCCATTAGTAGCCAGATGATGCGAAGAGCTCAATCCCTGGCCAGTACCAAGTAAATCCAAAAATGCCCTCCAAAAGTTGGAGGTCAATTGAACCTCTCTGTCGGAGATGATCCTTTGTGGAGAACCATGAAGTCGATAAATGTGTATTAGGAATAATTTGGCTAAACTTTTAGCAGTTGGGATCTTTGGCAGGGTATAAAATGTGCCTGTTTTGGAAACAGGTCTGTCACGACCCAAATAACAGTATTTCCCTCACTGTTTGACAATTCTACGATGAAATCCATAGCAATCTCTCTCCAAGGTGCTGAAGGTTCAGCTACCTTCTGCAATAGACCTGGGGTTTTCCCCTGATGTTTTTTTGCTGCTGCAGAAATGGGGCAGCTAGCTACATTCTATGTCCTTTTTTAGTGACGGCCACCAAAATTGTCTTTTAATCAGGTGTAAAGTCTTCACAAGCCCAAAATGTCCAGCTAATTTGGAGTCATGACACCTTACCATTAAGCATAGTCTTTGGCTGTTTGGAACATACAACTTCTCTCCCACCGAAGCCAAGTCTTCTTTCATCAGACAGCTGGATTTGTTGTTCAAAAAGCATTCAACAGAGGCCAATGCTTGTTTAAAAGTTTGGGTGGTTTCATTCTCCATCAATGTTTCTTGTTTTGCCTGGGATCTGGTGACTACTTTAGCGGCTAGTTGATTGTTTTGTACTATGGGTTTGATTACATCTGACTTTGCACTATTGTATTGCAGTTTTCTGGATAGCGCATCTGCCAAAAAGTTTTTTTCCCCTGGAGGTATTTTAGAGTAAAATCAAATCGTTTAAAGTACTGAGCCCATCATAATTGTTTTGGGGAGAGTTTCTTTGGGGTCGTTAGGGCTTCTAGATTTTTATGATCAGTCCAGACTTCAAAAGGGGTCTTACTACCTTCTAGGAAGTGACTCCAGGTTAACAATGCCCAGTGAACTGCATAAGCCTCTTTCTCCCAAATGGCCTACCTTTGCTCAGTCTCATTCAACTTTTTGGATGTAAGTGCATGGTTGTAGTTGGTCTTGCATATTCTTCTAAACAGGACCGCTCCTATTGTCATACCACTGGCATCTGCTTGTATGACAAATGGTTTGTCCAGGTGTTTTAGAATTGGTTCTGCTGAGAATAGCTGTTTAAGATTTTCAAATGCCACCTGGCATTCCATAGTCCAGTTCAATGGCTGTTTTGGTTTAGGGTTGTCCTCCCCCTTCATTTTTAAGAGCTTGGTGATGGGGGGGGGGCAATCTGAGCGAAAGCAGGTATAAACTGGCGGTAAAAGTTGGTAAAACCCAGGAAACTTTATAACTGTTTACGTGTGTGTGGAGGGTCCCAATCAAGTACAGCCTGCACTTTTAGAGGATCCATCTCAACCCCCTGGTGTGAAATGCGGTACCCCAAATAGTCAATCTTCTCTTGGTGGAATTCACATTTATAAAGTTTAGCATAAAGTTTGGCAGAGCAGAGTTTGTTTAAAACCGCCCTGACTAGTTTTACATGTTCTGCTTTGGTCTCGGTATAGATTAAAATGTAGTCCAAGTAGATCAGAACCCCCTTTTATAAATGCTGATGCAGCACTTCATTTATTAATTGCATAAACACTGCAGAGGCTCCTTGTAACCCAAAGGGGAACACCTTGAATTGGTAGAAGCCAAGGGGGGTGTTAAAAGCCATTTTCCACTCATCCCCCTCCTTAATTCTGACATGGTAGTAAGCCTCCCTTAAGTCCAGCTTTGAAAAATTTTTCTCTTTAATGAGGTGTGCTAGCATATCTTTCATAAGGGGGAGGGGATACATGTTCTCCACACTGATCATATTCAGGTTTCGAAAATCAACACAGAGACATTTTGAGCCATCTTTTTTCTCTTTAAATAGCACTGGAGCTGCTATTTTTGGTCGAGCTGGCTCAATGAAACCCCTTGCTAGGTTTTTCTTAATAAATGTTCTCAGCTCTTCCAACTTTCTTGGTGACATGATGTAAATCTTGGGTTTAGCGCCAGGTAAGTCGGTGGCATGGTGGGGAGGGAACTGGTCTGAGGCTTTTTTTGCTAAAAACCTCAGCCAAATCCTTGTATTCTATGGGTATGCCCTCAGTTGGTGTGGCATGACCAAGCATGGCTGTTTCTCGATTCTCTGCCCCCTCAGTTCCTTTATGTGGAATCTCAGCAAAAGTCACATTCATCTGAAATTTTATGATGCCTTGTTTCCAATTGATTTTTGGGTTCCATTTTTCAGCCATGCAAGGCGCAGAGCCATTCCATGTCAGGTGCCATTATAAATGGAAACATTTCCTCATGGCTTCCAATGCCTATATGTAGAGGCTCAGTGGCCAGAGAAGCTGGCTCCCCTCCTGCTATTGACCCATCTAGTTGGCAGAAAGCGATGGGGGTTTTCAGCTTTCTTATGTTAATCCCTAATTTCCCTACTAGGGTTGGGCCGATCAAACAATGGGTGCACCCTGACTCCACTAGAGTGGAGATATTTATCTCCCTGTCCTGGTTTGGGATCAATAGTCTTAAGGAGAGGGTAAGTGGTTTATTTGGTTTGCTTACCAGTGGTTCATCATCTGGATCACTTCTGAATGAGTGTGATTCCTCCTGTCCAGATGCCAGGGTTTCCTCCCAAAGAGGGGATGGTGGAAATTCTATGGTCTCCCTGCTCCTCAGGGCAGTCTCCTTCCCACACCAGCCCAATTTTGCAGGGTTCTCCCCAGGTGGGTGGTTCCGGGCAGGTGTTTGCGAATGACACTCTGCAGCCTGGTGCCCCTCTTTTCCACACTTGAAATAGGCTGAAGCTCTTGGAGAGAATGTGGTTTGTGAGGCTCTTGGAGAGAATGTGGTTTGAGGGGCTCTTGCTTCCATTGGGGTGGGGATTTCTTCCATGCTTGCCTCGCTTAATATTGGTTTCTGGCCATATCAATCTCAGCTTCTTCGGTGGTGACGTACCATTCATGTAGGTTATTCGGTGCACCTCGGGCCACGCAGGCGTTGTATAGATCATCACTCAGCCTGTCCTTGAAACAGCTCACCAAAATATCTTCCAGCCAGTGCACCTGACATGCAAAGTCCCAGAATTCTTCAGTATACTCTGCTACTGGCCGTCGCCCTTGCCTCACCACCTTAATGTAGTCACATGCTTTGTGGGTCCCCAAACTGGCGTCACAGGGCCATCATGAAATGGTTGAAATCCCGCAGTTCTGGTACATTGGCATTATGCAGGGTCACCATCCATCTGGTAGCGGCACCCTCTAGGGCCAGGGTCACAACTCGCACTCGGGATCCTTGGATTTGGAAATCACACCCATACTCTTGCATGTAGATTAGCACATGTGCCACAATGAATCCTAATTGTTGTGGATTCCCATCAAACTTCACCCCAAGGGAGTGAGTTTCTCTTTCCAGTTGCGGGACTTGGGGCTGGTTGGGAATGGGCGCTGGTGTGTGTGCAGCCTGGGGGAGAGGGTTTGCTGGATCTTCTCTCACTGCTGTTGCACCATCAGCTTGATGGGCAGGCTCCAGACTGTGACTGCTGCCCTTTCTGCACCCTTTGATGTTGTCCTGGCTCCCTTCGGATATTGAGACTTCCTAAAGTTTCCATCACCAATTGGGTTATATGCTGCTTCAGACAATCCTCCCTCAGTGATGCTTTGGTCAGTCCCCCATGGTCAGCAAGGGCTTCTAGTTCCAATTTCCACCCCAGTTTTCATTTGCCCCGGCTGAGGGTGACTCCTCTGGTTCTCTCATCCCAGCTATCTTTCTTCCCCATGCCAATTGACCAGTGGGGCTTTTCAGGATTCTCCAGGGTTACCTCATCCTCTCCAATGGGGTGTACAAAACAGGCATCTGACTGGGTGGCAGTTGATGTCTCCCACCCAGCAATCGGTTTCTCTCAGTTCTCTGCTTCGTTCAGACATGGTTTGCAAGGTCCCCTCAGTAAAGTGAAGATTGCTTCTCTGGGTTGACCATTTTGCAGATCTTGCTCTTTGTAAGGATTGCCTCTCCTTCCAACTTAAGAAAATAAAAACTCTTGAAACGTGGTTGTTCAAAAGGACCCTTTTATTAAGCAGAAGTGATAGCCACCCAGTTAGAGCAAGATCTGAATACCCTTAGGCAAGACATAAATTAACGATGTCCACTGCATATAAGGAAAATTAATATAAAATGTTTTATAGATGGCATATACCACCAGAGAAGTTAGGAAAAATGTTTAAAGATAAATCAGCTAAATGTTGGAAATGTCACCAACTACCAGGATCTTATTACCATATGTGATGGACGTGCCCTGAAGCAAAAAAGTATTGGAATAAAATTAAAACTCGGCTGGAAGAAATGATACAGCTACTTCTTGAACTTAAACCAGAGTTGTTCCTATTGGGTATCCTTCCTGAAAAAATTAGTAAGGGAAATATTTACCTGATTATATATGTAATAACAGCTGCAAGAATTGTTTATGCTCAAAATTGGAAAGCAGAGAAAATACTTTTGGAAGAAAAATTTTAGATTGTGCAGAAATGAATAGATTAACTTTGATGATTAAGGATAGGGAAGAGTTAGAATATTTTAAGATATGGAATTACTTTTATCGGTTGGAAAAGATATATAAATGATTAATTTTATAATTATGTATAAAAACTGGATGACTAGAATATTATTCTAACAATAAATTGTTATATTGATTTGGATGAAGATCAAGATAGAAGAAACTTATGGAAGAAGAAGAAGAATTTTGGAAGATAACACTGAGATGTCACAGGGAAGGGATGACTGATATATTAAATGTTTTGTTTGTCTTAGAAAATAAAAAAAATTAAAAAAAAAGATTTCAGAATGTAAAAGAAAGCAAAGAAGATCTCTGTAAACTCATGACGTAACTACTGGCACTACAAATGAATAAACATGAAATTCAAAACAACATTGATGAAGCATATCAAGTACACACTAACTATGCATGACAACACAAACTTCCCCATGAAGTTCAACACAAAACACAAGACAAAAATCAACACGAAAAATCAACACAAGACAAAATTTACAGAAGAACGAGAGAAGAGCAATTAATTTATAAGGGAAAGGAAATCATTATACTCAAACAATTACTGGGAAGAATCCGAGACAAAAGAAGGAATTATCAATTTCTCTCCTCAAAATTAATAAAACAAAGAATCATGTTTCTCTGGCTACTCCCCAAAGGAATGTTAATATCCTGGCAGGAAAAGAAAATAAGCCTGGCAGGAAAAGAAAAGAGCCTGGATAGTTCAGCAGACTAAAAGCATTGTGATTAGTACCAGCTGTCTGCAATTACTATAAGTTCGAATCTCACCAGGCTCAAGGTTGACTCAGCCTTCCATTCTTTCTAAGGTAGGTAAATTGAGGACCCAGTTTGTGGGGGCAATAAGCTGACTTTGTATAAATATACAAAAGTATGAAGGCTATTGCTAAATGCATTGTAAGCCGCCTTGAGTCTCTGGAGAAGGGTGGCATATAAATCAAATTTTAAAAAAGAGTAGATACGGTCCACAAAGCCCAGGAAATCTATGAAAAATGTTTTGGAGAAGGATCGGATAGCGGATATGAACTTGAATCAAGGAGTCAAGAGGAACATCTGACAGAGGAAATTGAAACAGACCAAGAATCAGAGAGATGACAAAACAAGGAAATCAAGAAGGAGAAGGAGTAAAGACGAGATACCAAAAGGAGACAAAACTGAGGAGAGAGACAAGAGCGACAATAAGTAGTATGATGGAAGAAGAGGTGAATTTGTTTTCAGTTAACATAAATGGATTAAATTCACCCATAAAAAGAAGACAGACAATAACTAAGTTGTAAAAATTAAATATGGATATCATATGCCTACAAGAAGTGCACATAAGGAAAAAAGTCATATTTTGGAAGCCCCTAAGCTAAGAAAATTATTTACATCATTAGCTGAATCGAAAAAATGGGGAATAGCAGCATATATAAAGGAATGGCTAAAGCCTATTATTAGGCTTTATATGCCAATTATTTGCATATAAAGAGGGAAGGACACTACTGATAGAAATTTATATAAAACAAAAAAGAGTAGTCATTGCAATTATATATGCACCAAACATAAGACAGAAAGAATATTATAGCAAATTATACAAACAATTAGTAACAATAGAATTAGACAATATTTGTATATTAGGAGATTTTAATGGAGTGGTAGACCCAAAAAAAGACTATAAAACAGGGACAAAAAGAATTATGATTAACCAATTAATAGAAATGAACTGGAGGAAAATTTTATAGAAATGATCAGAGCGATTTATTCTACCCATAGAGCAAAAATAATTATAAATGATGAATATACGGAAAGTTTTAATATAGAAAAAGGAGTACGACAGGGATGCCCTCTGTCACCCTTATTATTCATCCTATCCACAGAAATATTAATGTCACAAATTAGAGAAAATTCGGACATAAAGGGATTAAAAATTAAATCACAGGAATATAAAGTCCAAGCATTTGCTGATGATCTGGTATTCATTATTGAGGAACCCTTAGAATCTGGACAATTACTATTTGAAGATATAAACCAATTTGGTAAAGTGGCAGGGCTCAAAATAAACAAGGACAAAACTAAAATGTTGACCAACAATCTAACAAATAAACAGAATGAGAAATTAGAGGAGAAATTGGAGATTTCGAGAGTTAAAAAAATTAAATATTTAGGAATACAGATATCCTAAATATAAGGTAAGTGCACCACAATAAAAAAAAGATAATTACAACTCACCACTACAAAAAATCCAAAAGGATTTAGAAACTTGGTCCAAATTGCAAATATTGTTGATTGGTAGAATTTCAAAGATAAAGATGAATATACTACCCAGACTGCTATATTTGTTTCAAACTATATTGATTAGAGAAAAATGTCTTCGAACATTTAAATAAAATTACATCAAAATTTGTTTGGTCAGGGAAGAAACTTCATATCAAATTTAAAATACTGCAGGATAGTAGAAGTAGGGGAGGCTTTGGTCTCCCAAACTGGGAGCTCTATTATCAGGCTGCAGCACTAACATGGCTTAAAGAATGGATTCAGCAACAAAACAAATGAGTACTAATGATAGAAGGTCATGACCTCCAGATTGATTGGCACAGTTTTCTCTGGGACGGGAAAAATAAATATTATACATACTTTCAAAGACTTTTATTAAAAAATACTCTTTTACAAGTCTGGGAGAAAATCAAAAAGAATCACTACACAGAAGTCCCAATTTGGCTATCAACTATGGAAGCAATATTACACCCAAAACCACAGACTTGAGTAAAATGATAAGATATGCAGAACTACTTGATGAAAAAGGGGAATTAAAATCAATTCAAGATTTGAAACAACAAGGACTAAAAATGGAATGGTGGTTATATTTACAAATAAAAACTAGATTCAAAAAAGATCAGGAGCAATATGGCATATACTGTCAGCCACCGCCTCTCTATTGCTTGCTTGCTTTGGCTGCCATTGTAACATGGGGAGGGGGAAGCTGTCTGTGTATTTGGGAGTGGGGAAGCTAGCTGGTAGAGATGTCTTTTAACAGGGAGTGTAATGGAGAAAGTTTTTCTCAGTGCTTTCTCTGTAGCTGGAAGGCGTGCTGATAACAAGTCAAGGTCAATCGTCCTGGCATACCAGAAGGATGGAGCCATCTGAAGCTGCACCTCACTTGACACCTTGGGGGGATGTGGATTGGATAATCCTGACTGGACCCTTGGGTGGAGGGGTTTGGGGATGCTTTCTATATGTGATTTTTGCGCCTATTGCCTTAGACCTTGCTTTTCTTTGTTTGCATTCAGTTCATACTCAGTAAAAGTACCTTTTTCTATGAACATGGAGTCAGGTTTTTCTTTCTTGGGTTGTGAAAGGAGGCATACCTGACATTTACAGAGAACAATTGGATATAGATAAAATACTATTAGGACAGGCGGAAAAAATGATCACAAAAATTGTTGGGCAAAAAACCGGCACAATATAGAATTAGAAAAGTGGGACAAATTGTGAGATAGAAATTATAAATTAACAATGGCAGTAGTCTATAAAGAAAATTTGTATAAAATGTTCCATCGATGGCATTTGGCACCAGCGAGATTGGCCAAAATGTTCTCAAATTTATCACCTAATTGTTGGAGTTGTGGTTACAAACTAGGCACATACTACCATATGTGGTGGATGTGCCCCAAGATAAAAAAAAATTGGTGTAAAATTAAAAATTGGTTGGAGGAAATTACTCAATTAAAAATGGAATTTAAACCAGAACTTTATTTATTAGGAATAATTAACCCCAAAATAGACAAATCTTTACAATATCTAATGCTTTATATTTTAACGGCAGCAAGGATCACTGTCACATATGGATGTAAACAAAATAATGTACCAGGAGAGGAAACAGTAATTCAAAAAATTTTACAATGTGCAGAAATGGATAAGATGATGCTGGAAATTAAGCAGAGGGAAGAGTTGGAATATTATAGAGTGTGGAACAAATTATATGTATGGTTAGAAAAAAGGAATCAAAACAATAATTCAGAATGTTAACCTAATCGGGTTAAAACTAGGAAGTGTAAATTACTGAATAGTGTTAACCCGACAATTGTAAATATAAGTAGGTAGATTGACAGTTGAATAAAAATAGAGAATATATATCCATGTCGATACAGAAAGCTGTAAAATAATATATGATGTAATGTTATATTTGTTATGTGTTTTTAATGTGTTTTCGGTTTTGTTGTATTTTTCTTTATTTTGCTTTTAAAAGTCAAAAGTTCAATAAAAATTATTTTTAAAAAAGAAATTGGGGGAATATTATCAGATATAATGTTTACATAATAGAATATAAGTAATAATTAGATGGAAAGGTTAGAGATTGAAAAATGGTATCACTGTGCATGCTTAATAATATTATTGGCATTAAAATGAAACTGAAATATTGAATAAATACTCTAAAAAATAATCATGTATATCAATACTAGGATTGCATAAGCTTGATTAACGTAACAACTATTGTTATTACTATTATTGCTGTTTGTATCAAAATGAATTATACCCAAAGGACACACTGTTCATATATTGATATTGATATATATATTAAAAAATCCAATATAACTTAAAAAAAAAAGAAATGTCATCCAGGTAAACAAATACTCCCTTATACAAACTTAAAAGTAATTTTTTGGTGTTAGAAATTTTAATATTGTTTAAAGAATTGCTGAAGGACAGGAACTTTATATCATGAACTCATTTTACAAGAAGAAACTAGCAAAAAATGGATGTGGAAGAGTCCATTTGAGTACATAAGGAAAATTGACTACATCATGTTAAGTGATTAAAACCATATTCTGCAATTGTTTTAACGTTGGAAGTAACCATAGAAAGATATGAGCTAAATTGAAAATAGACTGCCGAAAAGAGCATATAAAAATGATAAAGATGTCACAAAAAAGAAAAACAAAGAGTGATTACTTGTTAGAGGAGAACAGAGATTTTGAGATTAATCTGTCAAATCACTTTGCTCTATTACAAGATTTGGAAGAGATGAACATTATAGACCAAAACGAGCAAATAAGCAAAAACACTCTTGAATATGCTACATCTATAACACTGCCGGAAAAAGACTTGGTACAGTCAAAAATTTGATTTAATGAAAAAATGATGGACAATGAAGAATACTGGAAGTTTCATTAGAAAACTGGAGTACATTGAACTTTGCAAGACCATAAGAACATGTATCCAAGAAGAAACATGTCAGTTTAATGTGAAGCTTTTGAAAAAGGCAATAGAAGAAAATGAAGAGATTAATAGAGCAAAATCATTTGAAGATCATGTTACGACTGTGACCAGGGGGGCTCCCCTTGAAGAGCACTCAGAGGCTCCAACTGGTCCAAAATGCGGTCACGTGAACGTTTATGGGAGCAACTCGGAGCACCCATGTAACACCCTTCCTGCGTGAGCTGCACTGGCTTCCGGTGGTCTTCTGGGTGCGATTCAAGGTGGTGATGACCATCTTCAAAGCGCTCCATGGCTTAGGATCCGGGTACTTATGAGACCACCTTCTGCTGCCGATAGCCTCCCACTGGCCAATACGGTCCCACAGAGAGGGACTCCTCAGGGTGCCGTCGGTCAAACAGTGTCACTGGTCAAACAGTGTCAACTGGTGCCCCCCGCTGGGAGAAGGCTCTCCCTTCTCCCAGAAGGGAGAGCCTTCTCTGTTGGGGCACCTGCCTTCTGGAATGAATTGCCCCTGGAGATACGGATGATCCCTGACCCACGCACCTTTCGCCGTGCCCTCAAGATGCTATTGTTCCAACAAGCTGGGCTGGCCTAAACATGATTTTTAATTGGGGTTTATTTTTTAATGATTAGGGCCAAATTGTTTAATACGTTTTTAAAATTGCTTTTAAATTTTGTACTGGGTTTGTTTTATTGTTGGCTGTGAACCGCCCTGAGTCCTTCGGGAGAAGGGCGGTATAGAAATTAAATAAATAAATTTATTAATAATAATAATAATAATAATAATAATAATAATTTGCCCAGATTCGTCTGGTGCACCAGTTGAGCCCCTACCTGGATTGTGATACCCTACACACACTCACACATGCGCTCATCACCTCCTGGACTGACTACTGCAATGCTCTCTACATGGGGCTGCCCTTGAAGACCACCCAGAGGCTTCAGCTGGTGCAGAATGTGGCTGCACGGGTAGTAAACCGAGTGTCCCGACACTCTCATGTTACGCCTCTCCTGCAGGACCTGCATTGGCTACCGGTTGTCCTCCGGGTGAGATTCAAGGTGCTGGTAATTACCTATAAAGCCCTACATGGCTTAGGCCCGGGGTATCTAGTGGACCATTTGCTGCCAGCAACAGCTCCCCATCACCCGGTGCGTTCCCACAGGGAGGGCCTCCTTGGGGTGCCATCGGCCAGATAATGTTGGCTGGTGACCCTTAGGGAGCGGGCCTTCTCTGTGGGCGCACCTACCCTGTGGAATCAGCTCCCCCTGGAGTTCCAGGTGGCCCCTAACTTCCGCTCTTTCCACCGTGACCTTAAAATATGGTTATTCTGCCTGGCTGATTTGAACTGAAGGAGGTTTTAAAAGGATTTTAATGGTCTTTCTATAATCTTATTGGGTATTTTAACATTGATTTGGCTTGTTTTTATTGTTGTGAGCCGCCCAGAGTCCCCTCGGAGATAGGGCGGCATACAAGTTCAATAAATAAATAAATAAATAAATAAATAAATAAATAAATAAATAAATAAATGCAAGCTTACATATACAAGAAAGAAGGCTTTTGCATTAAAATTTGAAGATGGCTCTATGTGTAGAATAAGACAGAAAATTTTAGAAATATTTGGAAAATTCTACTCAGAGCTATACAAAGATCAAGATAACTCAAAAGTAACAACACCATGAAAGAGGAAACGCCAGATGTCCCAGTGGAAGAGGTAACAAGTGCCATATCAATGAAAAATGGCAAAGTTTCAGGAAATGACTGTGTTAAAGTTGAAAAGCTGAAAACTGGTAGTCATAGTTTACACAGGATACTAGCAAAACTATACTTGAAATGCCTCAGAGAAGAAAAAATAACCAATGCATGGAAAAATGCTGAAGTGGTTCTTATACACAAGAAAGGGCCCAATAGATGATTTAAAGAACAGCCTCCCAATAAGCCTCCTTTAAGTCATCTACAAAGTTTTCACCAAGATAATAGCAAAAAGTATATTGAGTACATTAAATGATGCACAGCCAAAGGAACAGGCAGGGTTCAGAAGTAGCTACAGCACAATGGATCACATCCAGGTTCTTCAAAAGTCATTGAAAGGCAAAACGAGTACACCATGCCTCTGCATGGCTTTCCTTGACTATGAAAAGGTGTTTGACTCAGTATTCCAGCAAGCAATAATTAATGCATTGCTTAACCAACTGTGCTTACAGAAACTGACTACAATCAATATATGAAAAAACAGTTGCAACAATTTGCCTTAATGAACTTAAAGTGGAAATCAACATAGAATGAGGTGCATGACAAGGCGATACAATATCACCTATCCTCTTTTCAGCCTGCCTTGAAGAAGTGTTTTGCAAACTAGAGTGGGCAAAAGATAGAATAAAAATCAATGGCATCTTTTAAATCACTTAAGCTTTGCAGATGATCTTGTTCTCTTCTCACAAGACTCAGAAGAACTACAAAGAAACATACAAGAGCTGCACAAAGCAGGAGAACCATTTGGCTTACAAATAAACTTGAAAAAGAGACCGGGTATGTTTAATAAATTCACTAAAGAAGGAAAATTGTTATATCTGGAGTAGAACTAAATGTAGTAGACCACTATACACCTTGGCCAATGGATCTCATTGGAAGGTGGTACAATAAAAGAAATTGAAAGGCATGTTAAATGTGGTTGGCAATCATTTGGCAAGCTAAACATAATTTTCAAGAATAATCTTCCCCTATGCCTGAAGAGCAAAGTTTTAATCAGCGTGTTCTACCTGCCCTAATATGTGCCGGTGAAACATGGACACTAACTCACAATTGATATGAAAGCTACGAGTGGCACAAAGAGCCATGGAAAGATACATGCTTGGCATTACAAGACAAGATAGAAAGACCTGCACATGGATTAGAGAACAAACAAAAGTATACAATATCATCAAGACAGTAAAAGAATTGAAATGGAGATGGGCTGGTCACATAGCAAGAACTGATGTCAGGTGAACAAGGCAGTCATAGAATGGATCCAACTTGATAATAAACATCCATGAAAGAGACCTAAAACAATATGGATTGACAACATCAGTAAGTAAAGCTCAAGACCATATAAATTGGAAAGATGCGGAAGAGATCTTCATCCTATGGTGGATAGACAATAGCTAAAATGATGATGATGATGAAAAATGATCACACACACACACAGTCAGTCCTAACTGCTATTTAGCATGGAGAATAGCAAAAAAAAAAGGTATTCATTGTGAGAAAGACAACATGACAACATGACTGCAGATTTGCAATCTTGACTTAGTTAATACAAGTTACCTTTCTCACAACTGAATACAAAATGAATGACCCATATGAAATATGTGCTTTGAAAAGCTTCCATCACATAAGGAAATCAATAAGGATCAAATCATAAAACAAATATATAAAGAAATAGTGATACAGTGTGAAACCAAGAGCAGACCAAAAAAGTTATGGCTAAAGTTGATGAAATCTTCAAAGGCAGAAAGGTACACAAAGGCAATTTATGAAGCAATGTTGGATAGTGTAGAAGAAGGATTATTTTCAAAAATAGAAATAGATTTGTGAATGCTGGCAGTGTAAAATCCATCTAGCCTTTTCCCCTCTAATTTACTATTTTTAATTTCTTTGATTAGTGCGGCTCACACTGCATTATTTTGCTGATGCTAAAGACAATGGGAATCAGATTTATTGCTAAATATTAGATATACTGTCCTTAATCTATTCTTAAATCCTGTTCCAATAAAGCATATACCATGGAAAGATCTTACTAAAAGGTGCCCCCCTCCCCCCTCCCCAGGCCTCATTTCTGTCAGCCATGTATATAACATCTCCACACCATCTTCAGATCTGTAGGCCTTTTCACATTAATAGAAAATATGTGGCTCTTAGTTGGCATGTCCCATGAAATCATTGGTATGAGATTTGGGATTAATAGTGGAAACCTTTCATAAAGTAATTGTATACATACATGGAAGAGAGTACCTAAACACTGTACATTTTCCGGTTCTCTATGTTTGATCATTTGGGGGATAAATTCTTGGTTAATTTCTGTTATTTGATAACTCATTTCCTACTCAATATCTAGTTGTCAAATCATCATTTCTGGGAATTATTTGATGATGTTACTTCTTTTAGTTTGAAATTAAATTTAAGAACACTCATGCATGTAGGCATACAGAGGCAACATATTTTTCTTTGCATTTTTAAAATCCTAATAATTCTCTTTATTTTCAGTGCATCTGAGGACCTCATTTCATGTTTATTTTAGGGCTTTTCAATGACATACAGCTTGAATCATTGGAATAAATCTCTCTTTTTTTAAATCAACAATTTCCTTTATAATCAATGACCTCCTTATGTTGCAGAAAAATAACGAATAAATTGAATTTCGAGATCAGAAAAAGCTTTTATTTATTTTGGCCAAAAGGTTCAGATAGCATAATATAATCTGAACAAGGATTCTTCTTGTTCAGATTACGTATCTATATACTAACAAAAACAGGAAGTATCTTAGATCAGCCTCTTTAGCTAGTCCCCCTCCCCTATTGCTTTAGGCAGGAAACTCCATGTGGGTTAGTTCTGCATTTTAACATAGTACCAGGAAAGTTAGCTAATACTTGTAGTTTGACTTTTTGAACCCAGCAACTGCCTCTTTGCCTGCGGTTTGGCTTCTTGAACTCTGCAACTTTCTCAAGTCAAAAGGCTCCTTCAGAGATCATGCAGGCTGACCCCATATTATTTCACTCTTATATCCAATTTCATTTTACATCCTGCCTTATTTCCCCTTTTAGACTCTATTTTACTTGTTTACAATTGAGTCTAACCTATTACAGAGCTTAATTCAACAATGTAAGCATATAACATATAACATAATCAATTCAGGATAAGATACATAGTAATGCAAAGGAAAGAAAATTAATACTTATGACTTTCAATCTTATTCTCTGAAGCACTTTCTCTAATTACCCAGTTGAGAGTTGTACTTCATCAGAAACTTCATTTTCATCAAGGAGATCAGGGTCAATTTTACAGTCTATAAGGCTTTCCATCAAAATCAACTCATTTTTCTTCAACTCTTATCTCTTTCACTGCTCTCATAGCTAGTTGTCTGAACAAGGAATAAAAGCCAGGCCTATCACAACAGGAATAACATCTGCCTAATCTAGCCAGGCCCAGACAACTAAGAGAAACACATTCTGTTGTTTGCAACTTTTGACCCATTTTGGATGCTCGATCCTTGGCAATCTCTCTGACCACCCCTGACTTATTCATGTCTACAATCACTTTTCCATTTGTTAAAAAGGTCTATGGCATGCCAGTTTTGTAAGACCACTGCTGCCAAAGAATCTATTTGGTCTTGGACTTTGACCAAGGTTCCATCAATTTGGTTCAGGCTTTCTTGGAACTCCTCTGACAATTGCCTGAACTGTGTTATGGAGTGTGCCATTCCACCTACACCTGTTCCAACAGCAGTCCCCAGGATTGCTAATAGTGGGACCAAGAGTGGCATTCCTTTTTTTGAACATGCCCCATGAGGGGAATAGGGATAGTGTACTTTTCACTGACAACACCTATTTTGGCAGAAATGTACATGTTCCAGTCCAGTTTATAGGTAAACACAAATACACATTTTTCTCACATAAGAAGAAAACTCCATTTTTCCTTACATACACACCTATATTCATGGAAAATGTATAGGCTTATTGGTTTTTCTCATTAGTCCAGACTGCTAAAGTCCCTGCCACTAGCATGCCACCAGTGACTGCAATGGGACTTCTAGTGTAGGGTCCTTTTGCTTATCTCTGAGAATAATGCCTTCAAAAAGATAACATTAGCTTGCATTTCCAAGGGAAAGTAGGACACATAAGCCTGTGTTGGACCTAATGGAGACATGTGGTGGTATTGAGAAAGTGACCTTCTGTTGAAATAATAGTGGGCATAAGGAGAAATGCCACTAGTTAGTTTTTACATCTATAAGTGTCATTCTAGGGTCAAGTGTATTTCTGATGGACATTGATCACCCATCAGGGATCCTACAGGAATATCTGGTTCCTGATGTCACTTTACATACAAGGAGGGTGACCATAGGATTTCCACACCAATAGCTATAGGGCTAACAATGGGGAAACGATTCATCCCCAGCCTTTTTGAATGCATTATAAAAGTCTCCTTGCAATTTGGCTACTGTTACTTTGGTTCACCATTAATATCTTTCTCAAGGACTATTGTGGCCCTGGTCCTGATCCAAAGATCTGGCTTAACTGGAACAGCATTGTAAAATGAAGGACTAGCAGACAAACAGAACCAGCATTTTTGGCTTAGGGTAGGGTCAGACTGATTAACCAGGTTTTAACTCAATTCCAGTATTCCTAACATGTAGTTCCCTTTCCTCAATTGTTACAGGGGCCCATTCTCCCCTTGTTCTCCCCCACTCTGTTCTGGGATTGTCAGACACTTGTCTTTAGGTTTTGGGGTTGGCTTAGGTCCAGGGTACTGACCCCATCTATTTATGATACTTCATTGGCAGAGTGGACCTTTTCCAAAGAGTTCATACTTTGTGACCCATTCTTGCCTTGTCTTTTGGGGTTCTCAACTTCCTAGATCCTTTCTCAAGGGCAAGGGTGTCACTTGGGCATTCTCACAACATTGGGAACTACTATTCAGTGTGTAACTACTCATTAGGCCCTTTGCCAATAATAGCCAAAGCCACAGAAAACTCATAATTGTCCTTTACCCAGAACCTATCCAATCACAATTCCCTTAATCTACAAAATCACCACATCAGGAAGAAGGTTAGGGTTATATGTGACTTGGAAAAGGCAATATTAGTCTTAGGTACCTCACAGAACCACCTCTTATTTGTTAATACAATATCCACATTCTTAGAGTTAGAGCAGCTCCACAGAGAGCTCACTCTCTGGCTTCTTTAAACATAAATATCTACAGAAGTCTCATACTGCTCTCTGTCACGGTCTATGATTTTAGATTCAGCACCTGTCTTTTTTGGGAAAGAGGTGATTCCAGCATACTATATTCAGCAAATCACAACTAATCACAATAACAGCAAGCACACTTATTAAAATAAGGGATAGTGTACCTATGGCTATATATGTTGACTTCCCATTCCAAATCTTCAGCCATACGTGGAGGGTCAGCTTCTGGTATGACACCAGTAAGGCCTCTTCTGCCATGTATGTTGCCTGCCCATTGCCAGTAGGACAGTTATAGGGGGCACTTCTGCAAGTGTACTACTAGGGGTTGGGCCTAGTCCTGGTCTGCCTCCCAATATTCTTAAACTGTGGACTTGAGAGTCCAGTGAATCCAAGACTTGAATTCCAACATTTTTACTGCAAGTGGGAACACATGACCACAATATACGGGCCCTTCCACCTAGGCATTAAAATTTTTCCTTTCTAGTGTTTTACCCATACAATCTTCCAAATCACAATTTAATCATTTCTACATTCATCACAATATAGTTTAAAATATTTCAATCATTACAATTTCTCTAATTAAATTTAGAATTATTCTAGCTGGTATCCAAGTTACAACTTAATCTTTTTTTACTTTCACCACCATATACCATTAAGGTATTTCAATTGTTACAGTTTATACTTATTCATATTTCTAGAAAAAGATTAAAGAAAAACTTATCATTGTCTAGATTTCAAGTATACAAGACATTATTCCAATTATTATTCATTTCATTTTTACAATCATGTTTTCCCATTTATTTCTTACTACTATTTGAATATTATAACTAGAGGCGGTCAAAAATGGTGGACTAAGGGACACACAGTATTGTTGGATTTCTTGTATTTGCTTATTTAATTCTCCCACCATCTGATTCATCCACCTAGTTCCTATCTTAGTTCCTATCTAGCTTAGGTCTCCTATATGATTTTCAAGTATTTTGAAAGGAGATAATCTAATTCCTTTACATGGAGAACATCACACAGATCAAAGTATTAGTGGTAATGCATTTACTCACTTAAGGTGATTTTCAAGGCACACCTTTGTTTTGCTTTTTCTCTTAAGGTCCTGGTAAAGCTGGTCAATCTGGCTTGTGAAGGTCTGCTCCACTCTAATTGTTGTTTTGATCTGCTTATGTTGTTTCAATTTCATGACCCAATGCTTGCAAAAGAGTAGCTGGGTTAAAGCATTTATTTGTTTCAGGGTCACTCATGGTTTCTAAGTGAGGAGAGCTTGATGCTTGTGTTTCTAAAACTCCTTGAATCACATGGCTGGTGTAAATAGTAGTTGGCTGCCTAAGGGCTAATTTCCCAATGACAAACAACTTCCTTCCATCTCTCTCTGTCTTTGGCTTATTGCAATGCAGTGGGGACAGCTTTTCTGCCTGTATTTCAAACTCTGGCCAGGTATTGGGGATTTGACCTTCTTGAGCCATATTTCTCACCATCACGACCAGGAGGAAAACTTGACACGCAGGCATATCTATATTTCTTACATCTAAGGAACATTTCAGGGTTTTCAGCATGGGTATGAAGCCATTAACCCCTTGGATATTTTATAGGGAGCTAGCAGCTTTGTTTAGATGCCCCTTGGTCTTCAGGCCTCTCATCTACTGCAGCCATGTCTATGGCTTCCTTTCTTTACAGAATGCTTTTGTAGCTTTTCTTCAATTGCAGATTGAGCTCACTAGGCTTGAGAAGCAACTTGTCTAAAACAGCATACGCACAAACCTTGGAATGATGATTCAACATTTTGCCCTGGGGCCTTTTATTACAGGCAATCTTCTTAGCCAACACAAGAATTGTCTTTTCTCTTCTTGGCCCTCTACTGCTGAGCATAATTCTTTCATTCAATTAAGTCCAAATGGAATTTAGGATGCAAAGAGAAGGAAAGCAAGCTTTGTCACTTTTGTGGCTAAGCAAAAGTCTCAATTAGATACAAAGTGTTTTTATAATGTCCAGCAATGCTCCAAGAGAAAGAAAGGAAGGATTCCTTCTTGGAAACTGTTGGTCTATTATAGCCTGTGGGTTTTAAAATCTTACCAATGAAACTACTTAATTTCTCTCTCTCTTCACCATTAAGGAGAGTGGTCCAAGTTCTGCCAGGTAGGATTGTGGGTCTTTATAATGACTTATTGGAAGAAAAGGAGCCTTTTCCTTTAAGGATTGTCAGAAGCCAGAGCTTCCCTTTTTTCTTGCTTGAGAGCAAAATTCGTTTATAGGAAGCCAGGCAAGCACAGTGTTCCGAGGCTACTGTGAACAACTGTATTTTGTTGAATATTTCCGTCAAAGCCTGGAGTTTAGTTTTATTCTTGCCCTTGCTCTCTTCTAATCCAATTTTTTACTTTTAAAAGTATAATTTTCTTGGAGTTCTTGGTAATTATGTTTAAAATTTATTTCAGCAAGTCTTTTTGTTTGATGTCTTCTTGTACTAGTTGTTCATTTTCAGCTATTTGTCTAAGAACTTCTATCTCTCCTTGAGGTTATTTTACCAGAAGCATTATTTCTTTGGACATAGTAATTGCTGTAGGTAATCTTTTAGTATTGCTATTTCTAATGCAAGTTGATTCTGATATTATTATTATTATTATTATTATTATTATTATTATTATTATTATTATTTAAGCTGTCATTTTTGAATTGCATAGCTTCTAATTTTTCTTGTTCATTTCATTTTGCAAATCATCTGTTTAGCTTGCATAATCATATTATCTTTAAAATTTTCAATATTTATTTTGTGTCCTATTTGTAAATCATCTTTCTCTTTTGATAATTCTTCATAACTGAATAACAGTTGATTCCTCAATCTCTCTAGTTCTGCTTTTAAAGATCAGAGTCTTCTGTGCAGGGCTAAAGACATGAGAACAAGGTCCCCTCCCCCCTTCATGTATGAGGAAAGACATTGCAGAAGTAGAAAAAGGGAGGGGTAGATAGTTTGTGGTCAAGTTTGAAGAACAGTAACCACACATCAATATTGTATTTAGTGAACTTAAAACATTTACTTATAACTTTTACTTATAAACTCGAGTTTATTTTGAAGCATAGAGAAGAAGGAAAAGTTTAACTTTGTTCTTCACCCTGTCTCATTTGGCCAGACCAAACTGGATGTCAGACTCCACCTTTCTCTGCTTTGGCTGTCATAGTAATGGAGGGAGGGGGGTTTAGGTAGCTGGGCTATGGATGAATCTAAGAAATGAAACCAATTCCTAAGCTGTTATCAGGCCAACGGACACTGCATTCCTGGATGCTGGCATGGCCAGACGTGTGCTCCCACCTGACCTCTGGGAGACCTTTGGATTGGATGATTTACGGTGGACATTGGAAGGGGATGCTTTCTATATGTAACTTTCACACTTTTTGCCTCAGAATCCTGCTTTCCATGGTTGCGTTCATTTCATATCTAGTAAAAGTACCATACTTTAATCTATGATGAAGTCTGGGTTTTCCTTTCCTGGATACTGAAGGAAGCATACCCAACATTAAGCAGGATTCTGATCCTCAGCCATCCCGGACAACACCGAGGGGGCTGAAATCCACAGAATGTCTGATCAAGAAAGTGATTTAGATCAGATGGGGGCATATGGCTCAGCAATGTCTTCATGCCAGCCGAGAGAAGAGACCGCGGTGTGGATGGAGAATTTACAGCTGAGAGAGGAGCCAGATGAAGCCCGATGGTCAAAGGGAGTAGGAAGGTTGCTGGACCTGGGGAGGACCCCCCATGGAGTAACCAGCTCCAGACCCCGAAAAGGAGAGGCAGTGTGGCTGCAAGAGCAAAAGGAAAGCCTCATGATGGCACAAGCACTACAACTCATCCACGATGTTGAAGAAAGCCGAAAAAACCGTGAGTTTTATGCAACCCCTGCAGGGAAGGGAAGAGAACACTCCAAAGTAAATCCAGAGGAAGGGGCTTGTGGGGGAGAGGAAGAGAGAGCTGGCGAAGATACATCCCAGGCTTTGGGTGGTCAAGCGAGGGATGCAGCAGTCCAGGGACCCCCAGCCTTGCAGGCCCCACCCCGCAGATGCAAGAAACCAAAAATCCCCCCCCCCCGCCTGGAAAATATGGAGGAGACCCAAAAACCCTGGGGCTTTTCTTAACCCAAGTGTGGAATCACATGCAAGACTGGGGGGAGGACTACTGTCGGATGCAGCTTGAGTGAGATGTGTCACTAGCGCCTTAGAGGGAGTAGCAGCTGAATGGATGGTGGTCCTCCACAATAATAATTCCCCCCTGCTGCGTAATTACAACCAGTTCATGGCAGCTCTTAGGAGGCATTTTGAGGACCACCTAGCTGAGCGGAAGGCAAGACTCCGAATGAAGGGTATCCAGCAGGGCCGGAGATCGGTAGCGGAATACACCCAAGAATTTCGGGAGCTGGCACTATACATGATAGGCTGGTCAGAAATGGCTCTGCTGGAGAGTTTCAAAAACGGACTGAATGAGGAAATCTACAAAGACTGTAGAGCACGGGGGGTCCCCGAAGATTTGCACAGTTGGTACATAGTAGCTGAGGATGCGGAAATCGAGATAGCCCGAAGTCGACTCCGAAGAGGGCGTGCTGGGGAGCCTTCATCCTCCTACTACCGCAAGGAAACCCCAAAGATGGCCGGTGGGAGGGCAGAGTCCAAACCCAAGCCAAAACCCTTCACGTGTTTCAAGTGTGGCATGGAAGGTCACCAGGCTGCTGAGTGTTCCTCCAAGCCAGTGCCAAAACCTACCAGCAGAGGGCCTAAGAAGACGGACAAAACATCCACAAAAGTTCGTGAAACCGCACTGGAAGGGGAAGTCGTTGAGTTCACTCCCCGGGCCAAGGGTGAGTTGGGAACTCCGACCAATGTGGACGACACCGAGACCGACTCTGACTCCGATGATCTAGTGAGTCACACTGAGGGCCCCATGCTCATCCCTGTAGAACAAAGGATGCCATCCACAGGGGCCCACGCACAGATGCCAGCCTTATTAGACTCTGGGTGCACCAGATGCATTATCAGCCCCAAAGTAGTAAAGGAGATGGGCCTGAGACTGAAAGCATTGAAAAGGCCTATTGCGTTTTGTCAGCTAGATGGATCGATGGCAGGGGGGGGGCAACCAATTTTGTAACGGAACCCATTGAAATGAAATTAGGGGACCACGTAGAGACACTCAGTTTTATTGTGACCCCTAGCATGGAACGACCCCTTATACTTGGCCTGCCCTGGTTACGTAAATGGAACCCGTGAGTTAACTGGAAAATGGGGGTTTTGCGCATTCGCACTAGGAACCCGCTACTAGAGAGGGAAGAACCCCCCCTTGAGGGCGGAGAGGAGCACGAAGAAGCAGAGATGGCAATAGACCACATTGAAGGGAAGGAGAAAATTCCAAAGGAGTATTGGGATCTCCCTGAAGTCTTTAGTGAGAAGGCCTCGGATGTGCCAAACCCCCCCCCCCCCAGGGCTACGGACTGTACCATTGAGATACTCCCTGGAGTAAAGCTCCCTAAGCCAAAAATTTACCCAATGACCCCCCATGAGCTGGGGGAACTACGAAATTTCATTGACAAAAACCTAGAACGGGGTTTCATCCAACCAGCTAGACCACGGGTGGCCGCGCCAATTCTAGGTTTTTGGGAGAAGAAAGATGGTTCCTTTCGTCTAGTAATTGATTATAGGAACTTAAACGCTATTTGCATGGAAAATGTCTACCCCTCACCCCTCCTGAAGGACATGCTAGCTCACTTAGGGAAGGGAAAAGTTTTCACTAAACTGGACTTACGAGAAGCTTACTACAGAGTGTGAATTAAGGAGGGGGATGAATGGAAAACTGCATTTAACTGCCCACTGGGATGTTTCCAGTTCCGAGTACTCCATTTTGGTCTACAAGGAGCTCCTGCGGTATTCATGCAATTGATCAATGAAGTTTTGCATGAGCATTTGTACAAGGGGGTGCTGGTTTATTTGGATAACATTCTCATCTACTCTGAGGACATGGCCGACCATGTGAAATTAGTGCGCACCATCCTGAAAAAACTCAGGGCTGCTGAACTGTATGCAAAACTTTCTAAGTGCGAATTCCACCAAAGCAAAATTGACTATCTTGGATATCGCATCTCCCAGGGGGGAATAGAAATGGACCCTGAGAAGGTTTGGGCGGTGTTGGAATGGACCGCGCCATGCACCCACAAGCAATTACAAAGTTTCTTGGGGTTTGCTAACTTTTATCGACAGTTCATCCCCTCCTTTGCCAAAATCGCACTGCCAATAACTAATCTCCTGAAAACCAAAGGTGAAGAAAAACCAAAACCCTCCAGACCTCTTGAATGGACTATGGACTGCCAGGCAGCATTCGAAAAGTTGAAATGGCTGTTTGCTGCCGAACCAGTCCTCAAACACCCAGACATGGATGAACCTTTTGTAGTACAGGCAGATGCCAGTGACGTCGCAGTAGGAGCTGTACTTCTGCAAAAGAATGCAGATGGGAAACTACAGCCCTGTGCCTACATATCCCGGAAACTGTCCGAAACTGAAAGGAGATGGGCCATATGGGAGAAAGAAGCTTTTGCTGTACACTGGGCACTTCTAACCTGGAGACAATTTCTTGAAGGAGCTAAGCATCCTTTTGAAGTATGGACTGTCCAGATTGCCTCAATACAATAGCACCAGGGAGGAGGTGGTTCGTCCAATTTTCCCTTCAGCCCAACTGGCGACACCAGTGACTACCAGAGCACAGTCGAAGAGCGATCCAAGCCTCTCGGGCGATTTGCTCCAGAAATTACAAGAGACTTTGAAAACCGACGAGTGGTTCCAAGCCCACTCAAATGAATGCACACTTCATGATGGTCTAGCTTGGATTGGAGCTAAATTATATAGTCCAGCCAGCCTACAAGTAACAGTTCTGCAGCACGTTCATGACTCCAAAGTGGCAGGGCACTTTGGTTTTGTCAAAACCTTACATCTTGTCAAAAGACAGTTCTGGTGGCCTGCACTCAAAAAGGACACAGAGGCATATGTAGCGAGCTGTCCAGTGTGTGCCTCAGCTAAGAGACCTCCAGGGAAGTCACCTGGTTTACTCCAAAGTGTAGCCAGACCCACTGCCCCTTGGAAGGAAATATCCATGGATTTCATTGTAGACCTTCCAGAAAGTGGGGGGTGCACAGTTATATGGGTAGTGACTGATTTGTTTTCCAAACAGGTGCACTTTATCCCATGTTCTAAGATCCCATCAGCAAAAACCCTTGCTAAAATGTTCATTCAATATGTATATAGGCTACATGGAGCTCCGAAACGTATAATTTCAGACAGGGGAGTACAATTCACCTCCAACTTTTGGAAAGAGTTCCTGATGCTGATAGGCTCCGCCCAGAGGTTAAGCTCCACCCATCACCCCCAGACCAATGGGGCCTGTAAAAGAACCAATGCCATATTAGAACAGTATCTGAGGTGTTATATAAATTACCAGCAAGATAACCGGGTAGATTTGCTGCCATTTGCAGAGGTGGCATATAATAATTCCATACATAGCAGCACAGGGTTCACTCCGTTCAAGGTGGCTTCTGGCCAGGAATTTGTGCCAATCCCAGAGCTACCTCAAGATAACCCACAGAACCTTTCTCTGATTGAGTGGATCGAACAGTTACGAGGGACTTGGTCAGTAACCCGAAAAGCTTTAGATGACGCTCACCAAGCTCATAAAACCCAAGCCGACAAAAGGAGGTGCCCTGAGCATGTTTATGAAGTGGGAGACATGGTTTATCTTTCTACCAAATATTTGCAAACTCCTCAAAAATCAAAAAAGCTTGGGCCTAAGTATGTGGAGCCTTTCCCCATTACTCGGATCATTAACCCAGTAACAGTTGAATTAGATTTACCCAAGAACTTGCGACGGATTCATCCAGTGTTTCATGTTAGCTTACTGAAACTGGAACATTCGTCCCCTCTACGTCCAGCCACAGAACCTCCTCCCGTTCCCATCCTCATTGAAGGAGAACAACATTTTGAAGTTAAGGAAATTTTGGACTCTAGAAAACATCATGGTAAAGTGCAGTATCTAGTGGCCTGGAAACACTTCCTGTTATCACAAGCTGAATGGGTGAATAAACGTGATGTTCGGGCACCTAAAAAAGTGCAGTTGTTTCACACCAAATACCCTGATAAACCTTACGTAATGGTAGTTATTAATTGTTGTGATATTACCTCTTTTTCTAGAGGTCATCCCTTCTGAAGGGGGGCCGAATGTCAGCCTCCGCCTTTCCCTGCTTTGGCTGTCATAGTAATGGAGGGAGGGGGGTTTAGGTAGCTGGGCTATGGATGAATCTAAGAAACGAAACCAATTCCTAAGCTGTTATCAGGCCAACATGCACTGCATTCCTGGATGCTGACACAGCCAAACGTGTGCTCCCACCTGACCTCTGGGAGACCTTTGGATTGGATGATTTACGGTGGACATTGGGAGGGGATGCTTTCTATATGTAACTTTCGCACTTTTTGCCTCAGAATCCTGCTTTCCATGGTTGCGTTCATTTCATATCTAGTAAAAGTACCATACTTTAATCTATGATGAAGTCTGGGTTTTCGTTTCCTGGATACTGAAGGAAGCATACCCGACACTGGATGAGATAATTTCTTTCCTCTCAATATTCTTTCTAACAATTTAAAATTCATATCTCTAGAGATCAGGCAATTGCAGTTACTTTGAAGGTACACAAGGACTTTAGACATACACACTAGTCATTCCTGCCTTAAATTTTAGTTGAATTAGGGAATGCACAGATCTTAACTATTATTATTATTATTATTATTATTATTATTATTATTATTATTATTATTATTTCAGAAATCATATCAAATTTAATCAATTCAATTATCTGAGACTTCCCATTTAGACAGGCTTTTCTTTTTATTACCTGCTAAACTCCGGGTGGGAAGAACAATAACAATTTTCTTCTCTATTCTTAGTTCTTTCAGAGTTCTCTGGTTATTTTAAGAATGGTAATTTATCAGAATCTTTATAACACTGTAGTAGTTCTTTTTTCTTACCACAGATAACAGCATAAATCTCTTTTTGGTCAGCCCCAATGTCTGAATCATCTTACTGTATGGTGGGGCTTCTCAACTTCTAATTATTTTTCCTTTAAGGATTAGTCAGGTCTATTTGCAGTTTGGGATTCTTTCTAATTGTTTTTCTGAACTTCTCACTTTTTACTCTGCCCTGGGATGTTCTGTCTAGCTCTTTCTAGCTTGGATCTCCCAGCCAGCGCTGGCTTTAATTTTAAAGACCCAAACTCTTCTCCATCTATTTTAGATCTCCCAGCAGACACTGGCTATTTTTAAAGTTCCAAAATGTATAGAGACTTTAATTCACATATCATTGCACTTAGTCAGGGCTCTCATGAGCAAGTTTGAACTTCACTTTTCTTTTAAGGACCTTTATTTTAGCCAAATTGGTTTTCCTGTGTCATCCCTCAGCAAAGCCCATTTCCTACATCTGTTTTCCTCTCTCTTCTTCAGGCTGGCCAGGACAGGCATCTGCCTCAACAAGTTTCCTGAAGGGGGGTATCTACCACCTTCAGGCTGCAATTTCCCATGTTTCCCTTTTTGATGTGGGGTTTTACACTTTGGTTCAGCTGGGCTACACAACATCAGTTTCCACTGATTTTCAGACCCCTCTTATAACAGAAATCTGGGAGGACCTGGTGTCCACAACACAGACAATGGACACCTCCTACACTTCACAGCTTCACAATTTCCTAAAATCCTGGGGTTTGCTTTTGGGATTTTCACAGGACTTCTTTAAGTCACCTGGATTGGCCTTGGGGTCTTCATAATCCCCACTAAAACCTTTCTTAAAATTCTTCAACATACATTGAAGAGATGTTTGTGGAACACTCTCTTTTCCACCCATTTTCTAAGACACTGCCATTGACCCAATGGAGCTGGACGGTCACCAATAGAAACTGCAATGGCTTAACCACCCACACAGTTCTAGAGTCTCATTAGGATATGCCAATTCCATTAGGAAGAGACATTTTCCCGGACCCAAGGAGGTGATCTACTCTTCTACTCTCAAGTAGTAGGTCTACAATTCGCACAATACTTGCCTGCAGGTGTCTTCTTTCCTTTTCTTTCTCAGCTGGCGTTTATCTATTAGCTTGTTTTGATCTCGTTTTAGTTCTTGGGTCGGTCAGAGCCACCGAGTACCCAGAGGGGCCATCTGCTTCCTTCCAGAGAAAAAAACTCTCAGAGGCGTCTTGAAGGTTGGGCAGGATGGCCTCGCCCGGGCACCAGCTGGTCTTTTCTGCCCACAGTGAAATCTCGCTTCAGTCCTGGCGGAGTTGCCATAAATGTTGCAGAAAAATAACGAATAAATTGAATTTTGAGATCAGAAAAAGCCTTTATTTATTTTGGCCAAAAGGTTCAGATAGCATAATATAGTCTGAACAAGGATTCTTCTTGTTCAGATTACGTATCTATATACTAACAAAAACAGGAAGTATCTTAGATCAGCCTCTTTAGCTAGTCCCCTTCCCCCAATGCTTTAGGCAGGAAACTCCATGTGGGTTAGTTCTGCAGTTTAACATAGTACCAGGAAAGTTAGCTAATACTTGTAGTTTGACTTTTTGAACCCAGCAACTGTCTCTTTGCCTGCGGTTTGGCTTCTTGAACTCTGCAACTTTCTCAAGTCAAAAGGCTCCTTCAGAGATCATGCAGGCTGACCCCGTATTATTTCACTCTTATATCCAATTTCATTTTATATCCTGCCTTACTTATGCAGTGGCAGATTGCTTCTACATATTTAGCTGCTGTGTTCATCATATATGGAGATGGTCTATTATACAAAATCATGTTTCAAGGACAGAATTATTTCCTTAGTTGGTGTTGAAATCTATTATTTTTTGGTTGTCTAATATCTCAGTAAACATTTCTTCATTTTATAACAGTGATTCACAAGTTGATATGTTTTGGGGTCAGTTAGCATGATTGAAAATGACAATTAGTGTCTAATGTTTAATTTCAGGGAGAATTTATGTAAGCCACTTTTTCTACTTTTTCTGCTTTGGTTGAACATTTTAAAATGACAGCCTGACTGCCTAGCATAATCTTCCCTAGGCTGTCAGATTTTCTTAGTGTTTTTCTATTTTTAGTTCAGGAATATTCTACTAAGTTATGCAAGAAATCACACTACCAGCACAATGGACAAAATCTTACAATTATGATAACAAAACCAAAATATATTTGTGTAAACTCATAGAGAGGAGAATGGCTGTGTTTAAAACAGAAAAGATATGTACCTGCTGGCAGAGTTTTATTCTTCTTTTTGATTAAGTGAAGAAAGAAAAATAAATGGGTTTTTTTTTTGCCCAAATGGCTATGTTCATTATAGTACCTACTTTTAATTTATTTTTCCTAATATTTGAAATACTTGTCAGCGTTGCTAATAAATCCAAGAATTTATGATTTAACCAAGTTTAACAGATTTTTAAAAGATTTACCCATTAAATGGTGTCTTCTGAGGTTGGAGCATTTCCAGCAATTTTTTCTGCTCTTCCTGGTACACACAACTAAGATAGATGTGGGACACGCAAAATTTGCATTTTTCATGAAAATTCTGTTGTCGATTACATCTTTTAAAATGTTACATAGGAATTCAGTCTAATGAAGTAGGATTTGCTTTCTTCATATAATTGGATTAACAATTTGCACGGCATCAATACAGAGGGGTGACTGCCAGTTTCCAAACAGGTGATTCAATCTTCTGCAGCAAACAATTCCAGACACTGAGATTCAGAAACAGTTAAGTGTTCTTGATGTACTTTAGTTAAAGTTGAAATGTCAGACCTGCCCCAATCTGATCCCTTAGGGAAGAAAAACTCTCAACTCCATTTAGTTGAAGTGAAACTTATCAGGAAGAATCTAAAGTTCTACACATCAATATGGAACTAACTCCTTGGTTCTTCCAGCCAGGGGGAAAAAACCCAAAATCTATTTATGGTCTATCCATGTTCTGTCCGTGAGTAGCCAATTCAGCACCACTGAGATGTTTGGGGAAACGCTGAGATGTTTAGGCTGGTTAAATTCCACTCTTAGGGTGAATGGCCTTGAAGATGCCAGCCCTAACTGGATTCCAAAACACTCCCCTTGACAGGGACATTAGTCCTGCAAAACAAATGAAGAGACAAATGAGAGAGAGCGGGGGGGGGGGGGCGGGGGAGAGGTGGGGGGAGAAAAACAAGGCAGATGCTTGGTTAGATAAGTGAGTTATTTTGGTTTATCAGGATATTGGTTGTGAAATCGTTTGATGAGTTTATCTGCTTTAATCTGCTAAAGGACTACCCACTCAGTTTCGGAGGGAGGAAAGCCTTTCCATGCAACTAAATATTGCAGCTTTCCTTGGTGTTTAAGAGAGTATAAAATGTTTTTAATCTCAAAATATTGTTCTCCCTCAATCATGAGTGGTTCTGGCAGTAGTGGAGACATCGGGTGCAGTGGGGACAGGTTTTCTGGTTTTAGGAAGCTGCAATGGAAAATCAGGTGAATGTGTCTAAGAGATTTTGGCAGTTTGAGTTCAACTGTGAGTTGGTTAATAATCCTTTTAATGGGGAATGTGCCAATATACTTTGGTCCTAGTTTTTTGGAAGGTTGTTTGGACTGCAGGTATTTTGTGGAACGGTAAACATGGCTCCCTAGTTTAAAGTCTTTGGGCTTCATTCATTTTTTAACTGCAAGAGAGACTTTTTTATAAGTCTCTCTTGCCTCTTCCAATGTTTTTCTAACCTCTGGCCAGGTATTCTGTAACTGAGTAACCCAGTCCTTCAGAGATGTAATAGGAGAGGTAGCCAGGGATAATTCAGGCACAGACATAAAGTCTTCTCCTGTAGCCACTTTGAATGGGGTGAATGCAATGCTGCTAGGCATAGAGTTGTTGTAAACCATTTCAGCAAATGGGAGGAGTCTGTCTAATTGTCCTGCTGGTAATTAATATAACATCTCAGATTTTGTTCTAGGATCCCATTTGTATATTCACACATCCCATTCATTTCTGGATGATGACTAGAACTAAACCCTTGGGACACACCTAGAAGTTTTAAAACTCTTGCCAAAATTTTGAAGTGAATTGCACTCCACAACTGCATTTGTTGCAGAGCACCATGCAGTCTATAAACATGGAGAATAAACAACTTAGCCAAGGTGCAGTGAAGGGAATTTTTTGGCAGGGCACAAAATGCACTTGCATAGAAAACAAATCAGTGATTACCCAGATTACAATGTTTCATGAACTTTCCAGTAGTACCACTATTAAATCCATTGAAATTTCCTTCCATGGGGCACTGGGCTCTGCCACTGATTGGAGGAGTCCTGATATTTTTCCCTGCCACTGCTTGGCTGAAGCACACATCCTGTAACTGGCCACATAACTTTGAATGTCTTTTTAAAGCAGTGACCACTAAAACTGCTGCTTAATTAAGTGTAATGTTTTTACAAAGCCAGAATGCCGTGCAGTTTTTGAATCATGCCTTTTCTCCAGGATCAGCAACTTTTGGCTTCTGGGAACGTATTGTTTAGCTCAGGGGTGAAATGCTCCCAATTTGGACCAGATCACCTGATCCGGTAGTGATGATGGCGGGTGGTTCGGAGAACTGGTAGCAACAATCCCTGTGCCCCCCCCCCAATGCCCAGCTGAGCCACAGGATCATCAGAGGCTTTTTTTAACTTTTAAAAGCATTTTTTCTACAACCTCTTCCAACGAAAAAATGCTTTTAAAAGAAAAAAAAAGTCTCTGATGATCACATGGCTCAGCTGGGATAGTCAGAGGCTTTTCAAAGTATTTTGTTCTGCAACCTCTTAGCTGAAGAGGTGGTTAAAAAAATGCTTTGAAAAGTCTCTGACGATCCCAGCTGAGTTGCCTGATCAGCCAAGATATATTTTTTAAAATGCCTCTCTGACGATCCCAGCTGAGTTGCCTGATTGGCAGAGGCTTTTCAAAGCATTAGAAAAAATTCTTTGAAAAGTTAAAAAAAAAAGTTGGCCACGCCCACACCCATTACCCCCCCCCCCCCCCCAAGCCATGCCCACAGAACTGGTAGTAACAAATTTTACATTTCACCCCTGGTTTAGCTCCTACTCAGGGTAGACCATTCTGTATTGTACATTTGTTCCTGTGGGCTCAGAACCACTTGTCTCCCTCTAGCACCATCTTTAGGGTCTCCACTATGCTCTCCCATATTTGGGGTTTTGCCTTTGTCTGCACTTGGGTGGTTACTTGCACTGCAAGCTGGCAGGACAGGAAGATCAGTCTGACTATCTCCTGTTTGGAGTTGTTGTATTGAGGCATCCTGGATAATGTGTCTACTAGGAATTTTTTTCTTCTGGTAGGTATCAGAGAGTGAAATTAAACAGATTAAAATACTGAACCCACTGGACTTGTTTGGGTGATAACCTACGGGACTTTTAGAGGTTCTAAGTTTTTATGGTCAGTCCACATCTCGAAAGTTGTTTTGCTCCCTTCCAAGAAGTGTCTCCAAGACCGGTGAGCGCACTGCATAAGCTTCCTTTTCCCACACCGCCCATCAGTGTCAGTGATTTTCTTGGAGGTGTACACACATGGTTGCAGGGCACTCTGGCTGTTTCTTTGTAACAGAACTGCCTCTACCACTACATCATTAGTGTCCACCTGAATGATAAATGTGCATTAGGGTCTGGGTGTTTCAGCACTGGCTCAGTGGCAAACAGGCATTTGAGTTTCTTGAATGCTTCTTGAATGAAGTTTCACTTCATTGGCTGGCTGGGTTTGGGCTTCCCCTCCTCTGTCTTTAACAGGTTGGTGATGGGGAGGGTAATTTGGGAAAATGATGGGATAAATTGGTGGTAAAAGTTCATGAAGTTTGCAAAAAAATCCCCAACCCTTTGCAGCTACTTTTTGCTGCGAGATGGAGCCCACTTTAGTGCAGCCCTGATTTTCTTAGGGTCATTTCTATCCCCTCATGGGAGATGCAGTAGCCCAAGTAGTCAATTTTACCCTAGTAGAACTCGCATTTTGAGAGTTGAGCTGAGCAGCCCTAAGTTTTTTAATGACTCCCCCAACAAACTTAGCACGTTCCATCATACTCTCAGTATAAATCAGTATGTCACCAGATAGACCAATACTATTTTGTATAGGTGCTCATGCAGCACCTCATTTATCAGCTGCATGAAGACAGCAGGGGGCCCCTGTAGTCCAAAAGGAGAACTCTAAATTGAAAACATCCTAAGGGGCAGTTCCATTCACCTCCCTCTTTGATTTGAATTCAGTAAAAGGCTTCCTGCAAATCCAGTTTAGTAACAATCTTCTCCTTCTCCTTCTCCTTCTCCTTCTCCTTCTCCTTCTCCTTCTCCTTCTCCTTCTCCTTCTCCTTCTCCTTCTCCTTCTCCTTCTCCTTCTCCTTCTCCTTCTCCTTCTCCTTCTCCTTCTCCTCCTCCTCCTCCTCCTCCTCCTCCTCCTCCTCCTCCTCCTCCTTCTCCTTTTTACTTTTGCCATGTCAGAGTGGCAATCACCCCTGTTCCCATCCTGGGGTAATTGCCCTCAATTAGAGGTGGGTCGTGGCTTTTTCCTTCAGTATACTTTGCAAGAAAATGAACTGAAATACATTCTAATGAAAAACTCATATTTATTTGTAAAGAAATAAAAAAAAACAATCTTATTAATCTAATTAGGTTAAATCTTGGAAGCTTTCCTGGCTACCTCTCTTGGCAGGAGAACAAAGGAAAGTTTTAGAGAAGAAGAAAGGAATATAGACATGCAAAGTAGTTACTGATAAGAGTCTGGCAAAGCTACCGTAAGTCTGAAAGTCCAAAAATAAAAGCTCAGCTGGTAATTACAGAAATGCAGTGACAATCCCCTTCTTTGCCAGTTGAGCGAACATCAGGTACATCATCAAATAAGGCACATCTTCTTATGCAGATACTCATGTTGAGCTGCTGAAAGCGGTTTGTAGCGGATGTGAATGTGTCTGGACCTAGAACCTGTGAAATATGATTAAAAAATATAAACCACTGATTCATTGTCTTCCATCACTGTGATTGGTCTGATTGGACGTGTCCAGATATCTGTGACCAAAGCATCAAACCATGTTAGAGAATTACATGCATCTGAAATACAAGCATATTCAGCTTCAGTAGATGAACAAGAAATAAAATTCTGTTTACGCACTTGCCAGTAAACAGGACATCCATTTCAGAACATCATATAACCTGAAGTACTTTTATGTGATTTCTTATCACTTGCCCAATCAGAATCTGCATAACAACTTAATTCTGCATGATCAGTATATGTTGGTTCTAACAATAACTTCATATGTTTAGTGTGCTTTAGGTATTTCAATAATTTCTTAACACATGACCAATGAAACTGTTTTGCCTTACCTATGTGTCAAGATAAGAGATTAACACTAAGTGCAATGTCAGGTCTAGTCCAACTACTAATGTACAACCGTGACCCAATAACTGAACGATAAAGTGTTTGGTCTTCAAATTCAGGACTTGATTCATGTGTCAAATTGTGAAAATCTGTTTGCATGGGTGTCTTTGTTGTGTTAGCATCCTTCATGTTGCAATGATGCAAAACTTGTTCAATTTTATCTTCTTGTGAAAGAATGAACCCCTTCTGTGTTTTATCAATCTGAACACCTAAATAAGTGCTAATATGACCTAAAGATTTCAATGTGAAGTATCTCTGCAAAGCTTTAGCAAAAATCTCACTCATCTGCTTATTTGGACTAATATAAACAATATCATCAACATAAACAAGAACTATCTCATATGTACTATTAGTTCTTTTTGTGAACATGCACTTATCAGTTTCAGACTTAATAAAGACCATTGAATTTAGTTTGTCAGTAAGACATAAGTACCACATTAAACCAGACTGTTTCAGACCATAAAGACTTTTGTTTAGAAACCAGGTATCCCCTTCTTGCTGTCGGAATCCTGGAGGACCTTTCACGTAGATCTCCTCATCTAGGTCAGCATGTAGATAAGCGGTGTCAACATCGAACTGGAAAACTTCTAAACCAAGGATAGTTGCAGTGGCTAAAGCAATTTTTACACTTTCAGTCCGGACTGTCGGTGAGTAGGTATTTGTGTAGTCCTCAAGATAATGTTGAGCGAAACCCTGAGCTACAAGTCTGGCCTTGTACAACAACTCACCATTTGGCTTCTTTTTGATTCTGTAGACCCATCGAGTGCCAATGACCTTTTTATTTGCTGGAGGTTTTGCAGGCATAAATACCTTAAGTTTCTTTAGACTGCCCATTTCAGCCTGCATTGCATCATACCACTTCTCTTGCTCTGAATCAGGAAGATGTTTGATTTGTGTGAAGTTATTGGGAGGAAGTGTAACATTACAAATCAAGGGCAAGGGTGCTTTTGTCAGTTGCCATGAATATCGCTGTGGAGGGATTCCCTTTGTGGCCCTTTTGGAATGCCTCGGAACAGTTGTCCATTCTTCTTCCTTTTCATCCTCGTCTTCATCATCGTCACTAGCATCAGCATCCACGGCTTGAGAAGATGGAACATCATGTTGGGAAGAACTAGTGGATGGAACGGATTACAAAGGTGGAGGGAAAAGCAGAACAGATAGAGGAGAAAATAAAATTAATAGATGGAAAAATGGGTAGTCTCAATAAAGAACTGGAGCATATGGTGGCACAACTCGAAATGGAAAAAGCGGACTTGTACTTGAGGTTCCAAAATATTAAGGAAGAGAGGGATGAAGATTTATGTAATGTAATGGCAGAGATATTAGCAAATATACTACAGTGTGATAAGGAAGAGATAATGAAGGAATTTGAAGAGGTATATCGTGTGCACACCAATTATGCCCGACAACATAAACTCCCCCGAGAGGTCCATATAAGATTTGCAAGAAAAAAAGTTAGAGATACAATATATAAAATAACAAAAGATAAATCGCTATATTATGAACAAAAGGAAATAATAACATTGAGACAGATTCCGAGACGGGTGAGAGAATGGAGAAGAGAATACGGATTGCTTACATCGATATTAAATAGGAAGCAAATCTTGTTCAGATGGATTATTCCAGAAGGGGTGCTAGTAACGTGGCAAGGGAAGAGGAAAAAGGTGGATACAATAGAGAAAGCGCAAAACTTGTATGAGCAGATAAGTGAGACAGAAAGATCCAACAGTGGAAGAGAAGAACTAGAAGGGAATGTTAGATCTAAAATAGCCACAGAACAACAGGACAGACCTCACAAGGGGAGGAATGATAGAAAAGAGACACAGGAAGAGAGTGGAAAATCAGAGGATGAAGGAGTAACGAGAGCAATGAATGAAGCGAAAAAGAAAGACAAGAGGTAATAGGTAGTATAGTTAAAATAGGTGATGGACTCAAATATAAAAATCATCTCACTAAATGTTAATGGTCTTAATTTGCCAATTAAAAGACGCAAGATATTTAAAAAATTAATCAGGAAAAAATTAGACATAATTTGCATACAAGAAACACATATAAGAAGGCAAGATGAAAAGTCTCTACAATGCAAAAAGTTAGGAAAGATTTATACATCTTCGGCTGAAGAAAAAAAGAGAGGGGTAGTGGTGTATGTGAATGAGAAGGTAGAAAGCAAATTGATATATGCTGATCTGGATGGAAGAGTATTGTTAATAGAAATAAATATTAAAAACAGAAAAGTATTGTTGGTAGTATTATACGCGCCAAGTAATGGTCAAAGAGAATTTTTCCAAAAAGTGCATGAGAAAATAATTGAACAAAATATTGATTCAATTTGCTTACTGGGGGACTTGAATGCAATAGTTGACTGGAGAAAAGATTACATAAGTAATCAAAAAAATATAAAGAAGAGAAACTTATTGCCCAAGACATTTTTCAATTTGACAGAAGAGTTAAATTTGATAGATATCTGGAGATTTCAAAATCCAAGGGAGCAGAAATTTACGTATTACTCTAGCCCACACAAATCCTGGTCAAGAATCGACATGATATGGATCTCCAAGATCTTAGTTCAGGAAATTGGAGCGGTAGAGATTGGAATAAATGAATGGGCGGATCATAATCCCATATAAATAGAATGGAAAGGGCGGATACCAAAAAAAGGAAGATGGATGATGAACATAAGAACAATTAAGGAGGAGGAATATACTAAAACGTTAGAAAAAGAACTGAAAGAGTTTTTTAAAGATAATACTAGGGAACAAACATCCTTACAGACCCTATGGGATACCACAAAGGCCTATATTAGAGGCATAACTATTGCCTATAATAGTAAAAGGAAGAAAGAAAGGGAAAGGGAGTATAATAAGATACAAGAAGGAATCAGAACTTGGGAAGAAAAATTAGGTAGCCATCCAGGAGATGAAAAGATAAAAATTAATTGGATAACAGCTAAACACAAATTGAACCTGTTAGAGCAGGAAAAAAACTATCAACTCTTTGAAATATATAAAACAAAAATATTTTGAGCATGCAAACAAACCAGGGAGATGGATGACTTACAAATTAAGAAAAGAAAAAGAGAAAAGGACTATACATCAATTACAAGATAAACAAGGAAACTTACAGAAAAATATCAAACAGAAAAAGGAGATAGCAATCCAGTATTTTCAGGAACTATACAGTCAAGAGGGACATCAGATGTGAAAATAAAACAACACTTGGAGGAGGAGACCTCAGTAATTATGGAAGAGGATAGAGAGATGCTAAACAGAGAGATAACTAAAGAAGAATTATAGGAGACAATTAAAAGACAGAAAAATAATAAGACACCAGGAACAGACGGGATCCCAGTAGAATTATATAAAAGTTTAGGCGAGAGTTTGAACTCAATTCTCCTGGAAGTATATAATGAAGCCTTGAGAAATGCAAAAATACCAGAGACTTGGAGGGAAGCATATATTTCATTGATCCCCAAGGAAGAGACGGATACTACCCATATAAAAAATTACAGACCTATCTTGTTGCTGAATTCGGATTGTAAAATTTTTATGAGTCTACTGGCTAACAGGATAAAGATAATATTAAATCGAAAGATACATGTAGACCAGAACAGATTTCTACCAGATAGGCAAATAAAAGATAACCTGAGGACAGTTATAAATATAATTGAATATTATGATAAATACCCAGAAAAACAGGCAGCCTTAACCTTCCTAGATGCACAGAAGGCATTCGACCGAGTTAACTGGGAATTTATGACCAAACAGATAAAAAATATGAAATTTGGAAAGAACTTTGAAGAATTAATTTCATCGATATATACTAACCAAAAGGCAAGAATATTAATTAATGGAGAAGCAACCAATTTTTTTGGAATAGGTAGAGAAGTAAGGCAAGGATGTCCTCTTTCACCACTATTATTTATTTTAACCTTAGAAAATTTGCTTCAAAGGATAAGAGCTAATGAAAATATCAGGGGGCTTAAAATAAAAGGAGAAGAATACAAGGTCCAAGCCTTTGCAGACAACCTTGTATTCTTTCTGGAAGATCCTTTAGCAACTGAACCCTACTTAATGAAAGAAATTGAAAAATTTGGAAAAGTAGCCGGTCTGAAAATTAATAAGGATAAGACAAAAATAATAACAAAAAACCTAACAATAAAACAGACAGAGGAATTAGACAAACGATCCGGACTAAAAGTAGTTAAGAAAATAAAATATTTAGGAATAAATTTGACAAATAAAAATATAGATATAAAGAAAAACAATTATGATAAATTGGTTTACCAAATTAAAAATGATCTAGAAAGGTGGGGAGGACTAAATATTTCATTTTTGAGAAGGATAGCTGCACTAAAGATGAACATCCTGCCGAGGCTCCTCTATCTATTCCAAACCATTCCAGTGAAATTAGAAAAAAGTTTTTTTATTAATTTGAATAAAATCACGACAAAATTTGTATGGGAAGGTAAAAAGCCTAGAATAAGCCTGAGCACACTACAAGACGATAAATTTAGAGGAGGGTTTGGGTTTCCTGCGTGGGACAAATATTACAAAGCAGCAAGCCTGTTATGGATAAAGGAGTGGGTTAACTTAGAGAACCAACGTTACTAAAATTAGAGGGGCATGATGGGGTGGCACGCCTTCCTGTGGACTGCCTGGAACAAAAGTTATCATCATTTTAAGAACCATATAATTAGAGGTGCCTTAATCGATATTTGGCTGGAAATAAAAAAAAAATGTTATAAGAAAGTTCCCGGGTGGTTTTCCACTGTGGAGGCGGTCATGCACCCAAACGCCATATTCTTTCAAAAAATTATACAATACCGAGACCTATTAGACTCAGACGGGATATTAAAAATGTGCCAGGAATTCAGAGATGGGGGAATAGAATTAGATTGGTGGCCCTACCTTCAAATACAAAATAGATACAGAAAAGATAGGGATGAAGGAGGAGTTGAGTTAAACCCAAATAGATTAGACAAAATTATGGAAACGAAAGAAGGGAAGACGATATCTAAAATATATAAATATTTATTAGAATTGGAACTGAGTAAGAATTTAATTAAAGGGCAGATGATTGCCTGGAACAAAAACATAGACGGAAATATCCAATTAGAAGAGTGGGAAAGAATTTGGGAAAATAATATTAAAATGACAAAATCGATAAGTTATAAAGAAAACCAATATAAGATATGGTATAGATGGCACTTACCCCCGTCGAGGCTAGCACAAATGTATCCCAACTTAGACTCAAAATGCTGGAAGTGCAAACAGGCTAGAGGAACTTTTTACCATATGTGGTGGCTATGCCCCAAAACTAAGGCATACTGGGAGAAAAGTAGAATGTGGATAATACAAATAGTAGGAGAAGAAATTGAACTAGACCCCAAGATATTTCTATTAGGAATTTACAAACAAAACATTAGAAAATAAAAGATATACTTAATACACCACATAATTACAGCGGCGAGAATAGCGAATGCACAAGTATGGAAGAAGGAATATTTGCCAAATGATCAGCAAGTAATACAAAAGATATATTTGTGTGCGGAATCGGATCAATTAACACAGAAATTAAAAAATGAGGAAAGCTCAAAATATTCTAGGGTATGGGATAGATGGTACAATTGGATCAAACAAAGACAAAATGGATAATGATACTTTAATTGAATATGAAAGCTAATTTGAACGAGCAATATATGTTATTATACTCTTAGTGAATTTTAAATTAAGAATGAAAATTGGAAAGGTATTTGTATGATAACCTTATATAAGTACCCATGATGACTTCACCGACAAAAGGCATGTGGATGAAAATGGGACAAGAAATGAATGGTATAATGTGTGTATATATATGTGTATATGTATAGTAATCACATATAGATACTTAAGAGAGTAGAAATGAATTTCATCATTGATTACGATTTATGGACATGGATATTTTAATATGGTTTTTATCTGTTTTTGTATACATTTGAAAGTTAAATAAAGTTTGTTTTGAAAATTAAAAAAAAAAAGAATCCTGGACCAGTCAGCATCTTCCTCAAAATTAGCGGATTGGGAAGTCACATGTTTAGAGTCAATAAATTTACTCCACTTTGAGTTGTCATCAATACCCATAAATCTCAGTCTCTTTGCTACTGGACCTCCTTTCCTTCTTTGGGCTAAGGGAATGTTCACCATAGCATATGAACCAAAAATATGGAGGTTCTTGAGATCGGGCTTGTAGCCATACAACATGAAGAAAGGAGTCTACTACTCCAAGTACAGTTGATGATGTAATTTGCATATTTAAGAGCTTCACCCCAGTATGGGTTACTGAGGTTGGCGTCTTCTAGGAGAAACGCATCATGGTTTGCAGGACCCCTTGTCTTCTCTCTACAACTCCATTATGGGCCGGCATGTAGGGAGCCGATGCCTGATGAATGTCCATTCTTACACATCCAGTCCTGGAAAAGCTGAGACATGAATTCAGCACCACAATCACTCTGGATTCTGGCAATACTTACTCTGTGTTGGGTAGATACAAGGGCTGCAAAGTCTTTAAAGATCTGAAAGGTCTCAGATTTTTCTTTCATTGGATATACATATACATATCTAGAGTAATTATCAACAATTGTTAAAAATTATTTTCTACCACCAAATGTTGGCAGAAATGGACCAATTATGTCAGTGTGTACCAAATCAAAAATGAGTGTTGACAGGCGTGTAACATGTTTTGGAATGGCTGCTGCTTTGGATTTGGTCTTTTTGCAGACAGCACAATCCAAAAACACCTTACACCCCTTTAGATCCAAACCTTTTGCGAACTCTGGCATTTTTCTAAGAACCCGGAAACTGGCATGCCCCAACCTTCTATGCCATTTATGGATACACCTGTAAAGGTTTACCAGTTAGTGAATTTTCAACATTAATAGTTTTATGAGGAACCCGAGGCTTCTCTGAGCAACCTGTTTCCCAATTTTTTTTTTTTTGTTGGCTTTAGGAGTCTTTGGAGTAGCAACAGGATCTCTCACTAGGACATCTCTCTCTGGGCCTGTGCCCTCCTCTTTTGGAGTCTGTATACTTGCCTGTGCTTGTGGTTTAGACTTCGGTTTTAAGTAATAGACACCAATTAACATGGTTTCAGCAACAATATCTCCATCTTTAACTATGCAATTTGCTTTCTTGAGGTGGTGAACCTGGAACTTTAACACTCTAGACAAGTGAGCCTGACTAAGCAAACTACTAGTTGTTGTTGGTATGGAGTAAACATCAGGGATGAATGCATCAAACTCTTCAATATAAACAGTTCCTTTTCCTTTGACCTGACAAGGATGATTTGAAAAAGAATAAAATTCATGTAGTTCAGGTTCAGGCTCGTGCATCTCTGTGAAAAGTTCTTTTCTGTAAGTAACATGTAATGCTGCACCACTGTCCAAAGTCCACAAAAGCCGTCTGTCGTATTCTGGATGAGGTTGTGGATCATTGGTTAAAGCCAATGTGGTGAGGGGAACAGATCACGCCTGGGACCACAACAATCTTGTCTTCCGCCTCTGCCTCTGCCTCTGGGGTCTGTTCCTCTGGGCTGGTACGTGACGGGAGCTGGAACTCGTTGGGGACAATCCCGGGTGGCATGTCCCACACAATTACAGATGGAGCATCCTGGCATCCTTGGAATGTAGTATCTTCCTTGGAAGGGACGCCTCGCTGGAGCTCTTGATGCGGGTGATCCTCTCAAATGTTGAGTGGCGAGCATCAGTGCTTCTTCAATTAAAAGTCTGCATACATTGTCTACTGTGCGTTGAGCAATAGGCACATGGTTAATCTTTGTAATGGCATCTTTCCATTCATAATTCAATGAGTTAATGATAATGCTAATCATTCGAATATCTACAATAGGATAGCCTCTTTCTCTTAATTCTTTCCTTAGTCCTTTCAGTTTGGTCAAATGTCCTCCAAATTGTTCACCAGATTTCAATCTCGAACCATGGAATTCAGACATGAGCAAACATGAAGACTCAATTGAAACAGGTCTGTAGCAATTTTTCAATTGGACCCAAATTTGTTGGGCTGTTGCATCAGGCGGAAAAGTAACCTGCAGTTCAGTATCCATGGTCATCAATAATGTTGTGCAAGCTTTAGTCTCTAAGTCTCTTATTGCAGGCGTCCATGGTTGGGCAGGAGGGTTAAACACCATACAATGGGTGCCTTCTCTACATAGCAAAAGTCCAACTTCACTGATCCAGGCCTTGTAATTCTGCCCTGACATCTTTAATTTTGACTCACCAGCCAGTGGAGCAACAGAGTATGCCTGTTGAGGAATATGTATTTGAGGTGCTGGCTGTGGAAATAAAGGCACTTGTTGCACTGAAGGTGGACCAGGAGCTGGCACTGGTTGTACAGCTGGAGGCACGTGTGCATGCATTTGTGGCTACTGTGGCATTTGAGCTGCAATATTAACATGACCTGCTAGAGATGCAGTCATTTGCCTTTGCTGCATTAAGCATTGTTGTGCTCCATCTAAAAAGATACTAGCACTACCAGGGGGTGCTGAAAATTGAGCCTGTGGAGACTCTTGTGGCATTGCAGTTTGCAGGCTTGATCAAGTTAGTTTTGCTTCTCTATCCACATCATGTGAAATCTGAGAAGGGACAACATCACAACATGTGACGTGTACACAGCTCTCTGTTCTGATTTGCCTGACACAATATCCACCAGGGGGTGTGTCTTTGACTCTGAAGGATAAGCCAAGATGGCGTTTTCAGGAATTTTAAAAGCACGAGACTCTCTCTTATCTAGCTCAAGCCTAGCTAAAGCCATTTTTGCCTGGGATAGCTCACATTCAAATATTTCTATTTGATCACAATAGCTTTTTATAGCTAGCTAATTAGGGGTGATCTAATGGAGCTCTGAGGAGGATAATAAATTGTTTCTCTCTCTGCATGGGGGGAGAAATCCTCTGCCGTTTGTGGAAATTTTGGCCTTGCACCAAGCGTTTTGAAATCAAAAGGTTCTAGGAGGACAGTATGAGAGCATGCATAATTGGAAGGGGGCATCACTGACCTCAGTCGTAGTATGTTGCCTTCAAAAGCAGCTCTTCTGTTATCTTCCTCCTGAAGCTTCTTTAAGAGCATTTTGTCTGTTTCTCCTCCTCCGGCTCCTTCTTCCAGCCGGGTAGCTGAGACGAGTGGGTTGAAAAAGATCAAATCATTTGTAGAGAGTACTCTGAGTTTCATTTTCCTTTTTTTCTTCTTTTTCAGCATCTTAGAAGTTAATTAATCAGTGTTCCGCAGTCACTAATCAATCAGCTATCTAATTAGCCTAGACGGTCATTATCAAAAGTAACAAGCAAAGAAAAAAGCCATAAATCAACCATCCTTCTGCTGCCATTGTCAGAGTGGCAATCAGCCCCGTTCCCATCCTGGGGTAATTGCCCTCAATTAGAGGTGGATCGTTGCTTTTTCCTTCGGTATACATTGCAAGAAAATGAACCAAAATATGTTCTAATGAAAAACTCATATTTATTTGTAAAGAAATAAAAAAAACCAATCTTATTAATCTAGTTAGGTTACATCTTGGAAGCTTTCTCGGCTACCTCTCTTGGCAGGGGAACAAAGGAAAGTTTTACAGAAGAAGAAAGGAATGTAGACATGCGCAGTAGTTACTGATAAGAGTCTGGCAAAGCTACCTGATAGTCTGATAGTCCAAAAATAAAAGCTCAGCTGGTAAATACAGAAATGCAGTGACATGCCAGATGGGCTAACTTGTCTTTCATTAGCGGCAATGGGTAGATGCTTTCCACACACTCAGCTTTTAGCCCCCTATAGTTTATGCATAGGGGAATGGACCCATCCCTTTTTTAAAACAACAGGAGTGAGGCAACTACCCTGGGTTGAGCTGGTTTATCACCCATGTTTTAAGTTTTTGTCTATAAAAGAATGTAAAATTTGTGGATGAATTTACATTAAATTATAGTGTAAAAGAAAATTTCTATAAGATGATGTATTTAATACCAGATAAGTTAGCTAAGATGTTTAAAGGTATGTCAAATGGATGTTTGATGTGTAAAAGTAAAGAATTGACTTTTTATCATTTATGGTGAACATGTGATAAAGCAAAAAAAGAAAAGAAAGAAAGGAATATGATTCATATTTTAATACAGGAAATTTTGAAAATGATGATAAAGTTGAAACCAAAATGTTTCCTTTTGGGCTTAATGAAAAAAAGCCTGAAAAAAAAAGTGTTACTATATATGTTGACAGCATATTGTGTGCATGACTGTTGTTTTTACAAAAATGGAAGGACACTTCAATTCCTATCATGGACAAATGGTTGCAGAAGTTGATGGAGTTGGCTGAAATGGCAAAATTGACTATTTTGATTAAAGAAAAAGATATAAGTACCTTTGTTTCCACCTGTTAACTGCTTCTGAACTTCGTGCTTGAAATGGAAAAAAAAATGAAACTTTGATTTTGGGTTTTACCGATTACATTGATAGATCCTTATAGAAATGGTTTGTTTATATTATTATGAACAAACAAAAAGTTGATATTTATGTTAATGCCTTATTTTACTGCAACAGAGAGAGTTGGAAGTCAATGCTTCTTTTTCTTTTTTTTAATCCTTCCTCACCTCTCTTCCCCCTCTTCCTCCCCACTGCTTTTCTATTTACTTTTGTAGTTTGTATCTTATTTTATCTTATAACTCAATAAAAATGCTAAACTGAGAAATAAAGCTGTAACCATTATAGCTGTAAACAGTGAGCTTCATACAATTGCTTATAATTAGTAATCTAGTATTAGATTACTAGTACAGGTAGTACTTAATTTACAATCACAACTGAGCTCAAAATTTCTGTTGTTAAGCAACACATTTGTTAAGTGAATTTTATTTCATTTTATGACCTTCTTTGCCACAGTTGTTCAATGAATCACTGTAGTTGTTAAGTTAATGACAGGGTTGGTAAGTGAATCTGGCTTCCCTATTGACTTTACTTGTCAAAAGGTCGCAAAAGGTTTAGTTTACTTTATTTATTAGCTCTTGAGCCATATCAAAGTGCAGAGTTCCAGACACAAATTATTACTAAAATCTGATAAAAACAATTTAAAATGGAATTGGATAAAATACAATTTAAAATGAAATTGGAATAAAATAATTTAAAATGAACTTGGAATAAAATACAATAATTTAATATATAGATAAATAAAATATGATAAAATCATATTTTGGTATCACCCCTACAATCTATCCCAATTAGTCCCACATATGCCAATCTCAACTAAATCATTTTGCTTAAGTACTGTGCTGTGTTAAATGTTATTTTCAGATTCTGGCTATTCATAAGGTAAGCTGGGGATCCCAATGGATCATTCATTTGGTATATAGACCAAGGTACCTGTCTCTCACCCTCTTATATGGGCAACAATCAAATAGGATGTGAGCCAGGTCTTCTATCTCTGCCGCTCTGCAAATGCAGATATATCCATTGCAGGGTATAGAATGGAATCTCTCTTGCATAAATATCTCCCTAAGATGTTTTGGCAGTTGTAACTTTAAATAGCTGTCTATTTGAAAAGTATGTTTGTATTTGCTCAGCCATTTCAAATTACCCATCTTACTAAGGATAGCTATATCACTTTGTGCTTCTATATCCTTAATGCTTTGGGCAGCTCTTTTTTAAAATTGTTCTCATGTTACACAAGAGACAGGAAGACCACAGCTTCTTACAAAATTTGTTAGTTTGGTGATCCAGGAGATTCGTGATTGTGACTTTATTTGCTTTAGTAGACATAATTTGGGGAGTCTATTAGTCTCCATTTCATTGACTTTGTGCCAGTAGTTATATGCTCTAATTTTGGATAGTGCATGAATTGTATGAATTCCCAATTCAACTCTAACTGCTGCAGATGTTCTTAGATCTACACCCAAAATACATCTCAAATGCTGGGACTGTGTTTGTTCTAGTACTGTAGTTGAGTATAGATCCCAAACTTCTGCTCCATACAAGAGCATAGGGGTAACCTTAGCTTTATATACTTTAAATAATGGGGCTAGGGACCCTGGGTAACTATGATTGTTTAATTTAAGCAGTAAATTCAAATGAGCTTTTGCAAAAGGGGATCCTGGGACACTCCAACCATCATAAATATGAGTCAGTTGCCAAGCATCTGAATTTTGATCACATCACTGTGGGAGTGCAGCAGTGATTCTAAGTATGAAAAACAGTCATAAGTCACTTTTTCAGTGCAGTTGTAACTTTGAATGGTCACTAAAAGAACTGTTGTAAATTGAGGACTATCTATATTCCTTAGAGCAGGGGTGTCAAACTCATGGTCCACGGGCTGGATATGTCACATGCTGGCCCCACCCCTGCCCAGTTTAGCAAAGGGGGGGAGAAGCACTGATAAGTCATATGACGATGCCATGACGACGCGAGTTTGACAGCCCTGCCTCAGAGTCTTCTTCATGCTTTCCTGTGATTAGCAGAAGGTTTAGAGCAGAGAGGGAGAAGGGACTTTTATTTATTTATTTATTTTATTTATTTATTTAGATTTATATACTGCCCTTCTCCATGCGGACTCAGGGCGGTGAACAGCCAAATAAAAAACATAGTACACAAAAGTTAAAATTTTGTAAAAAGAGCAAATATAAATTTAGCCAATAATTAAAACAAATTAATTTAAAATAAATATCAAACTCTAAAAATTCTAAAAAAATTTAGCAGGGATCAGGCTAAGCCGGCAAGCTGAAAAAAATATGTTTTTAAGGCCCGACGAAAAGTCCGGAGCTCGGAGATCATTCTCAACTCTGGAGGAAGATCGTTCCAGAGGGTGGGAGCTGCCACAGAGAAGGCTCTCCCCCTGGGGGTCACCAGCTGGCATTGTCTGGCTGATGGCACCCTGAGGAGGCCCTCTCTGTGGGAGCGAACCAGCCGGTGGGAGGCAATTGGTGGCAGAAGGCGGTCCCGTAAGTACCCTGGTCCTAAGCCATGGAGTGCTTTAAAGGTGATTACCAACACCTTGAAATGCACCCGGTAGTCCACCGGCAGCCAATGCAGCTCTTGCAGGAGAAGTGTCACATGTGAGCGCCCTGTCGCTCCCATAATCCCCCACGCAGCTGCATTTTGCACTAGTTGGAGCCTCCGGGTACACCCCAAGGAGAGCCCCATGTAGAGAGCATTACAATAGTCCAGGCGAGAAGTGATGAGAGCCTGAGTGACTGTGCGTAGGGAGTCCCGATCTAGAAAGGGCAGCAACTGGCATATCAGGCGAACCTGATAGAAAGCCCCCCTGGCCACAGCTGTCGTATGATCCTCTAAAGACAGCCGTGGGTCCAGGAGGATGCCCAAGTTGCGCACCCTTTCCGTGGGGGGCAATGATTCACCCCCAATAACCAGCGATGGCATCAGCTGGCTATATCGGGATGCCAGCAGCCACAGCACTCGGTCTTGGATGGGGTTTCTCCCCATCCAGACCCGCACGGCTTCAAGGCACTGGGACATCACTTCCACGGCATCGTTGGGGTGGTCTGGGGTGGAGATGTACAGCTGAGTGTCATCAGCGTACTGATGGAACTCCACCCCAAAACCACGGATGATCTCGCCCAGCAGCTTTACATAAATGTTGAACAGGAGAGGTGAGAGGACCGACCCTTGTGGCACCCCACACACTATGTGCCTCGGGGTCGACCCTGCCCCCCTGTCAACATGGATTGTGACCGGTCGGAGAGGTAGGAGGAGAACCACCATAAGACGATGCCCCCCACCCCCAATCCCTCCAACCGGCACAACATGATACCATGGTCGATGGTATCAAAAGCCGCTGAGAAATCTAACAAAACCAGAATAGAAGAGTACGCCCTACCCCGGGCCCTCCAGAAATCATCCACCAACACGACCAATGCCGTTTCGGTGCTGTATCCAGACCTGAAGCCGGACTGGAGTGGATCTAAGTAGACAGCTTCATCCAGGTACTGGGGGAGCTGCCATGCTACCACACTCTCAACAACCTTCGCAAGGAAGCGAAGGTTGGAGACTGGACGGTAATTAGCCAAAACAGCTGGATCCAGAGAAGCTTCTTGAGGAGGGGCCTCACCACCACCTCCTTCAAGATGGCTGGTAGGGCACCCTCACTCAAAGAAGCATTAATAATCTCCTGGAGCCAGCCTCGTGTAACCTCCCAGGAAGCCAGCACCAACCAGGAGGGACACGGGTCCAATAAACATGTGGTCGTGTTCAGTCTTCCCAGAATCCTGTCCACGTCCTTGGGAGGCACAGGATCGAACTCAGCCCAGATAACACTCTCAAGACCTGCCTCAGTCACCTCATCTGAACTAACCCAGTCAGCGGCCAGTTTTTCCCGAATCTGAGTTATTTTATCATCCAGATATTGAACAAAATCCTCAGCTTGTCCCTGCAAGCGACTCTCCCGCGCTCCCGAATGGAGGAGGGAGTGGGTCACCCTGAACAGCGCGGCTGGGTGATTATCTGATGACGCGATAAGAGTGGCAAAATAATTAGACTTTGCCGCTTTTATCGCCACTATGTAAGTCTTAATATGAGCTCTTACTAGTGTCAAGTCAGATTCAGAATGACTGGCCCTCCAACTGCTCTCCAGGCATCTTTTCCAGCACTTCATCTCTCTCAATTCCTCGGTAAACCAAGGAGCTAAGTGAGTTCGGCGCTGGGTCAGAGGCCGCAAAGGCACAACGCAATCCAAGGCCCCGCCGGCCGCCCTATCCCAGGCAGCCACCAGGTCCTCAGCTGAGTTGTGTGTCAGTGTCTCAGGAAATGGCCCAAGCTCCATCTGGAACCTATCAGGATCCATCAGGTGCCTGGGGCGGAACCACCTGGTTGGTTGCGCCTCCCTGTGGTGAGATGCAGCGGTCAGAAAGTCAAGTTGAAGGAGCGAGTGGTCAATCCATGACAAGGGTTCAACACCTATATCCCCAATGTCAAGACCACTCAACCACTGACTAGAGACAAAAACTAGATCCAGGGTGTGTCCTCCAATGTGAGTCAGGCCCTGAATTACCTGGGTCAGGTCCATAGCCGTCATGGAAGCCATGAACTCCCGAGCTATCTCAGATGTTTCACCGATAGATGGCAGATTGAAATCCCCCATGACCATAAGCCTGGGGGTACCAATCGCCACCTCAGCTACAACATTGAGAAGCTCGGGCAGGGTCATTGCCACGTGGCAGGGAGCCAGGTACATGACTAACAGACCTATCTGCCCACCACAACCCCACCTCACAAAGATGGACTCACACCCGGCTATCTGAGGTACAGTGGCCTCCCTCGGATCGAGACCTTCCTTAATAATAACCGCTACTCCCCCACCCCTACCCTGAGCTCTCGGCTGATGGAATGCAAGGAAGCCTGGTGGGCACATCTCCATGAGGGGAACCCCACCCTCATGGCCCAACCAGGTCTCTGTAATACCAGCCAGGTCCGCACCCCCCTCTTGAAGAAGGTCACATATGACGGGGGCCTTATTTAACACGGACCTAGCATTGCATAACAACAGCCAGAGCCTCGGGTCCTGAGACTTTGAACAACCTGGGGAACGGGAATAGCTCAGGGGACTGGGGCATGCAATCGCTCAGAGACAGCAAGTGCGTGCCCCCACCACATGATATGGTCCCCTGCTCTCGCCATATCTGCCCCTCCCACACAGCGTATTTATAGCACAGCCATCGACAGAGGGCTCTCTAGGAGCCCTCTTGCCTCCAGAGTCTACACCCCCCATGGCACCACAAAGTGCCGGGCCTGTCCCTCTCCTCCGCGGGTTCTCCCCCAAACCCACTCCCTCCCCCGCCCCGGAGCCCCTTAAAAATCTAATTAAAAAAGATCTTTAAAAACCCCTCAATCCCCATTTTGCAACATGCCACCTCTCGGGGTCCCAAAACCCGTCATTAAGGTAGGCCCTCGATAGCATAGAAGGCCAAGCCTGCGAGAGAGGAGAATCTCGCAGGGCAAGAAGCATAGACCTAGAGTACATGCAACACGAATACAAAGAGAGAAGACTGTAAGGCATGGCTCGGGTCCACAATAATAGTTCAAAATATCCAGGAGCAGGGCCAGGTCAATCAAGAGAATCACTGCTACCCTCTCACGGTGGCGGCTAGGAGTCTCTGTGTTCTGTCCAACTGAGGGGATGTCAAGACCACCCTCTCACAGTGGTCCACTGTAATAGTCAGGTAAGTTGGAAAGTCCAAGGCCACACTCTCACAGTGGCCCTGCAATATTTGTCCTGAAAGGTGTGACACCCCCTCAGGGTAGGTAGCAGTAGAGAACCGACTCCATAAATCCTCCCGTGAACTGCCCTGTTCTCCAGTATGGCCAGCCAGCGAGATGATAAATGGAGCCAAGTTCGAAAAACAACTCCGGAGATTAGCGGGCAGATAGCAGGGAGAGCGAAGATAGTTTGAGGGCCAACGGAGGACAGGCGGGGGGGGGACAACTCCAACAGGGTGTAGAGGATGGCCCCCGGATTGTAAGTCCACATAGTCGGTGGAAGAGCCCTCACCACCAACAGTAGCCATGGGGGCCAACCCAGTTGGACCCATTTGGGTCTTCACCTCCTGGCAAGAGCCCCCCAAACATAGAGCCCCCCATCGGCCACCAGCAAGTCTGCTAGCCCGCTAGCCAGCTGGGGCCCCGCTGGATCCATCAGCGTCGTCGCCGCCAAAACACAAGCCGCCTCCTCGCCGGGATCTTCGTCCTCCTCCAGGCGCCCTCCTACCACCTCCAGGGTGCCTGCAGTCCGGCATACAGGCCGCCCCAGTGACCAACGCAGCCAACGGCTCCAGCGATTTCCCGGCCAAGCATAACTTGTGGGCCTGCGGGCCCAGCAGCCATCCACCATCGCAACGGCCGCTAACCGCCATCTCCTGCAGTGCCTCTTGCCTCTCCTAATCAGCGGCAACCTCCAGAGGATGCGCTGGGAACTACAAGCCTACCAGCATGATGTCCACATGTTCCGCTGGCTGGGCTGGCTGGTCTGCAACCCCCGCAGACCCCCTAAAACAGCCAGCCAAAGCCCATCTCCTCACGGCGTCCTGAATGTGGCCGCCATCTTGGGCATGCGCAAAAACCCTTTTACTTCCTATATCATCTGCTCCCCCATACATGCCTGTCACATGCCATCACCTCAATTCCAAATCTTTTGTAAAGAAGATGTATAGGATAAGGGATAAAGTGGTTAGTCTATTACTCATAAGACCAAAATGTATTATGATTTCACAGTTTTAAAATATGTCATATCAGCTGTGAGCATTTATGCAAGCAAATTCAAATGCATTTTTTTCTCAACTGTTTAAGGTTAAGGTTTTTCTCAACAGTTTCTTAACTGTTTAATCTCAAGCTGTTGAGATTGCATGAGTTAGAAATGACTGCAATGCCAATATTCCATGGTTGCAATATTATGAAATATATTAAGATAACTTGCATCTCAAGAGTGATGAACTTTAAAAAATAATTTGAGTTATTTCTATGATGGCTTCCAGATCACCTGCAGGGAATTCTTTATGTGCTGCTCTTTGCTGTTGGGGTATTTACTACAACAAGCATAGCAGGATTCTGTTTAGTTTGATATAAAAAACTGAGTTAAAAATTATAAATTATGACATGCTGTTGCATCTCTTAAATTATTTTAATGAGATGGGTCTCTCTTAAAATTAAGCTAATTATTATTTCCTAGAAAGCAGCTATGGGATCCATTAATGCATGTAAGTGATGTAATTAGAAACATAGGGTAGCAATAATATTGTGCAATTGTACTTTATAAACTACAACAGGAATATTTTTTGCCTTGATAAATGATTGATACTTGTTTAATTTGTCTATGTATCATGATATTTTAAACAGTTGAGTTGCTGGATAATGCTGTTTCTTTCATATGTTGCATATTAATAATACGTATACTTTTTCAGGTCAATACCTCCCCATTACAACTTTTTATTTCTTTATTTGCAAAGCGCCCTGCAAAACTAAAACTATGATATGCAGATATATCCCAGTTTGGCATGCAGATATTTATCAGCATGTAGATATAGCCCAGTTTGGAAACTTAAAACCAAATCCATGATCACCTATAATTAAAAAGCTAGTATAATTTCCATATAATTAATGGAGTAAGGGTGACTGAAATATATGCAACAGTTTTCTATACATTGGTTTTCTCTTTAATTGCCAAGGATTTTGTTTTGCTAAATTGTTATTGTTCTAGTTACATATGATTCTCTTTTTTTCCATAATGATTTCACCAGGGGTGGGTTCTAATTTTTTTTACTACTGGTTCTATGGGCGTGGCTTATTTTGTGGGTGTGGCTTGGAGGTCATGTGACTGGGTGGGCGTGGCTAGCTGGTCATGTGACCGGGTGGCCATGGCTATGTGTATAGGGACTACTCAGAGGGCTGAAAAAAGTCATTTCTGACAGGTCCTCGCACTTTTGACTGGTCCTCAGACTTATGACCATCCTCACATTTATGCCCGTGCAGCATTCTTAACAACCATGTCACTCATTTCACAACTGGCTCTCTTCACCATGGTGACAAGATAGGGCAAAAACGTAAAATGTGAGGACAGTCGTAAGTTCGAGGACTGGTCAAAAGTGCGAGGACCAGTCAAAAATAATTTTTTCAGCCCTCTGAGTAGTCCATATGCATAAAAGGATACAGCAATAGAGAGGGATGAAGGAAGGGAAGGGAAAGTAAAGTAGGAATGAGGGTAAGAGAGGGAGGAAGAGAGGAGGAGAAGGAGAAAGGAAGAGGAAGTAGGGAGGAGAAGAAGAGGGGGAGGAAGAGAAAGTAAGAAGGAAAGAAAAGAGAGAAGTGGTAGGTTTGAGGAGAAAGATTGCTGTACAATAAAAAAGATGAAAGAGAAGAAAGCCAACCCCAAACAAATATAAAGATATTAAGATAAAGAATGAATTGTTAAACTTTAAAGACTAAAAGAGAACAAATATGAATAAATAGCAATAATTAGAAACACACATACAAACATACAATGTCTTTTCTTTGAAAAGAGTATTTGGCCGGTTCACAAATTTAAACAGTGTTTAGTCATTTCAATTAAATTTATAATTTCTATATTTCCTTTTTGCCATATTTATTCCTCATCTATTTTTTTAAAAAACCAATATTACCCTTCATCCTCATCTCTAATCTTAATCAAATTCAATTTTTCCCTTCTATTCTATGTTATACCTCTTCCCATTGTCATCTATTTTTATATCCATCCTCACATTGGTTAATTATGTAATATTACAGTTGTTTAATACAAATTCAACATTTTAATATAAATCAATTAGTTATATAACTATTTTTTTGTATATTAATCAATATGAACATGAATATTCCAATTATTTCCATGCAATCCAATTTCTTACAAATCAATTAATAATATTTACCAATAATAACAAACCAAATAATTTCCCCCATATATTCCTCCAAACCACAACTTAACCATTTCTGCTTTCAACACAATATACAATTAATAGTATCTCAATTATTACAATTCCCTAGTTAAATACAGCTTTTTTTCTTTTGTGTTTTAAAATCTTGAACTCTCCTTTGCACCTACCTTTCTTGGTGAGGAAAAAGAAAAAGAAATTTCTCTCTGCCTCATTTTGTCACATTGCAGCAAAGACCCTGCTTTACTTTCAGTTTCGCTTTTTCAGCATAGCTAGGGGAAAAAAACCCTGCTCCAGCACTGTTTGCACCTAGCAAAAGACCCCTGTGCAAAACAGCTGAGAGCAAATCAGCTGAGAGTGGGGAGGCCAATCTAATCAACTTGTGCTAATTAACCTATGCTGAAGCTGAAAGGGGCTGTTTTTTCTATTTTTGCAGGCACCAGTCTACTCATTTGTTTTCTTTTAACACTGATCAGCTGTAGGGCGGCCCTTTGAAGCCCCGTGGCAAGAGTTTAAACAGTTTTTTTCCCTCTAGCCATCAGCTGGGACTCAGGAGGCAGCAATAGATTGGGAGTGGGCAGGGTAAGCGAACAGCGACCGGGCCAGGAACTGGTTCGGGGGCAAGGCCAGCCAAACTTATTACTGGTTCTCTGAACTATTAAATTTTTTTACTACCGGTTCTTGCGATCCGGTGCGAACTGGGAGCAACCCACCACTGGATTTCACCCCATTCATTTATGGAAATAGAGCTGTCAGCCCACAATTCTGTGCCATCCTTCCCCCTTCCTCCTGCATGCCACTTCATGGCATTAGGACATTTTTCTGACCAGTAAGGATAGAGCACAGAGAGATACTGAAAAAGGGAAGAGTACTTACTTGGGATCCCACCCAAGTGAATACATAGTTTCTCTTCCAAAAATTTAGCTGCTTGATTTTTGTAATCTTTGAACTGTGAGATACTACCCTGAAGAGAAAGAATTAGTAAATATTCAATCTTTAATGTCCTTCTTTGTCTCACATGATCCTACTGATGCAGAATATAATCCCTTATGAAGAACATTTTCATAGAAATCAAGGGTTGGATGGAACTTATAGATCAAGCTCCTGCTCAGCTAAGTATCCATTATTACATCATCTCAGCATCTACTTAAATATGTTCAACAAAAGAAGATGCATAAGTCAGTAGATGCCATTTTTTAATAGCTCTTGGGTTTAGGAGCTATTTCTAGTGTTCAAATGAAATCTGCTTTCTTGTAATTTAAATCCATTTTATTTATTTTGTCTTCAGCAACAAATTTCAACAATAGCATTCCCTCTTTTCTATAGAACAGTTCTTCAAATAGTCATTTTCCTTTATGCATTCATGTATGTTGTTCCTTAGATGTTTTAAAATAAATAAAAGTGTTCAGAATAATAAGAAATAAGAACTAAACAATATTCAAAGGCAACCATTGTGTCTGCTTACATTCCCTTCTTTTTTCTAGTTTGACTATAACTAATAACTCTAACATTTTCTTGAGCCTTTTTCCTTATGGGTACTTTATTACCTAAATGGACTCCAGAGGATGGTAGACCACAGGAAGACCTGGAGGAACATTGTCCATGGGGTCACAATGGGTCGGATACGACTTCTCAACTAACAACAATAACCTTGATAGCTCTGCTGGAGACCTGTTTTGTTTGTCAATCTCTTCTCTAAAATGCAATTCCCAGAGTTAAATGTAGAGCCCACGTGTGATCTAACCAAAGCAGAATAAGAGGAATAACTATTGGTTTTATTCCTCCATTGTTGATAAAGACTAGATGTTATGTATCTAATTTTGGAGGGAAAATTAAGTGGTGAAAAGCTTGATGATTATTGGCTAGCACCCTGGGCAAGAAGCTATATAAGGAGACCTGTTCTACTGTACATTTGCTGGATTCTCACTGCATATTAAAGTGTTGTTCACTTCGACCTGTCTCCTGTCTCCTCACTCACCCGATCTAACACTGGCAACGAAGATGCAATCGAGGTAGACAGGTTGCACAAAAAGAGCTGACAACTGAATCCAACCAGGCGGGAAAGTCTGCACGAGCCGAGCATGACAGAACGATGTCCACCTTCGCACCGCCAATGCCATTCGACCCTGTGAAAGAGAAGTAGGAATCGTACTTGGCGTGGTTTGAATGCTTCCTCGAAGCAAATGACCTCTAAGGGCTGTCCAACAATCGGAAGCGTGACCTCTTTTTAAACCACTGTGGCCCTGAAGTGTTTGACACAAGTTGCTTCGGAGCCAACACCGGTGCAGTCTGTGCCATGGCAGGTCTTGTAGACCACATTGAGGACACACTATGCCCTGGTACCGTCCAAATTTGTTCAGTGCTATGAGTTCTGGCAAAGACTACAGAAGGACGGAGAGCTGATAAATGCATACATGGCAGCACTGTGTAAGGCCACCATGCACTGCAAGTATCTAGACCTTGATGTTGTGCTTCTAGAGCAACTAATCTGCGGCGTTAGAGATATTTGCCTCCGGAGACAACTGTTGGCCAAAACAAACCTCACCCTTCACATTGCCCAAGATGAAGCCAGAGTGCACAAATCGTCCAACAAGGTAGCAGAGACTCTTCAGTGACTGGCAACATCCCAGGTGGCACAAAAGCCTACTCCTGTCCACAGAGAATCAGCCCTGACTGATAGCAAGGAAGAGGGCGATGAGGATGTTTCCAAAATGGACAGAAATAAGCGCGATGATGATGGCCAGAAAGAGACTTGTGTTAGCTGTGGGGGATTCCACCAGAGGCAGACATACCAGTTCAAAGATGCCATTTGCAGACGCTGTGACAAAAAGGGACATTTGGTGTGGGTGTGCAGGGCAAATCAGCCATCCAGTCACAAACAAAGAGCATTCACCAATCAAGCTGGCCAGCAGAAGCTGCAAAAGAAGGACAGAAACATTCAGCAAAAATAAGGCACCTATTCAAAACACCTGAGACATTTCAGACTCGAATCAGCCAAGCTACCACGTCCCCAGAGAAAAAGCTGCATGTAACAGATGTAATTGAGGGATCTCCATGTCAAATGGAAATAGACATTGGCTTGTCCATCAGTATCATGTCTTGGGCTGATCTTAAAGCAGCAATCCCGAATATCAAAAAACACCATCTGAAGCACCAGTGCCTAGGGCTAAATGACTACCAAGGAAATCACATTCCTGTTGAAGGCTGTGGGACGTTCCAGGTGAAATTTGGCCAGTTTAATAAACGGCTGCCTATCACAGTGGTCAGCGGACATCTACTGAGTCTCCTAGGCCTCAACTGCTTCAAAGTCCTAGGCATGGGGGTCACCGGAATCCACTCTAACAGCAGCGACTTGATGGATGACCTACTATGCGAATTCTAGGATGTTTTTGATGACCGTCTTGGCAAGTATGTGGGGACTCCTATTTCTTTTAACCTGGACCTTAATGTAGCCCTCATAAGAATGAAGGCTAGGAGAGTGCCCTTTGCACTCAAGCTTAAAATAGATCAGGAGCTGGATAAGCTCATTCGGCAGGGCATCCTAATACTGGTTGACCATGCAAAATGGGAAACACCAATAGTCACTCCATTCAAGCCTGATGGGTCAGTGTGTATTTGCACCAACTATAACTGCACCTTAAACAAAGCACTCCAACAAAGCACCTATCCTGTCCCCATTGTGCAGCACCTACTATATACCTTGGGTCCCGGCAAGGTTTTCGTTAAACTCGACCTTGAGCAGGCGTACCAGCAACTGCTGGTATATGGCGCTACCACAGAAGCACAGACTATAGTAACACATAACAGTGCCTTCAAATGCAGAAAACTACAGTTTGGGTTTAGCGTAGCCCCCGGGCTATTCCAAAGTGTGATGGAGCATCTGCTGCAAGGACTACCGGGGGTCATCCCCTATTTTGATGACATCCTTGTCACCGCAGCAGACAAGCAACAACTAGGGGACGTGGTTTAAGGAAGGTGCTGAGTATTTTTCGAAATGCGGGACTGCAAATTAAGCGAGACAAATGTCAAATAACAGTGCCTGCTGTGGAATTTTTAGGATACAAGTTAGATGGGATAGGCATTCACCCCATGGAAAGTAAAATAAGAGCTATCCACAATGCGCCAACTTCAAAGAACAAGACGGAGCTACAGGCGTTCCTGGGACTTTTAAACTTCTATTCGATTTTCTTAATGGACAAAACCACAGTGGCTGAACCACTCCACAAATTGTTAGCAAAAAAATCCCTGTGGGTTTGGGGTAAGGCAGAAGCCAAGGTATTTGTGGCTGTCAAGGGACTTCTATCTGCCAACAGCCTCCTTATCCAATATAATGAATTGCTTCCCCTTGTCTTAGTCTGCGATGTATCCCCTTTTGGCGTGGGGGCTGTGTTGAGTCATAGATTGCCAAATGGACTAGAAGCCTCTATTGCCTATTTCTCCCATACCCTGTCCAGCACTGAGCGAAATTTCAGCCAACTGGACAGGGAGGCCCTGGCAGCTTTTGCAGGGGTTAAAAAGTTTCATGAATACCTGTTCAGAAGGAAATTTTTTTTTATTGAAAAGTTTTACAACAAAAAAAATCCCCCTCAATATTCCCCCCATCCTCTTTCCCTCCCCCCCCACCTCCACAACCCTCCCCCCCCATTCCCCCTCTCCCCCCAGACTTCCCAGAGCAAAATACAGGGTATTGCAATTAACAGTCATAAGCTAAAATAACCTAACTATCCTTAGTCTACAAATCATCCCCTGAAACCTTAACTCCACTATAGATAACATAATATTTCTAGAATTTAACATTCATTCATAAGCTAATTGATATTTTCTTGTCTGATACTTATTTTGAATATATTCAATCCATCTTCTCCATTCCAGTATGTATCTTTCTTGTGTATAGTCCTTCAAATATGCTGATATTTTCGCCATTTCTGCTAAATTTGTAACTTTCAATGTCCATTCTTCTATAGTAGGCAAAGAATCCTTCTTCCAGTATTGCGCTACCAGCACTGTTCAGAAGGACTTTTGAACTCATTACTGATCACTGACCCTGCTAGAACTTTTGGCTGGAGATCGCCCCACTCCGGCAGCCATGTCCCTCAGCAGGTGCCTGCTACTAGATTTGCTGGAAGACCCAACTCCTGGCATTTCTGTTCTGCTTATTGACTCTATGGACTCTGGGCCTCTCACTTCTGCTGAAATTGCGAGGGCCTCTGCTAAAGACTCTGTGTTGTGAACTGTTATTGGCTGGGTGCATAGGGGGTGGCCGGCAGGTTCTGTGGGAGGGGAATTTAAACCGTTTATCTGCAAACAGCATGAGCTGTCTACTCAAAGGGATTGCTTGCTGTGGGGTGACCAGGTGGTTGTGCCGATGTGTCTACGGGAACAAGTATTGGCCACATTGCATGTTGGGCATCTGGGAATTGTGAGGATGAAGGGTTTGGCAAGGAGCTACATATGGTGGCCCAACATGGATGACAACATTGCCGGATGGCTGGTCAAGTGTACCCCCTGTCAGAAGTCTCACCCTGCTCCCCCAATGGCCCCAGCTAAAGAATGAGAAAGACCCCGGGGATCCTGGTCGCATATTGATATCGATTTTGCAGGCCCATTCCATGGTCAAACTGTTCTTATAGTGGTGGACACTTATTCTAAGTGGCTGGAGATAATATTAATGCACTTCACCACTGTGGAGGCTGTAATTAAAGTGCTCTGGAAACTATTAGCTATACATGGGCTAACAGACACACTGGTATCTGATAATGGGCCTCAACTCACAGCTACACAGTTCAAAGGATACCTCGTGGGGATTGGGGTCTGACATGCACTCACAGCACCTTTTCATCCAGCCACTAATGGTCAAGCTGAAATATTTGTGAGATCAGCCAAAGAGGCATTGGTCAGACTCGGACCAGGAGACTGGCAGGCCAGGACTGATATTTTCCTGGCAGCCCAACATGTAACCCTGTGCATGGCAACAGGATGAAGTCCAGCTGAGCTCTTAATGGGTCAGAGACTCTGCTGCAACCTAGATAGGCTGCACCTCAATTACTCCCCTGATGGGTACATGGAAGCCGAGAGTAAAGCTAGAAGCTTCTCCATTGGGTCCCCGGTGTTCGCAAGAAATTATGCAGACAGTCACCTCTGGGTGGCTGGGCAGATCTCTGACATTACCAGGCCCAGATCTTATATTGTCAAAGTGAGTAACGGAAGAGTATGGCGCAGACATATAGACCATTTAAGGGAACGCCTGGGCCAAACAATGCCCACCGAGCCAGACTACCAAACAGACAAACCAGTCCCTGACTCGTCAGCCTCCAACAGCTAACTCAAACCCAAAATGGCCGGGGGAAGGAAGCTGATGTCATTTCGGGACAGTTGGAGGATTCTGGTGCTCTAGGATCAGTGCTGATAGCCCCACTGCTAGATGGTCCTTTTTGGACATCATAGTCTTGTTTTGACTGTGATAGTGGAAGGCACATCCTGACGATCCCAGGGATATCACAAAATCCCTAGCTGATCCAGGAGAAGCCCTTTTTCTTGCAGCGGGGTGGCAGCCATTCTGGATGCTGAAGTTGTGACAGCTCCGGGAGAGAATTTGAATGACAATGAGCTGGTGCGGTGAGAGAGCTTAACTTTAGTTATACAAAGAACACCTGCTGTGAAATGATAAGAGAATTGAAGATTAAAAGAAACTAAGCGGCAAATTTAATTAGGACTTGTTTTTTTTTACTCAAACTATCTAATTTGGCAGACTTTAAAATTCCGTTTTACTAAGGACCGAGACTGGATTGAAAAAGATTGACAAACTAAGAGGCTAACATTGGCAAGCCTTTGTGCCTTTTCTTTTTAAAATAATTATTCCTTGGGATTGATTTTTTTTTCCTCTTTCTGTTTTTTTTTTAATTAGATTTATATGCCACCCTTCTCCGAAGACTCAGGGCGGCTTACAATGTTTTCTTTTTTTTTATGCTTTTGGAGTAAAGTTTAAACTTTAAAATTATATTTTAGTGACAAGGAAGTTTGTAATCATAAACTGCAGAAAGGACAGGAGAGTGTGTAATACTGCCATCTGCTGGAAAGTAAACTTTGTTATTTGTTTTGATACAAGTAACAAGTTGAGAAGATTAATCCAAGGACTCTGAGTTTACTGGCTGATAAGCTAGTTGTGAGAGCATCTGAGGAAGTTGGAACTATCTATATTGTTTATTCAGGTGCTCCTTGTGGATCTATAAGAAGTAGGAGTCTGGAAACATTGTAGAAGAAATTGGTACCTCTTTTGATTTTTATTATTCTTTCCTGCCTTGGTTAAATGATAACACTGTGTATGTCTTTTCTGCATAGACATATTCAATGGACTCCTCCCCCCCTTTTACATAATTGAATTGGATTAAGGTGACCAAGAGCCTGAAGATTGATTTTTGATTTTTGATTTTTGAGTTTTGATTTTTGATTTTTTAATTTTAATTTTTTGGTCTTTCTTTTTTTAAATATACTTTTCCTTTCTTCTTTTTGCCTTTTTCTACTTCTTTTTTTTTAAATTCTTTTTGCCCATAAAAGTGGATTAGGGTCTTGAAGAACACGAAAAATTGTTCCATTGCTTTCTTTTTTTTCCTTTCCTTTTCTTTCCTTTTTTCTTTTTTTAAACTTCTGATTGTTTTTTTTTCTTGGCCTGGCTTTGGCCTGGCCTTGGTTTTGACTGATTACTGGACAGAATGAGCAGAAAAGTAGCGACAGAGGGCTCTTCTGCTACCACCCTTTCCTCGTCACCATCTAGAGGACAGCAATCAATCCAGATCATGCTTCAGCAGGAGAAAGGGAAGGAAAGGAGGAAAGAGAAAGTCATGACAATGCAAATGTCAAACAGTCCAAAGGATGGAACAACAACTGCTTAAGACAGATCAACAACTACACAAGACAGATGAAAAAGTGGCAAACATTCAGCAAGTGATGCTGAAATATGAAGAGAGATTGCAAAAGCTTGAGAAAAAGGAAGAGCAAAAGGAGGAAAAAATCAAAGATATGGATACAAGATTGGGAGCAGTTGAGTGAGATAGGAGTGGACTAATTGGATGGGAGATGGATAGATCAGAATTCTATCTCGGATTTCAAAATGTGGAAGAAAAGGGAGAGAATTTGGCTGGAATTATGATAGGAATACTGGCTGAAGCATGAGAAATCACCAAGGAGAAGATGATGGAGGATATGGACAAGATATATCGAGTGTATACCAGGTATGCAATACATAATAAGTTACCACGAGAAGTACACATAAGATTTACTAAGAAATCAACTAAACCACAAATACTTCAGCTTGCCAGAGAGAAAACATTGAAGTATAAGGAGAAAGAAATTGTGGTTTTGAAACAAATACCAAGAAAAGTGAGAGAGATGAGAAGAAAATATCAATTTTTGACCAAAATACTACTTCAAAAAGGTGTGAACTACAGATGGCTAGTACCAGAAGGGTTAGTCTTAACATGGCAACTTCAAAGATATAGATTAGATACAATTGATAAAGTGAAAGCATTTTATGAAGATTTTTTGAAAGAGAAGGAAATGGAAATGGAAACCCAAACAAAAGTTACGCCAGTAGAATTCTGAGAAGAGGAGTTGGCAATGATTGAAGCAGTTGAAGGCGCAGTAGGAGGATAAGGAACAACAGGAAGTTAGATCAATTAGAGCAGCAAAACCTACATATAAAGTATGAACATGGAAGAAAGGAAAATAATTTCAATAAATATAAATGGACTTAACTCAGCCATTAAAAGAAGAAAGGTCTTTCATAAATTAGAGAAACTAAAATTTGATATAATCTGTCTACAAGAAGTACATATTAAAATACAATATAAACAATTATTGATACAACCTAAACTTAGAAAATTTTTTAAATCATTGCCACAATGTAAAAAAAGAGGAGTGGTTTTATATATTAGAAACACAATTCCAGCTGAGCAAATATATGCAGATGAAGAAGGTAGAATTTTGATGGTAGCGATAACAGACAATAATATGAAAATTCTTTTAGTAGCAATATATGCTCCAAACAACAATCAAAGTGATTTTTATAGAAAACTACATAAGAAGATAATTGAATTAGAAAATAACAACATATGATGGGTGATTTTAATGATGTTGTGGATGGAAATTTGGACTATAAAACACATAAAACAGCAAGACATAGTAGAAAGATTCTACCAATGTCCTTTTTTAAGATGACAGAAGAAATAAATTTAAAAGATGCATGGAGAGATAGAAATGGAAAAAATAGACAATATACTTTTTATTCAGATAGACACTCATCTTGGTCTAGACTAGATATGATATGGACAACAATGGAATGACCTTGAATATAGAACAAATAGAGATAGAAACAAACATATGGGCAGATCACAATATTGTGTTAGCTACTTGGAAAGGAGATTTAGATGGACTTTAAATAATACAATTTTAAAAGAGAAAGCTTTTGTACAGAAAATGGGAAGGGAGCTGGCTTTTTTCTTCAAGGAGAATAAGAAAGAACACACATCAGCATAAAATCTTTGGGACACGATGAAGGCCTATGCAAGAGCTTTAATAATGGACTATTCAAGGAAGAGAAATTTGAAGAAAAGACAAACATAAATCATTGGAAGATGATTATAAGAGATTTGAAAAGGAACTCCAGAATTGCCCACATAAAAAAGAACTTAAAGTGAAAATGGATACTATAAAGCATAAAATGGACTTACTAGAGAAAGAAGAATTAGCCCAAAAAATTAGAAGTACTAAACGAAACTATTTTGAGAATTCAAACAAACCAGGAAGATGGTTAGCATACAAGTTGAAAAAAGAGAGTCAAGAAAAATAGCACAGTTAACTGATGACCAGGGTCAAAGCAAATTTGCAAATAAAGAGATGTGAAAAATAATACCGGAATATTATAGACAACTTTATGAGAGAGAAAAGATAGAGGAGGAAAGTGTGACAAGATATTTACAGAAAGCAAATTTACCTCGGATTCCCAAAGATGTGGAAGAGAAGTTAGAGGGGATATAACGATGATGGAGTTAACAGAAGCAATTAAGAAACAGAAAAATGGAAAGGCACCAGGGCCAGATGGTTTGCCTGTAGAATACTATAGGACATTACAAGATTCTTTAAGTCTCCCATTATTAGAAGTTATGAATGAAGTGATGATGAAAAAGAAAATACCCAAATAATGGATTGAAGCATATGTTACATTGATTCACAAAGAAGACACAGACCCACAATAAATCAAAAACTATAGGCCTATATCCCTGCTGAATTCAGATTATAAAATTTTTGCTTCAATATTGGCAGAAAGACTTAAAAGATATTTAAATAACTTTATACACTCAGATCAAAATTGATTTCTTCCCAAAAGACAGATTAGAGATAATATTAGAATAATTTTGGATACTTTGAATATTATGAAGCCCATCCTGAAAAACAGATAGCTTTGATATTTTTAGATGCACAAAAAGCTTTTGATAATGTGAATTGGTGATTTATGCTGCTTCAAATGGATGGCTTTGTCAGAAAATTTATTCAGGCAATAGAAACTATATACCACAAACAAATGGCAAAAATAATGATAAATGGAGAATTGACTGATTCTACTGAGATAGAAAAAAGTATGAGATAGACAAGGATATCCACTGTCCCCACTGTTGTTTATATTGACATTAGAAGGCTTAAATAGAAATATTAGAGAAGAAAAAGATATAAAAGAAATGAAAATTCAAAAGAAGAATATAAATTGCAAGCATTTGTGCTTTTTGTTATTGAAGAACCATTAACATCAATAAATACATTGGTAGAGAATATTGGAGAGTTTGGGAAAGTAACTGGTTTGAAAATTAATAAAGATAAAATGATGATTTTGATCAAAAATATGTTGACAAAGCAAAAAGAAGAATTGATGGACATATCAAAGATGCCGGTCACTAATAAAGTTAAATACTTGGCAAGCAAGGTATAGTACATTTAAAGAAAATAATTATAATAAACTTAAACAAAAGATGAGGGCAGACTTGGCGAAATGGGAAAATTTAGGGGCCTCGGGGTGGATCTCTGCCCTCCTGCCCATACAAACTGTAAGCGACCCGAGAGGTAGGAGGAGAACCATTGTAAGACAGTGCCTCCCACCCCCAACCCCTCAAGTCGCTGCAGTAGGATACCATGGTCGATGGTATCAAAAGCCGCTGAGAGGCCAAGAAGGATCAGGATGGAGGAACAACCACCATCCCGAGCCCGCCAGAGATCATTCACCAGAGCGACCAATGCCGTTTCCGTGCTGTGCCCGCGTTGGAAGCCCGATTGGTACAGGTCAAGATATTCTGTTTCCTCCAGGAACTGTGGGAGCTGTTGCGCCACTACAGTTCAACAACCTTCGCAATGAAGTGAAGGTTGGAGACAGGACGATAGTTATTAAGTGAGTCTGGATCCAGGGAAGGCTTCTTGAGGAGAGGTCGAACTACCGCCTCCTTAAGAGAGGAGGGGAAGTTCCCCTTTCTCAACGAAGCATTGACAAGTGCCTGGATCCAGTCTCTAGTCACCTTCCTGGCAGCCGAAACCAACCAGGAGGGACAAGGGTCCAATAAGCAAGTGGAGGAACTAAATTTGCCCATAATCCTGTCCACTTCCTTGACAGAAACAGGGTCAAACTCAATCCAGATATTATTCTCAAGACCCACCGTAGTCTCCCAATTGGATTCTGTCCAGTCAGAGTCCAATCCGATCCAGATCTGAGTGATTTTATCATGCAGAAATTGTACAAAATCCTCAGCTCTGCCCTGTAAAGGGTCTTCCCTTGCTCCCTGATTGAGGAGGGAGCGGGTCACACGAAACAGGGCCGCTGGGCGGTTTTCTGCAGATGCAGTGAGAGCGGCGAAGTAATCTTGTTTTGTCGCTTCCATTGCCACTAGATAAGACCTAATATGGGTTCTTAACTGTGTTCGGTCAGATTCAGATCGGGAGGACCTCCAACGTTCCTCTAAGCGTCTTTTCTGACGTTTCATTTCCTGGAGCTCCATGGAAAACCAAGGAGAGACCCGGGATCTGCGGCGGGTTAGAGGCCGCAAAGGTGCAATTCTGTCTAAGGCGTCAGTAGCCGACCATTCTCAGGATGCCACTAGAGCCTCAGCTGAATTGCAGGATTGAGAGGTGGGGAATGTCCCAAGCTCCTTCGAGAACCTTTCTGGGTCCATCAGGCACCTGGGGCGGAACCATTTTATGGGTTCCATCTCCATGCGGCAAGGGTTGGCAGATTGAAAGTCTAAGGAGGGAATGGTCAGTCCATGACAGGGGAGTGATGGAAAGTTCCCCCCTACCATGACCATTTATCCACTGCCCAGAGAGAAAAACCAGGTTGAGTGTGTGTCCTCCCTTATGAGCTGGGCCCTGAATAACCTGAGTCAGGTCCATGGCTGTCATGGAAGCCATGAACTCTCGGACTTCTCAGATTACTCACTGATCGAAAGCAGATTAAAATCTCCCACAATCAGAAGGCTGGGGAGTTCAATTGGGAACTTTATTATCAAGCAACAAGCCTGATGTGGATTAAAGAATGGATAACTTTAAGAAATATTAGATTATTGAATTTAGAAGGACATGATTTGTTGATGGGGTGGCATGCTTTTTTATGGTATAAAGGAACAAAAATACAGGGGTATTTTAGAAGACACTAGATATGTGAGGCTCTGTTATTGAATTGGGAGAAGATTAAAAAACAACATTATTTGAAAATTCCAGGCTGGGTATCTACAATTGAAGCATTTTCATATTCAGTAGTATTCAGAGGGGAACAAATTGTTAGATATAGTGAATTAATGGATGGAAAAGGTTGAACTTAAAACAAAGCAAGAATTAGAAGAACAAGGTTTCAAGATGGATTGGTTTTCTTACTGGCAAATGCATTCTAGATATGAAAAAGATTCTAAACAAGAAGGTTTTTATAATGTTATGACTAATTTAGATAAGATTTTAATGGGTTCTGATGACTATGTGGTTAAAAAATTGTATGGATACTTGTTAGAGATAAAATTGGAAGAAGAACAAGTCAATGATAGCATGGGGAAAAAACTTTGAAAAACAATTTTTTTATTTCAAACAAAAACAACATAAAAATATCATCCTTTCAAACAATTACAGACAGTGTATCTGTAAGGATTGCCTCTCCTTCCAATTTAAGAAAGTACGAACTCTTGAAACGTAGTTGTTCAAAATGATTCTTTTATTAAGTAGAAGTGAAAGCCATCCAGCTAAAGCACAATCTGAATACCCTTAGGCAAGACAAGTAGGATTAAAGAAGTAGAGACTCCTCCCTTTAAATCAGAATGCAGATTTTAGCCAATACACAAGTGTGAAGATGTTTTCTTTCCTAGTTTCCCTGAGAACCTGAGCAACCATACATTCACACCGTTATCCTTTAAAGTGAAACAACCCACATGGCTATCATAAACGGTCCTCTTCGTTAAGAGGATCTCAGGGCTCTTTGGCACCAGGATATAGATTGTAAAATATCTGTTGACTCAGGCAATGCTGTTAAATCGAATACAAGTCTCCCCTTCTTCCATTTGAATGGCAGTATGACTTTTAGGGATCTCCTAAAAGTGATACTGCCTTAGATATCCTCCTTAGAAAATGAAAGGGTCCACCTGTAAAAAAAAACAAATATAAATAAAATTTCATGATAGTATATTAACAAGGTTAGTTAGGGTATTGGGAGTGAAATTTTCTCAGTAAGTTTGGAGCCCTAACGTGGTGTTTAATGACCCATTCATTGTGTGCTGATGGTAAATGTTTCCAAGCAACTAAGTATTGGATTTTCTCTCTGTGGATCCTAGAGTCAAGGATTTCCTTGATTTCAAAGTGTGGTTCACCTTCAGTCATGATGGTAACAGGAGGTGTATGTCACTGCATTTTTATATTTACCAGCAGAGCTTTAATTTCTGGACTTTCAGACTTACCGTAGCTTGCCAACTTCCTTATCAGTATCTACTGCGCATGTCCTGCATTCTTTTCTTTTTTTCTAAAAAAACTTTCCTTTGTTCTCCAGCCAGGGAAGTTCATGGCTAAGAAAGCTTCCAAGATGTAACTAATTAGATTAGATAAAATGTTTTATTTTCTTTACAATAAATATGAGTTTAATTAGAAGATGTATTCCGGTTTATTGATCAAGTATACACAATGAGAATGTCATGATCCAACTCAAAATGAGGGTAATTACCCCACGCAAGGTAACGGGGCTGATTGCTGCTCTGACATTAGCAGTAGGAGGATGGTTGATTTATGGCTTTTCCTTGCTTGTTATTTTTTGATCATGACCGTCTAGGCTAATTAGACAGATAGTTGATTTAGTGACTGCGGAACACTAAATAATTAACTTCTAAGATGCTGAGAAAGAAGAAAAAGGGAAAAATGAAGGAAAGGGGCAAAATGAAGCCCAGAGCTTTATCCTCTTCGGATGAAGAGGAGATAGAAAAATCTTCAAGATTTCAGCCCCTGGCATCAGCCACTCGGCTAGAAGCAGGAGAAGAACAAACAGACAGAAAACTTCAGGAGAAAATAACAGAAGAGCTGCTTTTGAAGGCGAAGTTCTACGACTGAGATCAATAATGCCCCCTTCTAATTATGCATGCTCTCAAACTGTATTCCTAGAACCTTCTGAATTTGAAATGCTTGGGGCAAAGCCAAAAATTCCACAAATGGCAAAGCCTTTTTCCTCCCATGCAGAGAGAGAAATAATTTATTATCCTCCTCAAGCCTCCAATGATCTAGCTATAAGAAACTATCATGACCAGATAGAAATTTTTGAACATGAGCTATCCCAGGCAAAAATGGCTTTATCTAGGCTTGAGCCAGATAAGAGAGAGTCCCGTGCTTTTGAAATCTCTAGAAATGTCATTTTGCCTTCTCCCTCAGAGCCAAAGATACACCCCCTGGTGGATATTGTGTTAGGCAAATCAGAACAGAGAGCAGTGCACACATCACATTTGTCACATGACCCTCTCCATTCTCAAATTTCATACAATGCCACGCAGGCAGAAAGATTATCTGAGCTTCCCAGAACTAAAGTTGCAGCACCACCTGCTGGCGAAAGTAATTTACTAGAGAAAGCTGAAATGCATCACGATTTCAGAGAGCAATTACAGGCATTGCAACAGACTTTGTCAGATATGTCCTTAACTCACTCAGAGATTCAGACTGCAATGCCACAAGTGTCTCCACAGGCTCAATTTTCAGCACCCCCTGGTGGTGCTAGTGTCTTTTTAGATGGAGCACAACAATGCTTAATGCAGCAAAGGCAAATGACTGCATCTCCAGCAGGTCATGTTAATATTGCAGCTCAAATGCCACAGATTCAAGAACAAATGCCAGCACAACAAGTGCCTTTACCCCCACAGCCAGCACCTCAAATGCCTATTCCTCAACAGGCATACTCTGTTGCTCCATACTCCACTGGCTGGTGAGTCAAAATTAAAGATGTCAGGGCAGAATTACAAGGCCTGGGTCAGTGAGGTTGGACTTCTGCTACGAAGAGAAGGCACCCATTGTATGGTGTTTAACCCTCCTGCCCAACCATGGATGCCTGCAATAAGAGACTTAGAGACTAAAGCTTGTACAACATTATTGATGTCCATGGATACTGAACTGCAGGTTACTTTTCCGCCTGATGCAACAGCCCAACAAATTTGGGTCCAATTGGAAAATTGCTACAGGCCTATCTCAATTGAGTCTTCATGTTTGCTCATGTCTGAATTCCATGGTTCGAGATTGAAACCTGGTGAACAAATTGGAGGACATTTGACCAAACTGAAAGGTATGAGGAAAGAATTAAGAGAAAGAGGCTATCCTATTGAAGATATTCAAATGATCAGCATCATCATTAACTCTTTGAACTATGAATCGAAAGATGCCATTACAAAGATTAAACATGTGCCTATTGCTCAACGCACAGTGGACAATGTATGCAGACTTTTAATTAAAGAAGAAGCACTGATGTTAGCTACGCCACATTTGAGAGGACCACCCACATCAAGAGCTCCAGCTAGGCGTCCTTTCTGAGGAAGGACCTACGCTCCAAGGATGCCAAGATGCAACATCTGCAACTGTGTGGGACATGCAACCCGGGATTGTCCCCAATGAGTTCCAGCTCCCGTCACGTACCAGCCCAGAGGAATAGACTCCAGAGGCAGAGGCAGAGGCAGTAGACAAGGTCGTCGTGGTCCAAGGCGTACTTCGCAAGCTCCACTTGCCACATTGGCTTTAACCAATAATCCACAACCTCAACCAGAGTACGACAGACGGCTTTTGTGGACTTTGGATAGTGGTGCAGCTTTGCTTGTTACTTACAGAAAATAACTGTTCACAGAGATGCATGAGCCTGAACCTGAACTACGTGAACTTTATTATTTTTCCAATCATCCTTGTCAGGTCAAAGGAAAAGGAACTGTTTATGTTAAAGAGCTCAATGCACCCATCCCTGATGTTTATTATATACCAACAGCAACTTTTAGTTTGCATAGTCAGGCTCACTTGTCTAGAGTTTTAAAGTTCCAGGTTCACCACCTCAAGAAAGCAAGCTACATAGTTAAAGATGGAGATATTATTGCTGAAACCATGTTGATTGGTGGTGTTTATTACTTAAAACCAAAGTCTAAATCACAAGCACAGGCAAGTATACAAACTCCAAAAGAGGAGAGCACAGGCCCAAAGAGAGATGTCCCAGTGAGAGATCCTGTTGCTACTCCAAAGGCTCCTAAAGCCAACAGAAAGAAAATTGGAAAACAGGTTGCTCAGAGCAAGCCTGAGGTTCCTCATAAAACTATTAATGTTGAAAATTCACTAACTGGTAAACCTTTGCATTACAGGTGTATCCATAAGTGGCATAGAAGATTGGGATATGTCAGCTTCCGGGTTCTTAGGAAAATGCCGGAGTTTGCAAAAGGTTTGGATCTAAAGGGGTGTAAGGCGTTTCTGGATTGTGCTGTCTGCAAGAAAGCCAAATCCAAAGCAGCAGTGATTCCAAAACACATTACACGCCTGTCAACATGCATTTTTGATTTGGTACACACTGACATAGTTGGTCCATTTCCGCCAACAATTGGTGGTAGAAAATATTTTTTAACAATTGTTGATAATTACTCTAGATATGGATATGTATATCCAATGACAGAAAAATCTGAGACCTTTCAGATCTTTAAAGACTTTGCAGCCCTTGTATCTACCCAACATGGAGTAAGCATCGCCAGAATCCAGAGTGATCGTGGTGCCGAATTCACGTCTCAGCATTTCCAGGACTGGATGCATAAGAATGGAATTCTTCATCAGACTTTGGCTCCATATACTCCCGCTCATAACGGAGTCGTAGAAAGAAGACAGGGGGTCCTACAAACCATGATGCATTGTCTTTTAGAAGACTCCAACCTCAGTAACCCATACTAGGGTGAAGCTCTTAAATATGCAAATTACATCATCAACCGTACTTGGAGTAGTGCAATAAATCAAACTCCTTTCTTCATGATGTATGGCTACAAGCCTGATCTCAAGAACCTCCATATTTTTGGTTCATACGCTATGGTGAACATTCTCTTAGCACAAAGAAGGAAAGGAGGTCCAGCAGCAAAGAGACTGAGATTTATGGGTATTGATGACAACTCAAAATGGAGCAAATTCATTGATTCTAATCATACAATAGTGACTTCCCAATCTGCTAATTTTGAGGAAGATGCTGACTGATCCAGGATTCATTCCAATGATCCTGGAGTTTATTTTCCTAAAGATGATGTTGCTGACACTATGCAGCGTGATGATCAAGACTCACAGGCAAATGTTCCACCCACCAGTTCTTCCCAACATGATGTTCCATCTTCGCAAGCTGCGGATGCTGATGCTAGCTATGATGATGAAGATGAGGATGAAACGGAAGAAGAATGGATGACTGTTCTGAGGCGTTCCAAGAGAGCCACCAAGGGAATTCCTCCACAGCGATATTCGTGGCAACTGACAAAAGCACCCTTGCCTTTGATTTGTAATGTTACACTTCCTCCCGATAACTTCACACAAATCAAACATCTTCCTGATTCAGAGCAAGAGAAGTGATATGATGCAATGCAGGCTGAAATGGACAGTCTAAAGAAACTTAAGGTGTTTACGCCTGCAAAACCTCCAGCAAATAAAAAGGTCATTGGCACTTGATGGATCTACAGAATCAAAAAGAAGCCAAATGGTGAATCATTGTTCAAGGCCAGACTTGTAGCTCAGGGATTCGCTCAATGTAATCCTGAGGACTACACAAACACCTACTCATCGACATTCAGAACTGAAAGTGTAAAAATTGCTTTAGCCACTGCAACTATCCTTGGTTTAGAAGTTTTCCAGTTCGATGTTGACACTGCTTATCTACATGCTGACCTAGATGAAGAGATCTAATGAGAGGTTCTCCAGGATTCCGACAGCAAGAAGGGGATACCTGGTTTCTAAACAAAAGTCTTTATGGTCTGAAACAGTCTGGTTTAATGTGGTACTTATGTCTTACTGACAAACTAAATTCAATGGACTTTATTGGACTTTATTAAGTCCAAAACTGATGAGTGCGTGTTCACAAAAAGATCTAAAAATGCATATGAGATAGTTCTTGTTTATGTTGATGATATTGTTTATATTAGTCCAAGTAAGCAGATGAGTGAGATTTTTGCCAAAGCTTTGCAGAGATACTTCACATTGAAATCTTTAGGTCATATTAGCACTTATTTAGGTGTTCAGATTGATAAAACACAGAAGGGGTTCATTCTTTCACAAGAAGATAAAATTGAACAAGTTTTGCATCATTGCAACATGAAGGATGCTAACACAACAAAGACACCCATGCAAACAGATTTTCACAATTTGACACATGAATCAAGTCCTGAGTTCGAGGATCAAACACTTTATCATTCAGTTATTGGATCACTGTTATACATTAATAGTTGGACTAGACCCAACATTGTTAATCTCTTGTCTCGACACGTAGGTAAGGCAAAACAGTTTCATTGGTCATGTATTAAGAAATTATTGAAATACCTAAAGCACACTAAACATATGAAGTTATTGTTAGAAGCAACACACACCGATTATGCAGAATTAAGTTGTTATGCAGATTCTGATTGGGCAAGCGATAAAAAATCACGTAAAGGTACTTCTGGTTATATAATGTTCTTAAATGGATGTCCTGTTTATTGGCAAGTGCATAAACCGAATTTTGTTTCTTGTTCATCTACTGTATCTGAATATGCTTGTGTTTCAGATGCATGTAATTCTCTAACGTGATTTGATGCTTTGGTCACAGATATCTGGACATGTCCGATCCAACCAATCACAGTGATGGAAGACAATGAATCGGTGGTTTATATTTCTGAATCACATTTCACAGGTTCTAGGTCCAGACATATTGACATCCGTTATAGAAATATCAAACAATTAGTGAAACAAAGTTTTGTAAAATTGCAATATGTATCTACACATGATCAGATTGCAGACATGCTCAACAAACTGCTTCCAGCAGCACAACATGAGTATCTGCGTAAGAAGATATGCCTTATCTAATGATGTACCTGATGTTCGCTCAACTGGCAAAAGAAGGGATGTCACTACGTTTTTATATTTACCAGCAGAGCTTTAATTTCTGGACTTTCAGACTTACCGTAGCTTGCCAACTTCCTTATCAGTATCTACTGCGCATGTCCTGCATTCTTTTCTTTTTTCTAAAAAAACTTTCCTTTTTTCTCCAGCCAGGGAAGTTCATCTCATTAGATTAGATTAGATAAGATGTTTTATTTTCTTTACAATAAATATGAGTTTAATTAGAAGATGTATTCCGGTTTATTGATCAAATATACACAAGGAGAACGTCACGATCCAACTCCAAATGAGGGCAATTACCCCACACAAGGTAACGGGGCTGATTGCCACTCTGACAGTGTAGATGCAGGTGGTCTGAGGGATGAGATTACTTCTCGCTTGAGTAAACTAATATGGAATACTGGTTGGACTTGCCTGAGTGTTTTTGGAAGGAGTAATTCAATTGTTACTGGATTGATGACTCTAGTGATGGGGAAAGATCCAATGAACTTTGGCCCTAGTTTCTTTGATGGTTGTAATGATTTCAGAAATTTTGTAGTTAAGTATACTCTGTCTCCAACATGAAAAGGTTTGGGTTCCATCCTTTTCTTATCAACTTGAATTTTAAAAGCCTCTCTAGCTTCCTTTAAGGCTAATCTAACCACTGGCCATGTGTTTTGCAAATTATCCAGCTACTTTCCCAAACTCTCCAATATTCTCTATCAATATATTTATTGATGTTAATGGTTCTTCAATAATAAAGACCAGGTCAAATGCTTGCAAGTTATATTCTTCTTTTTGAATTTTCATTCCTTTTATAAATCAATACCATGACCAAAATTTTTCTGCATGGGGGAAAAACTTTGGTCATGGTATTGATTTAGAGAAATGGAAAAAAATGTGCTCGTAGAATTATAAAATGACAATGTATACAGCATATAAGGAGAATTTGTATAAGATGTTTTACAGGTGGCACCTACCCTCAACGAGGATAGCCAGAATGTTCAAGAATAAATCGGAGAAATGTTGAAAGTGTCATCAGACTCCAGGATCATATTACCATATGCAGTGGACATATGTAGAAGCTAAAATATATTAGACTAAGATACACATGTGGTTGGAAAAAATGACAAAGAAACATATTGACTTTAAACCAGAGATATTTTTATTGGGGATTTTTCCAGAAACATATAATAGAGATGTGCAATATTTGATTGTGAACGTTTTAATAGCGACTAGAATTGTATTTTCTAAAAATTGGAAAGGAGAGAAGTTACCTACCGATGATGAGATTATTAAGAAAATTATGGAATGTGCTGAAATGAGTAAATTGACATTTGAAATTAGAGAACAGGAAGATAAACAATGTTATTTGATAAGGGATTTGTTTTATTAATGGATAGATAATAAATCATGGAATTGAAGTATGAAATGTGGGGTTGATGTAAAGATAAAATACCTGATGTTTTTTTATCTATAAAAGATATGTTTCTGCTATAAATTGGCATTTTAGAAATGGATTTATGCACAAGAGAATATGAACCGTTCGACTCACTGTCTGTAATTGTTTGGAATGATGATGGTTTTATGCTTTGCTTTTGTTTTGAAAATAAGTTTTTATTTGAGTATAAATATTAAAAAAGACATAACATAACATATACACAACAAATATTTATGCAACATATAAACAAAAAGATTGTGTTTCCTTCTTAAGCATTTTTTCAAAGTGACATTCTACTTATAATATATTTCTTCACCTCTCCTTAATCTAATAACATTTTTTTAATATAGGTATATCGGTAATATTTCCCTCTATATTTTTTGTTTATTTCTCATTTTTAACCAATTATACCATTTGTTCCATATTTTGTAATAATCTGATTCTTCTCTTTCTTGTATTTCTTTGGTTAACCTATCCATTTCAGCGCATTCTAGAATTTTTTCTATTAATTCTATTTCATTTGGGGTTCTTTCTTGCTTCCAATTTTTTGCATAAATTATTCTTGCAGCGGTTAGTATGTGAATAGTGAGATATTTGATATCTTTAGGATATGATTTATTAAAAATTCCTAATAAAAATGTTTCTGGTTCTTTGTCTATCTGTGTTTTTGTTATTTGTTCCAACCATTTTTTAATGTCAGACCAAAATTTCTTAGCTGCCGGGCATCTCCACCATAAATTATAGAAGGTTCCTTCTGTCTTCTTACACTTCCAGCAGATCGGGCTATTTTTGGGCTGTATTTTTGCCACCTATGGAGACATATGCCACCTATAAAACATTTTAAGTTGGTTTTCCTTATATGCTACTGCTCTTGTTAATTTTATATTTATTTGCCAAAAATTTTCCCATTTTTCCAAAGGTATTGTGTGTTTGATGTTTTGAGCCCATTTAATCATTGTCTCCTTGACTGTCTCTTCTTCCATTTTATAGCGTAGGAGAAATTTATAGATTCTGCTAATTAATTTGTTTTCTGAATCTAATATAATTTTGTCTATTTCTTGTTTTTGTTTATGAATTTCATATGTTTTTATGTGTTCTCTGTATTTAGATTGTATTTAAGTATAAGCCCACCAATCTATTTCTCTATCTAATTCTGTATCCAATTGTTGTTTTGTTTTTAATTTACCTTGATAATCGATTAAATCTTTATATCTAATTATTTTTGTCTTGTCTGTTAAATTTGGGTGTCTAATTGATTCTACTGGTGATAACCAACTTGGTATTTTCGTATAGTGTTGTTTTTTTTATTTTAAGCCAAATTTGTAGTAATGAGTTTCTTATTGTGTGTCTTTTGAAGTATGAATGTGTTTTGTATTTTTCGTCCCACATGAAAGAGTGCCAGCCAATTTGAAGATCATGTCCCTCAATTGTTAGAGTTCTAGAATTCTTTAATTCTATCCAGTCTTTAACCCATGATAGTGCTGCTGCTTGATAGTATATCTCCCAATCTGGGAGTGTAGCTCCTCCTCTATCTTTTGTATCTTGAAGCAGCTTAAATTTTATTCGTGGCTTTTTCCCTTGCCATATAAATTTAGATTTATTCAATTTTTCAAAAAACGATTTATCTATTTTTATTGGGGTAACCTGAAACAGATATAAAAATTTGGGTAGTATAGTCATTTTAATGGCCGAAATTCTTCCTAGGAATGAGATACGTACATTTTCCCATTTTTCTAAGTCTTTGTTCTATTAGTTTATCATAATTATTTTCTTTTATTGCTGATGTTCTTGTGGACAACTAAATTCCTAGATATTTTATTTTATTTTATTTTATTTGTTGTTTGGATTTGTATACTATCTGACTGTTCTTTTTCTTGGTTTTTTGTTAGATTTTTTACAATTAGTTTCGATTTGTTTTTATTAATTTTTAGTCTGGCCACTTCTCCGAATTCTTCTATTTTTTGAAACAAATTAGGTATAGATTCCATAGAATTTTCTATTATGAACACTAAGTCATCAGCAAAGGCCTGGGCTTTGTATTCTTCTTTACTGATCTTTAAACCTTCAATTCCTTGATCTTCTCTAATTTTTTTCAGCAGGATTTCCAATGATAAAATGTACAGTAAAGGAGAAAGTGAGCAACCTTGTCTAACTCCTTTTGTTATATTAAATTTATCTGTTATATCATCATTCATAATTATCTTTGCTGATTGGTTGGTGTAAATTTCTTCTATAATTTTTCAAAAATTTCCCCAATTTGCATGTTTTATAGTTGTCTATAAATTTCCAATTTTGGTTGTCAAAAGCTTTTTGGGCGTCAAGGAAAACCAACGCGGCCTGTTTCTCCGGATGTGATTCATAGTATTCTAAAGTATTAAGTATTGTTCTCATATTGTTTTTTATTTGGCGTCCCAGCAGAAATCCATTTTGGTCTGGGTGTATATATGTATTTAATATTAATTAATTCGGCCAAAATTGCTGCAAATATTTTGTAGTCTGTGTTCAATAATGAGATAGGTCTGTAGTTTTGAATATGCTGGGGATCTGTATCTTCTTTTGGGATAATTAAGATTATCGCTTCTGTCCATGTTTTTGGAATTTTGGCTTTCTCCATAGCTTTGTTGTATAACTGCAACATATTTTCTCCCAGTGCTTCTTGCATTGTTTTATACAGTTCTACCAGTGTTTTGTTATTTTTCTGCTTTTTCAGTGCTTCATCTAATTCTAATTTAGTTATTGGCCTATTGAGGATTTCTCTTTGTTCTTCTGTGATTTTTGGCATTCCAGATTTTTCTATGTACTGTTTTATCTTGTCTTCCTCTATTTCTTCTTGATTATATAAATTCACGTAGAATTTCTTAATAATTTCTTTTTTGGCCTCTTTGCTATGTTGGATTTCCCCTTTATCGTCTCTCAGTTGGTATATCGTTCTTTTGTTCTTTTCTTTCTTCAGTTTATAGGCTAACCATCTGTCCATTTTATTTGTGTATTCAAAATAATTTTGTTTCGCCATTTTTATTTTTTGGGCTAATTCCCTCTGGTTTATCAAATTGAGTTCATGCTTAATTATATTCCATTCTTCTTTTATTTTTTTACTTTGGGGGTCTTTCTGCAATTTTTGTTCTATTTGTTTTATGTCTTTCTCTAATTTATCTAGTTGTTGTTTCTTCTCTTTATTTTTCTTCCTCGTGTATGCTATTACTAGACCCCTTACATATGCTTTTAGGGTGTCCCATGTATTTTGTAAGGTTTCCTCTATTTTGTTTATCTGAAAGAATATTTTTATTTCTTTTTCTAAAATCGAGTTAAATTCTTTTTCTTTACATATTCTTTGATTCATCGTCCACCTCTTGCATCTTTTTTCCCCTTTCCAGTTTAAGAATAATGGGTTATGATCTGCCCAATGGTTTACGCCTATTTCAATTTTTTCTACCTCTAGTTTGATGATTAGAGTCATCCATGCCATGTCCAGTCTTGACCAGGAATTATGCAGATGAGAGTAAAAAGTATATTGGGCCTCTTCTTTGTGTGTTTCCCTCCATACATCTGTCAAATTTAGTTCTTCAACCATATTAAAGAATTCTTTTGGCAGTATTTCCTTTTTCCTTTGTTTTTTTTTTTTTGTCGGTATTGTAGTCCTTATTTGCATTTACTATTGCGTTATAATCTCCTATTACACAAACATCTTCATATTCTAACTCTGCTAATTTTATGTGTAGGTCTTTAAAAAATTCCTGTAGTTTTTGATTAGGTGCATAAATCGCTACAATTAACATTTTCCTCTTTCCTATTTCTAATTCTACTATCACCACTCTACCTTCCTCATCGGTATAAACTAGTTTAGATTGTATTTTTTCTTTTACGTAGATCACTACTCCTTTTTTCTTTTTTTGGGCCAGGGATGAGTATAATTTTCCTAGTTTGGGGTTTTCTAGAATTTTCTGATAATCTTTTTGAATGTGTACTTCTTGCAAACATATCACATCTGCTTCTAATTTCCATAATTTTGTAAATATTTGATTCCTTTTCTTTGGGGCATTTAATCCAATAATGTCTACTGAAAAGAGTTTGATTGGTTCATCCATTGCCTATTGTAACTGTTTTTTTGTGTTTCTTGTTTTCATCCATGTCTTTGCCTTTGCACCTTCTCTCTCATCTCTCTCTTTTTCCTGCCTCTGTCTTATTTCTTTTTCTTCATTTGTTTCTATTAGTTCTTCTTCTTGACTTCTACTATCTGTTTCCTCCGTGCTTTCTTGCTCTTCCTCTAAAGTGTGTGTTATGAAATTCTCTTGCTTTCTCTAGAGTGTCTATTTTGTATTTTTTATCTTCCCACGTAATTAAGATCCCCTCTATTGGCAACCATCTGTACATTATCTTATACTTGATCAGCAATTGTGTTAGAAACTGATATTGTTGTCGTAGATTTCTTCAGGGTATCTGTTTTAGAATTATGATTTCTTTATCATTATAGGTCACTGTTTCTTCTCTAGATTTCTTGTAGACTTCATCTCGAATAGATCTTTTTGAAAATTTCACATGGACTTCTCTCACCAATCTGTGCCTTCTTATATAATTTGTCTGTACATGATAGGTTTCCTCCAATTGTCCTTTTATTTCCTTTTGATCTTTTTGGGTCATTCCTGCGATGATCTCCACCATCTTTCCTTCTAATTCCTCATTTTTTTCTTCCAGAATGTTTTGAAATCGCAGAAAATATGAGGCCTTTTCCATTTCGAACATAGCTAAAAATTCTGACATTTCTTTATTTAGTTGTAATGTTTTTTGTTCCATTGCTTCTACTTTTAATTCTACATGGTCTATTTCCGTTTCTGTTTTCCTGATTCTCTGTTCATTTTCTGCTATAAAATGTTGGATACTCCCAATTTTTTCATTCATAGTCTTAATATCCTCCCTAACTTCTCCTATTTCATTTCTAATCTCTGTGTGGAACGTCCTCATTTCTTATTGATTTTCTGCTATTTTTTCTTGTGTCTTGAGCAGTGATTCCTGGATCTTTTGGAACATGTCTTGTGTTACATTTGGTGCCATTTCCAATTTTTCTTTTTTTTTTCTTTCCCCATTATACTATCTATTGTTTTTTGTTGTAGAGGGGAGGGAGTCATTACTATCGTATTTGTTGTAGGTTTTTTCCCTGTTTTTGTTATAGTGGATGTTGTAGACATTTTCAATATTCGTGTAAAGCTTTCCAACCTTAACATCAATTTTTAGATTATTCCTTGGTATCTCTTTTTCCCTCCACACACCACTTATATCCCACACAGCTTATTTATATTATATTATATTGCCAATAAGCCCACTTAAGCAATTAATTCCTACTCACAATACAAATCAATTTACTTATAATTATTTCATCAGTCAGGGTTTTTAATTTTAGTTTTCTTATTTCCTAATTACCAGTCTCTTCAATCACTCCCTTTATCAATCAGTTTGTCTCAAACATATAGTCAGCTCAGTTACTATTTCATATTAAAGTTCCCGCTATTCACTTTAACAATAATTCCTTATCTGTTTTTTTATCACCACTTATAATTTCACAGTACAATTTATAGTTGTAAAAATATTATTACTTATATATCTTGTATCATTAAATGCTAACCGTATTGGCTAATTAAATAGTTCAAAGTTAATAAATTATTTCCCTCTTAGTTTGATTTTTATTTCCTTGGTCTTCTGTTTTTCTTTTACTTCTCTCCTTCAGTTCTTTTACAGTCCTTAAGTCGCGATCTATATCCGTCTCAGTCCTTTTTACTTATATTCCGCTTTCTGTGTTCAGTTTTCAGGTCTTTTTAAACTTAAGTTATTATTATCCAAATTATTATAAGTCCAAAGTCCAAACCAGTCTTCTGTGTCCGTGAACTCCTCCACTTAATTCTTAGTCCTTTCACTTCCCTTCCAGTATTTCAACCTCTGTGCTCAGTTTTCCAATCTTTTTAAGTTTAAATCAATTGTAAAACCACAGTTCAAATGGATTGTCTGTGTTCACAAAGTCCACCAGCTGCTCCCTCTGCTAGCGCATAGAAATCCACTCTCACTGCACTTCTTTCATCTTCTTCAAGTGCTCTTTCTCCTTATCTTATATTTGCTTAGTCATTCTATGGGTTCCTTCTCTTGCACGCTGTGTTATTTTCTTATTTTCTTTTCCTCTTATGCTGTCGCTGTAATAACTTCACTTATCTTTCTCTATTTCGGTCGCGCACCTCCTGCTTACTGCCTCTGTTGTAGGTGATCTATCTGACCATCATTCGAATTTGCTTCCACTTTTTACTTCAATCTGGGTGGGCGCCATCACTCCTGTCTGCCGAAAAAGCCGACTTCTTCTCCATCGCTCATCCTCCCTTATGATAGCACAACACCAGGGGGCTTCGCAAATTCCTCTTTCTTTTCCCAATCCCTTTGAGTTCGGAAATGCTCTTAAAGAGCAATTAATGAGGAAATTTGGCTTTCAGAAATGGAGCCTCCGTTTCCTCACCTTCACTGCCGGAAGTCCTTGTTTTAAAATTTAAAAAAATCTCAAAAAAAAAACCAAAAACACCCCAACAACTTGAAATGGCTGGAGGGCTTACCTGATGACTTCGGTGTCCAGAGCCATCCTATCAAGAAGCCAGGCCCATCCGAAGAGTGCAACATCCATAAAAAAATCCAGGAGGTTACATTGGCTGGGCTGGGAGAGACAAAGAGTCCTTCCGACCAGCCCAAATCTCTGCCTCAGACTGAATTGCGCAGGTCAACTAGAATCAGGGAACACCTTAGTCACCTGCAAGATTATGTATGTAAATAGTTACCTAAGTGTTTTCTGGGAAGGGAGGAGTGTTATGTATCTAATTTTGGAGGGAAAATTAAGCAGGAAAAACCTTGATGATTATTGGCTAGCACCCTGGGCAAGAAGCTATATAAGGAGAGCTGTTCTACTGTACATTTGCTGGATTCTCACTGTATATTAAAGAGTTGTTGTTCACTTTGACCTGTCTCCTGTCTTCTTACTCGCCCAATCTAACACTAGGATTATATTTGTTTGCACTGTTGGCTCAAGTTCCACTTCTGATCTACCAAGGTATACATATTCTTTTTCCATGTATTGCTACCCAATATAAATTCCCTCATCATGCCTTTCACTTTTCCTATCAAGATCCTATATCTGTACCTGTTGACATTTATCTTGCTGGTTTTTGCCAGTTCCTCCAGCTTCTCAAATAATTTTTAATCCCAAGTAATTCACCCTTGACAGTGTCTTGGGATACAGAGTCACTTTAACAGTGAGATGGATCCATATAAATTTAATTAATAAAAAATGGAAAATATTTCACTCCATACATTCTTGGAACCATTGAAATACACCTGTTGGGTATATTGTTCAACCAGCTCTGTATTTATCTGATTATAATATGTTCCTGCTGCACTCATCTTCTGATGAGGAAGAGAAAGTAAAACCAAGGGTTTCTAGGGATAATAATATTGGAGAGCGGGTTAACCCAGCAATGTTAAAATCAGTAACTCCACTCCAGCTGAGGCAGATTCAGCAAGTCCCCAGAACATTCACTGATAGCCCTTCAGGCCCCACCCTGTCCCCAGCAGAAGTGTGCTTTAGAGTTGCAACAGCAGAGGGCTGATCTGCAGGTCAGACAGGTCAGGCTGGCAGGAGAGTCGACTCAATGAGTAATTTACTTCAGCTGGACATCTGGCTAAGCTTGGCTGATTTATTGGCCTTCCTCTCTGAGATAAAATACTGAGAACAACTTTTGCAGTCTCAACTCTGTCATGTTTTCCTTGTGCCATGCTTTGAACTCTGGATTCCATTTTACCATATCTTTTGTCTGTTGCTTTGGATTTGTTGTTTACTTATTTCAGGGTTTCTCAATCTTAGCAAGGTTTAACACTTGTGGACTTCAACTCCTAGAATTCCAAAGAAAAATAGGAGAAAGCCAACTGCCTTGAGGTCTTGACTGAAAAGCAGGACACAAATCTAATATATACGAATGCAAAATACAATATGCTTCCACACACACTTGAAGGTGGTGAAAAATACTGAATCTGAAATTTGAATTAGTTGTCTAGGAGACCCTGCTAAGAATTCCCTTCGCCTCACTTCAAAAAGTGAAGGGGGGATTATCCAGATGTCAGGATTTCTCTTTAGGAATGTAGTGGGGATGTAGTGATTGAACCCTTGTCATGGTCAGATCACTCCCTCCTTCGCTTAGACTTTCGAACCGCTGCACCTCATTGCAGGGAGGCGGAACCGGTGAGATGCTTCTGCCCCAGGCGCCTAATGGATCCGGATAGGTTCCAGACGGAGCTTGGGCCATTTCCTGAGGATCTGGCACACAGCTAGGCCGAAGATTTAGTGGCTGCCTGGGATGAGGTGGCCGCCGGGGCTTTGAACCGAGTCGTCCTTTGCAGCCTCTGACCCGGCACCGATCTCACCTGGCTCCTTGGTATACTGAGGAGCTGAGGGAGATGAAGCGCTGGAAAAGACGCCTAGAGAGCAGTTGGAGGGCCAGTCGTTCTGAATCTGACCGGACACTGGTAAGAGCTCATATTAAGACTTACCTAGTGGCGATAAAAGCGGAGAAGAGGAGTTACTTTTCCACTCTTATTGTGTCATCAGATAATCACCCAGCCGCCCTGTTTAGGGTGACCCACTTCTTGCTACAACAGGGGGTGCGGGAGGACCCCTTGGAGGGTAGAGCTGAGGATTTTGTTCAATATCTGTATGACAAAACCGCCCAGATTCGGGAACAGCTGGATTCTAACCCCGAATGGGTAGATCCAGGGGAGGTTTCTGGGGCAGGTCTTGAGACTATTATATGGGAAGAGTTTGACTCTGTGACTCCAGAAAATGTGGACAGGATACTGAGCAGTCTGAGTGCAGCCACATGTTTATTGGATCCGTGTCCCTCCTGGCTGGTGCTGGCCTCCTGGGAGATGGCACGAGGCTGGCTCCAGGGGATTATAAATGCTTCTTTGAGTGAGGGTGTCTTCCCCACCACTTTGAAGGAAGCGGTGGTGAGACCCCTCCTCAAGAAGCCTTCCCTGGACCCGGCAATGTTGGTAAATTATCGTCCCGTCTCCAACCTTCGCTTTGTTGCGAAGGTTGTTGAGAGTGTGGTTGCGCGACAGCTGCCTCAGTACCTGGATGAATCGACCTATCTAGATCCATTCCAGTCGGGCTTCAGGTCCGGGTACAGCACGGAGATGGCATTGGTTGCGTTGGTTGATGATCTCTAGAGGGTTCGGGACAGAGGTTGCTCCTCTGTCCTGGTCCTATTAGACCTCTCAGCGGCTTTTGATACCATTGACCATGGTATCATGCTGCGCCGGTTGGAAGGGCTGGGAGTGGGGGGCACCGTGTTACGGTGGTTCTCCTCCTTTCTCTCCGACCGGTCGCAGTCTGTGTTGACAGGTGGGCAGAGGTCGACCCCGAGGCCCCTTGTATGTGGGGTGCCACAAGGGTCGGTCCTCTCACCCCTTCTGTTCAACATTTATGTGAAGCCGCTGGATGAGATCATCCGTGGTTTTGGGGTGAAGTATCATCAGTATGCTGATGATACTCAGCTGTACATCTCCACCCCAGACCACCCCAACGATGCCCTCGAAGTGATGTCCCAGTGCCTGGAGGCTGTACAGATCTGGATGGGGAGGAACAGACTCAGGCTTAACCCTTCCAAGACTGAGTGGCTGTGGTTTCCGACATCCTGATATAATCAGTTGACGCCATCTCTGACTATTGGGGGCAAGTCATTGTCCCCCACAGATAGGGCTTGCAACTTGGGCATCCTCCTGGACTCGCAGCTGTCTTTAAAAGGGCATATTAGGGCCGTGGCCGGGAGGAGTTTTTATCAGGTTCACCTGATTCGCCAGTTGCATCCCTTTCTGGATTGGGATTCGTTACGCACAGTCACTCATGCCCTCATCACCTCATACCTGGACTACTGTAATGCTCTCTACATGGGGCTCCCCTTGAGGAACACCCGGAGGCTCCAACTGGTCCAGAATGTGGCCGCGCGGGTGGTGATGGGAGCGACGTGGTGCTCCCATGTGACTCCACTCCTGTGCGAGCTGCACTGGCTCCCAGTGGTCTTCCGGGTGTGCTTCAAGGTTCTGGTTACTATCTTCAAAGCGCTCCTTGGCTTGGGACCAGCCATGGGTATCTTCGGGACCGCCTTCTGCCACCAATAGCTTCTCACCGACCAGCCTGTTCCCACAGAGAGGGGCTCCTCAGGGTGCCGTCAGTCAAACAGTGTTGACTGGCGGCCTATAGGGGGAGAGCCTTCTCTGTGGGGGCACCGGCCATCTGGAACAAGCTCCCCCCTGAGATAAGGAGGATACAGGACCTACATACCTTCCGCTGGGCCCTGAAAACATTCCTATGTTATCAGGCTGGCCTGGCTTAAACCTCCCTTTATAAATGGGTTTTATATTGGGTTTTAAATGTTTTTAAAATTGGATTTTAATTATTTCAGCCTAATTGTATAATTTATTTTAAATTTTTAACTTTTGCATTATATTGTATTTTAATTGGCTGTTCACCACCCTGAGTCCCTTTGGGGAGTAGGGCGGTGTATAAATCTGAATAAACTTAAACTTAAACTTTAGTAGCCCCTGAATTCTGTAATGTTCTTCCAACATTAGTTCATTCAGCCTCTACACATCTAATAGTTTGTAAATAATTAAAATTGTTTACAAACTATTAGGTGTTTGTAAATAAAATTGTTTATTTCAGTGAACCTTCAGCCCTTCCTGATTCAATTACAAATGTATTCGTTCTGATAGATTTCAATTTATATAGCATCCATAAAAACAACTGAACAAAAGAATGAAAACTCAACAAGAAATGGTGCTTAAATAAGCAATTATTCTCGAATAAACTGATTGCAACTATGGCATTCAAGTGGAAAAGTACTAAGAGATATGGGACCATTCCATGCTAGGATTGGTGAAGCTTTATGGGAAGTTATGAAAGGAGATGAAAACTGTAGTACTTAACAGCCATTATGCAAAAGAGATTTATGCACAATGGTTTTCCATCTCCCTTCTTCTGGAAATCAAATCTAGTCTGACCAACTAGAGATTGAGTTGCATTCTATACACTGTGTGAATGAAAAATGAGTAAGTTTTAAGTGAATGATAAAGTTGTAAATCTATATTTGTTTCTACATGTCCTTGGTTTAAATATCAACAAATAGCTGTAGAACTATTACAAGGAACTCTTTATGAACCTGTATATGACATTAATTCTCTGAATCTCTCAAACAGGAAGAAAATAAGTTCATTTGCAGTGATTGCAGAACAGCTGGAATAGCTGCCAGCACATCTTGCTAGAGAAATCAAGATGGAACAGATTATTTTTCTAATTATTATTGGGACCTAATTATCATTTATAACCACAGAACTCTTTATGAGCATGGATGTGCAATAACCATAGAATCTGGATCAGAAATTCACAAATACACTCTATTTCTAGAAAAGCTGGAAGTAGGACATTCATACTACTTAGATGTGCCAACTACAATCCTGCATACAGATATTATGACTATAGCTTTTTGAGAAATGCATCCTCCATAAATGTATTTAAGGGATGAGGCTGAAAAGTTCTGAGCACCAAATCTGCTGGCAGAGAAAAGAGAGAGAGGCCAGAACAATGAACAACAGATGTGAAGGCAACAAATTAAGCCTGAGGTTCCAATAGGCAGGGTGGGAAGACCCCAGTAGAGAATAAAAATAAATACAGGATAGAAAATAAAAAATAAATAAATAGGCAAATAATAAGGATAAGAGGGGAAAATTAGAAATCAAGGATGAATAGGATTAATAAAGATCCATCAAATAAGGCAAATCTTAACTAATAAGATAGAGAGGAACTGGAGCTGAAACAATTTTAAAAATATAGGGAAGAAAATGATAAATAAAACTAACATAATAGTAAGCAAGTAAAATAAATAACAAGGTATAAAAACAAGCATAAAAAGACCAAGAAAGAAAGAAAGAAAGAAAGAAAGAAAGAAAGAAAGAAAGAAAGAAAGAAAGAAAGAAAGAAAGAGAAAGAAAGAGAGAGAGAGGATAGGATAGGATAGGATAGGATAGGATAGGATAGGATAGGATAGGATAGGAAAGAAAAAACCTTTTACCCTTAAAAGAACCAGCAAAAAGAAACAAACTTATGGAACAGGTAACTGATACTATTGTGATATGCAATATATGTACTATGTATATGCTGATGCCCAAAGAACACCCAGATTATACATGTATTAAGTGTAAGTGTGTGAACTACTAGAGGAGAAAGTAAGGGATCTAGAGGCAGTTCTAGCCAAATTCCAACCTACGCAAGAAAGCTATGCCCAAATTGAACCAAATAACGAATAAATAACTCCCAGAGGATTTGACCCTGCTGATAAACCCTTGGAGGAGGACAAATGGAGGTATGTCACACATAGAAGGAAACACAATAATCAAAACACCAGCACACATCTAACAAAACGCTGCTGCCCAATCTAACCCAAACAGAAGCAGCCCCTATTAAAACTGAGCATTTCAATTTCTCCCCCTAGCTGAAAATACTCAGACCCACAACCTCCCCCTCAAAGAAAACATGCAAACACTTAGAAAAGAGACATCATCAAATATCTCTAAAAAAAGTCACATCAACAAACTCACCTGAGATAAACAGAAAAGCATCCTAGACTGCACCCCCTAAAAAAGGAAGGTGAGTGTTGGTGATAGGAAATTTTATTCCCAAAGGAACAGTACCAGCCATCTGCAGACCAGATATACAAACTAGGGAGGTAAGCTACCTCCCTGGAGCAAAAATCAAAGATGTGGCTGAGAACTTAACTGAAATAATAAAACCCACAGATTACTACCCTTTTCTACTCCTACATGTAGGGACAAAAAAAGGACTTCAGAACAATATTGAGTGATTATGAGCAGGTAGGCAAGGAAGTTAAGGAGTTAGGTGCACAAATAATTTTTTCATGTATACTTCCAATGAAAGGTCAACATCTGATAAGAGAACAAAGGCTTCTAGAAGTGAACCACTGGCTAAATCTTATATTCACATTTTATATGTATGTTATTTTAACTGTTCACCGCCCTGAGTCCTTCGGGAGAAGGGCGGTATAAAAATTAAATAAATAAATAAATAAATAAATAAATAAATAAATAAAGAAAGAAAGAAAGAAAGAAAGAAAGAAAGAAAGAAAGAAAGAAAGAAAGAAAGAAAGAAAGAAATAGTTGGTGTTGCCAAAAAATTTTTGGATTCCTGGACCATGGTTGCACTACCTCCATGATGGGCTTTTGGCAAGGGATGGGCTGCACCTCACAAAAACTGGGAAGAATGTTTTCAGAAAATGAGTGGCTCAATTTATCAGGAGGGCTTTAAACTAAATTTGAGGGAGGAGGGTGGCCAATCTCCAAGAACCAATTCCAAGCAAAACCCCATAGAAAACAAGTCAAATAATAAGGTAAGGCGGAATGGGAAGGAAGACAAACTCAAATACCAAATAGGAGACATAGGAAACATACCCAGAGTCAGACATAAAGATCTCAAGTGCCTATATACAAATGCACAAAGTATGGGGAACAAACAGGGTGAACTTGAATTATTAATACATGAAGGTAGATATGATATAGTTGGAATTACAGAAACCTGTGGGATGAAAACCCTGACTGGAACATACTGATAGAAGGATACAAACTGTCCGAAAAACTCAGACCCCATAAAAGAGGAGGTGGAGTTGAACTGTATGTAAAGGACCACTACATTGCTACAGAAATGCACAAAACCAAAGATGAAAACCTCCTAGAATGCATATTGGTCAATATAAAAGAAAAAAAGAATGACATTGCCATAGATGTATACTACCAAACCAAGTAGAAAAAATAGATGTACTTTTTGCCAACCTATTAACATATATATGAAGGAAACACACTACAATAGTAATAGGGGACTCATTGATGTCAATGAGTCAATTACCTTGACATCAATTGAAATACTAATTCCACACCAAGTGAGAAATTGAATTGGTTCCTGACCAATCTAGCTAACAACTTTGTTGTCCAAAATGTAGAGGAGGGAACTAGAGGGACAGCCATACTGAACTTTTTTTACAAAGTGATAGAGGGAGTTGAAACTGCAGGAACCTTGGGTGAAAGTGACATGTCATACTAGAATTCAACTTAACGCAAACACAAGCAATAGAATATAACGATACCAGAGTTCTAGATTTTAAAGGAGTTCATTTTAACAAACTCAGAGAGAACTTGGGAAAGATTCCTTGGATCAAAATCCTAAAGGGGAAAATAACTAGAGAAGCTTGGGAAACTTTGAAAAATATAAAATCATAAAAATATCATAAAAGCCCAGTCCAGCATAATACCACTGAAAAATTGCTTAACGCATTGTAAGCCACCCTGAGTCTCACAGAAGGGCAGCATATAAATCTAATAAAGAAAAGAAAAGAAAAGAAAAGCAAGAAATCTAAGAAGAAACCAGCATGGCTACACAAAGATCTCTCTGATAAACTGAAAGACAGAAAGGACAAGTACAAAAAATGGAAAGAAGGACACATAACTAAGTCAGACTATCAACAGATAGCCAAAATCTGCAAAAATGAAGTCAGAAAAGCAAAGGCTCAGAATTAACAAAGACTTACAACAAAAGTCAAAGATAATAAAACAAGTTTCTTTCAACATATAAATAACAAGAAAAAAATCAAGGAGAAGATAGCAAGGAAGTAACAGGCAGCAGAGAGAAAGCAGAGCTGCTTAACTCATTCTTTGCATCAGTCTTCATGCAAAAAAAAACCCTATCAAAACATTATTGTAAAAGACAGAATAGAAATAAAAGTTAAAATAAGCCAAAAAAAAAAAAAAGGTAAGAGAACACCTGTCTGATCTTGATGAATACAAATCAGTAGGACCTGATGGGTTACATCCCAGAGTTCTAAAGGAGCTGGCAGATATCATCTCAGGACCACTGCACCACATCTGTCAAAAACCCTGGAGCACTGGGGAACCACCAGAGGACTGGAAAAGAGCTGATGTGTTTCCAATCTTCAAAAAAAAAAAAGAAAAAAAAAAGAAAAAAACAGACCCAGGAAACTACAGATCAATCAGCCTAACATCAATACCCAGGAAGATACTGGAAAAGATAATAAAAAAACAGATCCGCCAACATCTAGAAATGAGTAAAGTAATAACTAGAAGTCAGCATGGGTTTATTAAAAATAGATCATTTATTTATTTATTTATTTATTTATTGTAATTTGTCAAACAGAAACAAAAACAGGAATAATATAAAAATACAATGCAGGGATGATAGGCAGATTAGTGCACTTATGCACGCCCCCTCTACGGACCTCTTAAGTATTAAGTTAGGTCCATGGAAGTCAATTTGTGACTAAAACTGAAAATTTGTAGCTGAGACACCTGAATCACGTAGAGCATTCCAGACTTTGACAACTCTATTACAAAAATTGTATTTTTTACAGTCAAATTTAAAACGATTTACATTGACTTTGAAGCAGGTTGTTCGCACACATATTATTGTGATTAAAACAGAAAAAGTCATTTACAGGTAAAACATTATTATGTACAATTTTGTATACAATACGTAAGTCTGACCGTAAGTTACACAGTTTGGCAGATCATGCCAAACCAATCTTATTTCAGTCTTCAACACAGTGACTAAATTACTAGACCAGAGAAATACTGTGGACATAATATACTTATATTTCAGCAAGCCATTAGACTTACCAAATTTGAGGGTGATACTAAGCTGGCAGGAATAGCCAACACCCTAGATCAGTGATGGTGAACCTTTTAGACACTCCCTTCTTTTTTCTGAAACTGAAAGATGTGTGCACACGTGCGAACATGTGCATGCATGGACATGCACATGCCTGGACATATGTGCATGCGCAGCACAGACCTGAAGATCAGCTGGCCGGTGGGAGGCAGGGCATACCAACACTGGCAGCAGGGAAAGAGGTAAGATCTTTTTCTTTCATGAGCTTCTGTTTCATCGTTTGCAGGGAAACAGAAGCTCACAAAAGAAACGCCATGGAGATCTGACCTGGGGTGATGGCGCGCATGCCAGCAAAGAAGGCTCTGCATGCCACCTCTGGCACACATGCCATAGGTTCGCCATCACGGCCCTAAATAGTAGGCTCAAGATCCAGATGGATCTTAACATCGAGATGGATCTTAACAAAATGAAATTCAAGGTAAAGACTTACACTTAGGCAAGAAAAACTATACAAATATGTATTGTGTAAAACCAGGCTTAATAGCAGTAACTGTGAGAGGGATATTGGAATATTAGTGAATAAGCAATTAAATATGAGCTAAGAGTGTGCAGCGGCAGCCAAAAAAGCCAATGGAATCCTAACTTGCATTAACAGAGGAATACAATCATGGTCAAGTGAGGTACTAATACCACTCTATAAAGCCTTAGTAAGACCACACCTAGAATACTACACCCAGTTTTGGTTACCACACTTTAAAAAATATGTTGAGACTAGAAAAAGTGCAGAGAAGGGTAACAAAGACGATGAGGGGACTGGAGGCTAAAATATATAATAAACGGTTGCAGGAATAGGGCATGGCTGATCTAGTGAAGAGAAGGATCAGGAGAGACATGATAGCAGTGTTCCAATATTTGAGGGGCTGCCACAGAGAGGAGGGGTCAGTCTATTTTCCAAAGCACATGAAGGTCAGACAAGAAATAATGGATGGAAACTGAACAAGTAGAGATTCAACCTGGAAATAAGGAAAAAATTTCTGTCAGAGCAATCAACCAATGGAACAGCTTGCCTTCAGCACTGGGAGCTTTCAAGAAGAGACTGGACTATCAGTCAGTCTCTTCTTGTCTCAAAAATAGTGTAGGGCAGTGATGGCGAACCTTTTAGGGACCGAGTGTCCAAACTGCAACCCAAAACCCACTTATTTATTGCAAAGTGTCAACACGGCAATTTAACCTGAATAATAAGTTTTTACTACCAGTGGTGGGATTCAAATAATTTAACAACAGTTCCTTCCTAATGACCAGGTGGATGTGGCTCGGGGGTGTCATGTGACTGAGTGGTCATGGCCAACTCTATGTCACTCATGTTGGTAGTGCCCGTATGAGACAGGCAGGGTTGGGGAGGGAATCCAGGGGTCTCCAATGGGGGGAAGGCGGGAGGGAGGAAAGAAAGAAAGATCCAACCTGTTTGTGTGTTTATATGTCTGTGTGTGTGTGTGTGAGAGAGAGAAAGCCAGAGAGAAAGAGAGGGAGATGTTATGTTGTTACTGTTTTGAGCAAGAAGTTCAAACTGGGGGATGTTTCTGATTGGTTACTGGCCAGCAGCCAAACTGTATATAAAGAGTGCTGCTGCCAGCATTGAGTTGCTGAAATCTCACCATACAATAAAGAGCTGTTGTCACTAGCCTGTCTGTGCTGCTTCGTTATTGCCCAGCCACTTCATTTGGCGACGAAGGTGGGATTAGCACACAGAAGGTTCAGAAAAGAGCTAACGACGAGACACGGTGCCCACTGGGACCGTAGACTACAGCCATGGCAGCGTACATTCCGCCAACGCCATTTGATCCTACTTGTGAAAAATGGGGGTCCTACATGACCCGATTCAAGTGCTCCGCAAACTGTAAACGAGCTCTGTTCCTGAGCCATTGTGGACCGGACGTCTTTGAAATGGCTGAGTCGCTGTGCGAGCTGACCCCGGTACAAAGGGTACCATGGGACACACTTCAAGCAACTCTCAGGGCACACTACGCCCCTGCACCCTCCAAGTTCGTCTAGCGTTACCAACTGAGGCAGAGAATCCAGAAAGAGGGGGAACCAGTGACCGCATATGTAGCAGCGCTCCGCAGGGCCAAGACCCACTGTGACTACCACGACCTGGACGACGCGCTGCTAGAACAGTTAATCTGCGGCGTACGAGACACCCGGCTTCAGAGACGACTGCTCGCGAAGCCTGGTTTGACTCTTGCCAGTGCCTTAGATGAGGCCAGGGCACACGAAGCATCGACAAAGGCGTCGGAGGTTTTACAGCGTCCTCAGCCTGAGAAAAGTGGGTCTAAAGCAGTCCCAGTTCACCGCGAGGAGACGAGAACAAGTTCGAAAGAAGAGTCAGACGAAGACGTCTTCTGAACCGAAAAAAGAAAAGGCGAGCCAAGCCGCCATCGAGAGAGCTGCATGAGTTGCGGTGGCCAGCATGAAAGACAAGCCTGCAAATATCGCGAGGCCATTTGCAGACGCTGCGAGAAGAGAGGTCACTTGGCGCAAGTATGCCGGGTGCAACTTCCATGTTCTTCCAAACGACGTGAGCCGGGCAGCCAATCAGAGCCGCTGCCACCTTCAAAACGACCAATCCAGAACAAGGTGCCGAAAAGTGGCGCAAAATTCAAACTTACAGCACGAGAGTTGGCCAAACCAGCACAGCGACCGAAGAAAAAGTCTTCACTACCGTCAAAATCAACGGTCAACCCTGCAGCATGGAGATCGACACCAGATCTGCACTCTCCATCATGTCATGGGCTACGCTACAGTCCCTGCTTCCGGGCTACAGAAAGAGCCAGCTATCAAGACAATGCGTCCATCTGCTAGACTACCAGGGGAACCACGTTCCAGTCAAAGACGTCGACATCTTTACCATTTCCTACGGTGAGTTTGAGGAAAAGCTACCGCTAACCATTGTGAGAGATCCACTACCCAGCCTCCTAGGTCTACACTGGTTCCGAGCCCTTGGCATGGGCTTCACGGGGGTCCACAGCCTCAGCGGATCATCGTTAAAAGAACAATTCCTGCACGAATTCCGGGACGTCTTTGAAGACAGCTTGGGCAAGTACGTGGGGACCCCGATTTCATTTAATTTGGACCCAGGGGTAGCCCCAATTAGGCTTAAAGCAAGGAGAGTCCCTTTTGCGCTTAAACCAAAGATCGACGCAGAGCTAGATAAACTGATTAGCCAGGGCATTTTAGTGCCAGTAGACCATGCGAAATGGGAAACCCCAATAGTGACCCCACTTAAGGCAGATGGGTCTATTAGAATTTGCGCTGATTGCAAATGTTCCATCAACAAAGTGTTGCAGCAAAGCGCTTATTCTGTTCCCGTAGTTCACTATTACTGCACTCCCTAGGTTCAGGGAAATATTCGCAAAATTAGATCTTGCACAAGCTTATCAGCAGCTGCTGGTAGACGACGCTACAGCAGAAGCGCAAACGATTGTGACACACAGAGGGGCTTTTAAATGCACTCGGTTGCAATTCGGAGTCAGTATAGCCCCGGCCTATTTCAAAGTACAATGGAGCGCCTTCTACAAGGCCTCCCCGGAGTCATCCCATATTTTGACAACATTCTAATTAGTGACCATAACGAAAAGCAACTGGCAGAATGAATCAGGTCGACCCTGACAAGATTCCGGGAAGCCAGCCTAAAACTTAAGAGATCAAAATGCAAAATTGGGGTTCCCTCAGTGGAGTTCTTAGGATACAAGATTGACGGGTCGGGGATCCACCCCACCGAAAGCAAAGTGAGAGCCATTAAGAGCGCCCCCACTCCCAAAACCAAGACCGAACTGCAGGCTTTCTTAGGCCTTCTTAATTTCTACACCATGTTTTTAAAAGACAAGGCAACAGTAGCCGAACCCCTACATAGACTCTTAGGGAAGAGTGTTCCCTGGGCTTGGGGCAAAAGAGAAGCGGCAGCTTTTAACGTGGTGAAGAAGCTTCTCTCCGAGGACAGCTTTCTAATGCAATATAGCTCTGAGCTGCCGTTGGTCTTAGTTTGCGGCGCCTCTCCGTTTGGCATCGGCGCCGTGCTCAGCCATAGACTACCTAATGGCCTAGAGGCGCCAATCGCTTACTACTCCCAGACTCTGTCATGCACAGAGCGCAATTATAGTCAACTTGACAGGGAAGCCCTAGTCGCCATCGCAGGGGTAAAAAAATTCCACGAGTACCTGTTTGGCCGCTCATTTGACTTAATAACTGACCACCAACCATTACTGGGCCTCCTTGCCGGGGACAGGCCCACCCCTGCCGCACTTTCACCTAGAATGACTAGGTAGTCGATTTTTTCGGCCGCATACTCCTATAGACTTATTCACCATCCTGGAAAAGCAATGGGCCATGCAGACACCCTTAGCAGGTGTCCCCTGCCTGACATTTTAGACAATCCGACTCCCGAGGCCCCGATCCTCTTACTGGATGCTGTGCCGCCACGGCCTCTGTCTTCGGCTGAGGTGGCCAAAGCTTCCAAGAGAGACTCGACTATACGGACTGTGATGGGCTGGGTCCTGCGAGGCTGGCCCACTCAAACTGACTCTACTGTATTTAAACCCTTTTTTTACAAAGCGAAACGAACTTTCAATGCTGGGGGGGGGGGGTGCTTACTGTGGGGAGATTGTGTTGTTGTTCCTGAAAGTTTACAGTATAGAGTTTTAGAAATGCTGCATGTGGGTCACCCGGGCATGGTTAGAATGAAGGGTCTTGCCCGTAGTTACGTGTGGTGGCCACATTTAGACCAAGACATTGCTGAGTGGGTGGGGAAGTGTAGCCCCTGCCAGGAGTCACGTCCAGATCCCCCGGTCGCCCCAGCTAGGGAATGGGAGAAACCCAGGGGTCCATGGGGGCGACTCCATATAGATTTCACTGGGCCATTCCACGGCCAGTCCTTCCTAATAGTGGTGGACACATTTTCGAAATGGTTAGAGGTTTTTCTAATGTCCTCAACTACCTCGGAGGCTGTGATTAGGGTCCTCCACCGCCTTTTTGCCACGCATGGCCTGCCGGAAACATTGGTCTCGGACAACGGGCCGTAATTCACCTCAGTCCAATTTGAGAGTTACCTTGCCGAACTGGGCATTCGGCATGCCCTATCGGCTCCTTTCCATCCGGCTTCGAATGGTCAGGCCGAACTATTCGTGCAGACCACCAAGGAAGCCTTGTCCAGACTAGAGTCTGGTGATTGGCAGGCCAAGATTGACCAATTCTTGGCAGTACAACATGCCATCCCCTGCACAGCCACTGGCCACAGTCCGGCCGAACTCCTAATGGGCCATAAACTAAGGTGTGTTTTGGATTGTTTGCATCCAAATTATTCGGCCGATAATTTTAAGGGGGAAGAGGGAGGCCACAGGCATTTCCCAATTGGTACAACAGTCTATGCAAGAAACTATGCCCCTGGTCCCTTGTGGGTAGAAGGTATTGTAACAGGGGTGTCTGGACCGAAATCTTACACAGTAGATATCGGCCAAGGAAGAATTTGGAGGCGTCACATCGACCAGCTAAGAAGGAGACTAGTTAGCGAGTACCCAGACACCGAATACAAGCCAGTCCCTAACTACCAAGGTCCTTCCAATACAGCTACCTCAAACCCGAGTGAGCTGGAATACTTATCTGGCAAGCTGGAGTTCCAGCGCTGCCCCAGCGAGCCACTCCACCCAGTCGGGGAAAGTCACACCTCCGGAAGAATCCCGGAGGTTCCATTGGCGGAGCCAGGAAAGACGGGAGGTCCCTCTGACCGGCTCAACGCCCCGCCTGCAACTGAACTGTGCAGGTCAACTCGGACTAAGACACGCCCAGGTCACCTGCGCGACTACGTCTGTAAATATGTTAATACTTGTGGTAATGTGCATTCTGGGAGGGGAGGGGTGTTATGTTGTTACTGTTTTGAGTGGGAAGTTCAAACTGGGGGATGTTTCTGATTGGTTACTGGCCAGCAGCCAAACTGTACATAAAGAGTGCTGCTGCCAGCATTGAGTTGCTGAAGTCTCACCATACAATAAAGAGCTGTTGTCACTAGCCTGTCTGTGCTGCTTCGTTATTGCCCAGCCACTTCAGGAGAGACAGAGAGAGAGAGAAAGCACACCACTGCCAGCCCTGATATAACTCTCCAAGATTGGATCAGATCTCTCTCTCACACACAGAGGTTAGATCGGATCTCTCTCTCTCTCTCTCTCTCTCTCTCTCTCTCTCTCTCTCTCTCCCTCCCTGCTTTAGGCAGGCTTAGAAAGTCTGCCAGGCCAGGCATGCTGCGGATGCCCCTCACTCGCCCCTTTGCCTGGCTTCCCTCCTCCACAGTCTCCTCAGTGCTCATTCATGTTCTAGCTTGACACAGGCGAAAGTGCAGCTCATGTTGCCCTTTCCAAGCCCATTGTCGATGAAGCTGGGCACTGGGTGAAGGCTGGCTTTTTTCCTAGCTTTGTCCAGCTTCAGGGGAAAATGGACAGAGGCCTGGGAAGGAAGCTTGCATCAAGCTAGACTGGGAAAGCTGGCTGTAAGAGAAAGAGAAGCCGGGTGAGCCAGACCCAGACCCATATTTTGACTATCTTTTCTTAGTTGACTTAGACAAGCCATGAATCAACACCAGGAATCTAATAAACCAGTGTTCCTCAATTTCAGGAAGATGTGTGGACTTCAACTCTGAGAATTCTCCCAAAAATGACAACCTATGAGGTAGGTGAGAAGGCCAAAGTCACTAGTGAGTTTTTGTGGTTAAAGTTAGACTGGAATCTGGATCTTCCTGCACCTAAACCAGCATCTTAACTGGTACATGTTATTAGCTAAAGAATATTGTTCAGAACTAATGTTGTGTGAGAAAATATTGATTTGGATTCTTACAATTGCTGGTTGATTTGTTTCTAGAATGTTCTGTGGCAGACTGGAGACTAGATAGATGGATAGAATGCACTTTAACTTACTGTGTGTGTCTACTTAATATACCATTCACTGAATATAACATATTTATAACATAGCCTTATATGTAAATCTATTTAAATCATGATGAAAAAAAAAACCTGGTGGCTTACCAAAGTATGTGAAACCAGCCCTTATGTTGCATGTAATTTGATCTTACTACAAATATATTGATGGTAACACAAGAAAAACAAAAATTTAATTCACTTCTTTTTTGTCCAGATATTTGTAATGTGGTACAGTTTTCTGACCTAAAGATTTATCCATTTATCCATTGATGGGAGATATATTCATACAGTAGCTAGCATTATGTGAAGGTTTTTACAACATTACATTACATTGTACATTGTAATGTAATGTGTACATTACCACATCTTATGTTGTTATTGTAGTATTCAGTTTCATTTCAATATGTATCTAGGAAGAGCTAATTCTTTATTGGCCTTGTAAATACTGCTCTTTTTGCATTATTCAGGGTAATTCAGAAAAGGTTTCTTTGAAGCATGACTTCTCATTATTAACAACAATATAAAAATACTGAATGTTCATTTTCTTTGTTTTTGAATGTCTTACTTTTTGCTCTGCTTCCTTATTAATGCCTTTGTTTTAAAAATGGGGCATGGAGACTCATGATCTCAGCAAATATCTTAGTGATTATACTTTTGCTCTGGGGCAAGCAGAATTTAATATTCATGGATCTGGCTGAACTTGAAGGGAATCAATGTGGATTCTCAAGCTAAATATCAGCTATAAACAACTTATTAGAGGGTTGGCAAAATTATTAAAGCATCATGTTAGAGCAAGATATATCTTAAATTTTAAAAATCCATTGAATGAGCTATACCATTTCTAGTTGTCAATCCAATAAAATATGGCTAAGAATAAAATACTTTGTTTAAAAAGCAGAGATCTCAGTAGGGAACTAGAGAATAAAACAAGACAAAGGAAGGCAAAACAGTAACATAAAAACAGAATCTCATAACTTACTGTTGGTGGGTCTCTATTCAATGCTGTTAGCAGGTTCAATTTCCAGACAGTACTTGGATATTTTATTGGACATACTAGTTGACTGCAAAAGTCAACCTGCAGTTGCAGTGTCACCTGCATAAACACAAAAGCATGAACAGATGGTTTTAACCTCTGAAATTGTTTTTTTCTGCCAAAGTTTTACACCTAGAACACAAGCCTCATAATAAAAAGATAAAGTCTGAGTTCCAAACCAGTACATGAGATGTTTATAAGTACTGTATAAGTCTTTTATTTTTTTACAACACCACAATCTTTTCCCAGAAAGTGTAGTTAAGAAATATTTTTTGCTATTGTATGAGCATTAACAAGACAAACAAATAGATAAAATTTGAAATAAAAATAGCAATTTAGGAAGTAAAACCATCTTAATGGTGGTGTTTCTTCAGAGCCATAATAATTTAATATTATCCCATTTTCTGTTTTAGTTTAATAGCTTTTGTTACAATAAACTTCAATTTACAAAATGAGATAGTGTCAGATCCCTAAAAGTGATAGTGCCATTCAGTTGGAAGAAGAGGGAGACTTGGATTCGATTTAATAGCATTGCCTATGTCAACAGATATTTTACAACCTATATCCTGGCGCCAAAGAACCCTGAGAGACTCTTAACATAGAGAAATGTTTATGATAGCCATGTGGGTTTTTCACTTTAAAGGATAACGGTGTGAATGCATGGTTGCTTGGGTTCTCAGGGAAACTAGAAAGAAAACATCTTCACATTTGTGTATTGGCTAAAATCTGCATTCTGACTTAAAGGGAGGGGTCTCAACAGCTTTAATCCTACTTGTCTTGCCTAAGGGTATTCAGATCTTGCTTCAAACTGGGTTGCTATCACTTCTGCTTAATAAAATGATCCTTTTGAATGATTACGTTTAAGAGTTTTTACTTTCTTAAATTGGAAGGAGAGGCAAAATCTGCAAAACGGTCAACCCAGAGAAGCAATCTTCGTTCTACTGAGGGGACCTTGCAAACCATGTCTGAATGAAGCAGAGAAGTGGGAGAAGCCGATTGTTGGGGGAAGACATCAACCGCCACCTAGTCAAATGCCTGTTTCGTACACCCCGTCGGAGAGGATGAGGTAACCCTGGAGAATCCTGAAAAGCCCCGCTGGTCAATTGGCATCAGGAAGAAAGATAGCTGGGATGAGAGAACCAGAGGAGTCACCTTCAGCTGTGGCAATCGAAAACCAGTTTGGAAACTGGAACTAGAAGTCCTTGCTGACCATGGGGGACTAACCAAAGCACCACTGGGTGAGATCATTCCTGGTTTCGGGATGTGATATCATCAGTATACTGATGATACCCAACTTTACATCTCCACCCCGGACCAACCCAGGGATGCCTTTCCATGATGTCTAAGTGCCTGGAGGCAGTACGGGTCTGGATGAGTAGGAACAGGCTCAGGCTTAACCCCTCCAAGACAGAGTGGCTGTGGATACCGGCATCCCATGATCTAGCTCCTCCATCACTATTGATGGGAAGGGAGTGTCTTGCTCCCTCGGAAAGCTTGATTCATGGCTGTCTTTAGTGGACCATCTAATGGCTGTGACAAGGGGGGAATTTGCACACGTTCACCTGGTGCGCCAGTTACGCCCTTTTCTAGACAGGGACGCCCTCCATATGATCACTCATGCTCTCATTATCTCTCGGTTGGATTACTGCAATGCCCTCTACATGGGGCTGACCTTGGGGTGCACTTGGAGGCTCCAACTGGCCCAGAATGTGGCCGTGTGAGTAGTTACGGGTGTGTCCCGCTACTGCCATATAACACCACTATTGCGCGAGCTGCACTGATTGCCGGTGGTCCTCCGGATCTGCTTCAAGGTGCTGGTACTCACCTATAAAGCCTTTCATGGCATGGGCCTGGGTTATTTGCAGGATCACCCCCTACTGGCCTCCCACGGCCCAGTGTGCTCACATAAGGCTGCCCTCCTCCAGATCCCCTCAGCCAGACAGCGTCAGTTGGCCGTCCCCAGGATGAGGGTGTTCTTTGTGGTCACACCGACCCTCTGGAATGCCCACCGGGCTCCGGATGGCCCCCGACCTCCGCACCTTCCACGCCAACCTAAAGACATGGCTCTTTCAACAACTTCTCTGATCTGCTATGTATTTTAACTTGGGGATTTGTGGGATTCTAAACTGGTTTTTAATATTATTTAACTTTATCCATTGTCAGGTTGTTTTATTGTTGTGAGCCACTCTGAGTCCTATGGGAGAATGGCATCATATAAATCTGACAAATTAAATCTGACAAATTAAGATTGTCTGAAGAGGCATATAACCCAATTGGTGATGGAAACTTTGGAAAATCTCAACATCTGAGGGGAGCCAGGGCAACAACCAAAGGGCATGAAAAGGGCAGCAGTCACAGATAATGCCATGGGAGACCCATGCCTATCGATCAGATGGCACAGCAGCAGCGGGAGAAGACCCAGCAAACCCTCCCCCCAGGAAACACATACACCAGCACCCATCCCCAACCAGCCCCAAATCCCGCAACTGGAAAGAGAAACTCCTTCCCTTGGGGTGAAGTTCGATGGGAATTCGCAGAAATTAGGATTCCTTGTGGCACATGTGCTCACCTATATGAAAGAGTATGGGTGTGATTTCCAAACCCAAGGATCCCGAGTGCGAGTTGTGACCAGAGCACTAGAGGGTGCCGCTGCCAGATGGATGGTGACCCTGCATAATGCCAATGCACCAGAACTGTGGGATTTCAACTGTTTCATGATGGCCTTGCAGCGATGGTTTGAGGACCCACTAGCAGATCGCAAAGCATGTGACCGCATTAAGGTGGTGAGGCAGGGGCAACGGCCAGTAGCAGAGTATACTGAAGAATTCTGGGATCTCGCATGTCATGTGAACTGGCCGGAAGATATTTTGGTGAGTTGTTTCAAGGACAGACTGAGTGATGATCTATACAATGCCTGTGTGGCCCGAGGTGCACTGAATCACCTACATGAATTTATTTATGTATTTATTATTAAATTTATATGAATTTAATTTTTATGAATGGTACATCACCACTGAAGCTGAGATCGATAGGGCCAAAACCAGTATCGAGCGGGGCAAGCATGGAAGAAATCCCCACCCCAATGGAAGCAAGAGCCCCTCAAACCACAAACCACATTCTCTCCGAAATCCTCAACTTGTTTCAAGTGTGGAAAAGAGGGGCATCGAGCTGCAGAGTGTCATTCACAAACACCTGCTCAGAACCAGCCACCAGGTTTTGAACCCTGCAAAACCGGGCCGGCATGGGAAGAAGACTGCCCTGAGGAGTAGGGAGACCATAGAATTTCCATGCACACACACCCCCTTTGGGGAGGAAACCCTAGCATCTCAACAGGAGGAATCACACTCATTCGGAAATGATCCAAATGATGAACCACTGGTAAGCAAACCGATTAAACTGCTTACTGTCCTCTTAAGACTATTTATCCCAAACCAGGACAGAAAGATAAATATCTCCACTCTAGTGGAGTCAGGGTGCACCCATTGTTTGATCAGCCCAACCCTAGTAGGGAAGTTGGGGATTAATATAAGAAAGCTGAAAAAACCCATCGCTTTCTGCCAACTACATGGGTCAATAGGAGGGAAGCCAGCTTCTATTGCCACCGAGCCTCTACATATAGACATCAAAAGCCATGAGGAAATGCTTACATTTATAGTGGCACCTGGCATGAAATGGCCATTAGTTGTGGGCCTTGCATGGCTGAAAAAATGGAACCCCAAAATCAATTGGAAACAAGGCATCATAAAATTTCAGATGAACATGACTTTTGCTGAGAATCCACATAAAGGGCAAGAGACTTGAGAAACAGCCATGCCTGGTCATGCCATGCCAACAGAGGGCATACCCATAGAATACAAGGATTTGGCTGAAGTTTTTAGCGAAAAAGCCTCAGCTCCCCCCTCCCCACAGAGCCACCGACTGTGCGATAGAAATCTTACCCGGCGCTAAACTCCCTAAACCCAAGATGTACAGCATATCACTGAGGGAGTTGGAAGAGCTGAGAACATTTATTGAGAAAAACCTAGCAAGGGGTTTCATTGAGCCAGCCCAATGAAAAATCAAAGCTCCAGTGCTATTTAGAGAGAAAAAAGATGACTCAAAATGTCTCTGTGTTGATTTTCATACCCTGAATGTGATCAATGTGGAGAACATGTACCCCCTCCCCCTTATGAAAGATATGCTAGCACACCTTGCTAAAGGGAAAAAATTTTTCAAAGCTGGACTTAAGGGAGGCTTACTACCATGTCAGAATTAAGGAGGGGGACAAATGGAAAATGGCATTTAACACCCCCCTTGGGTGCTATGAATTCAAGGTGCTCTCCTTTGGGTTACAAGGAGCCCCTGCAGTGTTTATGCAGTTAATAAATGAAGTGCTACATCAGCATTTTATAAGGAGGTCCTGGTCTAATTGGACGACATTTTAATCTATACTGAGACCAAAGCAGAACATGTAAAACTAGTCAGGGTGGTTTTAAACAAATTCCGCTCTGCCAAACTTTATGCTAAACTTTATAAATGTGAATTCCACCAAGAGAAGATTGACTATTTGGGGTACCGCATTTCACACCAGGGGGTGGAGATGGATCCTCTAAAAGTGCAGGCTGTACTTGATTGGGAGCGTCCACACAAGCGTAAATAGTTACAAGTCTTACTGGGTTTTGCAACTTTTACCGCCAGTTTATCCCCGTGTTCACTCAGATTGTCCTTCCCATCACCAAGCTCTTTAAAATGAAGGGGGAGGGCAACCCTAAACCAAAGCAACCATTGAACTAGACCATGGAATGCCAGGCAGCATTTTAAAAACTTAAACAGCTGTTCTTGGCAGAACCAATTCTAAAACACCCGGCACGGAGAAACCATTTGTCATACAAGCAGATGCCAGCGATGTGGCAATAGGAGCAGTGCTACTTCAGAAAAATGAGCAAGAACAACTGCAACCATGTACTTACACATCCAAAAAGTTGAATGAGACTGAGCAAAGGTGGGCCATTTGGGAAAAAGATGCTTATGCAATTTGTTGGGCATTGTTAACCTGGAAATACTTCCTAGAAGGCAGTAAGACCCCTTTTGAAGTCTGGATTGATCATAAAAATCTAGAAGCCCTAAAGGCCCCAAGGAAACTCTCCCCAAAACAAGTACGATGGGCTCAGTACTTTAAACGGTTTGATTTTGCTTTAAAATACCTCCCGGGGGGAAAAACTTTCTGGCAGATGCACTGTCCAGAAAACTGCAGTACAATAGTGCGAAGTCAGACGTAATCAAACCCATAGTACAAAACAATCAACTAGCCGCTAAAGAAATCACCAGATCCCAGGCAAAACAAGAAACATTGACGGACAATGACACCACCCAAACTTTTAAACAAGCATTGGCCATTGATGAATGGTTTTTGAACAACAAATCCAGCTGTCTGATGAAAGAAGACTTGGATTGGGTGGGAGGGAGGGAAGTTGTATGTTCCAAACTGCCGAAGACTATGCTTAATGGTAAGATGCCACAACTCCAAATTAGCTGGGCATTTTGGGTTTGTGAAAACTTTACACCTAATTAAAAGACAATTTTGGTGGCCATCACTAAAAAAGGACATAGAAAGCTATGTAGCTAGCTGCCCCATTTGTGCAGCTGCAAAAAGACGTCGGGGAAAACCCCAGGTCTATTGCAGAAAGTAGCTGAGCTTTTAGCACATGGAGAGAGATTGCTATGGATTTCATCGTAGAATTGCCAAACAGTGAGGGAAATACTGTTATTTGGGTCGTGACAGACCTGTTTTCAAAACAGGCACATTTTATACCTTGCCAAAAGATCCCAGCTGCTAAAAGTTTACCCAAATAATTCCTAATACACATTTATCTACTTCATGGAGACGAAGGATCATCTCCGACAGAAGAGTTCAATTCACCTCCAAATTTTGGAGGACATTTTTGGACTTACTTGGTACTGGCCAGGGGTTGAGCTCCTCTAACTACCCGTCTACTAATGGAAATAATGAAATTTTGAACTCAGTGCTAGAGCAATATTTAAGATGTTTTATTAATTTTCAACAGGATAACTGGACCGAACTTTTGACTTTTGCTGAAGTTGCATTTAATAATGCTGTACATTCAAGCACTGGGTTTACCCCTTTTAGAGTAGTGACAGGCCAGGATTTCAATCCCATGCCTGAACTACCCATAGAAGGACCCACCATCCCTTCACTTAAGGAGTGGATGGATAATTTGCAAAACACATGGCCAGTGGTTAGATTAGCCTTAAAGGAAGCTAGAGAGGCTTTTAAAATCCAAGCTGATAAGAAAAGGATGGAACCCAAACCTTTTCATGTTGGAGACAGAATATATTATCTACAAAATTCCTGAAATCATTACAACCATCAAAGAAACTAGAGCCAAAGTTCATTGGACCTTTCCCCATCACTAGAGTCATCAATCCAGTAGCAGTTGAACTACTCCTTCCAAAAACACTCAGGCAAGTCCACCCAGTATTCCATATTAGTTTACTCAAGTGAGAAGTAATCTCATCCCTCAGACCACCTGCATCTGCACCTCCTGTTCCCATCATGACTGAAGGTGAACAACACTTTGAAATCAAGGAAATTCTTGACTCTAGGATCCACAGAGAGAAAATCCAATACTTAGTCACTTGGAAACATTTACCATCAGCACACAACGAATGGGTTACTAAACACCATGTTAGGGTTCCAACCTTACTGAGAAAATTTCACTCCCAATACCTTAACAAACCTTGTTAATGTACTATCATGAAATTTTGTTTATATTTGTTTTTTTTACAGGTGGACCCTTTCATTTTCTAAGGATATCTAAGGCAATATCACTTTTAGGAGATCCCTAAAAGTGATACTGCCATTCAAATGAAAGAAAGGGAGACTTGTATTTGATTTAATAGCATTGCCTGTGTCAACAGATATTTTACAATCTATATCCTGGTGCCAAAGAGCCCTGAGATCCTCTTAATGTAGAGGAATGTTTATGATAGCCACGTGGGTTATTTCACTTTAAAGAATAACGGTGTGAATGCATGGTTGCTCAGATTCTCAGGGAAACTAGTAAAGAAAGTATCTTCACACTTGTGTATTGGCTAAAATCTGCATTCTGACTTAAAGGGAGGGGTCTCAACTGCTTTAATCCTACTTGTCTTGCCTAAGGGTATTCAGATCTTACTTCAAAGTGGGTTGCCATCACTTCTGCTTAATAAAAGGATCCTTTTGAACTATTACGTTTCAAGAGCTTTTACTTTGTTAAGTTAGAAGGAGAGGCAATTTTTACAGATAGTGTTCTTGGTTTTTTTTTTAAACAGTGACTCAATGGAGAAAGGGAGGGGTTGGCAATTTTTGGAATACCAAAAAGTATCAAAATATTATGTTGGGATTTTTGTTCAAGTCAAGAATATAATTCAGATTCTGCGAAGCTTATTTTTCATTCTGCCATAGCCGAATTACAAAATTCAAATTTAACAAAATTTTGTCAAGTTTCCTCTTGCAATTTAGGACTCACATCCAAAAAAAATTTAGGACTCACATCAGTTTCTTGACTGTACACCGCCTTGAATCCTGCGGGAGAAAGGCGATATAGAAATATAATAAATAAATAAATAAATAATAAATAAAAGGGTCTGCTAATATTAGGCCTATTTTGTCTGCATAGAGATTGATTTTATGCTCAGTTTTGTTGATTAGCAAGCCTCTTACAACCTGATCTGATCTAACAAAGGTACAATATCTTAATTCCCAATTAGTTCCTTAGTTCTCTTTAACTGTAAGGTAGAGTTTAACTTCAGAATCATGGTCAAATAAAGATAAAGCACAAGTTAGTATAATCTTATTTTCCTATAACTTTGCTGAATCAAGATTTAAAAATTTTCATAGTTGGTCTGGGAAGAAGACTAAATTATTTCATAAGGTAGTATATATAAACTCTGAACATGAGAGTTATTAAAAACAGATATATTGCAGATCCATTTCACTGCATTTTGAATTGTCTGCATTATATTAGTGACCCTAACATTCTCTTATCTATTCTTACCTTAGAGGTTTTTAAGGCTTTGATTGACCGCAATCAAATCAATGTAATCTACTTGATTACATTGGTGGAACATCTTCACATTAGCATTTTAAAACATATGGTAACTCCTTTTCAATGATCCAAATAAACCTCTGGAATACTGAATCATTTGCCATCAGTAGGAGCACAAAGCGAGGATGCTGAGTATTTCCCTAGATATTTGTACTTGCTATTGAAGGTTTCGTATGTGGATTGTGACATCAGTCCATAAGAGACAGAGCTTGTATCACAACAACATTATCAACATTTTGATAAATTCTTCAGATTGACTCCAGTTTTAAGTCCAATACTCTTTTCATACAGTCAAAAACTAGTTCTAATATATCACACAGAGATAAGGGTGGTTGGTAAATGTAGCATTTGTTCTCATTTGGGGGCAGTGAGAATTACCCTGTTTTGCCCAAAATAAGATATCCCCTGATAATAAGCCCAATTGGGCTTTTGCGCGCATGGCAATAAGGCCAAGTGCTTATTTCAGGGTTCAAAAAAATGTAAAATAGGGTCTTATTTTCAGGAAAACACGGTATTGCCATGCTTAATTAAATAAAAATCTGATACAGATGATGATTTGATTTCATCAGAGCAAGAGAGCAAAGTAGTTGTAAGTAGACTCTTTCTGTTCCCAATTATATTCTTCCCAAGTTCATGAAATACTTTCTCCACAAATTAATTTGCACGCGAAATAGAAATAGTAGGTTTTGCTGTATTTAATGGAGTTTTATTTCTTATGCTTTCTATGTTACACTTTACTGCTATTCTGTATGACATTTTACACATTGCCTTTTAAAGCGTCTTCTCTGGAAAATATTGATGCAGTATTTCAAGAACAGGATCTGTTGTTATGGTAACTCAAGTTGTAAAAAAATATAAATATGTGTTGCATAGATAAAACAGAGTACTTCTTTGTGGATCACTTATGTGGTGAAAAAAAATCATATCTTTTCAGTGATGAGTTGCACTCACTTTTAGTTTCCTTTGCAGCACCTTTGTTCAGGCCATATTGTGTTCTAGAATCATTCAGTTCATCCATATCCTAACCAAAGCATTCTGTTTTACTATTTTCTCTTGGGAATATCCGCTACACTTTTGGAAGGAGATTTATTGCTATGAACAATAAGTAATTGCCACTTAATGAACAAACCAAAGCTTATAAAGATAAGTTGTTTTGATCTAAAATGGTGTATTCAGGCTTGTTCTGTAGCATAGCTGGATTGGAAACAGTTTTACTATATTTTCAAACACCATCTTGAGCATCTCATGAATACTGACCTCTTTGATAATAATAATAATAATAAAAAGTGAACATAATATCGTTTATTGAAAATTCAGGTTTAGCACAGGATGTATTAACTGGGGCATTTACAGTTGTTTGACAGGATTCTTAAGGGCAGTCTAAGCAGGGTTTCCCATAAGTTAATAAAGCATGGGTTTTATTTAGATGAGTAGAACAACAGAGTTGGAAAGGACCTTGGTCTTCTAGTCCAACTCCCTGCTCAGACAAATGGTTGTCCAATCTCTTCTTAAAAATTTCCAGTGTTGGAGCATCCACAACTTCTCGAGGCAAGTCGAGAATATAATTATTCTGTCAGGAAATTTCTCCTTAGTTCTAGGTTACTTCTCTCCTTGATTAGTTTCCATCCATTATTTCTTGTCCTGCTTTCAGCTGCTTTGGAGAATAAGTCCCTCTTCTTTATGGCAACTCCTGAGATATTGGAACTCTGCTATCATGTCACCTAGTCCTTCTTTTCATTAAACTAGAGATACCCAATTCCAGCAACTGTTCTTTATGTTTTAGCCCCCACGCCCCTACTCTACTCTACTCTACTCTACTCTACTCTACTCTACTCTACTCTACTCAGTTTCTAAGCTTCTTCAGTTCTGAAGAAGAAGCCCCTATGGGTTAATAAGTTGCCTTTTGGAAAAGCACCTTTGGGACAACCATGACCTGGATGATTGAGAATCTCCATAATCAAAACCTTATTAAATCTCCACTTATGCAATTTCCCCCATTTTTTTTAAAGAGTTGGCTTGTGTTCATTGCAGTAACTAATAGTTTGCAAGTCCCACTCCATTAATTCATCTCACTTTAAAATGTATTTCATTTCTATAATCTTATAAAACACTGGATTTATTTAACTCTACAATCTAAATATAGGCAAATTCTGCATTTACAGTTTTACGGATCTGCTTTAGTCAGGGTTCATTTATCTGAAAACCATCCTCCTTCTCCAGATGATGTTGGTTAATGATCTAAAATAAACATTACAACCATTAATCAATTGATAAATCAACACCCTGGGTCCATCCATATCACCAGCACTTTTTACAATGTCTTCTTCTCCTGAAGCTACTAAGTCTTCATCTTGCTTTTGAATCAAATTAGATGATGAGAACAACAATAACAACACCAGTAAATTTTCACTTTACATAATATATAAACACTGTTTGAAATATGAGGAAGATGGAGAAGTAAAAGGAAAGTTGATGAAGCATTGCTTAATTGGCAGCGTTCCAGAAACCCCCCGACTTCTAGTAAAGATGCAGAAGCAGGCATTTTCCAAAGTTCTCTTTACTAGAAATAGGTAAACTGGCACATCTGGGAAATCCCAGATCTGAAAAACCCAGGCTTTCCTTCAGTAATTCAAAGCTCCCAATACCACCCCCTTTCACCTCACATGCTCCAATCATCGTCCGTTCCACCTCAAGCCAGCCCCTGACCACTTCTCCTCCAGATGCTGGCTCACCCTGACCTTGACCAATAGGAAGAATGCTATTATGTCTACTAATTCCCCTCTCCTAAATCCCCCCTCCTACTTTCCCACACATAAGGAGGTGGCAGCATTGAAGCTTCCAACCTAATATGGTTTCCAAGGCTGACAGGCATCCCCCCCGCTGCAGAAAGAACCACATCCTGAAAAATAAAACAGACAAAATACAAAAGAAGGGATTAATGCTTAGCACCAATCCCTTTAACCCCCCCTCCCTCCCCCAGGAGGACCTTTCGATTTGTCAGGAAATTTGTCATGAAACTGTTTCATGAGTGCATCAGCTTTCACATCCCAACTCTTAACCCAAGTAGCTTCAGTCAAAGGGTAACCTTTCCAGTGCACCAAATATTGTAATCGATCCCTGTAGAGTCTAGAGTCCAGAATCTTCTTCACCTCATTATGAGTCTCCCCTTGTATTACTAAAGGAAGGGGCGGAGCAGCTGGCAAAGATTTGAGGGTATATTCTCTAACCAGTTTCAATAAACTGCTGTGGTGAACAGGGTGTATTTTCCCTAATATGCAAGGGAGCCTAAGCTGGACAGTCACTGGGTTAATCACTTTCACTATAGGAAAGGGACCTATGAATTTGGGTCCAAACTTCTTGCTGGGCACTCTCAATCTTAGGTACTTGGTCGACCAATACACTTTATCACCTATTCGGAAAGATGGTTGGAGACCCCAATGTTTGTTGGCTTGAGTCTTATATTTTTCTGCTGATTCTGCTAAAGCTTTTTTTGTATTCTCCCAACCCTTTTTCAATGAAGTCATCCAGTCCGTTAAGGACATGGAAGTGGGTGGCTCTCTAGGCAACTCAGGCATTGGCACAAAATCCATGCCTGTAGTTATTTGAAAAGGGGTCAACCCAGTACTGCTGTGTACTGCATTATTATAAGTAATTTCTGTGAATGGTAGCAAGTCCGCCCAGTTCTCCTGTTGATAGTTCACATAACACCTAATGTACTGTTCCACCATTGAGTTCAACTTTTCAGCCGATCTGTTAGTCAACAGGTGAAAAGCCGATCTAAGTCCCTGGGATGACCCAGGGGATCATAAAAATTCCCTCCAGAACTTAGCAGTGAACTGGACCCTGTGGTCCGATATTCTTCTTCTTGGGACTCCATGTAGCCTGTAGATGTGGTTCACAAACAGCTTTTCCAGTTTTTTAGCCAAGGGTAGTCCACTGCAGGCAATGAAGTGGGCTTGCTTGGAGAATAAATCAATGACAGTCCAAATGACTTGATTGCCCCCACTGTTGGGGAGCTCAACTATGAAGTCCATCACAATCTCCTCCCAGGGCTTGGTGAGTTTGGCCACAGTCTGGAGAAGGCCAGGGGGCTTCCCTGGTTGGTATTTCATGGTGGCGCAGATGGCACAGCTCCTCACACAGACTTCCACTTCAGTTTTCATCTTTGGCCACCAGAATTGCCTCCTAGTCAAATGGAGGGTTTTTAAAAACCCAAAGTGGCCCCCTAGGCGAGAATCATGACTTCTCTTCAGTACCAGGAGCCGCAGGCTGCAGGGCACATAAAGTTTATTCCCCTTCCATGCCAACCCTTAGGGTGAGGTCTGCCTGGTGTTCTTTGAACCAGGAATCACTAGAGAGTGCCGCTTTTAGCTCCACTGTCAACTTGTCTTCGGGGAGGTTGGAACCCTGGCGCGTTTGCGCTCTGGTGTGGGCTTGGGCGGCTGGCTGCATCTCTGAAACCATGGCATGGATTATCTCTTCCCGTCGGCTGTCAAATTGAGGTTTGTGGGAGAGAGCTTCAGCCAGAATGTTCTCACCCCCCCCCCGGGATATATCTCAGGTTAAAGTTAAAGCGTTTGAAATATTGAGCCCAACAAAACTGCTTTGGAGAACATTTCCTTGGGGTCTTCAGTGCCTTGAGATTCTTGTGGTCAGTCCAAACCTCAAAAGGATCCTCCACCCCCTCCAGGAAGTGTCTCCAGGACAGGAGAGCCCATCGCACCGCAAACACCTCTTTTTCCCATACCGCCCATCTGCGCTCAGTGTCAGTTAACTTCCTTGATACATAAGCACATGGCATTAGATTGTTACGGGGTCCCTTTGTAGTAGAACAGCCACCAATGCCACATCACTTGCATCAGCCTGAACTACAAAAGACTTATTTGGGTCAGGATGCTGTAGGATTGGCTCCGCCACAAATAGGTGTTTTAACCATTCAAATGATTTTTGGCAGTCCATTGTCCAAGCTAAAGGCTGTCTAGGTTTTGGCTTGGTGGGAGACAGGCCAGTTTTTAGCAGTTCTGTCAAAGGGAGTGCAACCGCAGCGAAGGAAGGGATGAATTGTCTGTAAAAGTTTGCAAACCCCAGAAAGCTCTAGAGTTGCTTACAGGTGCATGGGGGCTGTCAGTCCAGTACTGCCCTCACCTTTTCTGGGTCCATTTCAATTCCCTTGTTTGACACCCTGTATCCCAAGTAGTCAAGAGCTTCCTTATGGAACTCACATTTGGACAATTTTGCATAAAGTTTGGCTGCTAGGAGTTTTTTCAGCACTTGTCTGACCAATTTGATGTGGTCTTCCATGTTTTCGTTGAATATGAGAATGTCATCAAGATAAACAAGAACCCCCTAATATAAATGCTCAGGCAAAACTTCATTGATTAGTTGCATGAAGACCTCTGGGGCCCCCTGGAGTTCAAAAGGCATGACCCGGAATTGGAAGCTGCCCAAGGGGCAGTTAAAAACAGTCTTCCATTTGTCTCCCTCCTTTATGCAAACTCAGTAATAGGCTTCTCTTAGATCTAGCTTGGTGAAAATTTTTCCTTTCAATAGGTGGTTCAGTAAGTCTTTCATCAGTGGGAGGGGGTAGGTATTTTGTATGGAAATGCAGTTGACTGACCAAAAGTTGACACATAATCTTAAGGAATCATCTTTTTTTTTCTTTAAACAGTATGGGGGCAGCCATGCTGGATTTCGCAGACTCGATGAACCCTCTGGCTAGGTTGGTGTCAATGTACTTCCTCAATTCAGTCATCTCAGCAAGTGTCATGGAGTACATTCTAGATTTTGGGAATTTAGCCTCTGGTTGTAATTCAATGGCACAGTCTGTGGCCCAATGAGGGGGGAGGAGGTTACACTCTTCCTCACTGAAAGCTTTGGCCAAGTCTGCATATACTGCATGATCTTTTTACAATTGTAAAATCTACCCCCCCTTTTTATATGTATTTAATTTGGTCTCTGACCGCAATAAAAAGTATCTATCTATACTTTAGGGATCTGGTGTTCGCCTGGAGGTCTGTCTGAAGAAGCTGCTGCTGTCTCTGGCTGCTGGCCATTATGGGTAGGTTGCTGTTTGGGGGGAGGGGGAGGGGTGATGGGCCAACTGCTATTCTGATTTTTTGGTATCCATCTTCCCATGTGATGATGGGACCCCATTTGTCCAGCCAAGCCAGGCCCAGTATGATAGATTCTGACATCTTTGGGGTTACTATTAATTGTATAAGTTCATGATGTTTCCCCATCTCTAATTTAATCAGTTCAGTAATATGAGTGGAAGGGACTCCCCCAATCAACGTCCCATCCACCTGGTGAAATTTAATTTGCTGCTTTAAGGGTGTTGTTCTGATCCCCAACTGTTCTACCACTTTAAGCCCGATTAAACACCTGGTACAACCGGTATCTATTATTGCTGGGAGTTCTGCTTGTTTCCCCATTTCCAACAGCAACTTTAATTGAGAAGGGGGAGATGGGTGCACTCACCATCGGGTCTTCATCTCCAGTAGCCCTGTTGGGAGGGGCTTCTTTTGCCAAAGGCTCCTTGCTGTCTTTAGTGGGGAGGGGAATCTCCATGGCTTGTTTGGCAAGTCGGCTGGTGTCTGGGGCTTTCCTTGGAGCCCTCTGCCTCGTGCAGTTTTGGGGGGGGGGTCATTGTTGTGGAACTGGGGCAGGGGTCAGGCACTCAGAAGCTCAATGTCCTGCCTGTCCACAGCGATAGCACTTCATCACCCACCCATCCCGGTTGAGGGGGGGTGAGATTTGTAGCTTTTGAAATGGGGTTGCTAGATAGCATTTTACAAGGTGGCTGCTCTGCTGGGGTTTAGCTGGGGGGGGGGGGCTGGACCTCTCTGTCTAGAGCAATGAACATGGTATACCAGTCGTGAAGACACTCAGGCACTCCCCGGATCCCACAGGCTTTTCTGACTTCTGGGTCAATAGCTTCTTTAAAGTAGTGCAGGAGTATGTGGTCAGGCCAATGGCCTAGATTCCCTGTGACTCGTCTAAAGTCCCATACAAAGTCTTTTATAGTTCATGACCTTTAGCATGGCTTCATTTTCATTTACGCAGTCTGGGTCCTCAAATTGGGACTGGAGCAGTGGTGATAAACCCATCAGCATCATTTAGTTCAGCAGCACCCTCATTATGGAGCTGGGTTATCCATTCAGAAGCCTCCCCCTCATTCATTCCATCTGAAATTGCCAACACTGAGTCCTGTTCTGATTTGTATTGCTCCCCATACTGATCCACGTGAGCCCAGACCCTGCTGAGGAAATAAGCTAGCTTGGCTGGCATCCTGTCAAAGGTTGCTCTGAAGCAGTGTGGGGCTGGCCTCGCAGGTGGGGGGAGCGGCCACTGCTGTTTGGGGTAGAACTTGCTGCGGGGCTTCTCCTGGTTGTTGTATTCCAACAGGCTGGTGTAAAGTTTGCTGGGCTGGAGGGGGGGTAACAGCATCAGCTGTTGGGGGAGGGGGGCTGGCTGCCGAGCTGCTTGCTGCAGTGGAGGGGGGCCACTGCAGCTGGCTGCTGGATTACTCCCCCATGTGGTGTCAGGATCATTTAGCCATAGGAGGGGAACCAGGGGGACCCTGGAAACTTGGAACAGATGGCGCGGGATATCACTGGATCCATCCCTGGCCAGGATAGAAAGCTCATCTGCGCAGTATGTTCTCAACAAGAGGTAATGCTAACACAGGCTGGCAAGGGGCCCAAAAAGGGTTTTTTTGCCTTCTGTATGTTGGCTGAGCCTGATGCCCCATTGCTGCAGGATTGGAATGTCCTGTTGTTTGGCCTGTGAGTGGGTAAGGGGGGGGGTCTGTGTCCTACAAATCTCCCCCCCATCTCCTGGATTTGAGAGGGCGAATGTTGGTTTTGTTAGCCTTCAGCTCACCTCCAGGGGTTGGGAAGGAGGGTTGAAGCGTCCCCCTTCCACCCGCTGGAACCTCTCCCAGGAATTTGACACTTTGGTGCAAGCCCCAAGTTGAAGGACTTCCTCTGCAGCCTCCATGGCTCATCCCCTCTCATCAGAAAAAGCAGTCAAAGGATCAGCAATTCTCAAGCATCCAGGGCCCTGGCAGGCCTCCCTCCAATTTCTCCTTTCTCCTTCATTTTCACTGAGTCTTTGCATACCCAGGGTTTTAGGTCAATGCTGGGGCTCAGTACCCCTGACAGCCCCCTTACTGGGTGCTGTTAGGCTTTATACAGATTGGGGATATTGTCAGCGTTCCAGAAAACCCCAACTCCCAGTAAAGATGCAGAAGCAGGCATTTTCCAAAGTTCTCTTTACTAAAAATAGGTAAACTGGCACATCTGGGAAATCTCGAATCTGAAAAACCCGGGTTTTCCTTCAGTAATTCAAAGCTCCCAAAACCACCCCCTTTTTCCTCAATCGATCACATGCTCCAATCATTGTCCGTTCCACCTCAAGCCAGCCCCTGACCACTCCTCCTCCAGACGCTGGCTCACCCTGACCTTGACTGATAGGAAGAATGCTATTATGTCTACTAACTCCTACTTTACCCCTCCTACTTTCCCACATATGAGGATACCAGCATTGAAGCTTCCAGCCTAATATGGCTTCCAAGGCTGACAGCTGAATGAAAATATAGCTACAAATAACCTACCTTTTCCATGGGCCTTTTCTTAGGCATAATTGCTTTTTATTTATTTATAAGAGAAGATTTTATACTATATTAATCTAACGAAGGAAATATTGAGAAATAAAAACAGCAGTGGGTTACAGAATAGATGTAATTACTTGGTACTTTTAAAATAAGACATAAGGTCTTCATTGCCTTTTGGGAATATAAATAAAACTAACTAACCTGATTTCTAGCTATGAAAAGATAACTGATTACCACCAGTATACCCCAATGCACTGTTAATTTAATCTAATAAAAGATCCATTCATTTCAATGGATTCATACTGATGAAACAGCACTTTATTTATGAATGAATGAATTATGTGACTTGCTTGCTTGTAATATAGTTTGGTTACACAGTGAATAAAGGTATCTAGACACTTGATAAGGCAGTCCTACAAAATACTCAAAAAATTATGATCTGTTTAAAATTTTAACCAGGAACTTAAGTTTCAATTTATATTTTATATTTAAAAAATGCAACAATTGTATACATGATTCACTCTCTCAAACAGACACTCAACTTCCCTCTAAAAACAAGCAGATTTACCCATGAGGAGAGCTGGAGAACTTTCCTCCCTGCAGTCACATGATTCACTTTAGATACTGAACTGAATAAACATATTGGTAAAGCGGCCACCACATTTTCCAGGCTTACAAAGAGAGTATGGCTTAATAAGAAGCTGACGGAACATACAAAGATCCAGGTCTATAGAGCCTACGTCCTGAGCACACTCTTGTATTGCAGTGAGTCTTGGACCATCTATGCATGGCAGGAGAGAAAGTTGAACACCTTTCATATGCTCTGTGTCTGACAAATTCTTGGCATCACCTGGCAGGATAAAGTTCCAAATAGTGCAATCTTGGAACGTGCTGGAATTTCTAGCATGTATACACTATTGAAACAGCAATGTCTATGCTGGCTGGGGTATGTCATGAGAATGGCTGATTGTTGGATTCTGAAAGATCTCCTGTATGGATAATAAGTGTAGGAAAAGCACCTCAGAGGGAGACCACAGCTGCGATATTAGGATATCTGCAAGTGGGACCTAAAGGCCCTGGGAATGGACATTAACAACTGGGAAACCTTGACCTCTGATTGTTCAGCTTGGAGGCTAAAGACGCAACATGGCCTTCTCCAATTCGAAGAGACACTTGTACAGCAGGCTGAGGCAAAGAGGCAGTCCCAGAACCAGAGAAATCTGGGGACAGAATAAATCTGCCCTCAGTGTGGAAGGGATTGCCACTCTCGACTTGGCCTTTTTAGTCACACTAGATGCTGTTTTAGGACCTCTTTCCAGATCACAATAACATAGTCTCTTGAGACTGAATGATGCCAGTGATGATGTATACATGTTTTCAGCTTTCAAGAGAACTATACATAGTTCCATCTTTTAGCAAATGTCTTTAGTTCTACAGCATTAAAAAATAATTGCTGATGCTTGTCAAACTTTACCAATCAGAATAAGCAATATTAAACTATATTAACAAATAGTTTGAGTTGATAGAATGCAATTTTATAAGGTTCTCTCAAAGTATACATTTATAAACCGGTATTCAGATACAGTCCCATCATCAACCAAACCTATTTATTCATTCATTTATTATTAAGTTATCACACTTCTACTTGGCTCCAGGCAGTATGCAATAAAATATATAATAAAAATATCTAAAATGGTAAACCTCATGCAATTCCTGACAACAGATTGAATATAAAAAGATACTCTAAATATCTGTTTTCACTGCTGAATATTAGAAGGGAGGGTGCTTTTTAGATCTTGGGGAGCAAACTATTTCAGGTGCAAGGGTCACCCCAGAGACAACTGACTTCTCCCCAATCTCTTGCCTCATCACTCTTATAGACAATCAGGAAGATGATCTTGAGAGAAATAGGAAAGAATTGTTACATAAACAAATATCCCTTTACTCATAGAAAGCAAAATCATATTTGGAAAAAGCTCAGGCAGGTTCTTCCCTGATTTTGTGGGATACAAAGTAGTTACAATACAAACAGACTTGCAAGAGTTGATAAAGCACAGGTCTAGACTCCCTATGGCCTCTACTTGAAGGATTGACACCTTCAAGTATATGCAAATTAGATGGGTGATTATAGTTTTCACACATAATGAACCACATAAGGCTTTATATGCCAGAAAACTTGGAATTGTACCCATAAATCCATTGGTAATCTATGCAGAGTTTGTAACACTAGCATTATACAGGTGGGCTGTTGTATGATGTAGAAATTACATTTTCCAAGCTATGTTCAGAGGAAACTTTATATATTATGCTTTGCAGTATTTATACAGGAGATAAAAATGAAGTGGGTCATCATTGCCCAGATCTGGGCAAAGGCCTCTCAGTCATGTCTTTCATCTCCCTATGTAGCAGTAGTTGTGAGTCTAGAAAAATCACTAATTTTTTTAGAGTTATCACTGGAACAGAAATGTTTAGTATTTGTTGTTTTCAGATTACTGCAAATAATTGTAAAGGTGAGTCAGTTGCCAATATTCCAAATGTGATCATGTGACCATGGGGCAGCATTGTAATTTCAAGATCAGATAATAAGTAAATGCTGGGGTGGGGGTGTCAATTGTAACATTGAATGATCACTAAGTAAGTTGCTAGTTGTGAACTATCTATACATATATCTGTATTTGAATCTACAGATAGAGATATATGTATCATCAACATACTGATAGTACCAGGGGTGAAATGCTCCAAGGTCTGATATCGGTTCCCTTTGCTACCAGTTCACTGCGTGCACTGAAAAAGGAGGCTTAAGAAGCCTTTTCTAAGGTAAGTAGAACAGCAAGGGGACGGGGGAACAGCTGTGCTGCGCGATTTGGATTTGCTAGAAAGCAGGATATAAATCGCATGGCACAGCTGATCATCAGAAATACCGGTTCATCAGAACCAGTAGCAAAAAAAAAAAAAAAATGCTACCGGTTCACCTGAATCAGTAGCTTTTATTACTACCGGTTCAGTTGAAGCAGTCCGAACCGGTAACATTTCACTCCTGGATAGTACCTTACCCCAAACCAATGGATGACAGCTCCTGGTGCTCCAGGCAAATATTAAAAAATAGGGAGATAGACATGAGCTCTGCAGGATCTCACAATGGAGCAGCTGCTGAATTTACCTCTCTTCCTCCTTCTACTGACTGAAATTGTCCACTATGTCTTTTATTCCTAATCTTAGCAGGCAATCATGAAGCATACAGTGATTGATGCTATTGAATGCTACTTTGAGTTCCAAAAGCATGTGAAAAGATGTCAATGGATTTGACAAAGTTTCAACTATATTCCTTCCCAGTAAAGTTATCAATAAGAAGCTGACAATGGCATTATTGCTATTTACATATTGGTTCTGTGCTGGTAAGAATTTGCATAATATATTGTGGCTCTATGCTCTAGGGATTTACATTGTAACATACTGGTGCTTAATGAACTCTGAAAAAATTGATTTTCCACAGAGTAAATTAAGGAATGCATTATGGCTGTTAAAGCAATCTTAAGGGAAATCTGAGGCTTCCACTGCAGCACCATGCTTAGTAAGTAATAAATTACATGTTATACTTATCTGCCTTAATTCATGCTAATTTTGTCCAATTAATGTATCACAGTAATTCAGAAGCCTGTCACAGGAGAGCTAATTATTTACTGCATTTTTGTGTTTGGCTCCCTAGGAGTCTGCTAGCAAACAAACTTATGAACATCTTTCCATTTGGGCCATAATGACATTTTTATGTCTTATTAGGAAGAAAAGTTCTGTTCTTCAAAAAGTGAGCCATTATTCACTCAAGATACCATCTTTTTGTTGTTCAATTGTAATAGCAAGAACATTCTCCTGTTCTACAAAGGATATGATAACATGTGTTCTTTTCCCATCTAATTCTTCCTTTATTCATTAAATTACAATGTACAATGTGATCATCAGAAATTTGTATCTAATTTGCAGAATTTGACAGTCTTGGAAGGAGTTATTAACAACAAAATCATAGTTCATTGGTTGCATGCATGCTTTCTACCAAGATGGACCCACATTCAACTTCTCCCATCTCCATTTACCCGAGACCTCAGGTAGTAGGTGATGTGAATATCTTGTGTTCTTGTTCTGGTAAAATGCAGAGCAAAAAATTCTTGTTTAATCCATTCTTCTTTTCATCATCACTTATATATGAGTCTTTACATATTACTTCACATATTATTAGCTGCAGGAAATTAAAAGAAAACCCTCACAGACAATATATATATTGGCTTGACAGAAGGGGATTCTTAACTGTGGCAAGCATTTTAATTTGAAGGAAAAAAAGGTAAAAGAATGAATTATTTATGAGATTAATTTGTGTAGTTCATACCTATAAATAAGATGGCAGCTGCTAAATAATTTGCACCAAGTGATAATATGCAGACATCAGAGCGAAAGCAGTGAAAGATTTGCCAGCTGTAGGGGGTGCCACTATTTGTTTCCAGCTTCTGATGCACAATGTTTACATAAACTCATGACTATCCATAGGCATATCTTACTACTGCTCTTTTTTCCATGAAGATCAGAAGCCTTGTCAGATGATTAGCACTTTGAGCTCCTACTTGATAAAAGAACCCACATTTCTTTAAATCTATAATGCAATATGGCATTGCCAGCAATCTACAGAACTCATGTGATTCAACTTGACCCAATGTGAAGTGTGTAGCAGTGACACAAATGTAAAGCAGTTCACTTAACTAAAGAAATAAGAGTTCAGGAAAAATATTTCTAACTGATACGTTCACACACAAGTGTGCTTACACACACTTACCATTTTCCCATCATTTGGCAGTGATCTGTCCTTTCTAGAGCCAAATAAATATTTGAAAATTCAGCAATATAGTACCTTTATATTTGCAACATCTCTCATAGTCTCATTTTAAGACAAACCATTAAATATTTCAGAGTTTGGGGTGTTGTTTAATAGTTTCCATTTCTTGAAATGTTCCTAAACTCTGGAAAGATTTATTTCACTTTTGGCAAATGATTGTCTTTTATTTAGTGATTTTTCTTCCATTTCCGCTTATGTCAATGTTTCAAAGTATGTAGGTGGCAGCTCAAAACTTAAAATGCTGATTACTCCTTGCAAGCTCAAACTGATTCCATGGAAATTTAACAAAACAATGGCATTCTACCTTTTCTTTTTTTTCTTTTTTTAAAAAATTTTTTTATTGCTATAAAATCACACAATGTACACATACAAGTACAAATAAAACAATCCACAACACAATCCACAACATAAATGACATTTAAATATATCTAACTTCTTACGACATAAGTAACATATATTCCTCTAAATATATGCTTTCTTCTCACCTTATATAACAATATTGTTGTTATTTTATAATTTGATTATTTTCTGTTGTGTCTAATTTAGTACAGAATTTAGTTTTAGTCCTTTAGGATCCTCTTTTGTTTGGTTGTCCTTTCCTCCAACCATTGATACCACTTTTGCCAAACCAGTTAGTAGTCAGATTCTTCCTGCTCTCAGATTTCCTTGGTGAGTCTGTCCATTTCAGCACACTCCATCACTTTGGATATTATTCTTTCTAATGTTGGGACTTCTTCCAATTTCCAATTTTGTGCATAAGTAATCCTTGCTGTGGTCAAAATGTGTGTGATTAAATATGATATTTCTTTTTCATAATTACATGTGTATATGCCTAATAAGTATGTTTCTGGTCTCAGTGGTATTTTTTGTTTTGTTATTTCTTCCAATTGCATTTTAATTTTAGTCCAGAATTGTTTTGCCTTGGGGATATAGCCATCAGATGTGGTAGTATGTCCCTTTTTGTACTTTACATTTCTAACAAAGTGAAGATGTATTTGGAAACATTTTAGAGATCCGTGCAGGTGGGAGGTGCCATCTGTAAAACATCTTGTAAGCATTTTCCTTATACAGTGCTGATAATGTCAATCTGCTGTTGGTTTTGCATAGTCTTTCCCATTTGCTTAAGTCTACACTGTATCCAAAATTTTTTGCCCATGAAATCATGTTTTCTTTTACTATTTCCTCTTCCAATTTATATGCCAAGAGAAAGTTGTAAATTTTTGTTATTAATTTCTCGTTTGGACCTAATATAATTTTGTCTAATTATATCTTGTCTGATTTAATTCTTTTTGGATTCCATATTTTTCCGTGTCTGTTTTGTATCTGGATTGTAATTGTAGGTATGGCCACCATTCGATTTCCACTCCTTGGAAACAAGTTCTTCTCTTGTTTTTAGTTTTCCTTCTTCGTTTAGAAGATCTTGGTATGTTTTCATTTTATTTATGTCCAATGTATTTGGGTATATTTGTGCTTCCATTGTTGAAATCCACTGTGGGATCTTATCATAGTGATTCTTTCTAATATCACTCCAGGTTTTAATCAAGGTGTCTCTCAGGATGTGTCTACGAAATTGTCCTTGGTTTTTTTTTTTTGGTCTCTCTTCCCATAAATATGCATGCCATCCCTTTGTCAAGTCGAAGCCTTCCAATATTAATATACGTCTGTTTTTGAGCTCAATCCAATCCAGTGATCTGTCACTAGTGAAAGTGATTGGTCGCATTGGTTGATGGAAGGCTCGGGACAGAGGTTGCTCCTCTGTCCTGGTCCTGTTAGATCTCTCAGCGGCTTTCAATACCATCAACCATGGTATCCTGCTGCAACAGGTTGGAAGGGTTGGGGGTGGGAGGCACCATGTTGCGGTGGTTCTCCTCCTTTCTCTCCGACCGGTCGCAGTTTGTGTTGACGGGGGGGCAGAGGTTGATGCCAAGGCCCCTTACATGTGGGGTGCCACAAGGGTCGGTCCTCTCGCCCCTTCTGTTCAACATTTATGTGAAGCTGCTGGGTAAGATCATCTGTGGTTTCAGGGTAAAGTACCACCAGTATGCTGATGACACTCAGCTGTACATCTCCACCCCAGATCACCCCAATGATGCCCTTGAAGTGATGTCCTGGTAACTGGAGGTTGTGCGGATCTGGATGGGGAGAAACAGACTCAGACTCAACCCATCCAAGACCGAGTGGCTGTGGTTTCTGACATCCCGATATAGTCAGTTGGTGCCATCACTGACTATTGGGGGCGAGTTGTTGGCCCCCATGGATAGGGTTCACAATTTGGGTGTCCTCCTGGACTCACAGCTGTCTTTAGAAGGGCATCTGATGGCTGTGGCCGGGAGGATTTTTTATCAGGTCCGCCTGATTCGTCAGTTGTGTCCCTTTCTGGATTGGGACTCATTACGTACAGTCACTCATGCCCTCGTTACCTCACGCCTGGACTACTGTAATGCTCTCTACATGGGGCTCACCTTGAGGAGCACCCAGAGGCTCCATCTGGTCCAGAATGCAGCCACGCAGGTGGTTATGGGAGCGACGCGGCGCTCCCATGTGACCCCCCTCCTGCATGAGCTGCACTGGCTCCCAGTGGTCTTCCGGGTGAGCTTCAAGGTATTGGTTACCATCTTTAGAGCGCTCCATGGCTTAGGGCCAGGGTACTTACGAGACCACCTTCTGCTGCCAGTAGCCTCTCACCGACCAGTATGTTCCCATAAAGAGGGGCTCTTCAGGGTGCTGTCGGCCAAACAGTGTTGACTGGTGGCCCCCAGGAGGAGAGCCTTCTCTGTGGGAGCACCTGCCATCTGGAATGAGCTCCCCCTGGAGATACGGGGGATCCCAGATTTGCGCATTTTTCCCGCGCCTTCAAAACATTTTTATTCCAGCAGGCTGGTCTGGCCTGACTCTCCCTTTTAAATGTGTTTTTAAGTTTTATATAATTGGATGTTTTTAAATTCGTTCTTGGGCCAAATTATTTAATATATTTTAATGGGTTTTTAACTTTTGTAAATTGTATTTTTACCTTTGGCTGTTCACCGCCCTGAGTTCTTCGGGAGTAGGGCGGTATATAAATTCAATAAAATAAAATAAATAAAATAAGTGATGATGCTTTGTAATATATCTGCCAGTCTGGGAGTCCCATTCCTCCTCTTTCTCGTTTGTCTTGTAAGTACTTTAATTTAATTCTTGCCTTTTTTTTCTGCCAGATATATTTTAGTATCATCTAGTCCATATCTTTAAAGTATGTTTTGCCTGGGTTTATTGGTATCACCCTAAATAGGTACAGCACTCTTGGTAAAATATTCATTTTAACGGTGGCAATTTTTCCTAAAAAATTTAATTTAAGTTTTGTCCAGGTTTCTAGATCTTTTTCTATTTGTTTGGCCAATTTATTATAATTATCTTCCTTAAGTGTTGAGATTCTGTTGGTGAGCCACACCCCTAGGTATTTCACTTTCTTTACTTTTTGTATCCCCAGTATGTTTTCCAATTCTTTTTCTTGATGATTGGTGAGGTTCTTCATTAACATTTTTGTTTTTTGTTTGTTGATTTTCAGGCCCGCCACTGCTCCATTTTGTTGTATTTTTGTCAATAATTTTAATCCAGATTGTAATAGTTTTTCTAGGATGAGTACTATGTCATCCGCAAAAGCTTGAAGTTTGTATTCCTGATCCTTTACCTTTAATCCTGTTTTTTCCGTATCTTCTCTGATTCCTTCTAGTAATAACTCCAATATTAAGATAAACAGTACAGGCGATAAGGGGCATCCTTGCTTTACCCCCTTCTTTATATCAAAATATTCTGTTGTCTCTCCATTAACTAATATCTTTGCGGTTTGGGTGTAGTATACTTTTTGATCATCTTTACAAATCTTTATCCAAATTTCATCCTTTCCAGTTGTGCTATTAGAAAAGTCCAATTGAGATTATCGAACGCTTTTTGTGCATCCAAGAAAATTAAAGCTAGTTGTTTGTCCAGTCTTTGTTCATAAAATTCGAGGGTGTCAATAATTGTTCTTGTATTGTTTTGGATTTGTCGCCCGGGAATAAATCCGTTTTGATCAGGATGTATGTAATGTTTAATAAAATTTTTCAGTCTCTGTGTTATAATAGATGTGAATAGTTTGTAGTCTACATTAAGGGGGGAAATTGGTCAATAATTTTTGATTTCAGTGGGATCCGAGTCTTGTTTAGGTATTAATGTGATTATTGTTTCATTCCATGAGTGTGGGACTTCAGCTTCCAAAAGTGCATCGTTATATACTTGTATTAACATGTCATCTATTGATTGTTGGAATATCTTATAAAACTCTGGTGGTATGCCATCTGCTCCCAGTGACTTGTTATTTTTCTGTTTCTTCCTTGCTTCTTTTAATTCTAACATAGAGATCAGTCTATTCAGTGCTTCAATATGATCTTCTTTTAGTTCCTGGATTTTTATTTTGTTCAAGTATTCTATAGTATCTTCTTCTCTAATTTCTTCTTTTGCATATAGGTTTTGAAAAAATTCCTTTGCAATTCATTTTTTATCCTCATTGTTGTGGTAGGTGCGTCAGTCCTCGTCTTTTAATCACTGTATTATTCTCTTCTGTTTTTCTGTTTTCAATTTATAGGCCAGCCATCGCCCAGTTTTGTTTGCATGCTCAAATTGATTTTGTTTGGCCATCTTTATTTTCCTTGCTATCTCTGTTGTTGTGGTCAGGTTTAATTTATGTCTTGTAAGATTAATTTTCGCTCTGATTTCTTGATTGTGTGGCTCTTCCTGTAGTTTTAGTTCATAGTGTTGCAATTCCGCCAGTAACTTTTCTTTGATTTGTTGTTTATCTTTATTTTATTTCATTTTTTGCAGTGTAAGCAATTGTTAGGCCTCTAATGTATGTTTTGGTTGTGTCCCATAGATTTTGGAGACTGATATGTTCTTTTAGATTAATTTGAAAGAAAATTTTCAGTTCTCTCTGGATCATTTCTACATATTGTTTATTCTTCATAATGTCTTTGTCCATCGTCCATCTTCTCTGTATTTGATGGCCCTTCCATGTTATTTCAATCAGACTGTGGTCTGCCCATGTATTTGTTGCTATTTCTATTTGTTTGATATCTAATCTGAGCTCTGCTGTCATCCAGGCCATGTCAATTCTGGACCATGATTGGTGTGGATTTGAGTAGAATGTAAATTGTTTTCTATTGTGATTAATCTCCCTCCAAGCATCCTGTAGTTGGCATTCCTGTACCATATTGTGGAATGTGTCCGGAAGTGTTTTTTTCTTTGATTTGTTTTATTTACTGCTCTGATAGTCTTTCTCTGCATTCACAATTGCATTATAGTTTCCAATGAGACATATGTTTTGGTAATCTAGTTCCTTGCTTATGTTATATTTTTTTTTTGAAATAGTCAGTTTGAGTTCCATTTGGTGCATAAAGTGATACTAATAGTATTGTTTTCATTTCTGTTTTAATCTCAACCATCAAAGTTCTACCCTCCATGTCTGCAAATATTTGTTTTGCTTATATATTTATTTATTTATTTATTTATTTATTTATTTATTTATTTATTTATTTATTATATTTCTATACCGCCTTTCTCCCGCAGGACTCAAGGCGGTGTACAGAAGAAAAAATAAAAGTTACATAAACATCATAAAATTGATAATTAAAATTATAGCATAATTTAGCCCAAATTAAATAAAACCCAGAATTATATAATATTTTAATCATTCCCAGTTAACGTGCTTAGCCCTGCCTGATTGAACATCAGGGTCTTGAGGGCACAGCAGAAAGCACGGAGATTAGCGATGTTTCGTATATCGGGGCAGTTCATTCCAAAGGGTTGGAGACCTTACAGAGAAGGCCCTCCCCATGGGAGTCACCAGTCGGCACAATTTGACTGACGGTACCCTGAGTAGTCCCTCCCTGTGAGAACGAACTGGTCGGTGGGAGGCTATTGGTGGCAAAAGACGGTCTCGTAAGTACCCAGGCCCTAAGCCATGGAGCGCTTTAAAGGTGATAACTAACACCTTGAATCGCACCCAGAAGACAACCGGGAGCCAGTGCAGCTCGTGTAGGAGAGGTGTTACATGGGCGCAACGAGATGCACCCATAATCACCCGCACGGCTACATTCTGGACCAGTTGGAGCCTCCGGGTGCTTTTCAAGGGGAGCCCCATGTAGAGAGCATTGCAGTAGTCCATACGGGAGGTGACTAGGGCATGAGTGACTGTGTGCAAGGCATCCCGATCCAGAAAGGGACGCAACTGGTGGATCATGCGAACCTGATAAAAGCCCCCCCTGGCCACAGCCATCAAATGGTCTTCTAAAGATAACCGTGAGTCCAGGAGGACACCCAAATTGCGGGCCCTCTCTGTGGGAAGCAAGGTCTCATCTCCAATTGTCAGTGATGGTACCAGCTGACTATACCGGGATGCTGGAAGCCACAGCCACTCAGTCTTGGAGGGGTTGAGTCTGAGTTTGTTTCTCCCCATCCAGATCCGTACAGCCTCCAGGCAACGGGACATCACAGCAAGGACATCGTTGGGGTGGTCTGGAGTGGAGATGCATAGCTGAGTGTCATCAGCATACTGATGAACATTCACCCCGAAACCATGGATGATCTCGCCTAGCGGTTTTACATAAATGTTGAACCGAAGGGGTAAGAGGACCGACCCTTGCGGCACCCCACAAATAAGGTGCCTCGAGGTCGACCTCTGCTCCCCTGCCAACACAAACTGCGAACGGTCAGAGAGAAAGGAGGAGAACCACCGAAGCACGGTGCCCCCTATTCCTAACCTCTCCAGCCGGTGCAGTAGGATACCATGGTCGATGGTATCAAAAGCTGCTGAGAGATCTAATAGGACCAGGATAGAGGAGCAACCTCTGTCCCGGGCCCTCCAGAGATCATCAACCAACGCAACCAATGTTGCTTCTGTGCTGCATCATGACCTGAAGCCTGACTGGAACGGATCCAGATAGACATCTTCATCCAGGTATCGGGGTAGTTGTCGTGCCACCACACTCTCAACAATCTTCGCAACGAAGCGAAGATTGGAGACTGGACGATAGTTTGATAATAAAGCCGGATCCAGGGAAGGCCTCTTTTTTTTTTATTGAAAAAGTTTTACAATAAAAAAATTTTTCCCCCTTTTTTCACCCCTACCCCCACCCCCCCCCTCCCATCCCCTCCAACCTCCCCCCAACCCCAACCCCTCCCTCCCCATCCCACCCCTGACTTCCGCTACATATTTCTTAAAAAGAAAAACAACAACGAAAATTTTTAACAGCCAGAAAAACAAATACTATTATATACTCAATTCTATTCTGAACTAAGTTGAGAGGAAGAGAAAAGAATTAAAAAAAAATAAAAAAAAAAAAGATAAAAAAAAATAAAATGAAATAATGCAAAGAGAAACCCATAAACATGAATATCTGTCTAAAATTAACAATATTATAATAAAAGAAAGCACCAAAAAAGAATAGCCATTATAATGCTTAAGCCAATTTAGAAACAAAAAGAGGAAAAAAAAATAAAATAAAATAAAAAAAACATTACTAACATTACTAATCCTATACCATACTCGATCACTCCAAAGTTCTATACCTTACTTATTCATATTAGATAATACCAGCTAGTTTAATCCGAACTACTCCCCCTAATTCAAAAACACAAAAATCCCCCCTTCAGGGAAAAAACATGCAATATAATATAATCATACATATATTATTATAATTTTCCATAACTCGAATTACAGTCCTCTTCTTCCTGATTGAAGTTAATTCTTCTTTCTTCACCTATATCCAATTGCGATACTCTTCATCTTCTGTCTGCCCCCATCAGTAAAACAAAACATTCCATATAAACCCCCCGTGTGACTTTATATGAATAACATCCAACCAAGAAGATGTTCACTCCTGTAGGTAGAATCATTCAAGCTAACGTATTCTATTTCAGCAAAAAAAAAAACCCCAATGCAGCTCCACCAAGCCTTAACAAAAGAATAAGAAAAAAAAAGGGAAATAGAAATCCTTGAGACTGCATCCAAATGTTCTTGTAAAAACTGTTTCAAATCCTGCCACCCTTTGTTATCCACTCTTGGTTGTAAGACGTTTTCATTTCCATTCTTTCCTCTTAGATAATAATTTCCAAAAAAAACCATGATAGGGTAATCACAAAACACTGCTACTATATAGATAACATCCAACCACGAAGATATTCACTCCTCCAGGTAGAAACATTCAAACTAACGTATTCTAAAAAAAACAAAAACAAAACCCCAATGCAGCTCCACCAAAACTTAATAACAAAAAAATCAAAAAGAAAAAAAAAGTCCTAGCAGCTGCATTCCCAGATGTTCTTATAACAACTATTTCAAATCCTGCCACCCGTTATTATTCACTCCTTCTGGTTGTGAGATATTTTCATTTCCATTCCTTCCTCTTAGATTATAAGTTCCAAAAAAAAACTATGATAGGATAATCACAGAACGCTGCTACCATTGCAGCCCTCTGTTAAACTTGCTCAAGATGTTAAATCCAATTCAGAATAAAAAAAGAAACTCCAAGTCAGGATGAAGACTTTATAATCCATAAATCCAAATCCATATAAACTTTAGGAATTTTATAACCGGTATCCAAAATTGTCCAAGCTTTCTGATAACAACTGCATCTGATGAAGGACTTTAAGACACTCATTAGTTAACTCTCGAATTTCCTCGTTAGAATCTGGTTCCTGCCGTTCGATATCACCATCCTTTTCTTGCGGAGCATTGGACCTCTGCTGCTGATCATCTTGAATAATAGTATTTCTTGAATCTTGCTCCAGCAGTTCAAGGTCCGGTGCTCCTAGATTAGGTTCACTGATGTAGTTTATTTTCCCATCTGAAAAGTCCATAGTAAGATCCTCCAAGAAACCAGATTGCGCTCCTTGTTCTTTTAACATTCTTTGATTCATTCTTTGAGTCTCATCCTTCTGTTTACCTTTTACAAGCTCTCTTTCTTGTTTCTTATTCTTAAGGTCTTTCGAAGCTCCCTTAAAAATGTTTTTATAAAAATGTTCCGCTTTTTCAATAGTATTCAAGCAATATCTCGCTCCGTGATATCTAAAAATTATACTGGCTGGTAAGTCCCATCTAAATGGGATATTACTTTTCTTCAATTCTTTAGTTAAGAAAGCAAATTCTTTCCTTTTCTTTAAAACCTTCGATGGTAATTCTTTAAAAATATTAATTTGTTCACCTTCTACTTGCACTCTGGCAGAGTAGGACCTTTGTAAGATGTCATCTCTCAACCTTTTATCAGTAAAGTAGACAACAACATCTCTGGATAAGTTCCTTTGTTTGGCTACTCGTGAGTTGACTCTGTAAGCTTTCTCTATACAACCAAGAATTATCTCATCCTCAGGCTCTAGTAGTTCAGCAAGAACCTTTGCAATAGTTGCTTTTAAATCTCTCTGGTTTTCTTTAATACCTCTTACTCTGATAGCAGAGGCCATAGTTTTAATTTGAAGCATGATAATATCATTCTGTGTAGTCTGATTACTAATCTCAACTTTCACAAACCTTTCTTGTATTTCTTGAATCTGGGAGCCAATTTCACTGCTAATTTCAGTTACTTTCTCCTCCATTTCAATCACCACATTTGAAAGGTCTGAAATTACTTTAACAATAGTTTGACTTAATTGGTCATGCTTTCCAGCAATCAAATCCACAAGATTCTTCTGTGAGTTTTTAATTTTGTCAACTACAGTCAATAAAGGAGTTGTTATAAATTCTTTTAAGTCCCCTTCTGCCAATCCAGACAATTGCATCATCTCAGCTTTATTCTTTAACTGGCTCAAGGGGGAGCCCCCCCTTCCTTTAGTCATCTTTATTTTACTTTAAATGGCTTTAGTATACTACTTCACTTTGCCATACTTTACTTTAAAAAAGATATCCAAGAAAAAAGGGAAGAGAGAAAAAAAAAATTCTGTTTACTTTAAGTGACTCTCCCATAGCAAGGCATTCATTTCAAAGCTTCCGTTTTCAATCGCTCTGGCATTCTTTCAATTAAGACCAGTCGCCATTTTAAAAAAAAAACTTTCTTAGGAACTTTCACTTCTCTTCCTCTCCTTCCCCCCTCCTCTCGTTACTCTTCCAAAAAATCAGTAAAGAAATCAGTTTTAAAAATCCATACTTGCTTCATCTTTGCTTCTTTCTTTTCTTTTCTTTTGCTTCTTTCTTATTCCATAGTCGCTGTGGTGTTGCTTTCAGCGTCTGGCTCCGCTAATTGCTTAGCGGAGGACAGTCCCGTCGCGGAGCTTCTCTGGAGGTATGGAGGGGGCCATCCTTCTGAGCCCTCCCCAGGACAAACGAAACGATCCTGGGGCGACTCAGGGGGCCCTACCTCACCCCCAGGAGCTCTGCCTGCTCCTCCCGCTGAGGAGCAGGTTGTTCGAGCCGCCTGCCAGCTGTGAGGCGGCTCTAACGCGGCGGGATGCCGGCGGGCATGGAGGAGCCCGCCGACGACGAGGAAGGCGCCACCGGAAGTCCCGGAAGGCCTCTTGAGGAGGAGCTTCACAACCGCCTCTTTCAAGGCAGCGGGAATGAAACCCTCACTCAGAGAAGCATTTATAATCCCCTGGAGCCAGCCTCGTGTAACCTCCCGGGAGGCCAGTACCAACCAGGAGGGACACGGGTCCAATAAACATGTGGCAGCATTAAGCTTTCCCAGAATCAAACTCCTCCCAGATAACGCTCTCAAGACCTACCCCCGTCTCCTCCCCTGGATCTACCCAATCAGAGTCCAGGCCATCCCGAATCTGAGCAACTTTATCATGCAAGAATTGCACAAAATCCTCAGCTCGTCCCTGTAAGGGATCTTCCCGCGTCCCCACCTGAAGAAGGGAGTGGGTCACCCTAAACAGCGCAGCTGGGCGGTTCTCTGCAGATGCAATAAGAGCAGAGAAGTAGTTAGACTTCGCCGCTTTTATCGCCACTAGGTAGGTCTTAATATAGGATCTCACCTGTGTTCGGTCAGATTCAGATCGGCTTGTCCTCCAATCGCTCTCCAGGCGTCTTTTCTGACGCTTCATCTCTCTCAGCTCCTCGGAAAACCAAGGAGCTAGTCGAGATCGGCATCGGGTCAGAGGCCGCAAAGGCCCGACGCGGTCCAAGGCCCCAGTAGCCGCCCTGTCCCAGGCAACCACTAGGTTCTCAGTCGAGTCATGAGCCAGAGTCTCAGGAAATGGCCCAAGCTCCATCAGGAACCTCTCGGGGTCCATCAGGCGCCTGGGACGGAACCATTTGGTCGGTTCCGTCTCCCTGCAGTGGGTAGAAGTGACTTGAAAGTCCATGTGAAGGAGAGAATGATCAGACCATGACAAGGGCTTGATGTCTATATTCCCTTTAAGATCATTTAAGATCATTCAGCCACTGGTCCGAGACAAAAATCAAGTCCAAAGTGTGATTCCCCAAGTGAGTGGGGCCTTTAACTACCTGGGTCAGGTCCATGGCCGCCATGGAAGGCATGAACTCCCGAGCTGACTCCGACATTTCACCAGCAGATGGAAGGTTAAAATCCCCCATAACAATAAGTCTGGGGGTTTCCACCGCCACCTCGGCTATAACATCGAGCAGCTCAGGCAGGGCCGCTGTTACATGGCAAGGAGCCAGGTACAAAATCAGTAGACCCATCTGTATCCCCCGACCCCACTTCACAAGGAGGGACTCACATCCAGCTATTTGAGGAACAGTGGCCTCCCTCAGGCAAAGACTTTCTCTAATAATTGCTGCCACTCCCCCACCCCTTCCCTGAGGCCTTGGCTGATGAAATGCATGGAAACCTGGTGGGCACATTTCCACAAGGGGAACTCCTCCCTCTTGGCCTAGCCAGGTCTCTATGATCCCTGCCAGGTCAGTACCCCTCTCTGCGATAAGGTCGTGAATGAGGGGAGCCTTATTTACTGCTGACCTGGCATTACACAATATCAGCCGTAGACTCAGGGACTGAGGCTCTGAATAACCCAGGAAGCGAGCGATGCATTGGGGGTCGGAGTGCGCAATCGCACGTAAACATTGAGTGCGCACTCCCGAGACATAATATGGCCCCCTGCTGCCGTCATATCTGCCCCTCCCACTTACTATACTAATGCCCATCGTTTCATCCCCCTGCATCCTAGTCAGATCTCTGTCCCCGTCCTCCCCGCCGTGATCATCAGACCCATTACCCCATTCAGTGGATTTATGGATCCCCCCAGATCCATTACCACAATCCCTCCCAGGACCCCTTAAATTAGAATTTAAAAATTTATCTAAAAAACCCCAAAGCCGTCAGTTTTTTGCAAACCACCATATAAATATAAATTTTGTATATGATTTTGGATATACATTGCTATGCCTTTCTTTTTTTTTTGTTCTGTTAGTGCTGTATAGAGTGTACCCAGTCGTTTGTTTTCTAGTAGTCTTTGTTGTTGTTTTTTGATATGGACTTCTTGTAATGTTATAATGTCTGTCTTCAATTTGTATAGATTGTTAAATACACGCGACCTCTTAGATGGATTGTTTAGACCATTTATGTTAATTGATATCAGCCTTAGTTCTTTCGCCATTCCAATCCTCTATCTCCTTGCTGTCCTGGGTTTTCTGGTGTTTTTTGCAGTGATTCGTATTTTTTCCCTTGCTCCCTCTTTTTCCATTCTTTCTTTCTCCCCTCTTGTTCTTCCTTCTCGTTCTCTTTGTGCTTCTTCCTCTTGGTCATCCTGGCTTGTAGGTTCTTGTTGAGTTTCCAATTCTTGTTCCTCTTCTAATACAAAATGGTTGTCAAAAAACTGTTGTACCTTTTCTAATGTATCAAGTTTGTGTTTTTTATCTTGCCATGAAACCAGGATTCCCTCGGGTATCATCCACCGGAACAATATTTTGTGTTTGTTCAGTTCTGTTGTCAGAAAGTTGTAGTTTTTCCTTATTTCTCTTATTCTTCTCAGTATTTCTTTTAATATTATTATTTCTTTTCCTTTGTAGGTTATTGATTCCTCTCTCATTATTTTATATATTTCCTCTTTCACCGATTTTCTTGCGAATCTAATGTGGACCTCTTTGGGTAGTTTGTTCCTTCTAGCATAATTTGTGTATACTCTATAGACCTCATCTATTTCTCGATTAATTTCCTCCTTATTTTTTTGGTTCGCCTCCACTAAGATTCCCATCATCAAGTTTCTCAGATCTTTGTCCCTGCTCTCTGCTCTATTTTGAAATCTTAGATAGAAGGACACCTTCTTCATTTCTAGGAATGAAATTGAATCTTCCAGTTCTTTATTTGTTGTCATTTGGTCGCTTTTCATATCCTCCAATTTTTTTTTCTGCTTGGTCCATCTTTACTTCAATGTTTTGAATCTGTTGTTCATTTTTAGCGATATTTTGTTGTATTTTCTCCATTTTATCATCCATTCCTTTTAATTTATCCTTTATTTCTCCTACATCCGATTTCAACTCTTTGTGATTCCTTTTACTTTCTTCGTGATTGTTAGCAATTGATTCCTGTGTTTTATTCATCCCCTCCTGTATCATTGCCAGTACTGGATGTATATTCTGGAAGTTAATGGCTTGGGGAGTTTTTTCTTTTTCTGCAGGTAGCATTGTATCTATCGTTTTCTGTTGCATTGGTGATGCCATAGTTGATATTTGGTTGGAGATTATCCTCTTACTCGTTTTTAGTGACGCGGATGGACCAGTGGTTCTCATCTTAATTTTCTGATTTAGTGCTTCCCAAATTTTCATCCACAATCTATCTGTCTTAGATAAGTTTTTTATATCGTTTGTATTATATCATAGTCGATATTTGGTTGGAGATTATCCTCTTACTCATTTTTAGTGACGCGGATGGGCCAGTGGTTGTCATCTTAATTTTCTGATTTAGTGCTTCCCAAATTTTCATCCACAATCTATCTCTCTTAGGTAAGTTTTTTAAATTGTTTGTATTAATTATAGGAACCAATATCTGTTTATTTTGGCATTCTACCTTTTCATCTTGAATTGGAGAGATGTAAATATAAAGATACATTTGTTACTCAGTTCGTTGATTTGCAAATCACATTTTCATTTGGATGGCCAAAAATATCTGTGTATACAAGGAAGGAAATGAGTAAGATGTTAGCCATATTGTCTAAAATTTGGGGCAATGAAGTCCAAACCCAGCAGCAAGAGATTGGGGAATTTTAGGTAAGCCACTGCAAACTTGGATCTTCCACTGGGTGTCACAAGAGAGGGTTGGACAGTGCACGTCTGGAAGCACTTTCTCCTGAAACATTGGAGTTTTCTTCAGTCACAATTTTTTTGTATAGAGACTAAAAAACACATGAAAGCCACAGTATATGTCTAAAATAGCATAGTGAGTGTCCCACACACTCAAACTAACTGAAAAAGAACACATCCAAATTATTCTTTTGTTCACCATGATGTGGTCTAGTGTTTCTCAGCCTTAGCAATTTTAAGATGTAAGATGTATGGACCAAATTCCCCAATCCACACATCTTAAAGTTGCCAATATTAAGAAACAATTATTTTGCCCCACTTATGTATGCCTTTCAATCACTTTGTAGGGGAAATGGGTGGCATAATAAAAGAATAAATAAATACATTTTGGTCCTACAAAAACTTTAAAGTACAATCTGAAGTCCCCAAAGATCATCTTTTCTTGTCATTCTTGTTATCATTTAACGTAATTGAATGGCTGAAAAAGAATCAATGAAGTTGTCAATGAATGTTTTTTTTATGTTTTCTGAATAAGAGAACAAATTGTTTAAATATGCATGATGATGCCATCATACAAATACCATTATTTATGTATTTGCATCAGATATAAGTGTGCAATGCTGGCCTTTACATGATAACATACCATGAATAGCAATAGCACTTATATACCGCTTCATAGTGCTTTACAGCCTTCTCTAAATGATTTACAGAGTCAGCATATTGCCCCCAACAATCTGGGTCCTCATTTTACTCAGAAGGATGGAAGGCTAAGTCCATTTTGCTGTCATTTTAGCTCTAACTCAGTTTACTACTGTATGTAGGCTGCTATATGGAAGTGTCTTGAGCTGTACTGTATGATGAACTTGCAGCAATCAGTAATTTGACACAATGCTACAGTGAAGGGTTTGGTTAAATGTTAATGGAAAACTTATAGAGGAAACTCCTTCCAGGGTTCCTTTTCAAATCAGGAAGCATCTGGGTGACCATAAAGCAATGGAAAGACATGTGAAGGGTGGCATAATAAAAGAATAAATAAATAAATCTTGATCTCATAAAAACTTTGAAGTGCAGTCTTAAACCCCTCAAAATCCACTCCCCCTCTCCCCCAAACCCAGTATTTTTTGCCATCTTGTACCATAGGAACCATGCTTCCTAATGTGAGTTACAAAAATCTGGATGGCTGCTATATGACAGATTCAAGAAACTATACAAAACATTAATTCTTGGTTCCACTGCAGATACCATCTTGAGTTTTGCAGTCCAGACCTACTAGCCCTAAGGTTTCGGTTCCAGGACATTGTACAGAAGATAAATCTGCCTTCCATTATGTTAAATGTGAAATAAATTAGCATATTCTTTTCTTCATCTTCTTTGAATCCCAAAATTATTGTCACTACATGTTCGAGTCAATCTTGACAAGTCCCTAAAGTTTTATAGGCAAGATTTTTCAGAAGTGGTTTGCCTTTGCACCCTTCCTAGGGCTGAGAGAGAGGGACTGGCCCAAAGTTACTCAGCTATCTTTGTGTCTAAGATAGTATTAGAACTCACACTGTCCCAGTTTCTAGCCTGATGCCTTAACCTGATGCCTTAACCATTACACCAAACTGTCTGAATCTATTCCCAAAGACACATGTAGAATGACATGAATATTATATATATTCATCACATTGTTCACTTTTGAGATAAGCAATACTATGCAATGGGGAAAAGTGTAAGAAATACTAAGCTCCCCAAACCAACTTTTTATTTCCATCAAAGGCACTTTTGTTTTCTATTTCTTTTAATTTTAATGGTTCTATGTTCTCTTCAATTCCATGCCTGCAACTAATTTGAGGAATTATCTTTTCTGAAAGCACATGGATTGCTACTTATAACTTACTTGCTTACTGTTTTTGTTACATAGCATGAAATTCTCACCCTCTGTCTTCTTTCATAGGTATCCACAACAATGTAGGTGGCACCAATTCATTCAGAGATACAGTATAGCATTTTTCATTCATACTGTAATTAAACACAGACCCTCGCTTCTCTGCATATATTAATTAACTCTGTTCTACTAGTTAATATCACCTTCTTTCATATCACCTTTGTTTAAATTTCACAAATATCTATTCTTTTTTAATTCATTTATTTCTTTACGTATTTTATATTTTGACTCACAATTTTCTATATTCCATGGTCTTTACTTGATAGGCCTATAGATATTGACGTCCATCCTTTATCACAGGCTGGTCATCCAAAGCTGTCACATTAATACTAATATGAGTATTATAGATTAACATAGTTAACTTGTTACACAGTGAACAATTAAGTACATGGGGCATTAATTAATAAGTGAGTACTCTTAATTAAGAAAGTGGATACTATAAGTCAACAAAATAGCAATTAACACATTCTTATGTTAATAAGAGACAGGAGAGCAGCAGTAATGAACATTCTTGTGACAGAAAACAAAGTCTGGTACCGGTATTGGATCATGGACAACACATTCAAAATATACCACTATATACCAACAAAAAAAGCATAGTTAACCTCTATCACAACCAGTTAGCACAATAAAATAAGCAAAAAGCTCTCGGTATCCTTTTTCTACACTGAAAATTCTGTTGGAGCTATATTCCAAGTCATCAAAGACACTAATCAAGCAGAATGAATTATGAAAGGCATGCAAAGTCAACAGAGTATTGCTGTACAGAATAAGAAATAAATCTAAAAACAAGATTTAGAATTCCTGGCTGAATTCTATATTCTAAAGTGTCTGTGTTTATTTCACTGTTAAGCTGATATATTTTCTTCTGCTAGATCTAGCAGAAATCCTTAAAATGACTTCAGTGTCACCTTGCCTGATATAGACATATTGACAAATATCTTGGGTACAGGCAGCTTGGTTAATAGATTTTGGTTACAATTTGACAGTTCTTTTTTGCAGGAACAGCAAGGACTTGCAAGTGCACTAGAAACTGGAGGTTTTCCCTTCTAGAAAAGTACAATTTACATCAGACCAGAAACACAGACAGCATGATTAAATAATTTCCCTGCTTCCTTTCTTATAAACTTCCTGTATGCAATTAATTGCTTATTGTGCAACAGAACCACTTCCATTTGGAGATTTAAACCTATTCCTGGCACAGCAGAGTCATCCTTTGATTTCAGACTGGTTCACTCTGTTTTACAATTTGAAACTCCTTGTGGAAGAGCAGGCTGGTCAGATAAATGGCAGGACCTGTGCTGCCTTATTCCCTCCCATAATCTAAGCCTCCCTTGCCCCCCACCTTGCACATCTGCTCTAGCATGATAGAGCTGTCAATACGCTTGAGACCAGTATTGTGTTTTGGAAGCTCTGCAGCAACAGGCAAAGTACAACTGCAAAACAAAAGATGTTTTTTTTCCTTCAGAAGGTAGAGGAAATGAAGTCTAGATACCCAGCAAGAGAAAGCACAAAATAAAAAGGGCACAAGAGCTTTACATACTAGTAATTAATGGAAAGAAAAAGAAATCTGAAAGAGAGGTTATTTAAGACAGAATAGATTTAAGAAAAAAATATTGATGCATACTAGTAATTGACAGAGTAGAGTATACAGTAATTGTAATAGGTAATAATAAGATTATTAACAACTGTCCAGCTAGCGAATCCAAGAAAGGAACTCCTGGAACATTGTTCTTCCCCAAAAGTAATACTTTATTCAATACACTACTTTTGAAACCACTCATCCCCACCCATGGCTTCTTTTAGTTGCTGGATCATTGAATCTCCTCCTGATCGAGGGAGGCTCTTCTGTGGCTATCTCATGCATGCTGGTGCCACCAGTTGGTTGGAGGGGATGATAGAATTAACTACCTCTTTTCTTTTATATTGAGGCAGGCACAAGAGAGCATTTGTTAGGAAGTTTTTTTCCCCACAGCAAATAGTGTAGGGTGAAGTTGAAGCGGTTAAAGTACTGGGCCCACCTTATCTGCTTAGGGGATGACTTCCATGGGGCTTTCGGTGCTTTGAGTTTTTTGTGGTCCAAACTTCGAAAGGGATTTTGCTGCCCTCTAAGAATTGCCTTCTTTCCCAGATTGTCCACTGCCTCTCAGTATTGGGCAGCTTCTGAGATGTATAGGCACAAGGCTGCAGTTCCCCTTTTTCATTTCTCTACAATAAAACCTCCCCCATAGCCACATCACTAGCATCTGCCTGGATCACAAATGGGTCCTCTGGATTCAGATGTTTCAAGATTAGCTCAGTGGCAAAAAGTCTCTTCAGCTTTTCAAAAGCCACTTGGCACTTGACAGTCCAGTTCAAAGGACTCAGTCTGGGTTTCACTCCCTCCTGTCTTTAACAGGTTCATGATGGGCAGGCCTATCTGTGTGAAAGTGGGAATGAATTGCCTATATTTCCTGGGGTTCTCAAACCCCAGGAAACTCTGCAGCTGCCTTCTTGTCCATGTAGCCTCCCATTATAAATTGCTCCCACCTTCCCTGGGTCCATTTCTACCCCCTCCCTGGAGATACAGTACCCCAGGTAGTCCAAGCTGGTTTTGTGGAACTCATATTTGGATAGCTTTGTGTATAGCTGGGCCTTAAGCAGCTTCTCTAGTACAGCTCTCACTAGCTCATCCATGGTTTCAGTATAAATTAAAGTATCATCTAGATATACCAGCACCTCTTTGTAAAGGTGTTCATATAAAACCTCATTTATCAATTGCATGAGCATGACTGGTGCTCCCTCTAACCCAAATGGTATCATCCGGAATTGGTAGCACCTGAAGGGACAGTTGAATGCAGTCTTCTACTCATCCCCCTCCCTAATCTTCACTCAGTAGTACATGTCAGGTTCCTACAAGAACACTGCCATTCCAACGAGGAGGGGGGAATTACCTTACATTTGGCAGGAGAAAAAGGCAAGAATAAAAATAAAATTGTTACAAGATGCTAAAATCAGGGGTGGTTTTGGCTTACCTAACTTTGAACTTATTACCAAGCAGCTAGTTTAATGTGGATTAAAGAATGGATATAATCAGGAAATACTAGATTGTTAAATTTGGAGGGACATGATTTGTTGTTGGGATGGCATGCCTTTTTGTTATATAAAGGAACTAAAATATAGGGGTATTTTAGAAGACATAAAATATGTGAAGCCTTATGGTTGAACTGAGAGAAGATAAAAAAAGGACACTATTTGAAGATACCAGTCTGGGTATGTACAATTGAAGCATTTTCATATCCAGTGATGTTTAAAGGGAAACAAATCATAAGATATAAGGAACCATTGGATGAAAAGGGTGAACTTAAATTAAAGCAAGATATAGAAGATCAAGGGTATAAGATGGATTGGTTCACATATATGCAAATACTTTCTAGATATCGAGAAGATCTTAAACAAGAAGGCTTTTATAATGTATTGACTAATTTGGATAAGATTTTGATGGGTTCTGATGATCATGTAATTAAAAAGCTATATGGTTATTTGCTAGAAGTTAAATTGGAGGAAGAACAAGTTAAAGAATCAATGATAGCATGTGAGAAGAATTTTGGCTATGGTATTGATTTAGAGAAATGGCAAAAATTGTGGTCACATAATTATAAAATGACAATGTCTACAGCATATAAAGAGAATTTGTATAAGATGTTTTACAGGTGGCATTTATCCCCATCGAGAATAGCCAGAATGTTCCAGAATAAATCGGAGAAATGTTAGAAATGTTATCAGACCCCAGGATCCTACTACCACATGTGGTGGACATGCATAGAGGCAAGGAGATATTGGACTAAGATACACACGTGGTTGGAAAAAATGATAAAGAGATATATTGATTTTAAATCAGAGATATTTTTATTAGGGATTGTACCAGAGATATACAATAAAGAACTGCAATATTTAATCGTGAATCTCTTGACAGCAGCCAGAATTGTATTTGCTAAAAACTGGAAAAGAGAAATGTTACCTAATGATGAAGAAATTATTAGGAAAATGATGGAATGTGCTGAAATGAGCAAATTGACATTTGAAATAAGCGAATAGGAAGATAGACAATATTATTTGATATGGGATTTATTTTATCAATGGATAGAGAATAAGAACTGGAAATAATTACGATATAAATGGATGTTGAAATTTTTTGAAAATAAGTTAAAATGTTTAGTGATAAATTGAAGACAGGAGGAGCACAAAAAATGCCACCAACTATTACATTGTTTTTGATTGTATGGAATGATAATGGTTTTTATAGTGTGTGTGTGTGTGTGTGTGTGTGTGTGTTTTGAAATAAAAAAATTTATATAAAAAAAAGGAGTCAACCTTACCTGAAGCAGTCACTGGCAGGGATGCAAATGCGCCTGAGCTGAGAAATTTCAATTACACCTCTTGGGGACTATAGAGAAGGCATCCTTAAAAGCCCTTCTGGATTTGGGATGTGCCAGATGCTTAGTGAGCCCAGCCCTGGTTGAGAAGTTGGGAACACACCTGGGAAGGCTAAAGACACCAATTGTGTTTTGTCACCTGGATGGCTCAGTCACAGGGGCTATCCTGGGGCCATGATGGGAATGCATCACATTCACAACCCAACTCCTAGGAATCCCATTCAGAGACTTTGAGCTTCATAGTAGCCCCTTGTCCTGGGGATGGCCTGGTTGAAAAAATGGAACCCACATATGGACTGGAGAAGGGGGGCTATTGAAAATCCCACCAGGGGACAAACCACCACATAACAGAGAGTGGTTGGCCAGGTGGGCTTTATGCCAGGAAATGGGTCAACTCTAGACCTGATGGATGTGTTTAGTGAAAGGGGGTCAGATGAGCTGCCCATCCCACTGACTCACAGACTGCACTATTGAGATATCCCCATGGCCAAGCTACCAAAACCAAAACTCTATTCGATGATCCCCAGGGAGTCTGATGAGCTACGTGCCTACATTGACAAGAATTTAGCCCAGGGTTTCCATCCACAACCCAGAGTGACCATCCTGGTCCTGTTTAGGGAGAAAAAGGACAGGTCTCTTTGTCTCTGTATAGACAATCACAGGCTGAACACTGTGTGTGTGGAAAATGTGTACCCCCTTCCCCTAATGAAGGACATGTTGGCTCATTTGGCAAAGGGGAGGATTTTCACAAAATTGAGAAGCATACTACTGTGCCAGAATTTGAGAGGGAGATAAATGGAAAACTGCTTTTAACTGCCCACTGGCTGTTTCCAGTTTACAGTGCTCGCCTTTAGGCTGCAAGGGGCACCCTCCGTATTCATGCAGCTGATTAATGAGGTGTTGCATGAACATCTGTACAAAGGTGTGCTGGTGTATTTAGACAACATTTTGATCTACATGGAAAAAAAAATGAGCATGTGAAACTGGTTAGAGTTGTCCTACAGAAGCTCCATGCTGCTAAATTATATGCCAAGCTATCTAAGTGTTAATTCGAACAAGACAAGATCCATTATTTGGGCTATCGAATTTCCCATGAGGGGGTTAAATGGACCCAGAAAAGTTGTGAGCAGTGCTAGAATGTGTGACCCCACACACTAGGAAGCAGCTGCAAAGCTTATTAGGATTTGTCAACTTTTACTGGCAGTTCATTCCCTCCTTCTCTCAGATAGCCCTCCCCATCACAAACCTGTTGAAAATGAACGGAGGGGACAAGCCTAAACCTAGCCAATCTCTAAAATGGACTATGAAATGCCAAGCAGCATTTGAAAAGCTCAAACAGTTGCCTCCAAACTGGTGCTAAAGCACCCTGACCCTGAGAAACCTTTTGTCATCCAAGCTGATGCCAGTCATGCAGCAGTGGGAGCCATTCTGATGTAGGAAAATGATCAAGGACAGCTGCAGCCATGCACTTACACTTCTAGAAAACTAACCAAAACTGAACAATGATGGACTGTGCGGGAGAAGAGAAAGCATACACTGATAGATGGCACTCCTCTCCTAGAGGCATTTCTTAGAAGGGAACAAATCTCATTTGAGATATGGACCAATTACATGGAAGCTTAAAAAACCCCTTGAAAGCTATCCCCTAAGTAAGTGCAATGGACTCTTTGAAGCTACCACTGGGGAGGAGAAGGAGCCGTAAGACCTCACCACTGGGTTTGAAATTTAAAAGAGATTCCCAACAACCGGGGTTTTTCCTAACCCCCATGCATTTGGACCTATATGCAGGAGTATGATCCTGAAATATTCACAGAAAGTGGCAAGTTTCTCAAAACATCTCTTTGGTGCTGGATTGGCTATGCCCGGATGGATCACTGGGGGATGGCTAGAGAAAACCAGGGGTTTAGTTCAGGGGTGAAATGCTCCCGGTTCAGTCCAGATTGCCTGATCCGGTAGCAATGGAAGGGGGTGGTTCGGAGAACCGGTAGCAAAAATCCCTGCCGCCCCGCATGCCCAGCTGAGCCGCGCAATCATCAGAGGCTTTTAAAATTATTTTTAAAAGCATTTTTTCTACAACCACTTTGGCCAAAAAAAAATGCTTTAAAAAGTTTTTTTTTAAAAAGCCTTTGATGATCATGGGGCTCAGCTGGGATCGTCAAGGGCTTTTAAAAGCATTTTTTCTACAACCACTTTGGCCAAAAAAAATGCTTTAAAAAGTTTTTTTTTAAAAAGCCTCTGATGATCATGCGGCTCAGCTGGGATCGTCAAGGGCTTTTAAAAGCATTTTTTTCTACAACCTCTTCGGCCAAAGAAAAGCTTTTAAAAGCCTCTGCCGATCATGCAACTCAGCTGGGATCATCAGAGGCTTTTCGGCCAAAGAAGTTGTAGAAAAAATGGTTTTAAAAGTTAAAAAAAAAAAGTTGGCCATGCCCACCCAGTCACATTACTCTCCCACCAAGCCATGCCCACAAAACTGGTAATAACAAATTTCATATTTCATCACTGGTTTAGTTCTGTATTAGCACACAGGAATTTTCAATTCTGCTTGATTCTTCTGCAGTCAGCATCTCTTAGTAAAAATACTTTTTTATTTCAAATAGAGTCAAGATTCCTTAAGGGATCAGATTGGGGCAGGTCTGACACCCTGCCTGACTTGGTCTGAGTCCAGGACAGTTATGTCAGAAGGATTGCAGACTGCTCCTAATCTGCTTTTGAAGATGAACAGCAATGGAAAGTGGGAATGCTGCAAAGTAAACTATTTGTCTCACAGCAAGAGGTTCTTCCTAAACCTCTACAAAGCCTTAAGAAAATACAGGAATCAGCCTATTCCCATTCCTAGTAAATTACGCAGCATAGTTTTATTCTCCTGACCATATATTATCTCCTCTCCCTGAACTATTTATATCGACTGCCTCCAAAATGATCACACTGAAAAGAAAAAAGGACAAGATACAGTTTCTATTTTATTCCATTATATTTGCAGTTCGACCATGCTTGCTTTTTTAATATCATTTTTGTTGCTTTAATATTATTTATAATTTCGTGGAAGTGGGCAATACATGTACATACACACAGAGAGACTCTCTCTCACACACACACACACATTTTAGGCACATATTTTAAAGAAATACAGTAAGCAGAAAATTTTAAAACGCTTTCATGTCAAAAGGAAAAATGACACTGTTGCAGAAAAATAATGAATAAATTGAATTTTGAGATCAGAAAAAGCTTTTATTTATTTTGGCCAAAAGGTTCAGATAGCTTAATATAAAGTCTAACATCTGAACAAAGATCTTGTTTAAGACACGTATCTATATAGAATAAAAAACAGGAAGTATCTTAGATCTGCCTCTTTAGCTAGCTCCCCTCCCCTATTGCTTTAGGCAGGAAGCTCCATGTGGGTTAGTTCTGCATTTTGACATAATACCTCTGTGGTTTGACTTCTTGAACTCTCCATCTGTAATTCTGCGATTTAACTTTTTGAACCCAGTATTTGTCTTTTATATTTACTAGTTAAAGGGGTCCTTCAGAGATCCTCTAGGCTGACCCCGTATTATTTCATTTTTATATCCAATTTCATTTTACGTTCTGCCTTAAGCACTAAAATAGGTAAATATTAATTCTGGAATAAAGACTGGAACATGCTTTAATAGGTCTGGCAAGATTCATGGAAAACATTTTTCACTCCTTAGGTTGTTCTTATTTTCCCAGTTAACATAGCTTAATTTATCCCAGAAATAACAGGGTAAAAGGAAGCTATAGGATCTGTAGGCAACATTTCCTTACATCTACCACCACCATGTCCTTATAAACTAAAGCAGGCCATTTGGGAGACAGATCAATATAATGTATGTTATAGCTGACATCAAAAAGAATAGCTATATCACACAAAAACTCAATCTATTAAAAAATTTAAAGCACTATCCTAGCAATTGTTTTTCAATTCTTGCACAATTGTGTTCTTTTCTGACAATAATGAAACTATAGGCTTGATTCTATAGCCTTTAAACAAAAACATTTAGCTTCCAGTCTATTTTATAAATCTTCAAGGAAGAATATTTAGAAAATCCATTAACCTAAAATGCAGAAATTCAGGAAACTTTTCAAAATCTCCATTTCTAAATGAAAGGGAGAGGGGTGATATTGAGAGCTGCCATAGATTATAATGGTAGGAAATTTTGCCAGACAAAGGCAAGATCAGGCAGGAAAAAAATTCTGAGTAAAATAAGAGAATAGGCAGGTTTAGCCCAAGCATGATGCCTACCCCGTTTCATGTATAAAAGTAAATTACATTGGCAAAATAATTTTTCTGCAGTATAAGCTGCAAAACAGAATTCTCCACTGAAAGTGATGCAGTTGGCTAACACAGGAGTCATACAAATGGTTGAACTGGATGCAGCACCTCTTTTTTGGTAAATATCATCGACCTAACTTTTACTATCTAAAACAATTGTTTCTCTTTGCATGCATGATCATATGGCCAGCCTAGAAGAACGGCTTAATAAAATGAATTCTAGGACAGGGAAGAGAAATGCTGGCTGTTTGAGTTGCCTATTGCTCAGCTTCATTTGTCTCTTCGGGAGAAAAAAACACAGGGAATTTTTTGTGGGGGTGGGCAGTCTTTCCTTATAAAAAAAAGAGTAAGGGAAAGACTTCTTAAACTACATCAAACCTTTGCTCCAAGTTTCTTGGAAACATTACTGAAACAGCACTATTGTTCTCACATTCTGTTCATTGATAGACTAAAGGCAGCTCCCAGCCTGCCATGAGAAAAGACCACTGGATTCATCTAGCAGGGCTCCATTAACATTCCCAAAGCTTTGCAAGATAGAGAGCAGGGAGCTGGGGAGTTAAATAGTTATCTGAGTTGGAATGTATATTATAGGTCAGGAGAGGGTTTTTTTTTTCCATGAGGGGAAGGAGGTAGCAGCTATTCTCTCAAAATAAACCTACAGATTAATTTTTAAAGTGTTCTTAATATGTTTGGAATTCTCTAAGAGAAGCAAAGATAACATGGTTAATTTTCCCTAAGAAATTCGTTGTGCCCATGTGACACCCCTCCTACATGAGCTGCACTGGCTCCCAGTGGTCTTCCGGGTGCGCTTCAAGGTGTTGGTTACCACCTTCAAAGCACTCCATGGCATTGGACCTGGGTATCTTCGAGACCGTCTTCTGCCACCAGTAGCCTCCCACTGGCCAGTTCGCTCCCACAGAGAGGGTCTCCTCAGGGTGCCATCAGCCAAGTTATGTCAGCTAGCAACACCCAGGGGGAGGGCCTTCTCTGTGGAGCCCCTGCCCTTTGGAATGAACTGCCTCCGGAAATGCGTAAGATCTCTGACCTCCATGTATTTCGCTGTGCCCTCAAGACTCTATTGTTCTGCCAGGCTGGGCTATCAATGGGATGATTTTAAATTGATTGTTTTAAATCTGAGTCTAAATTATTTATTAATTTTAATTATTTTTAACTTATGTGTCTTTGTGCTTTTAATAGGCTGTGCACCACCCCGAGTCCCTCGGGAGAAGGGCAGTATAGAAATACTACCACTACTACTATTACTACTACTACTACTACTACTATGATGATGATGAAAACCACATGGAGATAGAGGAAGTGAGTAAATCCACACAAAATGATGGGTTTGCAAGCTCGTCTATCAGTTCTATTGAGCCAGGACAAAGCATAGATCAGAAAGGACAGCACACCTGAACCAGTTCTTAACCTGTTCACTCTTTAAACTAAACTCAATTTGGTTTTAGAGTGAGAAATTCCCTGAGGATGGGCTCCAGCATGAGTCTGAAAGCTTGGAAGACTAATCTCTTGTCCCAGTGACCAACCCAGATTGTATCCTGCAACAATATTCTGAGGCACATATATTTGCCTTCATTCGTGATTCGTTAAGGAGTTGCAATCCTTCAGCATATTAATAGATGAGCAGAATAGCAACAAAAGCAGCATTTTGCTTTTCCCATTAACAGAACACAAGTAGATTCTTGTGGTAGAATCTTAGATGTCTTTACTTGGAGAAATTCATTACAACTGAACAAACAATATATTCTGTATTTTTAAAAATCTGTGCCTTTGTTGTGGTCTGCTAGGTGTTAGCAATCCCAGGATGGTAGGCTAGACTTGGAAGATTTACACATACAGGGAGTCTTCAATTTACAACCTGTCACTTAAAGACCATTCAAAGTTCCAACAGGCTTACTTGGGAAATATGTCTGATCCCAAGTCAAAGTTCCAATTTCAGGCACTCAACAATCAGGCATATTTATGGCCGTTTGCAGTGTCTCATGTTTATATGATCATGTTTTATTATTTTGTCCAAACTCAGTATTTACTTGGTTTTCAGCAAAACTGTACTCATAGCAAATCATTGGTTGGCTTAATGACCACAGCATTCACTTAACAGCCATGGTGATTTGCTTAATGACTGCTGCAAAAAGTCATAAAATTAATCACTTTATGACCATCACGAGTTATGACCATGACAGGCAAGATTATGGTTGTAACTGGAGAACTACTTGTACACTCAAACAAAGAAGGGTTGGAAGGGACTTTGGAGGATTTCTAGTCCTATTCCCTGCCCAAGGCAGGAGTCAGTTATCATCCCTGACAAAAGGTTGTCCAATCTTTTCTTGAAAACCTCTAGTGATGAAGCAGCCATAACTCTGGGACGCAAGCTGTTCAATTTATTAACCTTTCTCCCTGTCAAGAAATTCCTCCTCATTTTGAGGTTGGATCTTCCTTTGACAAGCTTCTACACATTGCTTCTTGTCCTGCCTTTGGGTGCTATAAAGAATAAATCAATACCCTCTTCCCTATGACAGCCCTTCAGGTATTGGAAGGCTGCTATCATGTCTCCCTAGTCTTCTCTTCTTTAGGCTAAATATATTTAGTTCCCTTAGCTGTTCATCATATAATTTAGCTTCCAGACCCTTATCATCTTGTTTTCTTCTCTGCAGTCTTTCTAGGATCTCAGCATCTTTTTTGTACCATGGTGACAAGAACTGGATGCAGTATTCCAAATGTAGCTTCAGTGTAGTATAGTGTAGTATAGAGTTGTACCATGGTGGGTTGCCCCCGGCAAGAACCGATAGTAAAACCAGTGGGAGGCCCTGCCCACTGCCCCAGATGTCATCATCAGCAATCTGCGCATGCGATCCCATTGCGAACTGGTAGTAAAGGTAAGTAGAACCCACCCCTGAGTTGTACTATTGCTTCCTGTGATCTTGATGCTCCCCTACCTTTGTTGATGTAACCTAGGATTGTGTTGATTTTTTTGGCAGCTGTAGCACACTGCTGACTCATACTGAAATGGTGTCCATCAGGACACCTAGATCCTTTTCACAGATACTATTGTTGAGCCAGTACTCCCTATTCTCTACCTGTGCAACTGGTTTTTCCTGCATAGGTACTGTTTTTGTTGTTGATGATGCTGTTCTTGGAAACTCCAACATTCATGCTGAATTCCACAATTTGCTAAGAAAGCACAATAAGGGTCATTTATTTCTGTTCATATCTTCAATATTATAAGGACCTTTGATACTATTGATGTAGTCTTTCTTCAGACTTAGGTTTCAAATGACAGTATCAGGGGGATTTTTGTTCTAATCCACAGCCTTTAGAGTGAAAGAGGGCACAGTCTGATTCCATTTCCCAAATTATTTTGCAGGTTTATTGGGCTCGGGTTTGTCTGGTGCTGTATGTCATTTTTATATGGATGATATTCATATAAGGCATGCTACATTCCCTGATTGAATCTTAGGTGGATAGGATTTTTGTCTGGAGGAAGTATAACTGACTGAAACTGAATTGAGGTACCTCTGAGGGTCCAGAGAGACCTCAAATTGAGAAAACCTTTCCAATCCTTCTCCCAAATAATAAAGTTCATAATTTGGAAGTGGTTCTAGACCTTGCACTGTCCTCATGAGGTCAGTAGAGTGGCCAGGAACAACATCTGAGGTTGAACTAACAGCTCTGCCCCTTATCTATACACTGGTTACCTTCCAATTAGGCTAGGGCAATGGCATACCAAGTAAGTTCTTAATGGAGGTACAAAATATAGCTGGCTCCTTTTGGAATACCATAGAGAAAGCTTATTTAAGTTGCACAGGTTTTCAATTATTACCAAACCTTCAGTTTGAAGGAACATCTCCACTGTAACTCATGCTTTGCAGATAAAGGCCTTCTACAGGTGGTGTGTTGGAAGGAGAATCACATAGACACAGGTAAAGTTATGGTTTTTGAGTAATGTTGCCAAAAGTCTGGAATTCCATCTACCAGTCTTTCCAGACAGTTTTTTCTTCACTATACCTTAATAAAAAATCATGGTAGAGATAGAGTTGGGAAGACTAGAGTAGAGCAGAGCAGAGTGGAATGACAGCAAAGAAATGAAGTATTTGATGCACTTTATTACCCATAGTGGAAAAAAAATTCCACATTTGTAATTAGCTTATCACTGGCAAGGTGCTATGTTTTTTTTTCAGAAAACAGTACTCACTTTGAAGGTGAGTTCTCTTTGAAGGCTGTCCAATAATCCAAATTTGAGAAGTCATGAGCCCTAGTATTTCCCAGGGAGCCATAGCAAACTGAAGAAGTTCCACAGAAGCAGAGTCAATGATTATGACAAAGAGCAAAGAATCAGTGAATATACAAGGAGAGGACAGGAGATCTCTCACATGTGCTCTGGCCAGTTGTTCCTCATGAGAAGATGGCAATGGTCTTTTGCTGATTTGAGTTCCAGGAGATGAAGCAATCAGCTATCTTGCTTGCAATCATGGTGAAGCCTTTTAAAGGACACTAAATTTACAAGACTAACTTTCTAATCAGTTTCAGAAATGGCTTATTATTTATGTTAAAGCTATTAGTGACCTTCAAAATAAAAAGTTTGAAAATTTGGCAGACGAATGTATCTTCAGCTCTGCACAAAGGAACATAAGTTTAAAAACTTAAAAGAATTTGAGATAATTGAAGTAATCAGGAAAAGCTAAATAAGATTTTGATTTAAAAAAGATACAAATGAATTAAACAAAGATAAATTTGGAATATTGACTTTTATTATAAGAGTTCTGAATTAACTATATAAAGTATAGGTTCTTTAGTACTTGTAAGAACAAGATTTATCTTGGCTATTGTAAATCATAACAAAGATAAGCCACTTTATGATTTTAGAAACTGGACACTAAAAAGGACTAAAAATTCTAAACAGGGGAAAATACAATGATGAAATCTACATTGGGTGATTGATCAGCACCAGCCTGATAAAAAGTGATATTGCGCATTCTATCCATTTGGTATCTCTTTACAGTTGTTACCTGAAGAGACAAATGATCCAGACATTGGACACTGGCTTCTATCCCATTCTGATAATGATCCTTAGCCTGCAAATGTCAGGTCCTGCTGTCTGTTTATTATATATTATATATTAATATTTTTAGCACCAAGGATTAGAATTAACAATTATGTGCTTTAATTAATTCTGAAGTAGCTGTTTGATGTTGAAGACCAGCTCTTCAGCATTTGTTGAGAGTGAGCGAAGTCACCTTGGATTATGTGGATTTATTTTGTATTCGTCTGGTTCTTGTCTTTTTTTGTCATTTGTTATTCTTGTTTTGTTTTGGTATCTCTGTCATTTATGTTTTTATTTGTGAGCTGTCCAGAATTATGTTGTGTTAAATAGCATACACCTTTAATAAATCATCATCACCATTAAAGAAATTAACTTAACATTTGCTTTTTAGAAGCCAATAAATAACTCAAGTTCCTGTTATGGTTGCATTTTTGAAATAATAGTAAAAATAAAAAGGAATTTGTGCATTGGAATGCAGAATACAAGAGAGTAAAAGAATATTTCATTTTTCTTTTCTAGATGCTAGCTCAAAAGCAACAAATAAAGAAAAAACACTTTTTTTCTTAGCTGTGTTAAGAAAATAAGGTCAAGAATTGGATAAAAAGGAGCAACGATTCAAAATAACATTGACAGAACAGTGGGATTGGTTGAAAATACATTGCATTGAAAACCTATGTAGTAGAGTTGTCAGGACTGTGTCTGGTCAATCCCTAGGAAAGAAAACCCTTGTCTCCATAGATTCAGAGAAAAGGTATTTTTACTAGGAAAGAACTGATTGCAGCAAAAGCCAGGCAAGATCTGAAGCAAATGCATGTGAAAAGACAAATTGAAAATAACCCCAGAGCCCATCTCTCCAGTAGTCAGGCAACTAGAGTCCAAGCATGAGCCAGGAAGATGTTTTGGGAATGTCTTTGGTCCACCAGCTCCATGCTGCCTTTGTGCATGCTATTCCCAGGACAGCTGACCTTGAAGATGTTAAACAATCCAAGCTGGCCTCTCTGAGTCCAAGCCTCCTTGTTGCTTGTCAGCAATTCCAATCTCATACCACCTGCATGCTTCCCCTCTCCAATACCCATTGCTCCCTCCCTCCACTTCCATGGCAGCTGGCAGCAAGCTTGAAGGAAAGTGATGATGGTCAAGCTAACAAAAATAGTTTAAACCAGGAACTTAATTTTCCATGAGTTACTGAAGCTTATCATGCAACTTTGGGACAATCCTGATGATGAGACTAACAACCTACTCTCTAACAAGCAATTTGGCTTTAGAAAAAAATTGTCCTGCAATCTGCAACTATTACACTGCCAAAACATATGGACTTCAAAACTCGACCAGGGTAAATCAATAGATGCAATTTATATAGACTTCTGTAAAGCCTTTGGTTCAGTGGAACACGACAAGCTACTTCTAAAACTAAAATCTTATGGCATTTTCAGATTCCTGCAGAAGGAGATAGCTGCATTCCTATCAAACAGGCAGCAAGTAGTCAAAATAGGGAATGCATTATCTAATCCTGCACCTGTTAACAGCAGCGTCCCCCAAGGCAGCATTTTAGGACCCACACTCTTTATATAAATGACCTTTGCAATCCTCTTAAAAGCAATTGCATTCTCTTTGAGGATGATGTAAAAATATTCAACACCACTGGCAATGTTGCTACTCTACAAAAAGACCTCAACTATGTATCAGAATGGTCAAACAATTGGCAACTCCAAATCTCAAACAACAAATGCTGTGTCTTATACGTTGGCAAAAAAAAAAAAAAAACCAGAACACAAAATACAAGCTGGATAGATACAACCTAAGAGACAACCTTCACTCTGTCAAAGACCTTGGAGTACTAATCTCAAATGATCTAAGTGCCAGAGCTCACTGTAACAGCATTGCTAAAAAAGCATTAAGAGTTGTTAACTTAATCTTGTATAGTTTCTTCTCCAGTAATATTGAATTGCAAACTAAGGCATACAAAACCTTTGCTAGACCAATTCTTGAATACAGCTCATCTGTCTGGAACCCACACTGCATATTGGACATTAATACAATCGAACGAGTCCAGAGATAGTTCACAAGAAGAGTCCTCCACTCCTCTGCTCGCAACAAAATACCTTATGCCACCAGACTCAAAATTTTGGGCTTAGACAACTTAGAACTTCGCTCTCTTCAGTCTGACATAAGCATAGTACATAAAATCATCTGCTACAATGTCCTAGCAGCCAATGAATACTTCAGCTTCAATCAAAACAATACAAGAGCACACAATAGATACAAACTCATAGTAAACCGATCCAAACTAGACTGCAGAAAATACAACTTCAGTAACAGAGTTGTTAACGCCCGGAATGCACTACCTGACTCTGTGGTTTCTTCCCCAAATCCCAAAACTTTAACCTTAAACTGTCTACTGTAGACCTCACCCCATTCCTAAGTGGTCTGTAAGGGGCATGCATAAGCGCACCAGTGTGTCTACTGTCCCTGTCCTAATGTTTTCTTTTATTTGTATCCTTTTCATATATTTATAATTACGTTTACTTTTGTATCTGTCATAAAATACATACTTGACAAAATAAATAAATAAATAAACAAATAAAAAATAAATAAAAATAAATTAATTAATAATAAATAAATAAATAAAATGTTGTTATTGTGTGGAAAAACAAGAAGGGAATGACATTTATGCAGTATTGAGCTCCCAAAGGAACAGTAAGATATAAATCTTATAACTAAACAAATAATATAATAAGTTTCTCCTCCTAGTCACAACTTTTAAAAAGCTGGCAAAAAAAGCACATTGTGCAAGTGCTTTTTTTTTTTCTGGAAAGAAATAGCCCCCTTTTTTTTTCCTGGAAAGAAATAGCAAAACTGCTCTTCAAAGCAGTTTTGCAAATGTACCTTAGCAAACTGTCACAATATTGTGCTTCCTAACTGCATATTGCAACTACAGGTAAAATAGAGCAGAGCCACATATGGTCATGTTCAACTAGGAACCACAAGTGACACTACAACTTAATTGTATCTCTGGTGCACTGACTGAACCAAGGAAAGCTTAATTTCTTGGCACATATCTTTTGTGAATTTTGAAGCCATATCAAACTGGATTCAATGGGGGATGAAAAGCCTGCTGTGATTTCTGTTATAATTCTACATCTGCCTATCCTATGATGTTCTGAGAAGTAATCTTAAAACTGGAGAATATAATACTATTCTAATTAAGAATTTTTAAGGAATCCAATGATAGCAAAATAATGCTCTAAATCCCAATGGTTTAAATACTTGGCTTCTTGATACTGTATTAAACTAACATTTTAGTTTAATTTAAGATTGTATATCTTAATTGTTGTGAGCTGCCCTGAGTCCTATGGAGATAGGGTGGCATATAAATCTCGAGGCACCTCGTTTGCGGGGTGCCGCAAGGGTCGGTCTTTTCGCCGCTCCTGTTCAACATTTATGTGAAGCCGCTGGGTGAGATTATCCGTGGTTTTGGGGTGCATTGCCAACTGTACACTGATACACTCAGCTGTACATCTCCACCCCTGACCACCCTAATGATGCCCTTGAAGTGATGTCCCAGTGTCTTGAGGCCGTGCGGGTCTGGATGGGGAGGAACAGGCTTTGACTCAAGCCTTCCAAGACCGAGTGGCTATGGATGCCGGTATCCCGGTATAGCCAGTTGGTGCCATGCTGGCTATTGGGGGTGAGTCATTGGCCCCCACAGAGGGGGCTTGCAACTTGGGTGTCCTCCTGAGTTCATGGCTGTCTTTGGAGGGGCATATGGCGGCCATGGCCAGGGGGGCCTTCTATCAGGTCCGCCTGATATGCCAGTTGCACCGTTTCTGGATCGGGACTCCTTAGGCACAATCACCCATGTGACCTGGACTACTGTAACGCTCTCTACATGGGGCTCCCCTTGAGGTGCACCTGGAGACTCCACCTGGTCCAGAATGCAGCTGCGCGGGTGATTATGGGAGCAACAGGGTGCTCCCACGTAACACCTCTCCTGCGTGAGCTGCACTGGTTCCCGGTGGTCTTCCGGGTGCGCTTCAAGGTGTTGCTTCTCACCTTTAAAGCACTCCATGGCAGAGGTGGATATTTGCGAGACCGCCTGCTGCTACCAATAACCTCCAACCGGCCAATACGCTCGCACAGAGAGGGCCTCCTCAGGGTGCCGTCAACCAAGCAATGTCAGCTGGCGGCCCCCAGGGGGAGAGCCTTCTCTGTGGGAGCACCCAACCTGTGGAATGAGCTACCTCCTGGGATACGATTGATTCCAGACCTCTGCGCTTTCCGAAAGGCCCTGAAGACCTATCTCTTTCGACAAGCTGGCCTAGCATAAACAGTTTTAATGGGGTTTTTTAATTTTTAAATTTAATCGATGTTGGATTTTAAATTGGGATTTTTGATTGTGCAGATTTGGATTTTAAATTGGTAATGCCATTATTTAATCTATTTTAGTTTCTCTTAACTTTTGTATTATATGTGTTTTAAATTTGGCTGTTCACCGCCTTGAGTCCCCCTGGGGAGAAGGGCGGTATATAAGTTGAATGAATGAATGAATGAATGAATGAATGAATGAATGAATGAATGAATGAATGAATGAATAAATAAATAAATAAATAAATAAATAAATAAATAAATAAATAAATAAATAAATAAATAAATAAAAATAAATTTTAAAAAATCCTTACCTGGATTTATGACTTTTTTCCCCCATGAAGGACAATATGGAAATTTCCTCCAGTCCACTCTATATACAGGGCCTCACTATAATGGAAGTTGAATCTTGAATCAATACTGGTAATGGAATGAAGTCTGCAATCTGTTCTGAGGACATCATACTAATGTAAGGGGTAGAGAAAAGGCCATGTGGCTTATATAACTTTGTTCTTCGAGTGAAGCATAGAAGGATCAGTTGGGAAAGCTGCCAGTACCTTCCTGCAGCATCTGCCAGCTGCCCAGATTTTTATTTCTTTACTACTGTAAATATGGGACCATCTCAATTAATGATCCTGAGCTTGTCAGCTGGAAAGTTGGCAGTCTCAATTTGAGACCCAAGCACTGTGTGGTGGGGTGAACTCCTTGAAAGCATGCAAATGCAAGTAGATAAATAGGTACCTTTCAGAGGAGAGGTGACAGTGTTCCATGCACTTTGGCTGATCACACGACCATGCAAATCTTTTCAAACAATGCTGGCTCCCTTGGTTAAGAAATGGAGATGAGCACCACCCCCTAGAGTCATAAATGACTGGATAGGAGAAATCTTTACCTTTTTTTATTTTCAGGACAAACCTGAAAAAGCAACAAATCTGAAAGAGGTTCTCAAGGGAGGGGGGATTAATTATTTATGTTTGTAAACAATTTGTAACTCTGCTTTACAAAGGAAAATTCAAGACCAAAATCAAGAAAAGCTTTCCAAAAGGCATATTCTATTAAAATATCTAAAATAAAGAATCCCCCTTAGGATAAATGATGTATGGTCTCTGTACATAGAGAAACTGATCTATAATCCATTGCCTGTTGCAAAATATATAATATAGGTATCTGGTTAAGGTGTATCATGGTTCTTTTTCAGCTTTTCTCCTTCCAACTGGATAAAGGCAACATGCAAAGTTAAGCAATCACCAACTTATCCCTGAGTTCTTTGAATTGGAAAACAGAAGCTCTCATTTTCAGCAGTTCACGCTTTCTGCTGAATAGTTTTATATTCACACTGGCCATATTAAGGTCTGCTAGCTGTATACAGTAATCAGAGGCATGACTTGTTAACTACAGTGTGACCAAATATAAAAATACCATCTTAGTTATCACTTGCTATATGAAAATTAAGGACATCAAGAGAAGCAGTAGGAAATGACTTGAAGACTGAACTTTCTCCCCACCCTGCTGTGTCTCTGTCACTTTTTGGCAGAAGAGAATGGCATATGCAACCATCCTGCACACACTAAAATCACTGAACCTTTGTTTCAAGAAGGAACAACATGAACAACTCCAGGAGATATATCCATGCAGACATAAAGATTTAAAAAGAAAAATAAGCCAATTGTTCTGAAAAGTTATATGAAATATTTGAAATCTCTTGAATGTATTATGCAAAATTGTTTGACTTTTCTTAGTTTGATCAGAATTAAAATGATTTCAGTCTAAAATGTTGTTTATACAAAATGGCAATGACCACAAATACTATAAAAAAAATAAAAACATATTAATCTGGGGCTAAGGAAAATAAATCTTGACTATCTCTCTCTTGGCTATATCTCTTACCTCTTATCTTATCTATCTCTCTGATTAGCACTATAGTAAAATATTATATAGTTCAGGTATAAAAAATATCATCCACACACGGTGCCTCAAAGCTGATTATATCTGAATTCAAAGTATGAAAATATTAGGCAGAATATCTATTGGCCTCATAGTCATGATGGTCAGCAAGCACATTTCTGAGTTGATAGAACACCTTCCATATAGAGTATAGAATGAACTGGCCTATATATTTGACTAAGTCAACAATTGTCAAACAACACTGAATAAACTACAATTTGATAGGTTTACAAATCATGCCAAGTTATAAATCATGGTTTATTAAAGTTTAGCATGCTGCATGAACCCAACTGCTGTTAAGCTCTTAATAGCTATAGGAACATATTGGAAAGCATACCATTAAAAAGACAGTATTCCTAGATCAGGGGTCAGCAACCCGTGGCTCCGGAGCCACAAGCACCTCATTGGGCCCTCTGCCGTGGCTCCCTGTCCCATCACTGGTTCACCACGCCCGTCTTATTTCTTTTTTGGATTCCAGCCTGAAGTGGCAGGAAGTGCAAATGTGGGCAAATGTGGTGTGAAAGCAGGTAGAGGGCAGCTTCACTCCTTCACTCTCCTCCTCCTCCTCTCATAACCCCCTGGCCGGCTGTGGCTGAACTGGGAGTGTGCATACGTGTGGAGAGACCCTCCTTAAGGGAGCCAATGCCTACCCCACACACACTTTTCCTGAGCTTTGGTGCTCCCTTGAGGAGGGTTTCCCCGTGAATGTGCATGCTCCCGGCTCAGTCACAGCTGTCCTGGGTGTACTGAGAGGAGGAGGGGAAAGAGGGTCGCTGGAGAGCCTTGGCAGGTACAAGGCAGCCTTGTACTTGCCTTCGCGCCACAGTTGCACATAAGGCAGCCTTCACTTCCTGCCACTTTAGGCTAGAGTCTCCCTGCATGTAAGGAGGGGGGAGGAGGAGAACAGTCACCTGAAGGGAGGGAGGACACAGAGAGAGAGAGAGAGAGAGAGAGAGAGAGATACATAGAGAGGGGATGAGAGAGGACAAGAGGGAGAGGGAGAGATACAGAGGAAGAGAGACACAGAGGGGGAGAGAGGGGGAGAGAGACATAGAGAATAGTTTTGTGGCTGGGTAGGCATGGCTAGGTGGTCATTTGACTGGGTGGAAGTGAGTGACATTGAGTTGGCCATGCCCACCCAGGTTTTGTGGCTCTCGATGTGTTTTTTTTCTGTAGGAAATGGATGCAAGTGGCTCTTTGAGTGCTTAAGGTTGCCCTAGATGTAAAGGGGAAATCAAAAGTCACTTGTGTTTATATATATCTAACCCTAGAATAAAATTCATTGGCATAGCTATCCAGATAGCATTAAGAATCCAATTATAATTGCCAACCTTTGCATCCCAAATAGATATTGACTAGGTTCATAGCTAATCATGGTTTCTTGAATAAAATTCTCAATATTTACAATTTCATTCAGCTGTACTGCCATTTTTCATTTAAATTGTAAATGAATTGCCCTGCTCAAGTAAATGAGGACAGGTATTATATTATTGCCATTATAGAAACCTGGTGGGATAAAATCCATGAATGGGATATACAGCTAAAGGGATTTAAATCATTTAAAAGAAACAGGCCAAATAAAAGAGGAGATGGAGTTGCACTAAATATAAGAAGTAATTACATCTCTACAGAAATAGAGCAGAACAATACTAGAAACAATCTTAAATGCATTTGGGTCAATTTAAAAAAGCGGGGATGACATTGCCATAGGTGTATACTATAGCCCACCCACCGATCCAGAGGAAACAGATTAACTTTTTTTTAGTCAGTTAACTAAGGTATGTAGGAAGCACATCACAATAGTAATGGGTGACTAACTACCCTGACATCCACTGGGAGACAAACTGCACCAAATGGAAGATCAAACAGGTTCCTGACAAACCTGCTAGACAACTTTGTCTCCCAAAAAGTAGAGAAGGGAACAAGGGGATCAGCCATATTGGACTTAATTCTCACTAACAGAGATGAAATGATAGAAAATGTTGAAGCTACAGGAACCTGGTTGGGGCAGGGATGTGATCACACAATTCAACATTATGCAAGTACAAGCAATAGAACAAAGTCAAACTAGAGTCTTGGACTTTAAGAAAACTGATTTCAATAAACTTAGAGAGAGCTTGGGAAGGATTTCATGAAGGAGAATCCTCAAGGCAGAAAACAACCCAAGAACCTTGGGAAATTTTGAAAAGTCAGATTATAAAAGCCTAGTCTAGCACAATTCCAATGGAGAAGAAAAATAACAGCTCTCAGAAAAACCCAACATGATTGCATAAAGAACTCCCTGATAAACTGAAAGACAAAAAGGACACATATAAAAAGGGGACAAAGAGGGCACGTAGCAAAATATCAGCAAATAGCCTAAACCTGCAAAGATGAAGTCAGGAAAACTAAGGCTCAAAATTAAGTAAGTAAAAGTAAAAAAAGACCAAAGTAGAAAATAACAAACAAACAAAAAAGCTTATTTCAACATGTAAAAAAAAATCAAGGAAATGATTGGTCCATTAATGGGAGAAAATGGCAAGAACAGGGAGAAAGCAGAACTACTTAACTCATTTTTTGCATCTGTCTTTACACAAAAGGAAAAAAAATGTACCATAAAAAATAAACTAGGAATACAAGTTAAAATAGACAAAAAATGGTAAGAGAGCTCCTGTCCACCCTAGACTATGGGTTTGTTAAAAACAGATCATGCCAGACAAATCCTATTGCATTTTTTGACAAAGTGAGAAAATTAGTGGACTAGATAAATGTTATGAATCTAATTTACTTGGACATTTGATAAAGTAGACCACAACCTACTACTTGATAAGATAGAAAAATGTGGGTTAGACAGCATCACCACCAGATGGATTCCTAACTGACTGACTAACCTCACTCAATGTGTTGTCTTCAATGGAACTGCATCTACATGGAGGTAAATATGCAGTGGTATACCCTAAGACTCTATCTTAGAGCCAGTACTTTTCAATATCTTCATCAATGATTTGGATGAGGGGATAGATGGGGAATTCATCAAATTTGCAGATGACACCAAGATGGCAAATTATTCATTTCAGAAGATGGGCTTAAGATATAGAAGGATCTTGACAGACTTGAACATTTGGGCCCTACCTAACAAAATGAAAGTCAATGGTGAAAAATGTAAGATTCTACATCTAGGCAAAAAAAAACAAAAAACAAAAAACAAACACAAAACAAAACAAAACAAAAAATCAAATGCACATGTATAGTATAGATGGTACCCAGCCCAATAGTAATAATTGTGTGAGATTTTGGAGTCCTAGTGGACAATGAAGCAGCAATGTGCTGTAACTGCCAAAAAAGCCAACACAGTCTTAGGCTGCATTAACAGAGGGATAGTATCAAGATCATGTGAACTATTAATACCACTTTATAATGACTTGGTAAGACCACACTTAGAATACTGCATCCAGTTTTGGTCATCATAATGTAAAAAAGATGTTGAGATTCTAAGAGTACAGAAGAGCAATAAAAATGATTAGGGGACTCCTAGAGGGGCTCTGGAGGCTGGGGACAGCAAAAAACATCACTTCCTGTACCACCAGGAGCTGGGAAATGGTCTGTTTCAGGCCTCTGGAGGGCCTCTGAGGGAGTGGGAAAGGCTGTTTTTGCCCTCCCCAGATGCACAGAGAGGATCTGGAGCCAGATGAGAAAGAAAAACGGGCCTACCGGGCCATCGCGTGCTAGGAGTGGGGCGGGGAGGGAGGGTGCCGCACATATGCACAGGGCAGGGCACATAGAATTATGGGTGAGGGCACGTGCGTGCGTGAATCTCCCCACCCCCCGTCCTGGCACACGATGGCAAAAAGGTTAGCCATCACTACCCTAGATGATAGACTCAAGATCCAGATAGATCTTGACAGACTTAACACTGAGCCCTATCTAACAAAATGAAATTTAGTGTAGAGAAAAGTAAAGCCTTATACTTAGGCAAGAATCTTTTAAGGTTCTTAAAATATAAAATATTATTTTAATATATATATATATTATATTATAAAATATATTATATTTATATTATATATTTATAATATATTATATTTATATTTATATTATTTATTTATAATATATTTTATATTATAAAATATAATATATTTTAAATATATATTTAAAATATAAAAAATATATAAAAGAGATATCTTTTAGAACCAGTGCTTAGCCCAACCTATGGTCATTAGGCACAGCCATTCCTATCTTCAAAAAGGGAGACTCCAGCCTTGTTGAAAATTACAGACCAATCTCATTATGTTGTGTCACCTGCAAAGTCACGGAATCAATGATCAACCAATCCATTACCCTCCACTCAGAGGCAAACAACTGACTCTCTAACAAACAGTTTGGTTTCAGGAAAAAATTGTCCTGTAATCTACAACTCCTACACTGTAGAAACATTTGAATTACACAACTTGACCAGGGTAAAGCAATAAATGCAATTTACATAGACTTCTGCAAAGCCTTTGATTCAGTGGTACACGACAAACTACTGTTAAAACTAAGCTCTTACAGCATTTCTGGATCACTGCACAAATGGATAGCTGCATTCCTGTCAAACAGGCAACAAGTAGTCAAAATAAGGAGTGCCCTATCAAACCCTGCACCAGTTAACAGCGATGTCCCCACTCTGTGAAGGACCTAGGAGTACTTATTTCAAATGATCTAAGCCCCAGAGCTCACTGTAATAGCATTGCCAAAAAGGCATTAAGAGTTGTTAACCTAATTTTGTGAAGCTTCTTCTCCGGTAACATTGTACTGCAAACCAGGGCATACAAAACCTTTGCCAAACCAATTCTTAAATACAGCTCATCTGCCTGAAATCCACACTGTATAACAGACATTAATACAATTAAGCGAGTCCAGAGGTATTTCATGAGAAGAGTACTCCACTCCTCTGCTTGCAATAGAATACCTTATGCCACGGCTTGAAATTTTGGACCTGGTCAACCTAGAACTACACCACCTTTGGGCTGACTAAAGCTTAGTACACAAAATTGTCTGCTACAATGTCCTATCTGTCAATGACTACTTCAGCTTCAAAATAAATAATAAAATGGGCAAACAATAGATACAAACTGCTCCAAACTTGATTGCAGAAAATACAACTTCAGCAAAAGAGTGATCAATGTCTGGAACTCACTATCTGACTCTATTGTTACATCCCCAAAACTTTAACCTTAAACTGTCTACCATGGACCTCACTTGATTCCAAAGAGATCTGTAAAGGGGCATGCATAAGCACACCAGCATGCCTACCATCCCTGTCCTACTGTTCCCATTTAGTCATACCCATTTAATATGTATATACTTATACTCAGGGGTGAATACTTAGTTTGGACCGGATCGGGCGAGTAGGTAACAATGGCGGCGGGCAGTTCGGAGAACCGGTAGCAAAAATCCCTGCTCCCCCCCCCATGCCCAGCTGAGCCGTGTGATCAACAGTGCCTTTTTTCTTCTTTTAAATGGTTCTGATGATCCAAGCTCTGACAATCCCAGCTGAGTTGCCTGCTAATCAGGCAACTCAGCTGGGATCGTCAGAACCTTTTGAAAGCATTTTTTTACATGGTTTTATATGTAAAAAATGGTTTTAAAAGTAAAAAAAAAATTCCACCCAGTCACATTACCCCCCCCACCAAGCCACACCCACAGAACCAGTAGTAACAAATTTTAGATTTCACCCCTGCTTATACCTGTTTATATGTTATGTTCATACTTATACTTGTTTTCTCACACATGCTTGACAAACTAAATAAAAAGAAATAAATAAAAAGAAAAACCAAAAGTATACATATAGACTGGGTGAAACCAGGCTTAATAGCAGTAACTGTGAGAGGGATATTGGAGTCTTAGTGAACAACCAGTTAAATATGAGTCAGCAGTGTGCGGCAGCAGCCAAAAAAGCCAATGCATTAACAAGATCAAGTAAGGTACTAATAAAGCCTTAGTAAGACCACACCTAGAATACTGCATCAAATTTTAGTCACCACACTATAAAAAAGATGTTGAGACTCTAGAAAAAGTGCAGAGAAGAGCAACCAAGATAATTAGGGGACTGGAGACTAAAACATATGAAGAACTGTTACAGGAACTGGGCATGGCTAGTCTAGTGAAGAGAAGGACCAGGGGAGACATGATAGCAGTGCTCCAATATTTGAGGGGCTGCCACAGAGAGCTATTTTCCAAGGCACCCGAAGGCCAGACAAGAAATAATGGTTGGAAACTAATCAAGGAGAGATTCAACCTAGAAATAAGGAGAAATTTTCTGACAGTGAGAATAATCAACCAATGGAAAAGCTTGCCTTTGGAAGTTGTAGGAGCTTCATCACTGGAGTGATTAAAAAGAGATTTGACTGCCATTTGTCAAAAATGGTTTAGGGACTTCTGCTTGGGTGGAGGATTGGACTAGATGACCTACAGTACAAGATCCCTTCAAACTCTGTTAATCTGTTATCTGTTACTCTCCAGGCCTTTGATCATCTTAGTTATTCTTCTCTGAACTTTTTCCAAAGTTTCAACATTTTTTTTGTAGTGTTTTTTTAAATTATCTTTTCCAGTCCCTTCCCAGTCATTGATGTTAAGCCGATTGGTTTATAGTTTCCTGGGTGTGATTTTTTTCCTTTTTTGAAGATGAGAAACACATCAGCTCTTTTCCAGTCCTCTGGTAGTTCCCCAGTGCTCCAGGATTTTTGAAAGATATGGTACAATAGTTCTGAGATAACATCTGGCAGCTCTTTCAGAACTCTGGGGTATAATCTGTCAGGTCCCGGTGATTTATATTCATCAAAATCAGATAGATGTTCTCTTACCATTTTCTTACTTATTTTAATTTTTATTTCTAGTCTGTCTTTTATGGTACTTTTTTGGTAGTTTGGGCTATAGTTTCTTTTTGTGTGAAGACTGACAATGAGTTCTTGGTGTCAGATCCCTAAAAGTGATACTGCCATTCAAATGGAGAAAGGGGGAGACTTGGATTCGATTTACTAGCATGACCTATGTTTGAGTGAGGGTGTCTTCCCCGCTGCTTTGAAGGAAGCGGTGGTGAGGCCCCTCCTCAAGAAGCCTTCCCTGGACCCGGCAGTGTTGGTAAATTATCGTCCTGTCTCCAACCTTCGCTTTGTTGCGAAGGTTGTTGAGAGTGTGGTTGCGTGACAGCTGCCTCAGTACCTGGATGAATCGACCTATCTAGATCCGTTCCAGTCGGGCTTCAGGTCCGGGTACAGCACGGAGATGGCATTGGTTGCGTTGATTGATGATCTCTGGAGGGCTCTGGACAGAGGTTGCTCCTCTGTCCTGGTCCTATTAGACCTCTCAGCGGCTTTTGATACCATCGACCATGGTATCATGCTGCGCCGGTTGCAGGGGCTGGGAGTGGGGGGCACTGTGTTATGGTGGTTCTCCTCCTTTCTCTCTGACTGGTCACAGTCTGTGTTGACAGGGGGGCAGAGGTCGACCCCGAGGCCCCTTGTATGTGGGGTGACACAAGGGTCGGTCCTCTCGCCCCTTCTGTTCAACATTTATATGAAGCCGCTGGGTGAGATCATCCGTGGTTTTGGGGTAAAGTATCATCAGTATGCTGATGATACTCAGCTGTATATCTCCACCCCAGACCACCCCAATAATGCCCTCGAAGTGATGTCCTGGTGCCTGGAGGCCGTACGGATCTGGATGGGGAGGAACAGACTCAGGCTCAACCCTTCCAAGACTGAGTGGCTGTGGTTTCCGACATCTCGATATAGTCAGTTGACGCCATCTCTGACTATTGGGGGTGAGTCACTGTCCCCCACAGATAGGGCTCGCAACTTGGGCATCCTCTTGGACTCGCAGCTGTCTTTAGAAGGGCATATGACGGCCGTGGCCGGGAGGAGTTTTTATCAGGTTCACCTGATTCGCCAGTTGCGTCCCTTTCTGGATCGGGATTCATTACGCACGGTCACTCATGCCCTAGTCATCTCATGCCTGGACTACTGTAATGCTCTCTACATGGGGCTCCCCTTGAGGAACACCCGGAGGCTCCAACTGGTCCAGAATGCGGCCGCGCGGGTGGTGATGGGAGTGACGTGGCGCTCCCATGTGACTCCACTCCTGCGCGAGCTGCACTGGCTCCCAGTGGTCTTCCAGGTGCGCTTCAAGGTTCTGGTTACTATCTTCAAAGCACTTCATGGCTTAGGACCAGGGTATCTTTGGGACCGCCTTCTGCCACCAATAGCCTCTCACTGACAAGTCCGTTCCCACAGAGAGGGGCTCCTCAGGGTGCCGTCAGCCAAACAGTGTCAACTGGCAGCCCCCAGGGGGAGAGCCTTCTCTGTGGGGGGCATCGGCCATCTGGAATGAGCTCCCCCCTGAGATAAGGAGGATACAGGACCTACGTGCCTTCTGCTGTGCCCTGAAAATGTTCCTATTTTATCAGGCTGGCCTGGCTTAAACCTCCCTTTATAATGATTTTATTTTGGGTTTTTAAATGTTTTTATAATTGGATTTTAATTATTTCAGCCTAATTGTTTAATTCATTTTAAATTTTTAACTTTTGTATTATATTGTATTTTTAATTGGCTGTTCACCACCCTGAGTCCCTTTGGGGTGTAAGGCGGTATACAAATTTGAATAAACTGAAAACTGATAAACTGATCAGATATTTTACAACCTATATCCTGGCGCTTAGGAGGCCTGAGATTCCCTTTACCTGCAGGGATTTATATGGTAGTCATGTGAGTTGTCTCACTTTAAAGCAGTAGTTCTAAACCTGGGGGTCGCGACCCCTTTGGGGGTCGAACGGCCATTTCACAGGGGTCGCCAAAGCCCTCTCTCACACCCCCCCATGCCTTCACTCACCCTCACCCTCTGCCTCTGTTGGATCACCGGTCCCTGTTCACTTACCCTGCCCACTCCCAATCTATTGCTGCCTCCTGAGTCCCAGTTGATGGCTAGAGGGAAAAAAACTGTTTAAATTCTTGCCGCAGGGCTTCAAAGGGCCGCCCTACAGCTGATCCATGTTAAAAGAAAACAAATGAGTAGACCATGCCTGCAAAAATAAAATAACCAGCCTCTTTCAGCTTCAGCATAGGTTAATTACCATAAATTGATTTCATCAGCCTCCCGACTCTCAGCTGATTTGTTCTCAGCTGTTTTGTGCAGGCTCTTTTGCAAGCTCTTGTTTTGCAAGCTCTTTGCTGCAAAGAGTGCCAGAGAAGTTTTTTTTCCCCTAGCTGAAACGAAACTGAAAGTAAAGCGGACTCAGCTGCAATGTGACAAAATGAGGTAGAGAGATTTCTTTTTCTTTTTCCTCACCATAAAAGGTAGTTACAAACAATGGGAAATTTAGGGTAAAAGAGAAGGTTCAAGATTTTAAAACACAAAAGAAAAAAAGCTGTATTTAACTAGGGAATTGTAATAATTGAGATACTATTAATTATATATTGTGTTGAAAGCAGAAATGGTTAAATTGTAGTTTGGAGGAATATATGGGGGAAATTATTTGGTTTATTATTATTGGTAAATATAATTAATTGATTTGTAAGAAATTGGATTGCATGTAAATAATTGGAATATTCATGTTCATATTGATTAATATACAAAAAAGATAGTTATATAACTAATTGATTTATATTAAAATGTTGAATTTGTATTAAACAACTGTATTACATAATTACATAATTAACCAATGTGAGGATGGATATTAAAATAGATGACAATGGGAAGGGGTATAATATAGAAGAGAAGGGAAAAATTAAATTTGATTAAGATTAGAGATGAGGATGAAAGGTAATATTGGTTTTTCTAAAAAATAGATGAGGAATAAATATGGCAAAAAGGAAATATAGAAATTGTAAATTTAATTGAAATGACTAAACACTGTTTAAATTTGTGAACCGGCTAAATACTCTGTTCGAAGAAAATACATTGTATGTTTGTATGTGTGTTTCTAGTTATTGCTATTTATTCATATTTGTTCTCTTTTATTCTTTAAAGTTTAATAATTCATTCTTTATCTTAATATCTTTGTATTTGTTTGGGGTTGGTTTTTTTCCCTTTCATCTCTTTTATTGTACATCAATCTTTCTCCTCAAACCTACCACCTCTCTCTTTTCTTGCCTTTTTACTTTCTCTTCCCCCCTTCTTCTCCTCCCTATTTCCTCTTCCTTTCTCCTTCTCCTCCTCTCTTCCTCCCTCTCTTACCCTCACTCCTACTCTAATTTCCCTTCCCTTCCTTCATCGCTCTCTATTGCTGTATCTTTTATGCATATGGACTACTCAGAGGGCTGAAAAAGTTATTTTTGACTGGTCCTCGCACTTTTGACCAGTCCTCAAACTTACAACTGTCCTCACATTTTACGTTTTTGCTCTATCTTATCACCATGGTGAAAAGAAGCAGTTGTGAAATGAGTGACATGGTTGTTAAGAATGCTGCACAGGCATAAATGTGAGGATGGTCGTAAGTGTGAGGTCCAGTCAAAGGTGTGAGGACCTATCAGAAATGACTTTTTTCAGCCCTCTGAGTAGTCCCTATACACATAGCCATGGCCATCCGGTCACATGTTAAGAATGCTACAATGGGCATAAATGATGACCAGTCATAAGTGCGAAGACTGGTCAAAAGGGCGAGAACCTATCAGAAATCACTTTTTTCAGCCCTCTGGGTAGTCCTTTTGTGCACATGGACTACTCAAAGGGCTGAAAAAGTTATTTTTGACTGGTCCTCGCACTTTTGACCACTCCTCAAACTTACGACTGTCCTCACATTTTACGTTTTTGCTCTATCTTATCACCATGGGGAAGAGAAGCAGTTGTGAAATGAGTGACATGGTTGTTAAGAATGCTGCACAGGCATAAATGTGAGGATGGTCATAAGTATGAGGACCAATCAAAAGCACGAGGACCTGTCAGAAATGACTTTTTTCAGTCCTCTGAGTAGTTCCTATACACATAGCCATGCCCACCTAGTCACATGGCCTCCAAGCCACGCCCACAAAATAAGCCATGCCCACAGAACTGGTAGCAAAAAGCTACAGTTATGAAGTAGCAACGAAAATAATTTTATGGTTGGGGGTCACTTGAGGAACTGTATTAAAGGGTCACGGCATTAGGAAGGTTGAGAACCACTGCTTTAAAGGGTAGTGGTGGGAATGCATGTTTGTTCAGGTTCTCAGAAGAAATAGTAAAGAAAACATCTTCACACTTGTGTATTGGTTAAAATCTGCATTCTGACTTAAAGGGAGAGGTCTCTACCATTTTAATCCTACTGCTTTGCCTAAGGGTATTCAGATTGTGCTTTAGCTGGATGGCTTTCACTTCTGCTTAATAAAATAATCCTTTTGAACAACTACGTTTCAAGAGTTCGTACTTTCTTAGGTTGGAAGGAGAGGCGATCCTTACAGAAAGCACAATCTGCAAAACCGTCAACCCAGAGAAGCAATCTTCGCTCCACTGAGGGGACCTTGCAAATCATGTCTGAACGAAGCAGAGAGCTGGGAGAAACCAATTGCTGGGGAGATACAGTAACCGCCACCCAGTCAGATGCTTGTCTCGTGCACCCCATCGGAGAAGATGAGGTAACCCTGGGGAATCTGGAAAAGGCCCGCTGGTTGATTGCCATCGGGAAGAAAGATGGCTGGGATGAGAGAACCAGAGGAGTCACCCTCAACCGTGGCAACCTAAAACCGGGGTGGAAACTGAAACTAGAAGCCCTTACTGACCAGGGGGGACTGACTGAAACACCCCTGAGGGAGGACTATCTGAAGAGGCATATAACCCAGTTGGTGATGGAAACTTTGGAAAATCTCAACATCTGAAAGGAGCCAGGACAACAACCAAAGGGCGCTGAAAGGGCAGCAGTCATGGATGATGCCACAGGAGGCACCCTCCCTCTGGAGCCTGCCTATCAAGCAGAGGGTGCAGCAGCAGTGGGAGAAGATCCAGTAAACCCTCCACCACCCAGATAGCATGCACATCGGTGCCCATTCCCAATCAACCCCGGGCTCCTCAACTGGAAAGAGAAACTACCCCCCTTGGGGTAAAGTTTGATGGGAATCCGCAACAATTAGGATTCTTTGTGGCACATGTGCTAACCTACATGCAAGAATATGGGTGTGATTTCCAAACCCAAGGCTCCCGAGTGTGAGTGGTGACCCTAGCCCTAGAGGGTGCCGCTGCCAGGTAGATGGTGACCCTGCATAACGCTAATGCACCAGAACTGTGGGATTTCAACCGTTTCATGATGGCCCTGCAACGTCGATTTGAGGACCCACTGGCAGACCACAAATCACATGACCACATTAAGGTGGTGAAGCAGGGGCAATGGCCAGTAACAGAGTATACTGAAGAATTCCGGGACCTTGCATGCTCTGTGCACTGGCCGGAAGATATTTTGGCGAGCTGTTTCAAGGATGGGCTGAGTGATGATCTATACAATGCCTGCATGGCCCGAGGGGCACCGAATGACCTACATGAATGGTATGTCACCGCTGAAGAAGCTGAGATCGATATGGCCAGAAACCAGTATCGAGCGGGGCGAGCATGGAAGAAATCCTCACCCCGATGGAAGCAAGAGCCCCTCAAACCACAAACCACATTCTCTCCAAGATCTTCAGCCTATTTCAAGTGTGGAAAAGAAGGGCACAGAGCTGCAGAGTGTCGTGCACAAACACCCACCCAGAACCACCCACCAGGGGAGAACCCTGCAAAACCGGGTCGGTGTGGGAAGGAGACTACTCTGAGGAGCAGGCAGACCACAGAAGTTCCATCTCCTCCCCTCATTGGGGAGGAAATCCTGGCATCTGAACAGGAGAAATCACACTCATTCGGAAGTGATCCAGATGATGAACCACTGGTAAGCAAACATATTAAACCTCTTACCCTCCCCTCAAGACTATTCATCCCAAACCAGGACAGGGAGATAAGCAGCTCCATTCTAGTGGATTCAGGGTACACCCATTGTTTGATCAGCCCAACCTTAGTAGGGTGGTTAGGGACTATCTGGGATAAGAAAGCTGAAAACCTAACCTGCTAACTTTTATTGGCAGTTCATCCCCTCTTTCGCCAAAATCGCACTGCCAATAACGAATCTCCTGAAAACAAAGAATGAAGTAAAACCAAAACCCTCCTGAGCTCTTGAATGGACTATGGACTGTCAGGCAGCATTCGAAAAGTAGAAATGGTTATTTGCTGCTGAACCAGTCCTCAAACATCCAGAAATGGAAGAACCTTTTGTAGTACAGGCAGACGCTAGTGACGTAGCAGTAGGGGCAGTATTTCTGCAAAAGAATGCAGAGGGAAAATTATAGCCCTGTGCCTTTACACCCCGGAAATTGTCAGAAACTGAAAGAAGATGGGCCATATGGGAGAAAGAAGCCTTTGCTGTTCGCTGGGCACTTCTAACAGGGAGACAATTCCTTGAGGGGGCTAAGCATCCTTTTGAAGTGTGGACTGATCATAAAAACCTGGAGGCTTTGAAAACCCTGCGTAAGTTGTCACCAAAGCAAGTTCGCTGGGCCCAGCACTTCAACCGTTTTAATTTCACCTAGTGCTACCTCCCTGGTGGGAAGAACTTCATGGCAGATGCTCTGTCCAGATTGCCTCAATACAACAGTACCAAGGAGTAAGTTGTTCGCCCGATCGTCCCTTCGACCCAACTGGTGGCACCAGTGACTACCAGAGCACAGGTGAAGATGACCCAAACCTCTCAGGTGATTTGCTTCAGAGACTACAAGAGGCATTAAAACCCAACAAGTGGTTCAGAGCCCACTCAAATGAATGTACACTTTGTGATGGACTAGCTTGGATTAGGTCCAAAATCTATGTTCCTGCCAGCCTGAGAGCAACAGTTTTGCAGCACGCTCATGACATCAAGGCAGCAGGACACTTTGGATTTGTCAAGACTTTACTTCTTGTTAAAAGACCATTCTGGTGGCCTGCACTCAAAAAGGACATAGAGACATATGTAGCTAGCTGCCCAGTATGTGCCTCAGCTAAGAGACCTCCGGGGAAGCCACCTGGTCTACTTCAGAGTGTAGCCAGACCCAATGCCCCTTGGAAGGAGATATCCATGGATTTTATTATAGATCTGCCAGATAGTGGGGGGTGCACAGTCATATGGGTAGTAACTGACCTGTTTTCCAAACAAGTGCATTTTATCCCATGTCCTAAGATCCCTTCAGCGAAAACCCTTGCTAAAATGTTTATTCAACATGTGTATAAGTTATATGGGGCTCCGAAATGTATACTCTCAGACAAGGGGTACAATTCACCTCCAACTTTTGGAAAGAGTTCCTGATGCTGATAGGCTCCGCCCAAGGGTTAAGCTCCCCCCACCACTCCCAGACAAATGGGGCTTGTGAGAGAACCAATTCCGTATTAGAACAGTATCTGAGATGTTATATAAATTATCAGCAAGATAACTGGGTGGACTTATTGCCATGGATAGAATATATGCAAGGCAAATATAAGACTAGAAAATTACAATTAGTTTTCGAATAAGGAATGGGTTGAGAGAGTGTTATAAATTACTTAAGGTTAGATTAGTTAAAGGGAGTTAAAAGTTCAAGAGGGTGATAAAAGACTATAGATTATTAGCTTAAATTAGTTTATGATTGTTAAATGTGATACTCTATATTTTGCTTTGGGAAGTGGGGTTGGGCTAGGAAGGGCATGGGGGGAAGGGCGGGGGGAAGGGGAAATATATGTAAAACTTTTTTAAAATTTTCAATAAAAAAAATATTTTGGTTGTGGTATTACCTCTTTTTTCTCTCTTTCAGGACTAGAGGTTCTTCTCTTCTGAAGGGGGGCCGAATGTCAGTCTCCGCTTTTCCCTGCTTTAGCTGCCATAGTAATGGAGGGAGGGGTGGGGTATCTAGCCGGGCTATGTATGCTGACCAGGAAAACGAAACTGATTCTTAAGATTTATTGCTGAACCTTTGAAGCTGCTATCGGGTCAATGGCCACACCATTCCTGATTGATGACACTGCCAAATGTGTGCTCCTACCTGACCTCTGGGAGACCTTTGGATTGGATGATTTGCGGTGGACAGTGGGAAGGGATGCTTTCTATCTGTAACTTTCATGCTTTTTGCCTTAGATCCTGCTTTCCTTTGCTTGTGTTCACTTCATATCTAGTAAAAGAACCATACTTTATTCTTTAATGGAGTCTGGGTCATCCTTTCCTGGATTTTGAAGGAAGCATACTTGACAAGAAATATATTTTGGTTTTTTTTCTCTTACAAAGTATACTCAAGGAAAAAGCTACAATCCACCTCTAATTAAGGGCAATTACCCCAGGATGGGAACGGGGCTGATTGCCACTCTGACAGTCTTTGATTGTTAATCTATCCATTTGCCTGAAAATATATTCTGAGTTTATTTTCTATCTGCCTTGCAGTAAGTAGAAAACAAAACAAAATAAGAATTCTGTTTGAAAGATTCTGAGACATAACAATGAGCATCATTGAGAAGTATGGTTTACTTTGTACTGGACAGGAATATGCAAATCAAATTTTTGCTCTTGAACAGGTCACTGAATAAATGTGAGAGGATTCTCCCCCCCAGACATGTTGAAAATAAGAACAGTATGTGATGAAAAGAAATGACTGGAATGACATCTCCTCTAAATCACCATACTGCCCACAATAGTAACTCAGTGAATCTTCCTGATAATTGTCCTGGTTCCCACTGTACAGGTAGTGCTCGACTTATAACAGTTCATTTAGTGACTGTTCAAAGTTACAATGGCACTGAAAAAAGTGACATAGAACCGTTTTTCACCGTTACAACATTTTCAGCATCCCCATGATCATGTGATCAAAATTCATATTTTTGGCAACTGATTCATAGTTAAGACCATTGCAATGTCCCAAGGTCATGTGATCCCCTTTTTACAAGCAAGGTCAATGGAAAAGCGAGATTTGCTTTACAATTGTGTTACTAGGTTAACTGCAGTGATTCACTTAACAACTGTAACAAGAAAGGTCATAAATTGGGGCAAAATTCACTTAACAAATGTTTCACTTAACATCAGAAATTTTGGACTCAATTATGGTTGTGAGTCGAGGACTACCTATTGTACCTATTGAGGGGTCTTTTGCTGCAAATCCCAACTTGGATAGTCTGTTAATTGTATTTAAATAAGAGAAAAGGACTTCTGTGACGATTAAGTTTACCATTGGATACACAGTTTTACTCCTTTTCATGCTAGGATCCAATCTGGCTTAAGTATGGTGGACTAGATAGTTATGACCAAACAATACTTCCCCTCAAGTATAAATAAGATTAATTAAAATAATGATAAATAGAGGGCTTAGTAGGTTCCTATTGCAAAACAAGGTCCACAAACATGACTTTTCCAGGTATATTAAAGTAGGTGAAGTGACTGGTCTAAATATTTTGCATTCTCTAGCACAGGCATCCTCAAACTACAACCCATGGGATAGATACACCCTGCTGAAGCCATTAATCCAGCCTGCACGGGACCACCAGGATGCCCCACCCACATCGCCCTGCCCACCCATCGGCCCCCATCTGTTGGCGGAGTGCAGGACTTACCTTTGCGAGGCTAGAACTGGAAGGTAAGTGTTAGATAGATGGATTGAAGAAACTGGAGATAGGCTTCAGATAACAGCTCTTTATTCATCAACTATTTACAATCCAGCAGCCAGCCCCTCTAACAGCCAGCCCTTTTATAGGGAGCTGTCAGGGAGCCAGCCAATCATATTTAAGTGTTTTTCCTGCCCAAACAGTGGACCAGAGCAGGGTTCTAATTTTTTTAATACCAGTTCTGTGGGCGTGGCTTATTTTGTGGGCATGGCTTGATGGTCATGTGACAATTCTTTAGGATTTAGCAGAGGTATTGGTCTACCACCAAACTGCCTTTTACCACTGATCAGCTGTAGGGCAGCCCTTTGAAGCCCTGCAGCAAGAGTTTAAACTCAGAGGTTTTTTTCCTTCTAGCTGATCAGCTGGGACTCAGGAGGCAGCAATAGATTGGGAGTGGGACCAAATAAAAGGTAAGAATAACACGGGGGGGGGCAGGGGGACGGGGGAGGCAGAACCGGTTTGGTGACATCATATCGTCACTGCTACCAACTTGGCAGAACCGGGCCGAACTGGGAGGAACCCACCACTGGAGCAGAGGGAGAACTATCGTGTAAATATCTAATATCCCTTCCTCCTAGATGGAGCAATCCATTTTACATACGTAGTCGTCCAGGTAGGTGGGGCGTTTACTAGCTCTACTTGACCTGCATGGCGGCAGTAGGCTGAGAGGTTGTGTCTGCTGCTGCCTTTTGCTCTGCCCCTGGAAAGTCCTGGAAACTTTTGGGCGGGGCCTTGGATTCAATGGGAACTGGTTCGCTGGAGGAGCATCGCTGGATTCCTGGTTCTTCAGGTGCGTTCTCCAGTTACATCGGGCTGGAGTCTTCTAGGAAGGGATTAGAATTTTTGTTCTCTTTTTGTTCAGTTTCTAGACTTTTGCTGTTTGAGCTGAGGTGGCTGCGTAATTGGTCTATGTGCAGCCTCCATTGACGCCTGTTGTTTTGTCTAACAATATACGACTTGGGCCCTGTGATTTTCTCCATTTTGCCAGGTAGCCATAGAGGTCCTTCGGCAAAGTTTTGTGAGTGAACCAGGTCCCCAATGCTAAAGGACCTGGTGCAGTTCTGCATTTCAATTGTTTCGGGTGCATAATTTGGGTGCAGGCGGTCTAAGACTAATCAAAGCCAGCGACCTATCAATAGCTCAGCCGGGCTTCTACCTGTGATCACACTGGGGGTTATGTGTTGGTACAGAAGGAATTTGTCTGCCTGCTCTTGCCAATTTCCTGGTACCAACCTGCCTAGTGCCTCTTTGGCAGATCTTACAGATCTTTCAGCCAATCCATTACTGGCCAGATGAAAGGGTACTATGAGGGCATGGTGTATATCCAATTCAGCCAGATAATCTTCAAATTGTGTGGCTGTAAATTGTGCGCAATTGTCTGATACAAGGGCATCAGGCAACCCGTGAGTTGCGAATATTTTGCGGAGGACTTTTATTACTGCGTTCGCTGTGGTGGTGGCCATTAGGATTATTTCCATCCATTTAGAATAGGCATTCACGATTACTAAAAATGTTTGGCCATGGAAGGACCCAGCAAAATCGATGTGGATTCTCAACCAGGGGGCTCTTGGTCCGTCCCATTCTTGGATGGGTGCTTTAGGGGGCACAGGCCATGATTCTTGGTAGGGTTGGCATTTGGCTACCCACTCTTGTATCTCTTGGTCCATATTGGGCCACCACACAAAACTATGAGCCAAGGTTTTCATCCGGACAATCCCCAGATGACCCTCATGCAGTCCATTCAGTACAGAATACCTTAAACTGGGTGGTATAATTACCTGGTCCCCCCACAGTAAACAACCCCCTTGCACCGAGATCTCATGTTGCTGTATTGCAAATGGCTTAAACTCTGTGCCAAATGGACCCTTTGGCCATCTCCTCCAAACCAAGTTCAAAAGTTGTTTGAACGTTGCATTTTTAGCTGAGTGCTTTGCCACAGTGTCAGAAGTCATGAGGCCAGAGCCAGGCAGTCAATGAGGAGAATAGGAATGCCTGAGGTCAGGTCATCCAATAAATCAGGCAGAGGGCATCTGCTGAGAGCATCAGCATGTCCCAAGGTCTTTCCAGGCTAGTGAATCAGTTTGTAAGTAGTACACTGACAGGAAAATGGCCCATCTCGTAAAACGGGGTGACAATGCCACCGGTGTGGGGTGGTCCCCTGCCAAGAGACCTAAAAGGGGTTTGTGGTCCATCACCAATTCAAAATCCCTCTCAAACAAGTATTCATGAAACTGCTTGACCCTGGCCACCGCAACCACCGCTTCCCTGTCCAGCTGGCTATAGTTTCTCTCCACACTGGAAAGTGTCCTGGAGAAATAGGCGAGCAGGGCCTTGGTCCCATTAGGGAGACAATGGCTAAGCACAGCCCCCACACCAAAAGGATAGGCATTGCAAGCTAGAACTAACGGTACTAGTCATTATACTGAATTAAACAACTGTCAGCAGAAAGGAGGAGTTTTATCACAGCAAAAGCGGCAACCTCCTTATGTCCCCGGACCCAGATGCTCTTCTTTGCCAATAGTTTGTGGAGTGGTTCAGCAATGGTGGCCTTATTCTTTAAAAATACACTATAGAAGTTGAGTAAGCCCAGGAAAGCCTGCAATTCCATCTGATTTCGTGGAGCTGGAGCTTCCTGGATTACCCTGACCTTGCTTTGGGTAGGATGAATGCCTTCTCCATTTATCCTGTATCCCAGGAACTCAACTTTGGGAACCCCAATTTGGCATTTGCTGCCCTTTACTCCAGGGAGCCCTGCAGCCCTCAATTTTGACAGCACCTCCCTCAGATGGGAGTGTAGTTTCTGTTCATCACCGGCAGAAACTAAGACATCATTGAAGTAAGGCACTATCCTGGGAATTTTCTGCAATAGTCTTTCCATCACACTCTGGAAAAGACCCAGGGCAACACTAATGCCAAATTGTAAATGGTGACATTTGAATGCCCCTCTATGCGTTACAATGCTTTGGGCCTCAGCAGTAGTGCCATCTACAGACAGCTGCTGATACATTTACATGAGTTCCAATTTTGCGAAAATCCTTCCAGGGCCCAGGGAATGCAAAAGATGCTGAACTATGGGCACTGGGTACACGTTCTGCTGGAGAACTTTATTCAACAAGCACTTATAATCAGCGCAGATGCACACAGAACCATCACTCTTGACCGGGGTGACAATAGGACCACTTAGCATGGTCAGCTGGTTCAAGAATGCCCTGCTGGATCAGTTTATCTAGTTCTCTGTCTATCCTGGGTTTTAGGGCAAATGGAAGGTTTCAACCTAATCAGTGCCGCCTTGGGGTCCAGACTGAATGATATTGGGATGCCCACATACTTGCCGAGTTCCGGATTAAACACGTCTTGGAATTCCTGGATCAGGTCATTAGCCAACGAGCTGGCAATGGTGTTGGTGCCAGTCACACCCAGTCTGAGGGACTTGAACCAGTCCAACCCGAGCAGGTTTGGAAGGTTTCCACCGATGACTCTTAAAGTCAGATCACCCCGGAATTTGTTGAACTGGACCTTGAAGGTTCCACAGACGATGACAGGGATCTGATTCCCCTGGGAATCAGATCCCTGTCAGATCATTTGCTGAGCCGCAAATGTTGGCACTCTACTTGGCGTTTTTGAAGTCTTGGAAAAGCAGTCTTCAATGCTTGCCAGGAGATAATCGTTGCCAATGAGCCTGTGTCGATGTCACAGGGAGACCCTTCTATTTGCACAGTGACATGTAATTTCTTCCTGCAGGGGGTGTTCACCTGCTCTATTTTCATTCTTCCTGGGTGAAGCAGAGCAGAAGGAGAGAGGGGTGGGAGGGCCAAATGCATGCCACACCCTAGCGTGGTGCTATCCCATGCCAGCTGGACTAGCCCAGAAAAGCAGATCCCCTGGTCATGGGCTGGATGTGGGGTCTGAGACAGGGGAGAGGGCGAGTAGGTGGTCCTCAGTGAAGAGCACCACCCTGGCACTAAGCGCAACTCTTGGAAGCAATGCTTAATTATGCAGCAGGTGCAGTCTCTCCCATTGGGACCCTTTGGCTCCCCCCCCCGCAACTGCAGAGTGACTGTGGCAAATCTTTGAGTTTTTTCCTTGGTGGCTGGTGAAAGGTGCAGCCCTTCACTCATGAGGAAAGCTTGGCGGCCCATGGAGAAGTGGGGCTGGCAAGACGTGAGTGAGCTAGGGAGCGGGCAACACAACAGTCACCCCACCATCTTCTCTCCGCCCCCACCTCTTGCCTGCCCATCCTTCTCCCACACAGCAGCTCCAGAGTGGCAGCCGGTGAGGTTGCCTGCCCCTGAAGGAGTACGGCTGTCTCTGCCCCTGGAGAGGAAGGTAGGAAGGGCATCCAAGCAGTGGTGGGGGGAGAAGATGGCAGGGCAGCTGCTGCAGCACCTGCTCCCTAGCTCACTGATCCTGCTCCCTGATCCTGCCTGCCAGATGCACAGAGCCCTTGCTTGAGCCTGTTGCGCACATTCGGCACATGCGGAGGAAGCTCCGAGACAGCCAATAAGATTCCAAAAGCAGATTGAGACCTCCGCAATGTGAATAGAATAGAATGGAATGGAAATAGGAGAGAATGGAATGGGAATGGGAATGGGAATGGGAATGGGAATGGGAATGGGAATGGGAATGGGAATAGCAATAGCAATAGCAATAGCAATAGGATGGAGTGGGAGTGGGAGTGGGAATGGGAATGGAAATAGGATGGAATGGAAATAGGAGAGAATGGAATGGGAATGGAAATAGGAATAGAATAAGATGGGATGGGATGGGATGGGATGGAAATAGGATGTAGTGAGAATGGGAATAGGATGGAATGGAATGGAATGGAATGGAATGGAATGGAATGGAATGGAATGGAATGGAATAGTAATAGCAATAGCAATAGCAATAGCAATAGCAATAGCAATAGCAATAGCAATAGCAATAGCAATAGCAATAGCAATAGCAATAGCATGGAGTGGGAGGGGGAATGGGAATGGGAATGGGAATAGGATGAAATGGAAATGGAAATGGAAATGGAAATGGAAATGGAAATGGAAATGGAAATGGAAATGGAAATGGAAATGGAAATGGAAATGGAAATGGAAATGGAATTCAATGAGGTATCCCAGGGCACTGCCAGGATTCAAGGGGATCCTGCAGAAGTTGCCCTGGGAGAGAGAGAGAGAGAGAGATGTGGAAAAAGATATGGAAAGAGAGATATGGAAAGAGAGAGAGAGAGAAAGACACACACACACACACACACACACACATATACACATACACACATATATACATCTATATACACACATATATACATCCATATACATCTATATACACACATATATACATATACATATACATATACATATACATATACATATACATATACATATACATATACATATACATATATATATATATATATATATATATATAGAGAGAGAGAGAGAGAGAGAGAGAGAGAGAGAGAGACTTGTTGATTATAAACTCCTTGGGACTGAGAAATATTGCTGCAAAACTGAGTATCCTGAAGTGGACCATTAAACAACTTTAAAAAATGATCTAGTAAAAAGAAAAATCAACTAAAAGAGCAACATGCAAACAAAAGCAAATAAAACACCTCCAGGAGCAAAACAAATGAAATTTTAATTTGTGTGTATTGTTTAATGGACTGCTAAATCAGCAAAATGGACTGCTAAATTGGCTATGCCTACCCTAGCCACGCCCTCCCAGCTGGTCCGGCCCCCCAACAGTCTGAGGGACTGTGAATTGGCCCCCTATTTAAAAAGTTTGAAAACCCTAACCCTAACCCTAACCCCTGCTCTATCATGCAAGAATGCAGTTTACAGAATTATGGATTAACTGTTCAAAAGCGAAATGGAGAAATAGAGCAGACTCTTCTGATCTGACACCTACCTTACCCAGATTGCATGAGTAAGAGCTGAGAACCAAGTGGGATTTAGCTGAAAGATGAAGCAAATTTAAACTTTGTCGTGCTGATTTAATCTTCTTCTCTTTTTTATTGGAAGATGTTTGTATAGTTGCCTAATGAAAGAATTTCCAACAATAACAAATGAAATGTTGATGCAATAACACGCCATTTGATTTGTATGTTAAAAAGAACCTCAAATAGATGTTGAAAAACAATATCATATTAAAAATAATATCAAAATGATTTCCTTTGGTCTAACACAGGAACCATTCATTACAGTTTTGCATCTTTATGCATTGCAGAGTGATTCATTTATCTGCAGAAGACAAAGAGGAAACAGAACATTTTAAAAACTGTAAGGGGGAAGAAATGCTTTCCACTGTGTTTAATGTCCCAATCCCCTGAAGGAAGATTTAATTGCTTTGTGAATGACCCTCAAAATCATATGGAATGAACCTGTTGTCTGCTTTGAAGAGGAGACTTATTTCATTCCAACTCCATTGTTATATAATTATTGGATGCATATAATAAATGAAAAGTAATCAGTAATCTTTAATCAAACAAGGTGCTTTGCCTCACTGCGATGAGTGCTTATGAAATAGATGGCACAATTTTATTTTTCTATAAAATGTGCAAGTAATTATTTTAGTTGATTACCGCTATTTGCACATTTTCAGGTTCCACCAACATGTATGCTATGCCGGCCATTTCAGTGATTGATTCTTGAAAAAATTTACTAAAACATTTTTAAGGATCCTTTTTATCCCAAAGAGCATGTTATAACCCATCCTTGATATATGCATACTTTAAGGAATTAAGATGTCATAGAATAAAATATTCTTAAAAAATAATATTTCTTTTACCTTTGCAATTAAAAAAAAATAGGGATAGACAATGGAATAGGGTTTGGGAGAGAACAAAAAAAAAATATAGTGGGAATATCGAAACCATGGTTACAAATGGAAGAAACCCTGAAGATGAACTCTTAATAAAATAAGTCCCAGCCTATCGCCCTATTCTAGGTAAGACAAGCCAATCAGAACACCAACTTTCAGGTCTTCTTTGCATAATGTAAATCATGCGAAGAAGTGCCAGGCAGCTGCAGTGGGGAATTACAGATATGCGTCTGTTTAATTTCAATTGATTGTTTTCTTTGAAGATTGCTGTAAGAGTTGTAAATGATAGATATTTTATTTAGTCTGTAAAAAGGAGTAATATTTTATTTAATTTAAGGGTCTGTTCAGTGCCTCTTGTAGTGTATTTTGATTATTTTTAGTGACTCAAAGTAATATTTAATAATTGTTAGTTTTCTTTTTAGAGAGTTCTTAGGAAAGCAACAAGAGTTCTTACACTGACATGGATAATTAACTTGAAGCATGTCTGTCTCTGGGGGAGCATCAGATATGCAAATGAGGAAGTTAAGATTTAACAAGACATGCTGGGAATCACTAAAAGTTTTATTACATTAAAATACCAGTTTATTAAAAGGCCTAATGGTTTTAATTTATTATTACAATATCAATATGTTTAAAAGTACAAATATATAAAACATAAACATATAAACACAAAATCAAATATTTATCCAAATTATCGCAACTGTAGTCTGTAATCTTATTTCATAATTTAACTCCTCCTTATTTGGTCTTTCCCTTCTATCTATCTTTCTGGTTTATTATTGACTTGTATGTGTACTATGTTTTCCTCTTTCTGTATTTGGTAGTTCAATTTACTTCCTGACCCTTTTTCTCTTTTCTATTTTCCAACCAACAATACCACCTTTTCCATACTAGATAGTAATCATGTTCCTCCCTATTTTGTAGTTCCTTAGTGAGTTTATCTAATTCTGCACATTCCATGGTTTTGCTAATTACTCTATCTTCTGTCGGTGTCTCACTACTCTTCCAGTATTGTGCGTATAGTATTCGTGCTGCTGTTATCATATGTATAATTAAATATGTTATTTCTTTTTCATATTGTCCGTTTAGTATTCCAAGTAGAAAGGTTTCTGGTCTTATTTCTATCTTTTGCTGTATGGTTTCTTCTATCTGGGATCTAATCATTTGCCAGTATTGTTTTGCCATTGGGCAGGTCCACCACATATGATAGTAAGTGCCTTTATGGAGTTTGCATTTCCAGCATGTTGATGGTGTATTGGGGAACATTCTTGCTAATCTGGCTGGTGGCAGATGCCATCTATAGAACATTTTGTAGAGATTTCCTTTGTATGATACAGACATTGTCAACTTATAGTTTATTGTCCATAGTTTTTGCCATTTGTCTAGTTCGATACTGTAGCTGAAATTTTTTGACCAGGTTATCATGTTTTCTTTCACTACCTCTTCTTCTAATTTATATCCTCGTAGATAATTATAGATTTTTTTAATTAGTTTGTCTTGTGTCCCTTGCAAAATTTTGTCCAATTCAGTTTGACCTTTTTGGAATCCAAATTGAGCCAAATCTTTTTTATATCTTGATTTAATTTGTGCATATGGCCACCAGTCAATGTCTGTACCCATCTCCTTGCCTTGTTCTTAGTTCCCCGGTGTGGTTTAGCAGCTCTTGGTATGTTTTCATTTTACTACTGTCCATGGCGTTTGGGTAAATCTGGGCTTCCATTGTTGACAGCCATTCTGAGATTTTATTATAATATACCTTTTTAATACTTTGCCATGTTTGATATAATGATTGTCTGATTGTGTGTCTCTGGAAATAATCATGTTTTTTATCTGTGCCTTCCCAGAGGAAGGCATGCTATCCTCTCTGTAGGTCAAATCCTTCCAAACTAAGCAATCTTTGATTTTTTAGATCCATCCATTCCTTTATCCAAATTAATACTGATGCTTTGTAGTAAGAATCCCAGTCGGATAGTGCCAGTCCTCCTCTTTCTCTTGTATCTTGTAAATGCTTTAGTTTGATTCGTGCTTTCTTCCCTTGCCATATGTAGTCAGCTATTAATTTGTTGAAGTCCTTAAAAAAAATTTTCCCTGGTTTTATTGGAATTGCCTGGAATAAGAATAAAATCCATGGTAGTACATTCATTTTAGTTGAAGCGATCCTCCCCAAGAATGATAATTGTAACTTTTTCCAAATTCCTAGGTCTTTTTTAATTTGTTTTGTTAATTTATCATAATTATCTTCTCTTATTGAAGAGCTTTTATTAGTCAGCCATATTCCTAGGTATTTTACTTTCTTCGTAGTTTGTATGCCTAATTTATCTTCTAATTGTTTTTCTTGTTGATTGGTGAGGTTCTTTGTTAATATCTTTGTTTTTTGTTTGTTGATTTTGAGACCGGCTACTTTCCCATATTTCTCTATTCTGTTTAGCAACTTGGCGCCAGATATAGTTGGTTGTTCTATAATGAATACGATATCATCGGCGAAGGCTTGGAGTTTGTATATTTCTCGTTTGGCTTTTAGACCTATTATTTCTTTGTCTCGTCTGACTTCCTTTAAGAAGGTTTCCAAGGCCAGTATGAATAATAGGGGTGATAGGGGGCAGCCTTGTCTCATCCCTTTTGATATTGGAAGTTTTTCTGTTAAGTCGCCGTTAATTGTTATTCTCGCTGTCTGTACCGAATAGATTCTTTTTATCATCTTTATAAATTTTTCTCCGAATTTCATAGCTTCCAATTGTAGGGTGAGGAATTTCCAGTTAAGATTATCGAATGCCTTTTGTGCGTCTAAGAAAATTAAGGCTCATTGTTTGTCTACATTCATTTCATAATATTCAAGTACATCAATTATTAACCTAATGTTATTTTTTAGTTATCTCCTTGGAATGAAACCATTTTGATCCGGGTGTATGTAATCTTCAATTATTTTCTTGATTCTTTCTGTGATAATTGATGTAAACAATTTATAGTCCACATTCAACAAGAATATTGGTCTATAATTTTGGATATCTGCGTGATCTGTTTCTTCTTTGGGTATTAATGTAATAATAGCCTCTGTCCAGGAATTCGGAATTTTGCTTCCATAATTGCATCATTAAATACTTCAAGCAGGAAATACTTTCATCCACCGATTGTTGACAATTTTTATAGAACTCCACTGGTATTCCATCAGGTCCCGGGGTCTTATTTATTTTTTGTTTTTTCTTCACCTCAATAAGTTCCATCATTGTAATTGGTCTGTCCAAAGCGTCTCTGTGCATCTCTTCTAATTCTTTGATTTCGGCTTCCCTTAGGTATTGTCTAATATCTTCTTCTGGGGGTTCCTCTTGTTCATATAATTTTTGAAAGAATGCTCTTGCTATATCCTTTTTATCTTTATTTCTATATTGTATCTCTCCAGTATTGTCTTTAAGTTGGTGTATGGTCCATTTTTCTTTTTCTTTTTTCAGTCTGTATGCCAGCCATCGCCCTGTCTTGTTGGCATGTTCGAAGTAATTTTGTTTTACTAGTTTAATTTTCCTGGCTATTTCTATCTGTGTATTAAAATTTATTTTGTGTTTTATCAAATCTATTTTTTCTTTGATTCTTTTATTTTGGGGTTCCTTCTGTAACTCGTGTTCATATTCCTTAAGTTCTTTCAGACATTTCTCTCTTCTCTGCCATTGTTCTTTGTTTTTCTTCGCTACATACGCTATTGTCAGCCCTCTTATGTAAGCTTTCGCCGTATCCCAGAGGTTTTGGGTGGAAGTTTGCTCTTTTTTATTAATTTCGAAGAAAATTTTCATTTCTTTTTCTATTGTTTGTATATAATCCTTATCTTTTAAGATTTCAGTGTTCATCATCCACCTCTTTTTTATTCGATGTCCTTTCCAAGTTATTTTTAACGGACTATGATCTGCCCATATATTTGTGGATATTTCAATTTCATCTAAATCTTTCCTAAGGTCCGTTGTCATCCACGCCATATCTATCCTAGACCAGGATAGATGTGGATTAGAGTAGAAAGTATACTGCTTTTTTTCCTTATTTACTTCCCTCCAGGCATCTTGTAGACATAGTTCTTGTGCCATTTCCATAAAAGTGTCTGGTAGGGTTTTTTTCTTGGTTTTGTTCTTCTTGGTGCTCTTATAATCTTTTTCTGTGTCTAAGATTGTGTTGAAGTCACCCATGAGGCAGATATTTTCATAGTCTAAATCTTTTATTTTATTATGTAAATTTTTATAGAAGGCCCGTTGGTTTTCATTTGGTGCATAAATCGTAGTCAGTAATATTGTTTTTGACTCTGTTTGTATTTCGATCATTAGAACTCTTCCCTCTTCGTCTTGATATACTTGTTTTGTTTTTAAGTGCTTCTTGATGTAAACCGCAATACCTCTCTTTTTTTGGTCTGATAGTGAAGTATAAAGATTTCCTAGTCTTGTGTTTTCTAGCAATTTTTGGTGTGTTTTTTTAATGTGGACTTCCTGTAGACTGATTATAGCCATCTCCAATTTATGTAGTTTGGCAAATGTCCGGGTTCTCTTGATTGGGGCGTTTAATCCATTTATATTAATCAAAATTATTTTTATTTCCTGTTCCATCTTCCTCCTTATTTAGTAATTGCCTTTTGTTTACTTGTGTTTCTTGTTACCATTTGCGTTTTTCCCCTCACTCCTTCTCTCTCCCTTTCTTTCCTTTCCTGTTTCTTCTTTTCCCCTTGGTCATCTTCCATTTCTTCTATAGAGTGTTCATCTTGGCCCCTATTCTCTGGTTCCTCTCTGGCTTCTTGGTCTTCTTCCATAATAAAATATTGATAAAAAAACTCCTGGGCTCCTTCTAAGTTGTCTATCTTTACTTTCTTATTTTGCCACGAAATCAAAATACCATCTGGTAAAAGCCAGCGGAACATTACTTTATGCTTGTTCAATTGTGTTGTAAGGAAGCTATAGTTTTTTCTCTGATCTCTCACGCGTCTCGGGATTTGCCTCAAAGTTATTATTTCCTTCCCTTTATGGTAAATCGCCTCTTCTCTCATTTTCTTATGTATTTCCTCTTTTGTTGTTTTTTTTGTAAATCGGACGTGCACTTCTTTCGGGAGCTTGTTCCTTCGTGCGTAATTAATATGAACCCTGTAAATTTCGTCAATATCTCTTCTTATATCATTTTTGTCTCTCCGTAATGTTTCTGCAAAAATCTCTGTCATAATCTCTCCTAAATCTTCCTCCTTGGTTTCTGTGATGTTCTGGAACCTTAAGTAAAACGATGCTTTTTCCATTTCGAGAAATGTAAGGGCGTCTTCCGTCTCTCGATTACTTGTCAACTGTTGGTATTCCAGCCTTTCTACTTTTTTTATTGTCTGTTCCATTTTGAGTTCCGTTTTTTGGATCCTTTGTTCATTATTGGCGATGTTCTGTTGAATCTTTTCTATCTTATCATCCATTTTCTGTATATTATCATTTATCCTTCCCACATCAGATTTCAGATCATCGTGATTTCGTCTTGTCTCTTCGTGATTGTTGGCAATTGATTCTTGGGTCTTAATCATCGTTTCCTGTAGCATTGCCAAAGCTGAATGGATAGTTTGCATGCTGGATATGGAAGCTGCCTTTTCTTTTTCAGTTCCTAACATTGTTTCAATAGTTCTCTGTTGAGCAGAAGAGGCTGTAAGTGGGGCCTGGCTTGGAATTATTTTTTTGGTTGTTTTGGTTATAGTGGTTGTGGCAGTGCTTGTCATATTGATTCTTTTTAGTAAGTTGTCCCAAAATTTCATACACTTAAATATTCTTATTGGTTCTTCGCTTTTGTTACTTGTAATTGTGTGTTTATCTATGATAATGTCTGGGGCTTATCTTCTTCCAGTATTAATTGGTCTGTAATTTCTATATATATTTTCAACACTGGACACTCTAATAGGCACTTAAATGTATGGATATATCAATATAACTTATGCACTCTAATTGGGGGAAAGAAGACTAATAAAGGGGAGGTATGGGGAAAAACTTCAGGTTCTAACACATCATTAGGTCTGAATATAAACAATACAATGAATTACTGTAAATTAATTAGTCTATCAAATAGAGTCTGTCAAAACAAATGTCACTCTTGTAAGTATTTAAGCAAGGATTAAATATTAAATTATTCAAATATTTCTATTCACTGAAAGTTCTATTACCCTTAATTAGATCAATTCTTTCCTAAACAGTCATCCATAGAATTAAATAGATATAGGTAGTACAATGGGTTAATTAATCTATCTGATAGGATCTATCAATACACGTATCGCTAATATGAATAGATAAGCAAGGATTAAATATTAAACTATACAGATATTTCTATTTACTTAAAGTTCTATTACCCTTAATTAATTAATTATTTCCTAAGCAATCATCCATGGAATTAAATAGATATAAGTAACACAGTAAGTTAATCAATCTATCTACTAGAATCTATGAAATCAAGTATCACTAATGTAAATAAATAGGCAAGGATTAAGTATTGAACTGTTCAAATATTTCTATTTACTTAAAGTTCTATTTCCCTTAATTAATTAAATCCTAGAAGATCAACCATATAGTTAAATAAACATCAATTATTCAGAATCCTATTATTGCTAAATATTGATCAGAATTTACACTTATTTAGGAAAATTGATCCGATATAAATATGAAGTATAAAGTTATTTTGCAGTTGATATACAGTTCTTTTCCACTCTTACGTGCAACGGTTCTTGTGAAAAAGTTCTTATATTGTATTGTCTTTAATGTCTCTCAGTCTCTCAGGCTTCTCAAATCGCCACAAAACTATTATAGTCCGCTAGTATTGCATCACTCTCGTTCACTTTCACTGCTTCAATGGTGCTGCCACTCTCACTTGCACTCTTGCTGTTTTTTAATCTTCTTGTTGTTTTCTTTCTGGATCTTTTCGCCTGTCACGCTGTGGATCTTTAATCAGTTCCAGATTCCTTTCCTCTCTATTCAGTTCAAATTCAAAGTCCGATCTTACTCTGCCGCTTGTAAAGTCTTTTTAAAGTTTCTCGATCTGAGCAGTCTCTCTCTTTTTTGCGCAGTCACTGTCAGTCAGTCTTCTTCTGCCCTTGTAGTCTTTTGTCGCCGCTTTCCACCTTCTTGGGGTCACAAATTCTCTGCAAACCACTTCTAATGCAAATTATCACTGTGCTTTCCTCTGTCGCTTTTGTCTCGATCAGCTTTCAAACTGGATACAGATATATATATGTTTTCTGAGGTTTTCGCGGGTGTTTGTATGTAGGTCTTTGCTTATTCGGGTCTTCTCCCAAAGATACTTCCAATTCTACACGGGAGAAGACCCGAATAACCAAAGACCTACATATATATATATATATATATATATATATATATATATATATATATATATATATATATATATATATATAGTTTTAAAAACTCAATTTTTTCCACTTCCCCCCCTTCCCATCCCTAACCCTCCCCTCCCCCCCCCCCATGACATCCCAGGGTGAAATCCAAATCATAACATATCATACAGTACCCCCCAGCTATTCTACCCTCTGTCTATACTATAAATTTCTACATAACATTCAGCTAAAAGCTATCTGATACTTCCTTGTTTGATATTTATTCTGCACATAATCTATCCATTTCTTCCATTCCCACATAAAAGTTTCTTGAGTCCGGTCTTTTAAATATGCTGATATCTTCACCATTTCTGCAAAACTGGCCACCTTCAGAGTCCATTCTTCAATAGTAGGCATAACATCTTTTTTCCAATGTTGACCAATCAGTAACCTAGCTGCTATAACCATATATAATATCAATTTTGTTTCAATCAATGAAAAATCCTTAACTATGCCCAGCAAAAACAATTGGGGAGAAAATTGGAGTTTTTTCTTCAAAACATTTTGCATAACCCACCAAATTTTAATCCAAAAAGCCTTCACTTTCTTGCAAGTCCACCATATATGATAATATGTAGCATCTAAACAATCACATCTCCAACATTTTGACTGAACATTAGGAAACATGCACAACAGTTTCTTAGGATCTAAATGCCACCTACAAAACATTTTATAGAAATTTTCCTTCAGGTTTTGTGACTGTGTAAATTTAACGTTCTGAACCCATATTTTTTCCCATGTTTCCATCATAACTGGTTCTGCAAAGTTTTGCGCCCATTTTATCATACAATCTTTAACCAGTTCATTTTCAGAATCTCTTTCTAGCAAAATGTTATAAACCCTCTTGATATGCATTGGGCCTTTCTCTTTTATCTGTCTTACCAATTCCTCTTCATACAACATTAAACCAGTTTTTTGATCTTCCCTCCATCTCAATTGAAGTTGATTATACTGTAACCAAGTTAAATTAATCCCTTCTTCCAACAGTGTATTTAGTTTCTTTAATTGCCATCTACCCCATCATTAAAAAGTACCTCTTGATATAAAATCCCCCCGAGTGACTTTATATTTATTTATATTTATTTATATTTATATTCCGTGTAATATGACCAAGATCCAACCACAAAGGTATTTTGTAATCCAATTTAAACTGGTGCTTCTTCCATACTCTCATCAAAGAGTTTCTGAATATATGGCTCTTGAATACTTTATCAACTTTATTTTTGTAGAATAAATATGCATGCCAACCAAATTCCAAATCATGGCCTTCTATATTCAATATTCCAGTCTTTGTCATTCCAAACCAATCACTCGCTTGTGTCAACGCCGCTGCTTCATAATACAATCGTAGGTTTGGAAGTTTAAGGCCACCCCTTTCACGAACATCCTGCATAATTTTCAGTTTAACTCTTGGCTTTTTCTCATTCCAAACAAACTTATTCACTCCTTTTTTCCATTCCATCAAGTGTTTATCACTTTTAAGCACTGGAATCATTTGAAACAAGAATAAAAATCTAGATAGTACATTCATCTTAACTGCTGCTATTCTTCCAAGTAAAGATAGCTGCAGCTTTTTCCAAGTTTCCATGTCTTTTTGCATCTTTTGCCACAACACCTCATAATTATTTTGAAAAACTTTTATATTTGAAGCTGCAACTTGAACTCCTAGATATTCCACCTTTGCTACTATTTCAAAGCCTGCCTTCCTTTCGAGTTCCTTCTTTTGACCTTCTGACATATTTTTGACTATCATCTTGGTTTTTTTCTGATTCAATCTAAATTCTGATACCATACCATATTCTTCTATAATATCTTTCATCTGGATTATTGATTCCATCGGCCATGTTAGGGTAACAACCAGATCATCTGCAAATGCCCTTGTTCTGTAATCCTCTTGCCTTATAACTATTCCATTCAGAGTACTCAAATCCCGTATTGTGTTCAACAAGACTTCTAATGTTAAAATAAACAACAGTGGGGATAATGGACAACCTTGTCTTGTTCCTTTTTCTGTACTAAAGTTTGTAGTTAAACTTCCATTAATAATAATTTGTGCTGTTTGCTCTTGATAAATTGCTGAAACTGCCTGAACAAACTGGTCCCCAAAGTCCATCTTTGTTAAAGTCTTTAATAGAAAGTTCCAATTGACTCGATCAAAGGCCTTCTCCGCATCCAAGAACACCAGCACTGCAGGGATCTGTTTACTCTTTTCAAGATATTCCAATAAGTCTATAATTTGCCTCACATTATCCTTCATGTATCTGCCTTCTATAAATCCTGCTTGATCATGATGAATCACCTCTTGCATAACTGGCATTAATCTGTTGGCTAATACTTTTGCAAAAATTTTATAATCCGTATTCAGGAGAGATATTGGTCTGAAATTTTCCAGTTTTGTAGAACCTGTTTCCTCTTTTGGTATCAATGAAACAAAGGCTGCTTTCCAAGAAGGGGGTATTTTACCCCCTTTTTGTATGCTACAAAGTAAGTCTTTAAGATGTTCAATCATTTCTGCTTGTAACGTTTTATAATACACCGCTGTTAAACCATCTGTCCCTGGAGCTTTGGCTGTTTTCAATTGTTTCATTGCAAGAATAATCTCCTCGATTGTTATTAGTTGATTCATTCTTTCCTTTTGCTCCCTAGTGATTTCCGTGACTCTCCTTTCTTCTAAATATTTGTCTATAAGTTCATTCTGTATATCATCTTTGGCATATAATTTGGTATAATAATCTAAAAAGGCTTCTTTAATTAGACTTTGTTGAAAAACTTCCTTCCCTCCATACTCAATTCTGCCAATAATTCGAGAACTCTGCTGTTTCCTCAGTATGTAAGCCAACCACCTGCCTGGTTTGTTAGCGTTACAAAATGTATTATGTTTTGCAAATTGTAGATTAGTTGCTGCTTGTTCTGCTATAAGCATTTGAAATTGATCTTTCAAGAGTTTTATAATTTCTTGTAGTTTTTTATCTGTCGGATTTTTCATAAGTAATTGTTCTTTTTTCTTTACCTCGCCTTCCATTTCTAATCTTTTCCTTTGTTGACTTAATTTATGTTTAGAGTTCATATGAATCAGTACCCCCTGCATATACGCCTTACTCGCATCCCAAACAATTTCAATAGGGGTACCCTTATTCAAATTAATTTCAAAAAATTCTTTCATTTGTTTTTTAACAAATCTTTTTTGTTCATTCTTTTCATATCTGAACAAGTTTTCATTTACTCTCCACGATCTTCTCTCGTTCTTTCCCATTTCTATTTCTATCCATACCGGGCTATGGTCAGTTAGAGTCCTCAGAAATATCTTTGTTTTCTTTGTTTTTAAAAGTAGATCAGCTGTAACTAAAATGAAATCAATCCTGGAGAAGGATCTGTGTCTATCTGAAAAAAAAGTAAAATCCAATTCTTTTGGGTTATGCACTCTCCATATATCTTTCAATTCCAAATCTTCTTTCATATCGAAAAAAATCTGTGGTAGTTTAACACGTGACTTTGCCAAGCTCTTTTTATCTTTTTTAAGATCTACTACTCCGTTCCAATCTCCCATAAGTAAAATAGATCTATAATCCCATTGCAATGTTTTAGAATATAATAATTTATAAAAGTTTTCTTGTTGCTGGTTGGGAGCATAAATGCCAATCACCAAAATTGGACCATTTTGTGTATATAATTTGATTGCTATATATCTTCAGCAATCATCTGCCTCTATAATTTTAGCTGACAATCTTTTATTTATGTAAATCACAACACCATTCTTTTTCTCCAAGTCTGAAGCTATAAATTGTATACCTAATTTAGAATTTATCAAATTATTTTGATCCTGTATCCTAATATGAGTTTCTTGCAAACAAATAACATCATTATTAAATTGTCTCAAATAGTGAAATATTTTCCTTCTTTTCTGTGGTGAATTCAGTCCATTCACGTTCCAAGGTAAAAATTTAATTGTCATTTGTAGTCTCATGAAGCGCTAAGAGCATTTGCTGAAGTTTCTGTTCCAGAGTGGTAGTCTTTGGCCTGGCTCCTCCCATAGCTTCAGATTTCTGTGGTTTACCATTGGCACCCTTCTTATCTTGTGGTGGCATAGACCTCTGCTGCTGATGTTTCTCTAGAATTTGCTTGTAGGTTGCTCGAGTTATACGCTGATCTTTAGGTTCATGCAACAACAACTCGAGGTCCAATGCCACCTCTCTTGTATTTCTGGGTGGCCCACTTATAGCCTCTAAAGGGAAATCCAGCAATGGTTCATCCAAAAAGCCCCCTGTTGCTCCTTGAGTTTCCATTGCCTCAACCTCCATCTGTTTCCACTGTTCTTCACACTCTTGTTGAAATTCCTTCTCTTTATCACCCTCCTCTATATCTAACACTGAAGATGTATGTAGAGATGCTGCACCAGTTTTAAAAACATTGAAGTAAAATTGTTCCGCTTTTTCCTCTCCTTGATACCTCAATATTATGCCAACTGGGGCATCCCATTTAATGGAATTTGTTGTTTCTCAGTCACCAAAAATCCAAAATCCTTTCTGTCTCTTAGCATCTTAGGCGGCAACTCTTTATAGATCCCAATCTCCTTTCCATCCACTTGAACAGTAGAAACAAAAGACTTTTGCAGAATATCATTTCTTATTTTTCTATCTGTAAAGTAGATCACCACATCTCTAAGCAATTGCCTTTGCCTTGCCACCCAACAATTCACTCTGTAGACCTTGTCAATCTTGCACAAAACATCTTCAGGGTTAACCTTTAACATCACAGCCAGAGCATCAGCACAAACCGTTCTCAAATCCTTTCTGTTGTTTTCTTTTATTCCTCTCAGTCTTACAGCAAACTCCATAAATCTGAATTGCATCATGGTCACTTCATTTTCAATTCTTTGAGTTTTATTGTCCACATTGGAAATTTTATTGTCAGCTTCCCTCATTTTAGATTCCAATTCTGAACTGAGTTCTCCCACTTTTTTATCAATCTGAACAACCACTTCTGACAGACCAGTCACAACTGTCAGTATATCTCACTTCATCTTATCATACTTTTCTTGAACCACCTCCTTAATTTTCTGTTGAGATTTCTCAAATTTCTCAAATTTCTGGTCCATCACTTCAGTTTGATTCATCAGAGCCACAGCAATAAATTCCTTCAAGTCTTTAAATCCAGTCTCCTGTTCTTGGCTCTGAGTCTGTAAGCTTAATCGCTGCTCTTTTAATTAGTGAGTAGGGGAGCACCCCCCCCCCCCCCCGCAGCTTTGGGAGCTGACTTTGTCTGCTTTGAAGCCATACTGCTACGCAATCTTATTATTTCCAGAAAGGAAGTCTTCCCCCCCTTTCCACCACAGAGTCCTTTCAGGAACTTCCCCAGCTTTAATCAAGTCTCTGAGGGAGAAGGAACAGATAAAATCACTTTAAAAGAGCTTTTCCCTTTTCTTCTAATCAGCACTATTACTTTAAATGCTTTGTAACGTGTTGAAACACACAGGCATGTCCACTTTTGCTTTCAACTTTCTTCCTCCGCTGAAGCCAGATGCCATTTTAATGTACTTTCATTCTTTCTCCATTCTTAAGTTCAATAACAGGGCTAATACAAATACTTGCGGTTTTTAGTTTTAAGTCCAGATTTCACCCTGCTTATTTGAAGATTCAGTTAATTTTCACTGCTGTAGTTGGTCGCGTTGTCTGGCTCTGCTGAATGCAGAGTTGTCCCCGGAGTCCGGAGCCTTGGCGAGCTGGATAGGGAGCCTCACCCTGCTTCCTCCCCAGAAGCAAAAAAACAATCTGGGGGCTTCGCAGGGGGCTCTACCTGCTCTCGCCAGCTCTCCTCACGTTTATCGATAAACAGGAGTTTTCCAAGCCGCCTCTCAGCTGTAGAGGCGGCTCTTTACGGGCGGCGGGGCTGGCGGTCATAAAAAGACCATCTAGCGACGACGGTGGTGCCAACCGGAAGCCCAAGAATATATATTAAATAGAACATTATTCTATTTCAAAAAAATAGATAATGTTTAATGGGACCTGAATAGCAAACCCAGATTGGACAACATTTTTACTTGTAATTGAGTCAAAATGTGATTAAAGTTAAAATTCAGCCACCATCAAAATAATGTAATAAAAACATGAATAGATTGCTGGAAAGGAAAAGAATTACATGATCAATTTGTACCAAAGATCAAGGGAAAAGTGGATAAAAATAAAATGAAACTACAGGTTTAATTTTGGTTGCTTAAGAGCAAGGTATTTGAACTAATGCAATCAAGGCCAAAACTGAAAACTCATCATTGATTCAAAGTATAAACAAGCAGAAGAATTGGTAATTCATATACTCAACTCCTGCAAGAAGATTGGTCATTATGTGATTATATAATTATAAACAATGACATACCACTGTTGCCAAAACAATTCATCTATAAAATTATCATCTGCCTGTAATGAATAATTGTGGGAACATACAGTATATTTTGAAAAAAGTAATCAAAAATAAGCAGGTGGCACAGTGGATAGAGTGCATTATTTCAGGCTGACTCTGCCCACTGCCAGGAGTTCAATCCTGACAGGCTCAAGGTTGACTGAGCCTCTATCCTTCCAAGGTTAGCAAAATGAGGACCCTGATTGTTGGGGGCGATATTACAGAATCTAAGCGAACTCTGTACAGCTTAGAGAGTGCTGTAAATCATTATGAAGTGATATATAAGTCTAAGTTCTACTGCTATTGATAATGTGGGTTTTCTGAATACAAACTGATAACACACCAGATTTAACTGTGGTTGAAAAGAAGCAAGTGTGATAATTGATGTGGCAATACCAGGAAGGAAAGAATAGTGGAATAGAGGACAAAGAATCCTATGGATGCTGATTTTTGAATCTAACCTCCTTTATAGTTACTGTTTTTGTGTTCAATGGATGAGCAAGAAATTGTTCTTTGTACATTCTCTTTTCCATCTCATATTGTCATGTTCCTACTTACCTTTGTCATTTTTCTCAAATATTTTGACAATATTTTTAACACTTGCTGAATTCAGCTTTTCTAAAGTCCAAGGTAGACTATATTTGAACATCCTTCTTTTTTAGTATTATTAATTTCTAGATGATCCTATGGCTTTCACCCAAACTCTCCGTTACTTCATCTTTCAGTTCAACATTTCTTTTGCACTTTTGATAATAGGCAATTCCCAAAACGCAGTTCCCTGTCTTTTATTTGTTATATACCGTATATTGAAATAAAATAAATATAAATCAATTTTTATAGATTTTTTAAAAAAATTGATTTATATACCACCCTTCTCCAAAGACTCAGGGTGGCTTACAATGCATTAAGCAATAGCCTTCATACTTTTGTATATTTATACAAAGTCAGTTTATTGCCCCCACAAACTGGGTCTTCAATATTCTCATATGTGCATAATTCTTTACATATAATACTGTTCTTTCTCCTTTTGTAGTATCATCCTGAACATGAAAATTTACATCCCTTTTTAATGGGTTCACTACCCATACATTTTTCTCTCTGATTTTTACAGACATATAAGGTAAGGTTAAAGAAATTATGTGCAGGTTAAAGAGCCATGAACTGGAAAAATTTGATTCTTGATCATCAGTTGTTTCCATGTTACTAATTTGAGGATGTTCTTCATTTAAAGGTGAATAAGTTCATTTATATGAGGAAAAAATGTTTCATAGTAAAAGGTCATAGACTATATAGTTGCACATACACTAAAAAATAGAGGATGGTCTGATCAGAATGCATAACAGAACATAGATGTCATAGTTCAAATTAGCATCTTCTTAAGTATAGACCAAGGTTTTTTTTTTTTTAAATTAACATGATCCCTGTTACATTTTACTTGTATACTGTACAGGGTTTTTTCTTCTTCTTCTTCTTCTCTGCCTCTCATTCTCTGTTTAAAAGCTAAGAAAGTCTATATCTTAAAGTGTACTGATTTTTTTCCAAATTATTTTTAGAAATGAACAAACTATATTACATTATCTAATACATTCTTTATCAAATGGAACGATCTAACACCAAATGATTTTTAACAATATGAAATGTGAATTTGGTTTTGGTATTTGAAAGTTATCTTTTTTTTCTTTGTTTTTTTGGAAAAAATATGTCCACAGTACAACAGGATAAAAAATATAATTGTAGTTTTGTCTTTTACAGCCCAGGATAAATAAATGCCAGAATTAAAAGGAGATGTCCTACATGTATGAAAGCATGCTTAAAGGATAAAGTATTGTTATGCCATTTCCATTACTATTCCTATGAACATTTAGGTGAAACTGCCTCAGGACCTAAACAGATCATGTTCATTTGCATATACTAAAAACTCTGCAATGAGGTTTAAAAATCATTAGGTATAATATGTGTTCTATAATTCAGAATGAGTGGTTGCTGGCACTCAAGCAGAATAGTTTGACAAGACTCTATGAAATGAACATCTGCTTAAATTACTGGTCTTTTACTTGTCAATTTAATTTTGTGTTTATTAAACAGGTTTGAAGGCGGCACTGTGAAAGTGTCTTGAAAATGCTGCGGTATTGATGAAATGTCAAGGCTTCTACTTGGGATTGACAATAATAATCAAGTTTACCAGAATCATTAAGTTAGCTTTTGAGAGCAGGAGGATGTAGTGAAAAGGGTATCCTTCTCTGGTATTGTTAGCACCTTTTATTCCACAACTCCATAAAGCAAGTGAATCTTAAGTCAATGTTGCTTTTCTGTTAATTCTATACTACAGGAATAATGTAACTGAAAACTCCTTTCTTTCTTTCTTTCTTTCTTTCTTTCTTTCTTTCTTTCTTTCTTTCTTTCTTTCTTTCTTTCTTTCTTTCTTTCTTTCTTTCTTTCTTTCTTTCTTTCTTTCTTATTTTGTCACATTTCTATGCCACCCCACTCCCAAGGGACTCTGGGCAGCTTACAACAGACAATAAAACAATGCAACAATATCCTATACAAAAGTTAAAAGAAGACATTAAAACATTAAAACATTAAAAAGTTAAAACACATGCACTCCAATTTGTGGCTGGGTCTCACAAGATCACTATAACGAGATCAATGGCCCCAGGCCTGCTGGAAGGGCCAGGTCTTCACTGCTTTCCAGAAGGCCAATAGGGTGGGAGTGGTCTGGACTTCAGGGGGTAATTGGTTCCAGAGAGCTGGGGCAGCCACAGAGAAGGCCCTCCCCTGTGGGCCTGCCAGCCAACATTGTTTAGCTGACGGGACCTGGAAGAGACCCACTCTGTGGGATCTTACTGGTCACTGGGAGCTATGTGTTGAAGGCGGTCTCGAAGATAGCCTGGCCCTGGGCCATGTAGGGCTTTAAAGGTAATAACCAACACCTTTAATTGCACCTGGAGGCCTATAGGGAGCCAGTGCAGCTCGCGGAGAATTGGTGTAATGTGAGGGTATCTAGATGCACTCGCACGGCTGCATTCTGGACAAACTGTAGTCTCCAAACACTTTTCAAGGGTAGCCCCATGTAGAGCTCATTGCACTAGTCTAACCGTGAGGTGACTAGGGCATGAGTAACTTTGAGGAGAGCCTCCTGATCCAAGTAGGGTCGCAATTGGTGCACCAGACAAACCTGTGCAAAGGTCCCCCTAGCTACAGCTGTCAGATGTTGTTCCAATCTCAGCTGTGAATCTAGAACTGCAAGCCCATTCTGAGGGGGGCACTTTTTCTCCCCCCAGAACCAAGGATGGACAATCGACATAGTCTTTAGGGGGCAATACCCAGAGCCATTTGGTCTTGTCTGAGTTAAGTCTGAGTCTGTTGACTCCCATCCAGACCCTCACAGTCTCCAGGCACTGTCACATTTACCATCTCATTGAACTGATGAGGGGTGGAGATATACAGCTGGATATCATCAGCATATTGCTGATATCCCATCCCGTGTCATTGGATGATTTCACCCAGTGGTTTCATGTAGATGTTAAATAGGAGGGGAGAGAGGACCGAGCCCTGAGGCACCCCACAGACAAGGGGCCTAGGGGATGACCTCTGTCCTCCTACCAGCACCAACTGTGATCGATCAGAGAGATAGGAGGTGAACCACTGTAACACGGTGCCTCCCACTCCCAGCCCTCTTAGTCACCCCAGAATGATACCATGGTCAATGGTATCGAAAGCCACTGAGAGGTGGACTTCTGGTTGGCACCGTCGTCATCACAGATGGTCTTCTATGACCGCCAGCCCCGCCGCCTGCAAAAAAGCCGCCCCGAAGCTGAGAGGCAGCTTGAAAAACTCTCGTTTTGAAGATAAACAACAGTAGAGCTGGCGAGTGGAGATAAAGCTCCCTGCGAAGCCCCTGGATTATTTCTAAGGAGGAAGCAGGGAGAGGCTCCCTAAATAGCTTGCCGAAGCTCCAGACTCTGGGACAACTCTGCATTTATGCAGAGCCAGACGATGCGACCAACTTTAAGCAGCAAAGTTCAAGCAAGTTTAAAAACAAGCAGGGTGAAATCTGGACTGCAAATTTAAAATCGCAAGTATTTGTACTAGCCCTGTTATTATACTTAAGAATTGAGAAAGAGTGAAAGTGATTTTAAAATGGCGTCTGGGTTACAGCGGAGAGAAGAAAGCTGAAAGCGAAAGTGTTTATGCTTGTGTGTTTTAACGCACTACAAAGCAACTAAAGTAATTGAAGTTGCCAGAAGAAAAGGAAAAATTCTTTAAAGGGATTTCCATCTGTTTTTTCTCCCTTAGAGACTGGATTAAAGCTGGGGAAGTTTTTGAAAAGATTCTGTGGTGGTGAAAAAGGGAGGAAGACTTCTTTTTTTGAAAGAATAAGATTGCATAGCAGTATGGCTTCAAAGCAAACAAAGTCAGCTCCTAAAGATGCAGGGGGGTGCTCCCCTATGCACCAACAAAAAGTGCAGTCATTAAGCTTGCAGACTCAGAGTCAAGAGCAGGAGACTGGATTTAAAGACCTGAAGGAATTTATTGCTGGGACTCTGAATAATCAAACTAAAGCTATGGAAGATTTGAACAAAAAATTTGAAAAATCTCAACAGGAGATTAAAGAGGTGGTCCAAGAAAAGTATGACAAAATGAAAAATGATATATTGACAGCAGTGACTGGTTTGTCAAAAGTGGTTGTTCAGATTGATAAAAAAAGTGGGAGAACTCAGTTCAGAATTGGAATCTAAAATGATGGAAACTGATAATAAAATTACTAATGTGGATAATAAAACCCAAAGAATTGAAAATGAACTGACTATGATGCAATTTAGATTTATGGAGTTTGCTGTAAGACTGAGAGGAATAAAAGAAAATAACAGAGAGGATCTGAGAGCAATTTGTGCTGAGGCCCTGGCAGTGATGTTAAAGATTAACCCTGAAGATGTTTTAAGTAGGATTGATAAGGCTTACAGAGTGAATTCTCGGGTGGCAAAGCAAAGACAGCTGCCTAGAGATGTGGTGATTTATTTCACAGACAGAAGAATAAGAAATGATATTTTGCAAAGATCTTTTGTTTCTACTGTTCAAGTGGATGGAAAGGAGATTGGGATCTACAAAGAGCTGCCACCAAAGATGTTAAGAGGTAGAAAGGACTTTGGATTCCTGGTGAATGAGCTGAAGAAACAGCAAATTCAATTTAGATGGGATACTCCAGTTGGTATAATATTGAGGTACCAAGGAGAAAGATATCAATTAAACACTGTTCTAAAAGCTAAAGAATTCTATTTTAATATTTCTAAAAACTGGGACAGCATCTCCACCTGCATCCTCATCTCCATGTGTAGAGGAGAGTGATAAAGAGAAGGAATTTGAACAAGAGTCTGAGGAACAGTGGAGGCAAACATATGCAGAGGTGGCAGAAACTCAAGGAGCAACAGGAGGGGGGTTATTGGATGAACCATTGATAGATTTTCCCCTGGAGATTACAAGTGGATCACCTAAGAATACAAGACAGGTAGCATTGGACCTTGAACTGAAACTACAAGAACCAAAAGATCAACGTATAACCAGAGCAGCTTACAAGCAACTTCAAGAGAAGAACAGCAGCAGAGGTCCTTGCCACTACAAGATAAGAATGGAGTCAATAGTAAATCAAAGAAATCTGAAGCAATGGGAGGAGCTAGGCCGAAGACTACTACTTTGGAACAGAAACTTCAGCAAATGCTCTTAAGGCTTCAAAAGACCACAAATGACAATTAAATTTTTATCCTGGAACGTGAATGGATTAAACTCACCACAGAAGAGAAGAAAAATATTTCACTATTTGAAACAATTTAATAATGATGTTATTTGTTTGCAAGAAACTCATATCAGATTACTAGACCAAAAATACCTGATAAACTCTAAATGAGGTACACAATTTATAGCATCAGACTCAGAGAAAAAGAATGGCATTGTGATTTATGTAAATAAAAGACTATTAGCCAAAATAATAGAGGCAGATGATTGTGGAAGATATTTGGCGATTGAATTAAATACACAAAATGGACCAATTTTGGTGATTGGAATTTATGCCCCCAACCAACAACAATTTTTTTTTTTATAAATTATTATATTCCAAAATATTGCAATGGGACTATAGATCTATTTTATTTATGGGAGACTGGAATGGAGTAATAGACATTAAAAAAGATAAGAAGAGTCTGGTAAAGTCATCAATACGTGCTAAACTACCACAAATATTTTTTGATATGAAAGAAGATTTGGAATTGAAAGATATATGGAGAGAGCAAAACTCAAGAGAATTGGATCTTACTTTTTTTTCAGATAGACATCGATCCTTCTCTAGGATTGACTTCATTTTAGTCACAGCTGATTTACTTTCTAGGACAAAGAAAACAAAGATATTCCCGAGGACTCTAACTGAACATAGCCCAGTGTGGATAGAAATAGAAATGGGAAAGAATGAGAGAAGATCGTGGAGAGTAAATGAAAATCTGTTTAGATATGAAAAGAATGTAAGTGAACTTAAAAAACAAATGAAATAATTTTTTGAAATTAATCTGAATAAGGGTACCTCTATTGAAATCGTTTGGGATGCGAGCAAGGCCAAGTTCTCGAGTCATTGGTAGAATTGAATATGGAGGGAAGGAAGTTTTCCAACAAAGTGTAATTAAAGAAGCCTTTTTAGATTACTATACAAAACTATATGCCAAAGATGATATACAGAATGAACTTATAGATAAATACTTAGAAGAAGGGAGAGTTACGAAAATTGCCAAGGAGCAAAAGGCAAGAATGAATAAACTAATAACAGTCAAGGATATTATCGAGTGGCATGAAGGCGTTGGGGTTTTTAAAAGTTCATTGTATTTGTTTTTAACACGTTTTTTAAGGGGTGGGAGGGAAAATGACATGTGTATGACTGGGATGGGTTTGGGGGGCAACCCACAGTTATTGGGGGGGCTGAGAGGGCTAGTTCCTATACTGTGGAGGGCGCTTCCATTGGCATTGTGGGTGGGAGGGGCAGATATAGCGGTGGCAGGGGGCCATATCGTGTTAAGGGAGGATGTGCTCGCTATTTGCGAGCGATCGCATGCTCCGGCCCCCAATGCCTTTCTCGCTCCCTGGGTTGTTCAGATTCTCAGGCCCCGGGCCTTCGGCTGATGTTGTGCAATGCCAGGTCCGTGGTAAATAAAGCCCCCCTCATTTGTGATCTTGCCCAGGCGGGGGGTGCGGACCTGGTAGGTATTACGGAAACCTGGTTGGGCCCAGAGGGGTGGGTCCCCCTCGTAGAGATGTGCCCACCGGGTTTCTTTGCATTCCATCGGCCAAGGTCCCAGGGGAGGGGCGGGGGGGTGGCGGTTCTTGTAAAGGAAAGTCTTATCCCTAGAGAGGCCACTGTACCTCAGATAGCTGGATGTGAGTCTCTCCTCATGAAGTGGGAACATGGGAGGCAGATGGGTTTGCTGATTGCGTACCTGGCTCCCTGCCACATGTCGGCTGCCCTGCCCGAGCTGCTAAGCGTGATTGCCGAGGTGGCGGTGGAAACCCCCAGCTTATGGTCATGGGGGATTTCAACCTGCCATCCATCGGCGAGGCATCTGAGTTGGCTCCGGAGTTCATGGCTTCCATGACGGCCATGGACCTGACCCAATTAATTCATGAACCCACTCACACGGGAGGACACACTCTGGACTTGATTTTTGTCTCTGGTCAGTGGATAAATGATCTTGAATTAGGGGAGATAGTGATTGAGCCCTTGTCATGGTCAGATCATTCCCTCCTTAGGCTCGACTTTCTAACCGCCACACCCCGCTGCAGGGAGGCAGAACAGATTAGATGGTTCCGCCCCAGGCACCTGATGGACCCGGAGAGGTTCCAGACGGAGCTTGGGCCATTTCCTGAGGATCTGACACATGGCTCGGCTGAAGGGTTGGCGGCCGCCTGGGATAGGGCGGCCGCTGATGCTTTAGACCGAGTCGTGCCTTTGCGGCCTCTGACCCATCGCCGAGCTTACCTGGCTCCTTGGTTCTCCGAGAAGCTAAGGGAGATGAAGTGCCGGAAAAGACGCCTAGAGAGCAGTTGGAGGTCCAGCCGTTCCGAGTCCGACCGAACACTGGTTAGAGCTCATATTAAGACTTACCTAGTGGCGATAAAAGTGGCAAAATGTAACCATTTTTCCGCTCTTATTGCATTGGCAGATAACTGCCCAGCCGCCCTGTTCAGGGTGACCCGCTCCCTCCTTCATCCGGGAGCGCGGGAGGACCCCTTGCAGGGTCATGTTGAGGATTTTGTTCAGTTTCTGCACGATAAAATCACTCAGATTCGGGATGGTCTGGTCTTCAACTGGGTAGATACGGGTGGGATGATGGAGGCCGGTCTTGAGGATGTCATCTGGGAGGAGTTCGATCCTGTTGCTCCCGAGGACGTGGACAGAATACTGAGGCGGCTGAATGCGACCACATGTTTATTGGACCCGTGTCCCTCCTGGTTGGTGCTGGCCTCCCAGGAGGTTACACGAGGCTGGCTCCAGAGGATTATTAACACTTCTTTGAGTTAGGGTGTCTTGCCAGTTGCCTTGAAAGAGGCGGTGGTGAGGCCTCTCCTCAAGAAGCCTTCTCTGGACCCAGCTATTTTGGCTAATTATCGTCCAGTCTCCAACCTTCCCTTCTTGGCGAAGGTTGTTGAGAGTGTGGTGGCGCATCAACTTCCTGGGTATCTGGATGAAGCTGTCTATCTGGATCCACTCCAGTCTGGCTTCAGGCCCGGGTATAGCACAGAAACGGCATTGGTCACGTTGGTGGATGATCTCTGGAGGGCTCGGGATAGGGGTTGCTCCTCTATCCTGATCCTGTTAGATCTCTCAGCGGCTTTTGATACCATCGACCATGGTATCATCCTGCGTCGGCTGGAGGGGTTGGGAGCGGGGGGCACCGTTTTGCGGTGGTTCTCCTCCTATCTCTCCGACCGGTCGCAGACGGTGTTGGCAGGGGGGCAGAGGTCGACCCCGAGGCACCTCTCTTGTGGAGTGCCGCAAGGGTCGGTCCTTTCACCCCTTCTGTTCAACATCTATGTGAAGCCGCTGGGCGAGATCATCCGTGGCTTTGGGGTGAAGTTCCATCAGTACGCTGATGATACTCAGCTGTACTTCTCCACCCCAGGCCACCCCAACAATGCCGTGGAAGTGATGTCCCGATGCCTGGAGGCCGTGCGGATCTGGATGGGGGGCAACAGGCTCCAACTCAACCCCTCCAAGACCGAGTGGCTGTGGCTTCCGGCGTCCCGATATGGCCAGTTGACTCCATCACTGACCATTGGGGACGAGTCATTGGCCCCCACGGATAGGGCTCGCAACTTGGGCGTCCTCCTGGATGCATGGCTGTCTTTGGAGGAGCATGTGACAGCCGTGGCCAGGGGGGCTTTTTATCAGGCTCGCCTGATACGCCAGTTTTTTTTTAATTTTTTTTTTAATTTTTTTTAAAATTTGATTTATATGCCGCCCTTCTCCGGAGACTCAGGGCGGCTTACAATGCGTTAAGCAATAGCCTTCATACTTTTGTATATTTATACAAAGTCAGCTTATTGCCCCCACAAACTGGGTCCTCAATTTACCCACCTTAGAAAGGATGGAAGGCTGAGTCGACCTTGAGCCTGGCTAGGATTGAACTCAGAGAAATTACAGGCAGCTGGTGTTAATTGCTGCCTTTAGTAGGAGGCATTAGCCCCCTACGCTACACAGGCTTCCTGTTGCGTCCCTATCTAGATCGGGACTCCTTACACACAGTCACTCAGGCATTCATCATTTCCCACCTGGACTACTGCAATGCTCTCTACATGGGGCTCCCCTTGAGGTGCACCCGGAGGCTCCAACTGGTGCAGAATGCGGCCGCGCGGGGGATTATGGGAGCAAGAGGGTGCTCCCATGTGACACCTCTCCTGCGTGAGCTGCATTGGCTTCCGGTGGTCTTCCGGGTGCACTTCAAGGTGTTGGTAACCACCTTTAAAGCGCTCCATGGCATAAGGCCTGGGTACTTGCGGGACCGCCTTCTGCTACCGATAGCCTCCCACCGGCCAGTTCGCTCCCACAGAGAGGGACTCCTCAGGGTGCCATCAGCCAGACAATGTCGGCTGGCGACACCCAGAGGGAGAGCCTTCTCTGTGGCAGCACCAGCCCTCTGGAACGATTTGCCCCCGGAGATCCGTACGATACCTGATCTCCAGGCTTTCCGCCGTGCCCTAAAAACTTTTTTATTTTGTCAAGCTGGGCTGGCGTAACCCCCCCCCTCTTTTTTAAGCTTAAAGTTTTATGGGTTTTAAATTTTAATTGCCTATTGGGTTTTTTAAATTTATTGGGCCAAAATTATTTAATTCTTTTATTAATATTTTAAATTTTGTATTGGAGTGCTTTTTATTCTTGGCTGTACACCGCCCTGAGTCCACTAGGAGAAGGGCGGTATATAAATTTAATTAATAATAATAATAATAATAATAATAATAATAATAATAATAATAATAATAATTGCAATTAAACTCAAAACAGCTAAAGCTCCAGGGACGGATGGACTAACAGCGGTGTATTACAAGACCTTACAAGCAGAAATGATTGAACACCTCACAGATTTATTTTGTAGCATACAAAAAGAGGGTAAAATACCCCCTTCATGGAAAGCAGCCTTTGTATCATTGATACCAAAAGAGGAAACAGGTTGTACAAAACCGGAAAATTTTAGACCAATATCCCTCCTGAATACGGATTATAAAATTTTTGCAAAAGTATTAGCCAACAGATTAATGCCAGTTATGCAAGAGGTGATTCATCATGATCAAGCAGGATTTATAGAAGGCAGATACATGAAGGATAATGTGAGGCAAATTATAGACTTATTGGAATATCTTAAAAAGAGTAAACAGATCCCTGCAGTGCTGGTGTTTTTGGATGCGGAGAAGGCCTTTGATCGAGTCAATTGGAACTTTCTATTAAAGACTTTAACAAAGATGGACTTTGGGGACCAGTTTGTTCAGGCGGTTTCAGCAATTTATCAAGAGCAAACAGCACAAATTATTATTAATGGAAGTTTAACTACAAACTTTAGTATAGAAAAAGGAACAAGACAAGCTTGTCCGTTATCCCCACTGTTGTTTATTTTAACATTAGAAGTCTTGTTGAACACAATATGGGATTCGAGTACTCTGAATGGAATAGCTATAAGGCAAGAGGATTACAGAACAAGGGCATTTGCAGATGATCTGGTTGTTACCCTAACACGGCCGATGGAATCAATAATCCAGATGAATGATATTATAGAAGAATATGGTATGGTATCAGGATTTAGATTGAATCAGAAAAAAACCAAGATGATAGTCAAAAATATGTCAGAAGGTCAAAAGAAGGAACTCGAAAGGAAGGAAGGCTTTGAAATAGTAGCAAAGGTGAAATATCTAGGAGTTCAAGTTGCAGCTTCAAATATAAAAGTTTTTCAAAATAATTATGAGGTGTTGTGGCAAAAGGTACAAAGAGATATGGAAACTTGGAAAAAACTGCAACTATCTTTACTTGGTAGAATAGCAGCAGTTAAGATGAACGTTCTACCTAGATTTTTATTTTTGTTTCAAATGATTCCGGTGCTTAAAAATGATAAAAATCTGACTGAACGGCAAAAAGGAGTGAATACGTTTGTTTGGAATGAGAAAAAGCCAAGAGTTAAACTGAAAATTATGCAAGATGTTCGTGAAAGAGGTGGCCTTAAAGTCCCAAACCTACGACTGTATTATGAAGCAGCAGCTTTGACGCAAGCGAGTGATTGGTTTGTAATGACAGAGACCGGAATATTGAATATAGAAGGCCATGACTTAGAGCATGGGTGGCATGCATATCTATTTTATGAAAGTAAAGCTGATAAAATATTCAAGAGTCATATACTTAGAAACTCCTTAATGAGAGTATGGAAGAAGCACCATCTTAAATTGGATTACAAAATACCGTTGTGGTTGAATCTTGGTCATATTACATGGAATATAAATATAAAGTCACTCGGGGGGATTTTATATAAAGAGATACTTTTTAATGATGGGGTAGATTACAATTGAAGACATTAAATACACTGTTGGAAGAAGGGATAATCTTAACTTGGTTACAGTATAATCAACTTCAGTTGAGATGGATGGAAGATCAAAAAACTGGTTTAATGTTGCATGAAGAAGATTTGGTAAGACAGATAAAAGATAAAGGCCAAATGCATATTTAAAGGGTTTATAACATTTTGTTAGAAAGAGATTCTGAAAATGAGTTGGTTAAAGACTGCATGATAAAGTGGGCGCAAAACTTTGCAGAACCAGTTATGATGGAAACATGGGAAAATATATGGGTTCAGAATGTTAAATTTACACAGTCACAGAACTTGAGGGAAAATTTTTATAAAATGTTTTACAGGTGGCATCTAGATCCCAGGAAATTATCATGTATGTATCCTAATGTGCAGGCAAAATGTTGGAGATGTGAATGCTTAGATGCTACATACTATCATATATGGTGGACCTGCAAGAAAGTGAAGGCTTTTTGGATTAAAATATGGTGGGTTATGCAAAATGTTTTGAAGAAAAAAATTGAAATTTTCTCCTCAATTGTTTTTACTGGGCATAGTTAAGGATTCTTCAGTGACTGAAACAAAAATGATATTATATATGATTACAGCAGCTAGATTATTGATTGGCCAATATTGGAAAAAAGACTCTATGTCTACTATAGAAGAATGGACTTTGAAGGTGGCCAGCTTTGCAGAAATGGCGAAGATATCAGCATACTTAAAAGACCAGACCCAATAAACTTACATGTTGGAATGGAAGAAATGGATAGATTATGTGCAGAACAAATACCAAACAAGGAAGTATCAGATAGTTTTCAGTTGAATGTTAAGATGTAGAAATTTATAGTGTAGTCAGGGGTTAGGGCTGTAGGAGGGTAATGTATGATATGGTATGATTTGGATTTCACCTAGGGAAGTCATGGGGGGGAGGAAGTGGGGGAGGTTAGGGAGGGTAGGGTAGGAGGAGGTGGGGTTATGTCAGGGGGGGTTATGGGATGGGGGAGGGGGGAAATGGGGGGAAAATTTTGTATTTGTAAAACTTTTTCAATAAAAAAAAAGCCACTGAGAGGTCAAGTAGCACCAAGATAGAGGAATGGCCATTGTCTCGGGCTCGCCAGAAATCATCCATCAGTGTGACCAAGGCAATTTCCGTGCTGTAGCCAGGTCTGAAGCTGGACTGAAAAGGGTCCAGATAATTGGTTTTATCTAATGACCGCAGGAGCTGAAGTGTCACCACTTTCTCTACAACCTCTCCCACAAAGGGTACGTTGGAGACTGGATGAAAGTTTTTTAATTCTGCTGGGTCCAGGGAAGGCTTCCTGAGGAGGGCCTCACAACTGCTTCCTTTAGTGGCTGTGGGAAGGACCCCTCCCTCAAGGATGTGTTAACTAAAACCTGGAGCCAGCCTCATATCATCTCCTTGCTGGCTGAAACCAGTCAGGAGGGGCACGGGTCCAACAAACATGTGGAGGAGCTCATCGTCCCTACAGCCTTGCCCACTTCCTCAGGAGTCACTGGCTCAAACTCCTCCCATACAATAGGACTAAGACCCACCCCCATCATGTCGGTCGATATTGCCCAATCAGAGTCCATGTCCATCCGAATCTGAGCGATTTTATCTGACAGAAACTGCACAAATTCTGCTGCTCTACCCTGGAAGGGCTCCTCCATTCCCCCAACCTTAAGGAGGGAGTGAGTTACCCTAAATAAGGTGGCTGGGCGAGAATCCACAGATGCAATAAGTGCAGAAAAATGTGAACATTTTGCTGCATGTATCACCACTAAGTAAGTCCTAACAAAGGCTCTCAAAAGTGTTCGGTTGAATTTGGATTTACTGGTCCTCCAGCATCGCTCTAAACATCTCTTCTGGCACTTCATCTCCTGGAGCTCCTCAGTAAACCAGGGAGCTTTCCTTGATCTGCTGCCATTGAGAGGTCACAAAAGCACAATCCAGTCCAATGCCCCAGATGCCGCCTTATGCCAGGCAGCCACTAGGGTCTCTGTGGACAAGGGAGTCAGGTATCTCCCCAAGCTCCTTCTGAAACCCTACAGGGTCCATTAGGCATCTGAGGTGGAACCATTTAATTGGCTCTGCCTCCCTGAAATGGAGGAGTGGCATCTTAAAGTCCAACCTCAGCAGGAAATGATCTGACCACAACAAGGGAGAGACCTCTATACCCCTTAATTCCAGATCATATCTCCACTGCTCCAAGAGAAATACCAGGTCAAGTGTGTGTCCTCCCTCATGAGTAGGACTCTGAACTACTTGGGTCAGGTCCATGGTTGCCATGGAAGCCATGAACTCCTGAGCCCCATCTGAGGAATCGCCAAGTGATGGTAGGTTGAAGTCCCCCAGTACCATAAGCCTGGGGAACTCCACTGCCAACCCAGCTATTGCCTCTAGCAGCACAGGCAGGGCTGTAGTCATGCAGCTGGAAGGCAGGTACATCATCAACAAGCCCAACTGAACCCTTGAGTCCAATCTCAATAGGAGAGACTCACACCCAACAATCTCCAGGGCAGGGATCCTGCAAGGACAAAGGCTCTTCCGGACAATAGCTGCCACTCCTCCACCCCTTTTCTGGAGTTGCGACTGATGCAAGATCTGAAACCCATCTGGGCACATCTCTGAGAGGGGAACCCCCACCCCTCCTGACCCAGCCAAGTCTCAGTTATACATGCCAGGTCAGTCCTGTCCTCCAGGATTAAGTCCCGAATGAGGAGAGCCTTGTTAACAACAGACCTGGCATTAAGCAGCAGCAGCCTGAGGCCAGGGCCCTGACATCCCAAGTCACCAGGTATACGAGATGAGTCTGGTGAACCAGAACCAAAAGGGCCAGAACAAGTAATCGCTTTGAGGTAGCGAGTCCTAGTTCCTCAAGAGCGGCCTACCCCTTGGCTCCCATACATATCTACCTCTCCCAGTCATAACTGTAATATTCCAGCTCTCCATCCCCCTAGTGATCCTCTTCCCCACTTCAGCAGCCCCCCACCTCCCCGGCAAGCAAGGCATCCCACTCATACTGAACTGGGGTTCCCATCTGAGCCCCCATCTGCTTCTGCTTGTACACTCAGCAGAGGGGACTCCATTCCCTGCCCCTGACTCCCTCATTCTCCCTAATTCCAGCCATTCCAAACCCGTTCCTTCCATTCTAATAATTAAATTCTAACCTATCCCTAACTCATTCACACCCACAAACACACACATCCTCTCAGGATAAAATTAATATATCCAGGAACAATGGATATCTCGCATCTCATCGGTGTAACGGCAAAAAGGTTCCTCCGAGCTCTCCCAGGCTTTGTTAGGGACAGTGATGGTATTGTGATAAAATGGCTTCATCTCTTCATCATTAGAGTGGAGTTTATTGACTGAACCTGAGTGGATACCCCTTTTTTGCCGGAATCTTGGATCATCTTGATTAACCCCCTGCCATGGACTTCCCCCGAGTATTAAATGTATTAAATGTATTCAGTGGCGGAACTTCTGATTCTGCGAGATTCCCCCCTCTCGCAGGCGTGGCCCTCCACTCTATCGAGGACCTACCTTTATGACGGGCTTTGGAGCCCCGAGAGGTGGCATGGAGCAAAAAGGGGTCTGAGGGGTTTGTTGGGTAAACTTTTAGATAAATTTTTAAGGGGTTCTGGGAAGTGGGAGAGTTGTGTGGGTGTGGGGGTTAACCCACAGGAGGAGGGGTCGGGTCCAGCTGTTAGTGGGGCTACGGGGGGTGTAGATTCCGGGGGTAAGGGGTACATTGAAGTTCACTCTGCAGAGGGCCTTTCTATCAATATGCTGAGTGGGAGGGGCAGATATGGCGAGTGCAGGGGACCATATCATGTGAGGGGGGCGCGCACTCGCTATCTCCGAGCGATGGTGCGCCCCGGTCCCCAAAGCCCTTCTCACTCCCCAGGTTGCGCAGACTCTCAGGGCCCGAGTCTCCGGCTGTTGTTGTGCAATTCCAGGTCCGTGGTAAATAAAGCCCCCCTCATCTGTGATCTTGTCCAGGAGGGGGGAGCGGACCTGGCAGGTATTACGGAGACCTGGTTGGGCCAGGAGGGGGGAGTCCCCCTCGTGGATATGTGCCCTCCAGGCTTCCATGCATTCCATCAGCTGAGAGCTCAGGGCAGGGGCGGTGGGGTGGCGGTTATCATAAAAGAGAGTCTTGATCCGAGGGAGTCCACTGTACCTCAGATAACCGGGTGTGAATCCCTCCTTGTGAAGTGGGGTCGCGGAGTTCAGATGGGTCTGCTGCTTACGTACCTGGCTCCCTGCCACGTAGCAAGAGCCCTGCCTGAGCTACTCAACGTGATAGCCGAGGTGGCGATTGATACCCCCAGACTTTTGGTCTTGGGGGATTTCAACCTGCCATCTGCTGGTGAAACGTCTGAGGTGGCTCGGGAGTTCATGGCTTCCATGACGGCCATGGACCTGACTCAGTTAATTCACGCCCCCACTCACACGGGCGGACACACACTGGACTTAGTTTTTGTCTCTGGTCAGTGGTCGAGTGGTTTTGATATAGGGGATATAGTCATCGAACCCTTGTCATGGTCGGACCACTCTCTCCTTCGACTAGACTTTCTAACCGCTACACCCCGCCGCAGGGAGGCGGAACCGATTAGGTGGTTCCGCCCCAGGCGCCTGATGGAACCTGATAGGTTCCAGATGGAGCTTGGGCCATTTCCTGAGACTCTGGCTCATGATTCGGCTGAAGACCTGGTGGCCGCCTGGGATAGAGCGGCCGCCGGGGCTTTGGACTGCATCGTGCCTTTGCGGCCTCTGACCCGGCGCCAAACTCAGCCAGCTCCTTGGTTTACTGAGGAGCTGAGGGAGATGAAGCGCCGGAAAAGACGCCTGGAGAGCGGTTGGAGGGCCAGCCGTTCCGAATCTGACCGAACACTGGTGAGGTCTCATATTAAGACCTACCTAGTGGCGATAAAAGCGGCAAAGTCTAGCTACTTTTCTGCTCTTATCGCGTCATCAGATAATCGCCCAGCCGCCCTGTTTAGGGTGACCCGCTCCCTCCTTCAACCGGGAGCTTGGGATGACCCCTTGCAGGGTCGAGCTGAGGACTTTGTCCAGTACCTGCATGACAAAATCGCTCAGATCCGGGAAGGCCTGGCCTCTGACTGGGTAGATCCGGACGGGATAATCGAGGCAGGTCTTTGGGAGGAGTTCGACTCTGTGGCTCCCGAGGACATGGACAGGATCCTGGGACGGCTGAATGCGACCACATGTTTATTGGATCCGTGTCCCTCCTGGTTGGTGCTGGCCTCCCGGGAGGTTACACGAGGCTGGCTCCAGAAGATTGTTAACGCTTCTTTGAGTGAGGGTGTTCTGAAAGAAGCGGTGGTGAGACCCCTCCTCAAAAAGCCCTCTCTGGACCCGGCTGTTTTGGCCAATTACCGTCCAGTCTCCAACCTTCGCTTTGTTGCGAAGGTTTTTGAGAGTGTGGTTGCACGGCAGCTTCCCTGGTTCCTGGATGAAGCTGTCTATCTAGATCCGCTCCAGTCCGGCTTCCGGCCTGGGCACAGCACGGAAACGGCATTGGTCGCGTTGGTGGATGATCTCTGGAGGGCACGGGATAGGGGCTATTCCTCTATCCTGGTCCTATTAGATCTCTCAGCGGCTTTTGATACCATCGACCATGGTATCATGTTGGGCCGGTTGGAGGGGTTGGGGGTGGGGGGCACCGTTCTATGGTGGTTCTCCTCCTATCTCTCTGACCGGTCGCAATCTGTGTTGACGGGGGCAGCGGTTGACTCTAAGGCGCCTTGTTTGTGGGGTGCCCTCTCACCCCTTCTGTTCAACATTTATGTAAAGCCGCTGGGTGAGATCATCCGTGGCTTTGGGGTGGAATTCCATCAGTACGCTGACGACACCCAGCTGTACATCTCCACCCCAGGCCACCCCAACGATGCCGTTGAAGTGATGTCCCGGTGTCTGGAAGCTGTGCGGGTCTGGATGGGGAGAAACAGGCTCCGACTAAACCCCTCCAAGACTGAGTGGCTGTGGCTGCCGGTGTCCCGATATAGCCAGCTGACGCCATCGCTGACTATTGGGGGCGAGACATTGGCCCCCACGGAGAGGGCTCGCAACTTGGGCGTCCTCCTGGACACACGGCTGTCTTTAGAAGAACACATGACAGCCATGGCCAGGGGGGCTTTTTATCAGGTTCGCCTGATACGCCAGTTGCGTCCCTTTCTAGATCGGGACTCCCTACGCACAGTCACCCATGCTCTCGTGACTTCCCGCCTGGACTACTGCAACGCTTTCTACATGGGGCTCCCCTTGAAGTGCACCCGGAGGCTCCAACTGGTCCAGAATGCGGCTGCACGGGGAATTATGGGATCACTCCCACGTGACACCTCTCCTGCGCGAGCTGCACTGGCTCCTGGTGGTCTTCCACGTGCGCTTCAAGGTGTTGGTGACCACCTTTAAAGCGCTCCATGGCTTAGGACCTGGGTACTTGCGGGACCGCCTTCTGCCGCCAATAGCCTCCCACCGGCCAGTACGCTCGCACAGAGAGGGCCTCCTCCGGGTGCCGTCGGCCAGACAGTGTCGGCTGGCGACCCCCAGGGGGAGAGCCTTCTCTGTGGCAGTGCCCGCCCTCTGGAATGACCTACCCCCGGAGATACACAGGATTCCAGATCTCCGGACCTTTCGTCGGGCCCTTAAAACCCATTTGTTCCATCTAGCTGGGCTAGCTTGATCCCATCCTCCGTTTTTAAATTTGACATTGATTTTAAATTGGGTTGTTTTAATTCTCGGCCGAAGAATATTTAATAATTTTTAATTGTTTTTAACTTTTGTATACCATGTTTTATTCTGGCTGTTCACCGCCCTGAGTCCGCAAGGAGAAGGGCGGTTTATAAATTGAAATAATAAATAATAATAAATAAATAAATCTCACTGGCTCGCAGGAAGACACCGTGCTTGTTGCAGCTCACACCAGAAAAGAAGCATTTGGAGTCCACTTTAATGGAGGTGCCTTCGGAAAACTCGACATAAAGGCCTCCTCCTCCTCCTCCGTCATTTCCTCCTCCTCCACTACCTCCTCCAGGGCCACCCACCTCATTTTTGTCAGCATTGTAGTTGTCAATCAGTCTAGCCAAAGTGTCGCGGATCTCGATGAAGCCCCGAGCTGTCAAGGCAATGGCCCGGCTGCTTTGGAGGCTTGGAGGCCCCCCGGAGAGACTGGCCCTGCCATGCCTGCTGCCTCCAGGTCCTCAGTTGATGATTTGGTGGATGCGGAGGAGGTGGCCCGCTGACTGTCCTTCAAGTCCAAGTAATAATTGTGATCCCCCTCATTGGGAACTCGCCCCACAAAGCCCACATTGGGAACTCACCTCTCAAAGCTCGGCGAGGCCCTCTGAAGCCTCCGTCTCCTCCTCTGTCCTCCATCTGTGTTTCCTTGGAAGCAAGTAGAGGCTACTTCAGAAGCTCCATTTTCTGCCCAAGGCTCGGCTGCTGCCCTGAGAACTAAGGCGTTGGGCTATGTTGGGGGGGGGGGGATGTGCCTGAAGAGTAGCCCCTGTTCGGCCCCTCTTTTTAAGTGGGGGGCTTCCTCCCGGCACTCCTTAATGATTGTGTGCCAAGAGGCTTTCAGGCCGGAGGAGCCTGCCATTCGCTCCTCTTAAAGCGTCCCTTCCTCATGCCTGTTAAAGGTGCCTCCTTTGGGGTTCCTGCCTTGGACTGGTGAGATGAGGGGCAGCTTCTCCATTCGATTGCAGGTGCCACGGGGATGGAAGACACACCAGGGGCTTCGGGAAGGGGCCATCTCCCCGGGGTGCCCCAGGCGGAGTGGGAGGACACAGCGGTGTTGCAGCTGCAGGCAGATGGAGCGCAGTGCCACCCTCCTTCGGCTCCAGCAGGGGCAGTATGGCGTGGTATGGCGGCTCTGCTGAAGAGGTAGGCGGCATGCAGGAGGGGCCTGAGCCAGTCCAGGGGAGCTTTGCGGGCTGGTCCAGACATGGAAAGAGGCGGCCAAAGGGTGGCACAGGGCGAGGCCATGACGGCTTCATCCTCTTCCTGTGGCCACGGAGCCATGCATGGACACCACCCGGAAACAGCCGCAGTTTAAATATAGCACTAGGGAACAATTGGATTTATTGTAACTTACTGATGTAAAGTTAAGTACAGTAGATTCTGTCAGTACTGTGATGCTCTTATTTATCTTTGTTTTCAAGCTGCAGTGGATTAATTAAATTGAAAAGATACTCTTTAAGAATAGGATCTAGGATTTAGTAAATTTTCCTTTTATGTATGAAGAAAATAAGGTGCATTGTGAGAGTTCAACATTATGGCCACTTGAGAACATCTGCTGATGTTAATATTCCAACTTGATTATGGACAGGATAAAGTACTTTGTACATATACCAATGTAAATTGGTAAATTGAGGGAGATCTAAAAGCCATAGAATTCCAAGAAACACTGTTATTTGCTTTTCTTTCAGCTTCTTCTTCGTTATTTTTAGTACTGTTACTCTTTTTTATCTACTCCTAAAGAAATTGTTAAACTTCTCTTGGAGTAAATCAGTGTCTGATGACATTGATAAGCTGTATGCATGTTAAAAAATTAAGACATAATCCAGAGAAGATAGACCTGTTCCTGGTTGAGGAAGCACATAAACTCTAGAATAGGAGTTCAACTTCTGGGTGGAACAGTTTTCCCTATAAATAATAAGGGGCTAATATTTTTAGTTTTGCACTTGAAAGCAGCTGTCACAGAACACCCCTTGCTTAGCTTAAAATGGTATACCAGTGTATCATTCTGAGGTTCTATTATATTTTTTTAATATTGCTCCATTGATAATAGGATTATTATTTGCTTATTTATTAAATTTACAATGCCACCCAAAATTCAACTTTGTGACCGTAGGAGGGTACAGGGAGTGATTTATAGGAATTTAAATAATTATTAGAATTGTATTTAAGCATGCTGAAGCATTAGCTATTGTTAACTGTAAAACAAAGAAGCCTTAATGGATAATAATTTTTCATCATTTGCAGTGTAAGTCCATGAGAGAGGAAATAACTACCTTGTTATTATAAGTGTTCAAGATAATACTGCAAGCTTTAAATAAATAGGAGTTCAAAATCTAGGCCTGGCCCAAAAAAAACCCAATTTCCCTTCCTTGAAGCATGGACCATATTAGCTGAGAACTTTGGAACTGTCATTCCAATAAATACTGTTTCCCTAAAAATAAGACCTATCCTGAAAATAAGCCCAAGCCTGATTTTAACTGTGAGCCTAATATAAGCCTTAGTGAAGGGGGTGGGCATGGACAGCACAGAAGGCTGTGAGCGCAGGTAGGCTGATGCTGCCAGGCAGCAGTTACAGCCCACGCAGCGCAGATGAGTTGATTACCTGTCCAAGGCGAGGAGGCAGGCAATCTGGACATGCCACACGGGCTGTGGGAAAGCAAAGAGTTCATGGCTGGAGCAGCAGCTGGCCATGAGAGGCTCATCTTTGCTCGGCAGCACTGGCAGCATATGGAGGCAGAGGCACGGTGGGAAGGCAGGTGATCCCAATGCACTGTGCAGTGTCAGAGTTTGTTGCAAAAATCAAATCCAGAAAGCACACACAGGTAAACTGATTCAGCACGATTCATTAACTTCTTTATCTACATAATAACACATGAATGAATGTACAATATCAATAATGATTCTTCTAGCATGGCAAAGAGGAGTGATCAGTTTTTTCTTCCAGTAGTTCAGAGCTGAGCACAGAGCTAAGCCATGCCCAGACTTCTTGCTTATGTTTCTAAACAGTCCTCATTGTCTGATCCAGTTGCTATGCCTATTCTTTAGCTGACCTTGTTACCATGTCTCTGTCAGTTCATGAATATTCTGACATGCAGGCCATGGGAAAGCCAAGAGTCAGTGGGCTGGAGTGTGTGGGTGGTCATGGGAGGCTTGTCTTCAGGTCTCTTGGCTTGCCTGTGGCCCATATGGTGCATCGGGTTTGCCTGCCCTTCCACCCCATGCCTCTGCCTCCATCTGCTGCCAGTGCTACCACACGAAGATGAGCCTCCCACAGCCAGCCACTCCAGCCTACTGACTCTCGGCTTTCCTGCAGCCCGTGTGGCGCATCCAGATTGCCTGCCTCCCCCAGCATCTCTACCTCCATCTAATGTTTGGACAGGGAATCAACTCACCTGTGTGGGTTGCACAGCTCCAGAGTGTGCCAACCAAGGGACCTGCAGGCTGCAGCTGCTTCCAGATATCATGGGTCCCCACGTGCTTGCCGCCTCTTGTGTGCGTGCCAGGGGGGCAGGGCACCCAGCCGGGCTGATCACCCTGAAATCGTATTTTCCCCAAAATAAGCACTAGGGCTTATTTTGGAGCCCCCCAAAATATAAGACCGGATCTTATTTTTGGGGAAACATGGTACTAAAAATGCTAGGACAGGCTAGTGGGCAAGGTAGTTTCACAACTTGATATTTTTTTTAGGAGCCAACAAAAAAAAATATAAACTTCTCTTATTTGTTTTATCTATCACCATTTTATTTAATGGCATTAAAGTCTTCTACTAACTTCTGAAGTAGTTGACACTGCTGTCAAGGTTCCAAGTAACACCCCCCAACAAAAGAAAACTCTGAGGCTAGAAGTTCCTCAAAGTTCCATTTTATTAGAGATGTCATATTGGCACATATGGAAAAATCCGAATCTGAAAGCTTCCAGGTTTTCCCCACCCAAAAGAAAGTCCAAGTCCCTGCCACCCACATGTCCATCACATGGTCCAATCAGTGCACCGTCCCAATTGGAGATGCCTCCCAGTCACACCACTCCAGTGCAAGGCAGGATGTCCAGAGAAAAGAATGTTATTATGGCTAGATAATACAATTATTATCAACTCCATACAATCCCAACTTCCCACAGCATTAAATGTGGCAGCACTGAAGATCCAATGTAAAAGATGGCTTCCAGGACTGGTAGGCCACCCCTCCCTCAACTGATCATGTCCTGCAGCAAAAGGAACATAGGGGATTAACACAATATTCCCTAACCACCTCTTTTCCCCCCACCAGAGGGATCCTTTGGTTTATCAGGGTATTTATCACGGAATTGCTTCATTAATCTGTCTGCTTTTACATCCCAGCTTTTAACCCAAGTAGCTTCAGACAAAGGGTACCCTTTCCAATGAACTAAATATTGTAACCGGCCTCTATACAATCTAGAGTAGACATCCTCACACTACGGCCCGCAGGATGGATCCAGCCAGCTGATGCAATCTATCCGGCCCACATGCAGTGGTGATTAAGCCCTGTCCCACCCTACCCAGACATTCTATTATCTTCCAGCCCATGGGGGCCTGCTCACTGCTAAGGTAAGGCTGAAGGGTGTGGGATGGTGGGTGGGTGCCAGCTGGTGTAGGGGCGATGCTGGTGGCACAGCTTTGTGGTCCCTGGCTGCCCCCAACAGCTGTGCTATGGAGAGTCTGGGTGGAGATGCAGGCTGGGTGAGGGCTGAGCACTGTCAACTTCACCTTCCAGCCTGCAGGGATTGCAAAGCTCACTGCATCTGCCTGCAAATGACAAGGGAGGGAGACACACTTCACACCCATTGCACTCAGCCAGTGGGCTGACATGTGAGAGAGAATGGTGGGAGCGGATCTTGTGGGATGGGTGCCATCTCCCAAGCCTGTCCTTCCTCCTCCCTTGTCAGCAAGAGAAAGAAGGGGGCAGCGTGAGAAAGTGCTCCCCTCCCCTGTTGAGCACAAGAGCCCAGTGGGGGGGGGGGGGCGATGGCCTGGCAGAAGCTCCTCCATTGGCAAGCTGGATGGCCCAGCTCTCACAGCGGAAAGCTTTCTGTTGCCTGTGCCTTCCTCGGGCAGTGATGGCTGGGGGGGCAGCAGAGGCATCAAGGCTGATCCCCCCCCCTTAGCAAGCTAGGCCTGGAGGAGCGCAGAGAGTTGTGGATGAGTGCCTGTTCTGCCCCAGCTATGGACCCCAAAGAATGCAGCACACACAAAGTTCATTCAAACCTTAGTTTACTAAATAAATGAGTCTTTTACAAAAACAGCTGTTAATTAACTTCATTAACAGCCACCAAGAATTCAAAGAATAATAACTGAAAGCTTATTATGGTTGGCAGAATGCCCAGAAGCAATTTGCAGAAAGCTGATAAGATAAGCAAGACAAGAAACGAAGATATGTGAACGAAGTTGTTCCCTGCAAATTGCTTCAGTCCGCATTCCTCCTTAAATAGGCTAAGGGAGTGGTCAATTAGTCCCAAGCCTTACTCTTGAGGAGACCTCCTTCTGAGGAGCCACTCCTGCCTTTTGACAGCTCTGCGCACCCATGCATCGAGAAGAGGCTCCTCCTCTTCGCCTTCTTCACTTAAGGGAGCTTCTGGAGGTTCTGAAGGCCCTGGCTGAATCTCCACCTCTGGCACCACATCTTCTCCAGCCTCCTCATTGTCCGACTTAAGTGCCAGCTGCAGAGGCTGCTGGCGCAGCACCACACCAGCCTGCTGTCTGAATCAGCTACTAGCTGTACAGGCCACATACGGGCCACAACAGCACCAGAGGATCAGAAGACGTGTTTCCAGTGCATGCTTCTCTGTCCCAAAATAGGATTGAGTGGGTGGAAATGAGCAGGGGGAAGAGAAAGAAAGAAGGAGAATCCTGGCTGGCTTTCCTTTGGTGTGGGGTGGGGGGAAGATCCAATACCTCCTCCATGCCTGCCTGCTGCTCTCAGAGCCTTGTATAGCACAGCTAAAGCTAGCACACTTCACAATGGGGGAGACTGGATTCACTCCTCCTCCGGGAGCCCATTCCCTGCCCCACTCACTCCTGACAGCTCTCTCTCTCACTTGGGGCAGAGAACAAATCTGGAAGTAGCTGCAGGCTGTTTCCCGCCAGTTAGGCAGAGAGAGGGGAGAGGGGAAAGACAGATTCGGCTTGATTCAGCTCTCATCAAAGACACTCACCCATCAGCCAGTCTCCCTCTATGGGTGGGTGGATGGGTGGGTGTCGCTTTCTCTCGCTCCCTGTCTCTGTCTGTCTTCTCACTTGGAAAGCCCAGTGTGCTTTCCTTGGGGCTTTTCGCTACCCATTTTTCTTTCTTCCTTTTGGAAATCTGGGCTTGCTGAGGAATGAGCAGCACAGGCTTCCCTCCTCCTCCTCCTCCTCCTCCTCCTCCTCTCCTGTGCACCCTCCCAGCCCCAAAGGGATAGCGGGAGGGGGAGGGGGAGGAGGGAAGCCTCTGCCACTCATTCCTCAGCAAGCCCAGATTTCCAAAAGGAAGAAAGAAAAACGGGTAGTGAAAAGCCCCAAGGAAAGCATGTAGGTCTTTCCTAGAGAGTGAGAAGAGACACAGAGACAGGACATACACACACACACACACACACACAGAGAGAGAGAGAGAGAGAGAGAGAGAGAGAGAGAGAGAGAGAGGGAGGAGAGAGAGACTGTGGGAAAGAAAGAGAGAGAGAAAGAAAGAAGAAAGAAAGAAAGAAAGAAAGAAAGAAAGAAAGAAAGAAAGAAAGAAAGAAAGAAAGAAAGAAAGAAAGAAAGAAAGGTAGATAGATGAGGGAGAGAGGGGGGAATGGGAGAGAGGGAAAGGAAGAGAGAAAGAGAGAAATGAGAGGGAGTGTTTAAGTTTGCAGACCCCTGAGCCAGGAGAAGGGACAATAAGAAGCAATGGAATCCTTCTCTTCAAGTCTTTAAAGAAGGAACAGATTTGCTAATCACAAAGCCTTTCAGCTTTCAATAAAATAAAAGATGCCACTAAACTTCTGAAATAAGGTGATCCAGTCTATGTTTCACTTAAGATTAGAATTTTTATGGCCTTTGCTGTGAGAGGTTTTATCTCCTCCCTTCCCAGATATTTGAATATCTGCAATGATGCAGTATCATCCAGGTTTTCATATGAATAGTTCAGTCTTGCAAATACTTTTATAGAAGGTGCATTAGCTTTTGGATCCTTCTGAATATTTTTGCCTTAGATCCTGATGAGAGAACTTCATCAAAGGTGACTCTGGGTGGCAAACAACAGTGAGATAAAACTATATAAAAACTATAGATGTAAAACATATAAAAATCCATATCAATAAATACCCATACCCACCCAGTCACATGACCATCTAGCCATGCCCATCCAGCCAGTCCTGCCCCCCAATATAAATTGGCTGGCTATTTAAAAAGTTTGAGGACCTCTGATCTAGAGTCTTCAATTCTTTTAATTTCATAATGGGTTTCCCCTTGTACCACTATAGATTTGGGTGCAGGTTGGGTCTGCAGTCTCAATCTCATCCCGACCACTGGTTTTAGCAGACTGAAATGAAAGACGGGATGTAATTTCCCTAGAATGCGTGGGAGGTTAAGCTGAACTATCACTGGGTTAATTACTTTCACTATTGGGAAAGGACCTAAAAACCTAGGTCCCAGCTTTTTACTGGGCAACTTCAGTTTTATGTATTTGGGTTGATAGATAAACCCAATCTCCCACACGGAAGGGGGGTTGAAGAGATCAGTGTTTGTCAGCTTGCTTTTTATATGTCTCAGCGGCTTCTGCCAGCGCTTTTTGGTGTTTTCCCATTCCTTCTTCAGCGATTCCATCCACTCAGTCAAAGAGACAGTCCATCATCCAAACTGAGGCTAGTGACATAGTGGTGATGGCCGTGCTCCTACAGAAGGAACCACAAGAACAGCTCCTGCCCTGCACCTATGTATCCAAGAAGCTCACCAACACCAAGAGGAGGTGGGACATATGGGAGAAGGAAGCCTCCTCTCCTGGGGACATTTTTTTGAAGGGGGCAAAGTGCCTTTTGAGGTCTGGACTGATCACAAAACCTTTGAGAAATGAAAACAGCTCTTTGCCAAGGGGCCAATCCTCCAACACCTTGACCAAGAAAGACAGTTCATAGTCCAAATCACTGTATTTCCCCATTTTCTGGGAGTTTGACTATAATTCTGGGTCCTCCTCTCCTGGAGACATTTTCTTGAAGGGAGCAAAGTGCCTTTTGAGGTCTGGACTGATCACAAAAACCTCGAAGCCCTGACAACCCAAACAAATCTTTTAGCCACAATACTTTAGGTGGTTTAACTTCAACCTAAAATACATTCGGGGGGTGGGGGGATCTGCTAGTTGATGCCTTATTGAGAAAACTGCAATTCGATAGCCGTACGGAAGAAGTCATCCATGCCATTAACCCCCCCCTCCTCACAACAAGCTGCACAAGTCACCACCAGGGGCCAGCCAGGCGGCCACCTAATCCTGGATGTGGCAAACTGACAACAGCACTGAAAGCAGCTCTCCCAGCAGAACCATGGCTCACAGATAACAAAGATGTATTCCATGACTCCAAAAGAAATGTGGGAATTAAGGAAATGCATCTTTGGTTTAGGTAACTTTGATCCCAGTACGAATTTGATTGTGCAGTCTGTTGGGTGGTGAGGGGGGAGGAAGTTGCAATCTTCCTCACTTAAGACACCCAACAGGTCTCGGTATTCGCTTGGCATCTGTGGGCTGCTGGGTAGCCTGTCTGCAGTGAGGGCTGCAGTTTCGAGCCTGCTAAGGCTGCTGGGGTTTGTGGCCTCTTGGCAATGGTCCAGCTTGATGGGCACTAGTGGTCTCATGCCTATTCATAGTTTTTGGTAGCTGTCTTTGTGAGGGATCTCACGAAGATCGATGGTTCATTGAGGGCACTTCCAAGAAAAGTCAGCACGCAAGGATGCAATCAAATTAAGTCTTTATTTAGAAGTAAAAGTAGAGTAAAATGAGTTCCCTGGCATGGAGGCATCCATGCCTGGATTGAGCCCATGGTTCAGTCCTGTAGGAAGTTAGAACAAGAGAATAAGAACAGCCCCTGTGCAGGGGTTCTTATAGGGGTCCCTGGCCCCTCCCTTACCAAGGTGTGTGAGGGGGCCGGAGAGCCATTAACTCTCCCCAATGGGGCTGCAGGGGCCGGAGCCCCTTGACCCACCAGTGGGATCAAAAGTCCCTCTTTGCTCCCATCTGGTGATTCTTTAAGAAACTGCCATGGCTGGCACAAAACACCTAACAATTCCCCTTCTTGCCAGCCAATGACAGGTGCCAGTGAATATGTGTGAGAGGGCGAGCGGGTGTCATAGACATACAGATGCATCATTTACAGGATCAAACACAAACGCTTACACAGAAGGTTGTGTCAGTCAATGGACACAGGTTTTATGAACAGGTCAGCTAATTGGTCAGTTGTGTTACAATGTTTGATATTTACAAGCCTCATTCTGACAAGCTGCCTGACATTCTTGTAGCGGATGTCTATGTGGGGGGACCTAGAGCCCACTGTGTATGCCCCCGAGATTCCAATTGTGGCTGTGTCATCTTCCTGAATTTGGATGGGCAGAGTAGGGGGTGCCCAGATGCTCATTACCAGAGCATTGAACCAAATCAAGTCATTTGCAGTGTCTGATAGGCTGGCATATTCTACCTCGGCCGTGGAGCAAGAAATAAATTTTTGCTGCCTAACAGGCCAATGGATAGGACAGCCATTTAACAGTATGAGGAAACCAGAGGTGCTCCATCTACTCTTGGTGTCACCCAGTCTGCATCTGAGTAAGTGGAGAGCTGGGCTGGCTTCCCTTTCTCTGGCTCCAGCATAAGAAGGGCATCGGCTGTGCCCCTGAGGTATCTAAGTACTCTCTTGACAGCTTTCCAGTGGAATTCCTTTGGGTTTTCCACATGCCTGGACAATAGATTTACAGCTAAAGCTATATCAGGCCTGCTCCAATTGCTAATGTATAGCAAGGAGCCAATCACAGATCTATATTTTATTTATTTATTATTATATTTCTATTTCGCCTTTCTCCTGCAGGACTCAAGGCGGTGTACAGTCAAGAAAAAATAAAAGATACATAAACATCATAAAATTGATAATTAAAGTTATAACATAGTTTAGCCCAAATTAAATAAAACCCAGAATTAGATAATATTTTAATCATTCCCAGTTAACATGTTTAGCCCCGCCTGATTGAACATCAGGGTCTTGAGGGCACAGCGGAAAGCACAGAGATTAGGGATGTTTTGTATATCAGGGGGCAGTTCATTCCAAAGGGTTGGAGCCCTTACAGAGAAGGCCCTCCCCCTGGGAGTCGCCAGTTGGCACAATTTGACTGACAGTACCCTGAGTAGTCCCTCCCTATGAGAACGAACTGGTCGGTGGAGGCTATTGGTGGCAAAAGTACCAGTCTCATAAGTACCCAGGTCCTAAGCCATGGAGCATTTTAAAGTGTTAACTAACACCTTGAATCATACCCGGAAGAACACCGGGAGCCAGTGCAGCTCACGTAGGAGAGGTGTTACATGGGTGCAACGAGATGCGCCCACAATCACCCACATGGCTACATTCTGGACCAGTTGGAGCCTCCGGATGTTTTTCAAGGGGAGCCCCATGTAGAGAGCATTGCAGTAGTCCATACGGGAGGTGACTAGGGCATGAGTGACTGTATGCAAGGCATCCCGATCCAGAAAGGGATGCAACTGGCAGATCAGGCGAACCTGATAAAAGGCCCCTCTGGCCACGGCTGTCAAATGGTCTTCTAAAGATAGCCGTGAGTCCAGGAGGACACCCAAATTGCGGGCCCTCTCTGTAGGGAGCAAGGTTTCATCCCCAATTGTCAGTGATGGTACCAGCTGACTATACTGGGACGCTGGAAGCCACAGCCACTCAGTCTTGGAGGGGTTGAGTCTGAGTTTGTTTCTCCCCATCCAGATCCGTACGGCCTCCAGGCAATGGGACATCACAGTACGGGCATCGTTGGGGTGGTTTGGGGTGGAGATATATAGCTGAGTGTCATCAGGATATTGATGAACATTCACCCTGAAACCATGGATGATCTCGCCTAGCAGTTTTACATAAATGTTGAACCGAAGGGGTAAGAGGACTGACCCTTGTGGCACCCCACAAATAAGATGCCTCGAGGTCAACCTCTGCCCCCTGCCAACACAAACTACAAACGGTCAGAGAGAAAGGAAGAGAACTACCGAAGCACAGTGCCCCTATTCCTAACCTCTCCAGCCGGTGCAGTAGGATACCATAGTCGATGGTATCAAAAGCCGCTGAGAGATCTAATAGGACCAGGATAGAGGAGCAACCTCTGTCCCGGGCCCTCCAGAGATCATCAACCAATGCGACCAATGCCGTTTCCGTGCTGTATCATGACCTGAAGCCCGACTGGAACGGATCCAGATAGACATCTTCATCCAGATATCGGGGTAGTTGTCGCGCCACAACACTCTCAACAACCTTCTCAACGAAGCGAAAATTGGAGACTGGACGATAGTTTGATAATAAAGCCAGGTCCAGGGAAGGTTTCTTGAGGAGGGGCTTCACAACTGCCTCTTTCAAAGTGGTGGGAAAGAAACCCTCACTCAGAGAAGCATTTATAATCCCCTGGAGCCAGCCTCGTGTAACCTCTCAGGAGGCCAGTACCAACCAGGAGGGACACGGGTCCAATAAACATGTGGCAGGATTAAGCTTTCCCAGAATCCTGTCCACATCCTCAGGAGCTACAGAGTCAAACTCTTCCCAGATAACGCTCTCAAGACCTACCCCCGTCTCCTCCTCTGGATCTACCCAATCAGAGTCCAGGCCATCCCGAATCTGAGCAAATTTATCATGCAGGAATTGCACAAAATCCTCAGCTCGTCCCTGTAAGGGATCTTCCCACATCCCCACCACTGTTTAGGGAGCGGGTCACCCTAAACAGTGCAGCTGGGCAGTTCTCTGCAGATGCAATAAGAGCGGAGAAGTAGCTAGACTTTGCCGCTTTTATCGTCACTAGGTAGGTCTTAATATGAGATCTCACCTGTGTTCGGTCAGATATAATTTGTTGTCTGTGAAGTCAGGATTGTCCTTGTGATTATGGCCATAGTAGTTACTTTGCATGGGGCTATGCATTGGGTTAGATGCCGCCATTTTGCATTTGGCCAACAACTCTTCAATCTTTTCTTTCTGGGATAATGCAAATCCCCTTTTGCATTATCCAAGATATGGCCAAGATATGTACACCCAGGTACCTGTCAACCCGCCCCAAGGACCTCAGGATAAACTTTTCCCCCAGGGCCTTGGCAAATTCATCACACCTTTCCTTGCCAGGCCCTACGTATAGGAGGTCATCCACATAAACCAACACCCATTCTGTATCATCTTTGGTGTCATGTGTAAAAATGATCTCATCTGCATGAGATGCCCTGAAGCCAATTCGCTCTAAACCCTTTTTGAGGCAGTCATACCAGAGTTTCCCTGACTGCTTGAGGCCATATAAACCCTTTTGGAGCAACCATGTGTTTTCCCCCTCCTGCTGGTTACCAGGAGGGGCCCTCACGTAGATCTGCTGGTCCAAATTGGCATGGAGGTAGGCCATCTGGATGTCGAATTGGTAGACTTTCTTCCCCAGAGCAGCTGCAGTTACGAAGGTGGCTTTGACTCTTTTTGCCCAGATGGTTAGAGAATAGGTCTCTATGTAGTCCTCCATGTAGCGTTGGGTGAACCCCTATGCTACCAAGCGGGCTTTGTACAGGTAGTGGCCATTGGCAAGTGGTTTGGCCTTGAAAACCCACCTTGTGCCAATGACCTTCTCCTTGGGTGGTTGCCCAGGGGTGAAGACCTTGAGCTTTCTCAGGCTCTCCATCTCCTGTTCCATTGCGAGCTGCCACTTCTCCTGTTCTTCGATGGGCAGCTCCTGGATGTCAGAGAAAGTCTTTGGGGTGACCACGACGCTGTTGATGTGATGTGCCCAATGTCAATTCTCTTAGGTGGGACCCCCTTGTTGGACCATTTTGACCTTCTGACTTCTTGCCACTCACCACCCTTTTTTTCTGCAGGCTCCTCGCCGACTGGCTGCTCACGACTGGGATATGGAGGCCCTCAGTCCCAGGTGTTGGGCATCATGGGCCTGTGAAGCGTCACTGGAGGTGAAGAGTCAGGTGAAGATGGCGTGTCTTTCCCTTCAGGACTGGACGGTTTATCCTCCCCATCTGGACCAGGTAGACTGACCTCTTCATCCTGTTCCTTGCTCTTGTCAGTGGCAGGATCTGTGGTTGTCTCAGGCAGTGTCTTGATTGGTGCATTTTTGCTGGGCCAGTTGATGTATGGGCCCAGATCATTTGAGTGAATCTGGGTCCAATTGGAGTCCTCTTCGAAGGAGGCAGATTGGGAAGTCACAGTCCTGCCCCCTTCTCCCAGGAACCGGTAGGCCTTGGAGCCAGGGGCATAGCCCAAGAACCCCAGTCTCTGGGAAACGGATCTCCCCTTCTTCCACAGCTGCTTGGGGATGTGCACCCAAGCATAGGAGCCAAATACGCACAAGTGTCCCAAATTTGGCTTCCTACCATGGGCCAGAAAATATGGAGTCTGATCCACAATGCTGCTCCAGATGTGGTTCAGCGTGTAATTGGTGTAATGTACCACCTCCACCCAGTACGATTCCGCAACTCCAGCATCTGCAATCAGGCTACGCACCATGGTCTGTAGGACGTTTTGCTTTTCAACCATGCCGTTCTGTGCAGGAGTAAAAGGCACTGTCTAAAAATGGTGTATGCCCTTATGCCTTACCCAGTCCTGGAATTTTTGGGACATGAACTCAGCCCCCATTCGCTCTGCAGCTGTATGATCTTGGTCTTGTACTGAGTTTCCATGTAGTTGTACAGTGATTTTATGGCATCAAAGGCTTCAGACTTTTCTGTGAGGGTATACACATGGCCATACCTCGAGAAGTCATCGACGGCAGTGAGGAAATAGTGCCTTTTCCCTAGGGACAGTGTAAATGGCCCAACCAAATCAACATGTATTAATTGATATGGGTATTGGGTTTTACGCTGTGATACCTTAGGTATTGTGGCTGCCTTCCTCTTTGCCCTCTTACAGATGGCGCAGTCCAGAAATACCTAACAATTCTGGAGGTGAATCCCCTCAGCAAATTCCCCCATCTTTTTGACCACGGGGAAGTTCACATGTCCTAACCTCTGATGTAAGAGGTGGGCACATTTGGTATGAAGTGGCTTCTCCACTGACATCCCCTTGGCTCTGGTTGCCTTGGGTGGTACTGGCACCTTGGGCCCTTTCTTGGGCTTGTCTGCCTTAGGTGCCTGCTTTGGCTCCGGTTTCTTGCCTGCATTGGCCTTGGAAGGCTGTGGGGCTGGCTGTGGGGCCTCTCTCTTTCTCTGCACGCAGGCCCCTTCTGGGGTGGCATCCTGTGGGCTGTCTCTTGTAGCTGGGTACTCAGGGTAGAAATATGGCAAACCATTTATAATGGTAACATTCCCAATGACCCTTTTGTCTCGAGTGACATGACCCTCCCCCTTTGCAAAACAATACCTCCACCCTGCCATCATCACATAACTTGGTTATACTTAACAGGTTATTGGCGATTGAGGGAGCATGCAATACACCCTCAACATTGCCCAGCCCTGGTACAGAGACAGTGCCCTCCCCAACAACCAAAGCATTGTTACAATTGGCAACCTTGACAGAGGAATTAATTCTCCTTAACCTCTTAAAGCCTTGTTTCATGTTAGCAATGTGAGATGAAGCCCCAGAGGCCAGTAGCCAGAGGCTAGTAGGGCCATCAGCCTTTGTGGCAGAGGTGAGGTAAGTAGTACACACAAAATTGCCCTTGGCATCACCTTTGCCCCTGCCAGGCCCCCTTCTCTTCCCCCTGCCCTTCCTTGATTGAAACCATGCTTAGGGCCTTGCTGATAATGGGGGCAGTCCTTCTTCAGATGCTCCTCAGAACCACAGATGAAACACTTGGGTAGAGCATTAACTTGCTCTGAACTCTGGTGCCTCCTGTTGATTTGCTGAGTTGTGGCCCTGGTGTATTCTCCTGTGTCTCTATGCCTTCTGTCTTCCTTATTGAGCCTCCCTGTGAGGTAGGACAAAGTCATGGCTTCCTTCCTGGTTCCCTCTAGTGAGACAATAAAATTGCCCCAACTTTTGTCCAGGGATGCCAGAATAACAGCGACCATGTTGGCCTCAGTCACAGGGTAGTCCCTGAGCACCAGTTCTGCCCTGAGTGCCTTCAACTTTCCCAGGTGTTCAGCCATGCTAGCCCCAAATTTCAGCTTGGTATTATAGAACTGCAATGTGAGCCTTGAGGTGGAGACCAAGCTATCACTGTTAAGTAGGCTATATATCAACCCCCAAATTTCACCAGCTATGAGCCCATCTGGAATGCTAGGGTACAATTTAGCATCCAGTAAGCTCAGTAGAGTGGTATAGGCTCTCCTGTGGTACCACTTTTCTTGAGGCCCCCAAGGGAAAGGTGGGGGGGGTGTCGAAAACCATTTCTAGGATCCCTTCCTTTAAGAGACATACCTGTATCTCTTTGTTCCATATATTGAAGTTTTCAGCCCCCCCCCCCCCCAGATGTAATTTTTCAAAATTATTTGGGAGTATTGGCACAGCTGGTGTAGAAAATGCTGATCCCATTTGCTGTCCATGGTATCTTTGCCTGGGTCCCATTGAAGTAAATGGGAGAGGGATCCCTCTGCTGGCCGGTGTTGGTATTTTCTTCTGATTATTCTTTTCTTTTTCAGGTGGAGCGAACTAGGCATATCCGAACTGCTGAGCATGCTCAGAGCTCATTCCAGTCCAGGAGCCTACGGGAGCAGACCTCTCTCTCAGTGCTTCAGGGCCAGGCCTGAGCTCAGGCCTGTGGAGCTCTGAAGATTCTTCTGGAAGCCCTCCCAGTACTGGAACACTTACCAGGGGGCGAAGGCTGCAGGATGGGGCTGGAAAAGCCCAAAAATGATGAGGATCGCCTGGAGGGGCCCACTACTGGTCCTGAAGATTCTGGAGGAGGCAGCCATCTTGGGGAGGCTCGGCTGGAGGCTCCCTGAAGTCATGGAGGGGAGTCCTCCATTGCCTTAGTGGGGGTGTTGAGAAGGCTGGGGCTCCCAGGGGTTCTTCTGAGGCTCTCTGGGGCATGAATCCTGGCTGGGGGGCTCTGGAGTGGACACCCCCCCCCCTCGTTGGTCTCCTGGGGGTAGTGAGAGAGGCTGGCTTCCCCTGATGTTGAGGCCGTGGCTATCGTGGCCTCCAGGGCCACGACCAGGACTTGGATTGCAGCTCTGAGGCCTGCTGCAGCAGGAGCAGCTGGGCAGACTTTGAGGCTTGCCGGTGGGGGGGGGGGAGCGAGCATGCTGCCTCAGCTGGCTGCCATTGGTTGCTGGGTCTCATGGCCTAGCTGAGGCCTACAAAGCCTCGCTGGAGTAGATAGCCTGGGGGCTGCCGTGTTGCTTCTGGTTGGCCCCGGAAGCTGCAAGTTGCGATTTGGCAGGAATGTTCCCACCAAAAGCTCCAGGGCCCTGGGGTCCTCCAGGGTGGCCGGCGCCATGTTGGGGAGCCTCCTGGGCTCTGGGGAAGACTTACCTGGTGTCCAGAGGCCCCCTGCATTAGTGTCCCACGTGGCTTGGCTCCTGGCGTCCCTCGGGCTGCTAGGAGTGTTCAGAGAAGCTCTCTGCATTCCTCGCCAGTGAGCTGGTCCACACTGGGGGTGGCCTGGTCCCTGGCTGCTTCCTCAGTGTCCTGGCAGTCCTGTGTGGACTGCTGGTCTTCCACGCCTTCCTCTGTGGCTTGCAGCTGCAGGGAAGCATGTGAAGGGGTCCCTTGTGTTCCGCTGGGTCCTTTGGGGGCATAGAGATCATCTGTACCCTCCTCTGGATCGAAGCTAGCTTCAGGTACTGGAAGCAGGGCTGCCAACCTTGCTTGGAGACTCCTGGTCATAACCGTGAATTCCTACCATCCATCTCCAAGGGGTTCTTGCTGGAACCTCCTGGCATCTTGCTTCTGCTGGCTTGGAAGCGTTGCCTCAAACCATCCTCTGCTATCACTTTGTGAGGAATCTCACAAAGATCGATGGTTCATTGAGGGCACTTCTAAGAAAAGTCAGCACGCAAGGATGCAATCAAATTAAGTCTTTATTTAGAAGTAAAAGTAGAGTAAAATGAGTTCCCTGGCATGGAGGCATCCATGCCTGGATTGAGCCCATGGTTCAGTCCTGTAGGAAGTTAGAACAAGAGAATAAGAACAGCCCCTGTGCAGGGGTTCTTATAGGGGTCCCTGGCCCCTCCCTTACCAAGGTGTGTGAGGGGGCCGGAGAGCCATTAACTCTCCCCAATGGGGCTGCAGGGGCCGGAGCCCCTTGACCCACCAGTGGGATCAAAAGTCCCTCTTTGCTCCCATCTGGTGGCCCTTTAAGAAACTGCCATGGCTGGCACAAAACACCTAACACTCTTTCCATGTGAGGGTCGGTCCCCATTTGTCTAACCATGCGAGGCCCAATATGATTGATTCAAACATTTTGGGAGCTATGATGAATCGGATGAGTTCTCAGTGGCAGTCCATCTCCAATCTAACAAGTTCTGTGACCAATGTGGCTGGGGGTCTACCTATTAGTGTCCCATTGACCTGTTCAAAACAGATAGGGCACTCCAGGGATCTCATGCCTATCCCTAGCTGTTGGACTATGGGGAGGCCAATCAGGCATCTGGGACAGCCAGTGTCTATGATGGCCTCTACCTCCCCTTGTGTCCCCGTTTCTGGCAGATCTGGGTTTTGATAGTGAAGGGGTAGATGGCTTCACTTACCATTGGGTCGTCTTTGCTGCTGCTCCCCTCAGCAGAGCCTGGAGGGATTTCTCTGGATGGAGTTTCCTTGTTCCCAGTTGGAAGGAGAGGAACCTCAACAGCCTGCTTGGTGAACAGCCCTGAAGATCCAAAGTAAAAGACGGCTTCCAGGACTGACAACTGCTTTCTCCACTATTGACTTCAATAAGCACAGATATTCTTTTTTTTTAATTATTATTTTTATTTATATGAATTAGCAATACAATAGAAAACATTTTCGGTTCCGTGATGCAAACACATAAACACAAACTTTTAACTTGCCATACATATAATATTACTTCTTATGAATAAATTTTGTCTAAAAACTATTACAAATAATAATACTCAATAATACTCAAACCCTTGAAGTGCAAGTGATATTGTTCATTTCTTTAAATCTTCATTAGTTAGCTAGTGATTAATCTCTATACACTATCTCATTTTTTATTTCTTTTCTCCATCCACTCATACCACATGTCCCACACGCCATAGTATACCGAATCTTCTCTGTCATTAATTTCTAGAGATAATTTGTTCATTTCGGTGCACTCCAGTATTTTCCTTATACCAGATGGGTTATGCTCCTTCAGTTCTTCCCTTGTTTTGAGATTCCCTCCCCCATCCAATATCTCATTGTATCTAAACATCTTTCCTATTTCTAATACATTCGGGTATATTAAAGCCTCCATGGTGGAGAGTCATCAGAATTTTTGTATATTGCCTCTGTCTTATCTCACCCCATGTTTGTATTAAAGTCTCCCTTATTTTATGTCTATGAAAGTATGTTTTCATTTTTTCCCAGTTTCCCAGAGGTATGCATGCCAACCCTTCTGAAGATCATGCCCTTCCAAAGTTAGGAGTCTTTTATTTTGCAAAGTAGCCCAATCTTTCAACCATACTAAATTTGCAGCTTTTTGATATGTCTCCCATTTAGGTAATCCAAAACCCCCTCTTTCCTTCTTATCCTGTAAGTTCCTAATTGCTATCCTTGGTTTCTTTCCCTCCCAAATAAATTTCCTAATTATAGCATTAAGCTCCAAAAAGAATTTTTTATCTAATTTGACAGGGACTGTTTGAAATAAGTACAATAGCTTGGGTAGCATGCTCATTTTTGTTGCTGCAATTCTACCTAAAAATGATACCTACAATCTTCCCCATTTTTCCAAATCCTGTTTTATATTCCTAATTAATGGTACATAGTTATCCTCTTAAGGGCTGAGCACTTCGATGAAATCCATACCCGTAGATATTTTACCTTCTTGACAATTTGAATCTCCATTGATTCTTCCAACATTTTCTTTCGTACCTCCATCATATTTTTGGTTACTAATTTAGTTTTGGATTTATTTAATTTAAAACCTGCTACCTCTCCATAATTGCCTAATTCTTCCAATATTTTAATGCCTGATTCTAATGGTTCTTCCATGATTAGCGCCACATCATCAGCAAATGCCTGGGCTTTATACGACTCTTTTCTAACACTTAGTCCCTTAATTTCATTGTTATTCCTAATCCTTCTCAGAAGTACTTCTAAAGCTAGGATGAATAAAAGTGGGGACAGAGGACACCCTTGTCGGACCCCTTTTCTAATTTGAAATGTTTCTATTAATTCTCCATTCATTAAGATGTTGGCACATTGTTTCTTGTAAATTGTAGATATAGTATTAACAAAATTTGATCCGAATTCCATTTGAGTGATTTGTTTCATGAACTGCCAGTTCAGATTGTCAAACGCCTTTTGGGCATCAACAAAGACCAGTGCCATTTCTTTATTTGGGTATTCCTCATAATACTCCAATACGTCTATTATCGTCCTTGTGTTATTTCTAATATGCCTCCTGGGGAGAAATCCATTTTGGTCGCTGTGTATTAGGTTATTCAAAATTATCTTTAGTCTTTCTGCTATAATGCTCATGTAAATTTTATAGTCCGTATTAAGGAGGGAGATCGGTCTATAATTTTTTATTAATTTTGGATCTTCTCCTTCTTTTTGGAGAAGTGTAATATACGCCTCTCTCCATGATTCTGGTATTTTAGATTCTGTTAAGGCCTCATTATAAATTTCTAGTAATTTTGGTAATAAAATTCCCTCCAAATCTACGTTTTTATACAGTTTTCCTGGGAATCCGTCCGGTCCTGGGGACTTGTTTTTTTTTTATTTTAGATATTGCAATTCTTAGCTCTGTCATAGTTATTTCTTTGTTTAGCATTTCTTTCTCCTCTTCCCCTATCTTTGGAAGGTTTTCTTTTGCCAAGTATTGGGCCACCTTTTCTGTAGGAATTTGCTCTTCTGCATACAGGGAGGCATAATATTCCCGAGCAAGCTCTAATTTGTCTTCTTCTTTATTAATAATCCGACCTTCCAGGTCTTCCAACTGGTATATTATCCCTTTCTCTTTTTCTTTTTTTAATCTATAAGATAGCCATCTGCCTGGCTTATTTGCATTTTCGAAGTAATATTGTTTAGTTCTTTTCATTTTGTACGCCAGCTCCTCCTGATCGATGATATTTAATTTATGTCGTACAACCATCCAATTTTCTTTGGCTAGCTTATTATCTGAGTTTTGTTGCAATTCCTTATCAGCTTTCCCTAATTCATCTATCAGGGCCTTCTGCCTCTCTCTTCTTTCTTTATTCCTATGTGAGCCATACGCTATCACCAAACCTCTTAGAAAAGCTTTCATTGTGTCCCATATAATTGCTTGGGGGGTTGGTTCTTTTTCATTTTCTTCGAAAAATAATTTTAGTTTTTGTTTAACTTTCTCCATGTTTTGCTTGTCCTTTAGGAATTGGCTGTTCAATCTCCATCTTGTATTTTTCCTCTTGTAGGTACTTTTCCATTTCACTTCTAATGGGCTGTGATCCGCTCATACATTAGGTGTAATTTCTATTAACATAATGTCCAGCCCTATATTTCTGCTTACCCACATCATATCAATTCTTGACCATGACTTTTTGGGGTTCGAAAAGTATGTATATTGCTGTTCTGGCTCCGTTCCCAGGAATACCCCCCCTCAGACAGTCAGAGTCTAATGAACTGGCAGGCAACCAAGTAAGCTGATAACAAAGCTTGGCAGCAATCCCCGCAACTGCTTGCCAAAGTCTTTATTAATAGTTCAGTCAAATACACACCACCAAAATGTACAGAGCTGAGACGCAGGGCAGATTCGAAACAGGGATCCATGAATCTTTGTTTTGTTCATCACAAAGATACAGGCTGCAATCCCTCTCTTTTATAGCCTGTGAGGCGTGGTCCACCAGCTAATCACGACCACGCTTTTTCCTCTGCTGGGCTCTCCTGTCTCTCCAATGCTGGCAAGGATCCAACCAAAACTCACTCCCCTCATCAATGTCCTCCTGTGGCTGCGGGGACGAGCTTGGCTCTGGGCTATCTCCTGCCCTTCGGTGTTCTCCGGAGGCATTGCCAGAGAGGAGAGTCCTGGAGAAGGAGGCCTTGCCAACTCCTCTCCCTCACTCTCAGAGTCCTCCCCTGCTGATGACGCAGGCTCAGGCAATGGAGCCACAACAATTGCTTCTTATGTGGGTGCAGAGTGCGCCAAATATCCACTAAATTAAACTCTTCTACCAAATCAAAAAATGATTTAGGTATAGTTTTCCTTTTTTTCTTTTTACCTTTGGTCCCTTTATAATCTTTATCTGGGTTTATTACCCCATTAAAATCCCCAATTATACAAATATTATTATTATTCATTGTGCTTAATCTTTCATCTAATTTTTTATAAAAATCTCCCAAGTTTTCATTCGGCGCATAAATTACTGTTAGTAGGATTGGACAATTGCCTCTCATTACTTCCACCATTAAGATCCTGCCCTTCAAATCTGCATATTTTAGTTTTGCTTTTATGTCTTTCTTTATGTACAACGCTACCCCTCGTTTCTTTTTATCAGCTAAAGAAGTGAAAAGATTTCCTAATTTCTTGTGTTCTAAATATTTTTGGTTTTCCTTTTTAATGTGTACCTCTTGAAGGCACATTATGTCCGCATTTTGTTTAACTAATTTTGTAAGAAAATTTTTCTTCTTTTTATTATCATTCAAGCCATTTACATTGATCGAAGTCAGCCTCCAATCTTCCATTTCTTTGTCCTTTATGTTATTCTTTTACTTATTGGCTCGTGTAACTCTTTGTGGTCTTTGGTTTTTCGTTGTTTCTTTACTATTCTTATCCCCCCCTTCTTCTCCGGTGTCCTTTCTTTCTCTTTTTTCTGCTGAGTAACTTCTTCTTCTGGTGTTATCACCTCCAATTCCTCCTTACTACTTTGATCTTCTTCACTTGCTCGTGGTTGATCTAAAAACTCTTGAGCTACTATCAGGCTATCTATCCTAATTTCATTTCCTTGCTAGGTAATGATCATGCCTTCTGGTAAAATCCACCTAAAAAGAATGTTCCTCTTGTTTAGTTGGGTAGCCAAGAATCTATACTCTCTCCTTGATTCCCTTACCCTCCTTGGAATTTGTTTTAATACTATTACCTCCTTCCCCTTATACATCACCTGTTCCTCTCTTGCCATACTATAAAAGATATCCCTCACCTTCTTTCTGGCGAATCGTATATGCACCTCCCTTGGCAGTTTATTTCTCCTTGCGTAATTGGTCTGGACCCTGTATACCTCATCTAATTCTTTAATAATGTCAAGTTTGTCTTGTTGCAGCACCTTGACAATTATTTCTGCCATCACTTGGCCCAGATCCTCTTCTTTATCTTCGGTGATATTTTGGAAACGCAAATAGAAGGAGGCTCGGTCCATTTCCAATTGGGTAATTGAGTCTTCCAATTCCCTATTCTGTGCCATCAACCTTTGATCAACCATATCCAGATTTTTTTCCTGTTGCTCCATTTTATCTTCCATCTTTTTTATCTTCTGTGTATTCCTTTGTATTGACTCCTGTATATCGTTTCTGTTTTCAGGATTATAAATAGATGCCAAATTATAACGCTCTGCATCTCCAAGACTGTTTCTAGTAAAACCCATGAATTTTGATATGAAAATGTTTACATTACATTAAGAATGTACTAACATGATTTCTACTGACATAAAGCTGCTATAATTTTAACAGGAGAGTTTAATTTAAGTGCCAATTCTTGGAATATATTGAAACTATAATGAATTCTGTAGGTATTTACTCTACATATAATGATTCTTCTTGTTAGGTTACAAGTATTATTTCAGAACAATATAGTTTTCTAACAATAGTTTTAATAGATTTAACCATAACTTTCTAAAGAGCATCTTCTTATCCCTTTACTTCAGGGATGGGATTCTGCATGTAAAATTTCTGTTTCTCATTCCTTAGAGATTGATTCCTATATAAATAATGTTTCAGTTTTGCTTTCTCCCTCTCCTCCTCTGTTTGAATGACTTGTGGAAGTTCTTTGTTTAACTCTTCAAACTCTTCCAAATCAGTTTTATAAAAAATAGCTTTAAAAAGTATATCTTACCCAGCAGTTTTATTAGAACTTTGGTAGTTAGTCTACCAGAAGTTCATGTAAGGGCCTGCATTTATCTCATGGAAAATTGTAGAAAACAAAAAAGCTGACCTCCATAGAGCTACTTCAGGCTAGCCCAAGGGCTTGAGTTCATAGTGTATTTTTGACATTTCTCTTCTACCCCCTCCTTTCTCTTGCAACAATCTGAAACATGTCATAAACTGAATTCACAACTCCCTTTATTTTCAAGTCTTTTTCTAGGCAGAATGGGGGCAGAAGGGTATGAACATTGGTTGAAATACACAAGTCAAAAGCAATTTGAAAAAATGTCAAGATTAAGATACTATATTGCTGAAATTCTTGTTGTTCTTGTTGTCATCACTTTTACTTGTATGTTTCATTCATTATAGTTGAAAAGCAGTATTAACCATGTCCAATTCCAATTGGCCTGTTCTCTAAGATCAGAAGAGCCCCCTGTGTCATGTCATGCCCTCTGGAGGACTCTTCTTTAGAAGATATATAGCTCTCTAAGAAGCATGTTGCTACTATAAATGTTGCAGCTGGCCAGAGGGATCCATAGAAGATTTCTTTTACATCCTTAGGGGAAAGAATAATATAGAAAGGAACCGTGTAACTACCAGTCACACTGAGACAAGATTGCTTTTCAACTTCAAACATGATGGTTATTACATTCTGATATCCATCTGCATAAGATTCAAAAGCAATGATGAAACTGTGCATAAATCAAACTTCATCTCCCAGGAAGTGTCATTTTCTTTAGCATAAACACATATACTTCCTTTATCTTTTTCACATCAAGAGAGTATGCTTTTCATCACCAAGGATATATATTACTCCATTTTCTCAGACCAGACTGGGAGCTGTGGGGGAAGAAAATATTAGTTGTTCACAATGGATAGCTCTCATTACTCCTTTCTATAATATCTATTTCTAAAGAAGGAAAAAGCTAGTTTGAATATGAGGGACAGAGAAAAAACGTTCTGATTCATGGGAATGAAAAGGGCTCCTTCCAAACTTCTCAGTTGGATGTACAGACATAGTATAGGTCACTTAAGTCCTTTCTAAATTATCATCAGCCTCCATTTCTTTTTTTCCCCCACATTGTAATTGGCATTTATCTTAAGACATATCTTTAATTTGTAATTATTTGAATATGAAGTGATAAAACCCTAGATTTGCCATGACACAATAATGTCTCCTAAAACAATTTATAAATCCTCCTCATGCTGATAAACTTGAACAGATGGAATTCTGCTTTTGTACACAAATGGTGAAAACCAAAGTACATCATTATAATTCTACTGAGGGTTATTAGGAATATGGATTGGTCCTTAGATAATTAGAGATTTGCTAGATTGATCTAGGGGATTGTAGATGGAACATTAACCTTGGTACAGATTTTCCAAAAGACGCTTTTGCTTATAACCTCATTCTATAAAACTGAGGAAGAAGCCTAAAAAGCCCGAAGAGGCGGAAGGAAAAAAAAAAGGATTGTTGATTTGCTTATCTTTTTATGTGTTCCTTTTCCCAATAAACTTCTTTTTTTATATTAATAGAGTTGTTTATTTGGTTTTATAAGAAAACTTCTCTTTAAATCCTTCTCCATAGGCAAGAGATATCATTACATAATTATGTCTGGTATTTTGGAATTGGAACAAAGTTTTTAAAGGGCTAGGGCAGAGAATGGCAAAATAACTCAGAAGAAGAGCTGCCCAGGGAACATGCGCACGCCCAAAAATAAACTTCCAGATTCAGCTACTGAACTTCCCATTTCAGCCAGCTACTCTTCTGGGTTTCTGGCATGCATGCACACACAACAATCAGTTGGCTGGCATGCATGCTCATGCAGGAAAACAGAAGACTAGCTCTTCTAGTTTCTGACACTGCCACATGCAAAAAAGCCAGTTGATCGTCGCTCACACATGCACCCCATAAACCCAGAAGAGGAATGGGCAATGACATGCATGCCAGGCGACATGGTTCTGCGTGCCACTTCAGGCATGTGTGCCATAGACTCACCATCATAGGAATAGGGTGATAGTGGAAGCTGGCAATTTTTTTTACATATTGTACCAAATGTAAATGAGTAGTATTTTTGAAGTTTATTTGTTCTACCTACTGAATATAATAGAGGCACATGAATCATGAAGTAAACTAAAGGAGAATTTAAATATTGCAGGTTCAAAAAGTGAGATATGTATGTGGGTCAGGGAAAGGAGGAAAGTGAAGAATTTTTCCCCCCATAGAAGATCACAACAAATTAGCTTCTCATTGCCAGGCTTGGTTTATGTCTTTTTGCATTAGTTGCTTCCTATAGAATGTGATAGAACCATATTCTACAGAGACCTGGATGGGCCAGGGTGGGGGTCCCCCTCGTTGAAATGTATCCCACTAGACTTCCGTGCATTCCATCGGCCAAGGGCTCAGTGGGGGGGGGTGGAGGTGGCAGTTGTTATTAAGGAAAGTCTATGTCCGAGGGAGGCCACTGTTCCTCACATAGCCGGACGTGAGTCCCTTCTGGTGAAGTGGGGTCATGGGGTACAGATGGGCTTGCTGACTGCATACCTGGCTCCCTGCCATGCAGTGACAGCCCTGCCTGAGCTTCTCAACGTAATAGCTGGGGTTGCGTTGGATACCCCCAGACTTATGATTATGGGGGATTTCAACCTGCCATCCATCGGCAAAACGTCGGAGACAGCTCGGGAGTTCATGGCTCCCATGACGGCCATGGACCTGACCCAATTAGTTCAAGGCCCAACTCACACAGGGGGCAACACTCTGGACTTGATTTTTGTCTCTGGTCAGTGGCTGAATGATCTAGAAATAGGGGATCTAGTCATCAAGTCCTTGTCATGGTCAGATCATTTGCTCCTCCAATTAGACTTTCGAGCCACTTCCCTCCACTGCAGGGAGATGGAACCGACTAAGTGGTTCCATCCCAGTGCCTGATGGACTCTGATAGGTTCCAGATGGAGCTTGGGCCATTCCCTGAGGTTCTGGCTCACGACTTGACTGAAGAACTGCTGGTTGCTGGAGCTTTGGATTGTGTTGTGCCTTTGCGGCCTCTGACCCAATGCCAATTCCAACTGGCTCCCTGGTTCTCCAAAGAGCTGAGGGAGATGAAGCTCCGGAAAAGACACCTAGAAAGTGATTGGAGGGCCAGCCACTTTGCCAAGTGATCTCCTGGCTGAAAAGCGAGCCCTGATTTTTTCCTTCTAGTCGATCAGTTGGGAGGCTTCTTGGCTTCTCAATTTAAAATGGTGTCTTGTTTTTTTTTCCCCACTTCTTTGTCAAGTGAGCCCTGATTTTTCCCTTCTAGCCAATAAACTGGGACTCGGGAGGCAGCGAATAGATTGGGAGTGGGGCCAGGCAGAGGTGGTATTTACTGGTTCTCTGAACTACTCAAAATTTCCACTAGCAGTTCACAAGAACCGGGGAGAACTGGTAGCAACCCACCACTGATATAGAGGCAGTCCAAGTACCTGTGGAGTAACAGAGTGTTAACAAGAAAAGAAAAAATAACCTCTTCATCCTTTGTCACTTCCCTACAATAAGATGAAATCCAATCCATCTTTAGGACAAATTCTAAAGCACGCTGAGAGTGATGTAGAAAAACAGATATCTTGGGGAGCTTATAGATTTGTTTTATCCCTGCTATTCTTATTTTTATAAATAATTCAAGTCAGAGAACATACCAATCTCCTTCCACTTCCTATTTTTCTCACAACAACAACCCTGTGCGGTGAGATGGGCTGAGAGAGAATGGCTTGTCACTGCGTTTTTGTATTTACCAGCTGAGTTCTTATTTCTGGACTTTCAGACTTACTGTTGCTTGCCAAGTTCTTCTCTCTAATCTACTGTGCATGTCTACATTCCTTTCTTCTTCTCTAAAATTTTTCTTTGTTTGGCTGCCAAGAGGTAGCTGGGGCACTTTGCCAAGATGTAACTAATTTAGATTAGTAAGATGTTTTAGTTTCTTTATAACAAATAAATATGAGTTTAATTAAAAAATGTATTTCTGTTTATTTTCTTGCAAAGTATACACAAGAAAAATGCCACGATCCAACTCTAATTGAGGGCAATTACCCCAGGCAAGGTAATGGGGCTGATTGCCACTCTGACAATGGCAGCAGGACGATGGTTGATTTATGGCTTTTCCTTGCTTGTTACTTTTGATCATGACCATCTAGGCTAATTAGATAGATGATTGATTTAGTGACTGCAGAACACTAATTAATTAACTTCTAAAATGCTGAGAAAGAAGAAAAAGGGCAAAATGAAGCCCCGAGTTTTTTTCTATCAATGATTTACACCTCTCAGACCAAGAGGAGATAGAAGAAAGACGGACAAAATGCTGTTATAAAGGCTTCAGGAGGAGGAAGATAAAAAGAGGTGCTTTTGAAGGCGAAGTGCTACAACCGAGGTCAGTAACATCCCCTTCCAATTATGCATGCTCTCAAACTGCCATCCTAGAACCCTTTGATTTTGAAACGCTTGGTGCAAGGCCAAAATTTCTACAAACAGCAGAGCATTTTCCCTCCCACACAGAGAAAGAAACAATTTATTATCCTCCTCAAACCTTCAGGATCAACCCTAATGAGCTAGCTATAAAAGGCTATCGTGATCAAATTGAAATTTTTGAACATGAGCTATCTCAGAAAAAAATGGCTTTATCTAGGCTTGAGCCAGATAAGAGAGAGTCTCGTGCTATTAAAATTCCTGAAAATGCCATTTTGGCTTCTTCTTCCTTGGAGCCAAAGACACACCCCCTGGTGGATATTGTGTCAGGCAAATCAAAACAGAGAGCCGTGCACACGTCACATTTGCCACATGATCATTTCTATTCTCAAATTACATACCATGCCATGCAGGCAGAAAAATTATCTGAGCTGCCTAGAACTAAAATTGCAGCACCATTTGCTGGCGAAAGTAATTTACTAGAGAAAGCTGAAATGCATCGCAATTTGGGAGAGCAATTACAGGCATTACACCAGACTTTATCAGAGATGTCCTTAGCTCACTCAGATATTCAGACTGCATTGCCACAAGTGTCTCCACAGGCTCAATTTTCAGCACCCCTGGTAGTACTGGTGTCTTTTTACATGGAGCACAACAACGCTTAATGCAGCAAAGGCAAATGACTGCATCTCCAGCAGGTCATGTTAATATTGCAGCTCAAATGCCACAGCTACAAGCTCATGCACACGTGCCTCCAGCTGTACAACCATGGCCAGCTCCTGGTTCACCTCCAGCACAAGTGCCTTTACTTCCACAGCCAGCACCTCAAATGTATATTCCTCAACAGGCATACTCTGTTGCTCCACTGGCTGGTGAGTCAAAATTAAAGATGTCAGGGCAGAATTACAAGGCCTGGGTCAGTGAGAAGGCACTGGTGTTTAACCCTCCTGCCCAACCATGGACATCTAAAATAAGAGACTTAGAGACTAAAGCTTGCACAACATTATTGATGTCCATGGATACTGAACTGCACTTTTCCACCTGATGCAACAGCCCAACAAATTTGGGTCCAATTGGAAAATTGCTACAGGCCTGTTTCAATCGAGTCTTCATGTTTGCTCATGTCTGAATTCCATGGTTCGAGATTAAAACCTGGTGAACAAATTGGAGGACATTTGACTAAACTGAAAGGTATGAGGGAAGAATTGAGAGAAAGAGGCTATCTTATTGAAAATATTCAAATGATCAGCATTATCATTAAATCTTTGAACTATGAATGGAAAGATGCCATTACAAAGATTAATCAAGTGCCTATTGCTCAACGCACAGTGGACAATGTATGCAGACTTTTAATTGAAGAAGAAGCACTGATGTTAGCTATGCCACATTTGAGAGGACCACCCCCTTCAAGAGCTCCAGCTAAGCGCCCCTTCCAAGGAAGGACCTACATGCCAAGGATGCCAAGATGCAACATCTGTAATCATATGGGACATGCCACCCGGGATTGTCCCCAACGAGTTCCAACTCCTGTCATGTACCAGCCCAGAGGAACTCCAGAGGCAGAGGTAGAGGCAGAGGCAGAAGACAAGGTCATCATGGTCCAAGGCGTGATACGCAAGCTCCCACTCACCAATTGGATTTAACCAATGATCCACAACCTCATCCAGAGTACGACAGACGACTTCTGTGCACTTTGGACAGTGGTGCAGCTTTGAATGTTACTTACAGAGAAGAACCTTTTACAGAGATAAACAAGCCTGAACCTGAATTACGTGAACTTTATTCTTTTTCCAATCATCCTTGTCAGGTCAAAGGAAAAGGAACTGTTTATGTTGAAGAGCTCGATGCACTCATCCCTGATGTTTACCACATACCAACAGCAACTAGTGGTTTGCTTAGTCAGGCTCACTTGTCTAGAGTGTTAAAGTTCCAGGTTCACCACCTCAAGAAAGCAAGCTACATAGTTAAAGATGGAGATACTGTTGCTGAAACCATGTTAATTGGTGGTGTTTATTATTTAAAACCAAAGTCTAAACTGCAAGCACAGGCAAGTATACAGACTCCAAAAGAGAAGGGCACAGGCCCAGAGAAAGATGTCCCAGTGAGAGATCCCGTTGCTACTCGAAAGGCTGCTAAAGCCAATAAAAAGAATATTGGGAAACAGGTTGCTCAGAGCAAGGTTCTCGTAAAGGTTCCTCATAAAACTGTTAATGTTGAAAATTCACTAACTGGTAAACCTTTGCATTCCAGGTGCATCCATAAGTGGCATAGAAGATTGGGGCATGCCAGTTTCCGGGTTCTTAGGAAAATGCCAGAATTCGCAAAAGGTTTGGATCTAAAGGGGTCTAAAGTGTTTCTGGATTGTGCTGTCTGCAAAAAGGCCAAATCCAAAGAAGCAGCCATTCCAAAATGCGCTACATGCCTGTCAACACCCATTTTTGATTTGGTACACACTGACATAGTTGGTCCATTTCCACCAACAACTGGTGGTAGAAAATATTTTTTAACAATTGTTGATAATTACTCTAGATATGGATATGGATATCCTATGAAAGAAAAATCTGAGACCTTTCAGATCTTTAAAAACAAGCCCTTGTTTCTATCCAGCATGGAGTAAGCATTGTCAGAATCCAGAGTGATCATGGTACCGAGTTCATGTCTCAGCGTTTCCAGGACTGGATGCGTAAGAATGGAATTCTTTATCAGACTTCGGCTCTTTACACACCAGCTCATAACGGAGTTGTAGAGAGAACACAAGGGGTCCTGCAAACCATGATGCATTGTCTCCTAGAAGACGCCAACCTCAGTAACCCATACTGGGGTGAAGCTCTTAAATATGCAAATTACATCATCAACCGTACTTGGAGTAGTAGACTCCTTTCTTCATGATGTATGGCTACAAGCCCGACCTCAAGAACCTCCATATTTTTGGTTCATACGCTATGGTAAACATTCCCTTAGCTCAAAGAAGGAAAGGAGGTCCAGTAGCAAAAAGACTGAGATTTATGGGTATTGATGACAACTCAAAATGGAGCAAATTTATTGACTCTAATCATGTAATAGTGACTTCCCAATCCGCTAATTTTGAGGAAGATGCTGACTGGTCCAGGATTCATTCCAATGATCCTGCAGTTTATTTTCCTAAAGATGATGTTGCTGATGCCATGCAGCCTGATGATCAAGATTCACAGACAGATGTTCCATCCACTAGTTCTTCCCAACATGATGTTCTGTCTTCACAAGCCACAGATGCTGACGCTAGCGACGATGATGAAGACGAGGACGAAAAGGAAGAAGAATGGATGACTGTTCCGAGGCATTCCAAAAGGGTCACAAAGGGAGTCCCTCCACAGCGATATTCGCGGCAACTAACAAAAGCACCCTTGCCTTTGATTTGTAATGTTACACTTCCTCCCGATAATTTCACACAAATCAAACATCTTCCTGATTCAGAGCAAGAGAACTGGTATGATGCAATGCAGGCTGAAATGGACAGTCTAAAGAAACTTAAGGTGTTTACACCTGCAAAACCTCCAGCAAATAAAAAGGTCATTGGCACTCAGTGGGCACTCAAAGCCAAATGGTGAGTCATTGTACAAGGCCAGACTTGTAGCTCAGGGTTTTGCTCAACGTTATCCTGAGGACTACACAAATACCTACTCACCAACAGTCCGAACTGAAAGTGTAAAAATTGCTTTAGCCACTGCAACTATTCTTCGTTTAAACGTTTTCCAGTTCGATGTTGACACCACTTATCTACATGCTGACCTAGCATGAAGAAATCTACATGAAAGGTCCTCCAGGATTCTGACAGCAAGAAGGGGATACCTGGTTTCTAAACAAAAGTCTTTATGGTCTGAAACAGTCTGGTTTAGTGTGGTACTTATGTCTAACTGACAAACTAAATGCAATGGGCTTTATTAAGTCCGAAACTGATGAGTGCGTGTTCACAAAAAGATCTAACAATACATATGAGATAGTTCTTTTTTATGTTGATGATATTGTTTATATTGGTCCAAATAAGCAGATGAGATTTTTGCTAAAGCTTTGCAGAGATACTTCACATTGAAATCTTTAGGTCATATTAGCACTTATTTAGGTGTTCAGATTGAAAAAAACACAGAAGGGGTTCAGTCTTTCACAAGAAGATAAAATTGAACTAGTTTTGCATTATTGCAACATGAAGGATGCTAACACAACAAAGATACCCATGCAAACAGATTTTCACAACTTGACACATGAACCAAGTCCTGAGTTCGAGGACCAAACACTTTATCGTTCGGTTATTGGGTCACTGTTATACATTAGTAGTTGGACTAGGCCCGACATTGCACTCAGTGTTAATCTCTTGTCTCGACACGTAGGTAAGGCAAAATAGTTTCATTGGTCATGTGTTTTTTTTTGTTTGTTTTTTTTTAAAATTTTTATTTATACAAATCAACAATACAATAAGAAACATTTTCGGTTCCATGGTGCATAAATAAATACATAAACTTTTATCTTGTCATACATATACATGTACTATTACTTCTTATAAGTAGCTATATGGATATAATAGTGCTAAATTTTATCTTGATGATTATTACACATAATAATACACAGTAATTATATATATTATCTCGTTTTTTTTCCTTCTCTCCAACCACTCGTACCACAAACCCCACACCCCATAATATTCTGAATCCATTCTGTCATTAATTTCTAAGGACAATTTATTCATTTCTGCACATTCCAATATTTTCTTTATAACGAGTTCTTCTGGAGGTAGCTGTTTTTCCTTCCAGTGCTGGGCAAAGGAAATCCTTGCGGCGGTCACTATGTGGATAATTAGGTACTTTTTCTCTTTAACATACTCTGTTTTTAAGATTCCCAGGAGAAATGCTTTGGGGTCGAGTTCAAAATCTTCTATAATTTCCATAATCCACTTTAATAACATCTTCCAATATTTTTGTGCATAATTACATGTCCACCAACAGTGGTAAAAGGTACCCTGTTGATGGTCACATTTCCAACAATTTGCTCTCAGATTAGGGTATATCTTCGCTATCCTTGCAGGGGCCATGTGCCACCTATAAAACATCTTATAATGATTCTCTTTGTAGGTCACTGCTCTGGTCATTTTAAGGTTTTTTTTCCAAATCATGTCCCATTCATCCAAATTTATATTTTTACCAATATTTTTAGCCCAGGTGGTCATGTGTTAAGAAGTTATTGAAATACCTAAAGCACACTAAACTTATGAAGTTATTGTTAGAACCAATACATACTGATTACACAGAATTATGTTGTTATGCAGATTCTGATTGGGCAAGTGATAAGAAATCATGTAAAAGTACTTCAGGTTATATGATGTTCTTAAATGGATGTCCTGTTTACTGGCAAGTGCGTAAACAGAATTTTGTTTCTTGTTCATCTACTGAAGCTGAATATGCTTGTGTTACAGATGCATGTAATTCTCTAACGTGGTTTGATGCTTTGGTCAGAAATATCTGGACACGTCTGATCCGACCGATCACAGTGATGGAAGACAATGAATCAGTGGTTTATATTTCTGAATCACATTTCACAGGTTCTAGGTCCAGACACATTGACATCCGTTGTAGAAATATCAAACAATTAGTGAAACAAGGTTTTGTAAAATTGAAGTATGTATCTACACATGATCAGATTGCAGACATACTCAACAAATCGCTTCCAGCAGCTCAACACGAGTATCTGCGTAAGAAGATGTGCCTTATCTGATGATGTACCTGATGTTTGCTCAACTGGCAAAAGAAGGGGTTGTCACTGTGTTTTTTTATTTACCAGCTGAGCTCTTATTTTTGGACTTTCAGACTTAACGTAGCTTGCCAAGTTCTTATCTCTAATCTACTGCGCATGTCTACATTCCTTTCTTCTTCTCTAAAACTTTTCTTTGTTCAGCTGCCAAGAGGTATCTGGGGCACTTTGCCAAGATGTGACTAATTTAGATTAGTAAGATGTTTTATTTTCTTTATAACAAATAAAAATGAGTTTAATTAGAAAATGTATTTCGGTTTATTTTCTTGCAAAGTATACACAAGGAAAATGCCATGATCCAACTCTAATTCAGGGCAATTATCCCAGGCAAGGTAACGGGGCTGATTGCCGCTCTGACATGGCTGACCTAAAATCACCCAGCCAGCTTTCATGTCTAAGGTGGGATCACCAACTCACCATCTTCTGGCTGTCAGATCTGGAAGCCATCTTTTACTTTTGGGCCTTCAGGACTGCCCCATCTTCTTCTGTGGGAAAATGGGAGAAGGAATTGCATAGAGTGTAGATGATATGTAGTCAAAATAACATTCCTTTCTCAGAAAGTCAAGGACGCATTGCCCTGGCACCTGAAGTTGTATGATTTGGGAGTGTCTTCAGTTTGGACAGTGGATGACTGGACCATATGATGGACATGAGGGTGCTGGGTAGGGACTTGAACTTTCACTTGGGTGGGGAAAACCTGGAAACTTTCAGATTCGGGTTTTCCCAGATGTGCCAATATGACATCTCTAATAAAAAAAAAAACTTTGAGGAAATCCAAGCCTTGGAGTTTTCTTTCATTGGGGGTGTTACTTGGAACCCTGACACTGGCTTCCAGCCTAGTGCTTTAATCATATACCTTAGACCAGTGATGGCTAACCTTTTTGCCATCGTGTGCCAGGAGGGGGGGCAGGGAAGGATCGCGCGCACATGTGCCCATGCACATGCACGCACAACACCCCCCACACACACACTCCTGAAGCATGATGGTTTGGTAGGCCTGTTTTTCTTTCTTATCTGGTTCCAGATCCTCTCTATTTATCTGGGAAGGGCAAAAACAGCCTTTCCCACTCCCTCGGAGGCCCTCCAAAGGCCTGAAATGGCCCATTTCTCAACTCCCAGTGGGACAGAAAGTGACATTTTTTGCTGTACCTAGCCTCCAGAGCCTCTCTAGGAGTCTCTGGAGGCTGGGGATATCAAAAAATGTCACTTCCTGTTCCACAGGGAGTTGGGAAATGGGGCCTTTTAGGCCTCCAAGAGAGTGGGAAAGGCTGTTTTCACACTTCCCAGATAAATAGAGAGGATCTGGAGCCAGGTAAGAAAGAAAAAATGGGCCTTCCCCACCCATCCACCCCCCAGGCCCTCCAGAGGCAGGAAACAACCTCTTTCCCTACTTCTGGTGGGCCCAGAAGGTCCAAAAATCAGCTGGCCAGCAGGTGCATGCACCCCAGAGCTTAGCTGGCATGCCCACTAATATTGCTCTGCATGCCACATGTGGCACGTGTGCCATAGGTTCGCCATCACGGCCTTAGACCAACCTGTAAGAGCAGTAAATAACTAGTGGCTCACTGGCAAATCTCCAAAACATGTTTCTCAGACTCTCCAAAAGAATGCAAATGACCAGCTTTCTGCAAGGAACATAAATCCTTCCATTCCCCACTATCCAGTCAGAGCTGAAGAAGCTTCTTCAAGAAGCTAAACATCTTTAAGAAAAACAAATCCAGTTGCCTCTTGAAAAAGCACTTTTGGAACAACCATGCCCTGGATGACTGAGAATCTCCATAGACCAAAGATTAGTAATAATATTAGGACAAATGAACCAATCAGTCAATCTATCGTCTAACAAAAGGATGTTCTTTTGAGTAGTGATAGCAACCAGAAATTTATATAGGCATGTGATACAGGCAGATGATAGAACAGAAAAAAATTAATATGATATGAAAAAAATAGAAGGGAGAATCAATGGATGGATCTATTGCATCATATATACCAGTTTAATATTGATCAAATAGATGAAGATGGTCTCCAAGGGCAGGTTGAAATAAGGAATATTAGACTATGCAGCAACTAGGAAACATGCCTGACTTGATAGATCAAGTACAGTAAATAACTAAAAAATATGAACCAATCCGAAGCATCTTAGGATATACTTCATATACAAGACTGTAGGAGATGTAAAGTGTTGGACAGGCCACCCAAATACATGAATTATTACAGGAGACATTATGAATTTTCAAGAACAATGATAAATTACTGAAGGCCACTACTTTACATATACTTATTAGAAATAAATGCATTTAGTTTAATGATTATTTTTGACCAATAATGTACAGAATTGCTGTGTTTTCCATTGATTATACTCCTAATGGCCCTTTCTGTAGTTTTATATTTCTACCTATATATACACAATACATTTGCACAAAGAGGTCCAAAGTGACTAGAAAACTATTTTGAATAAAATGATTTATTTCAAATAATATATTATTTCTAATCTGCTTCAGACAATTGGACATTTTACATTTTTTTCACTAACTAGACTGTCTGTCACCAAACCCTATTCAACATCTGGTTTTAATGTAGAACTATCTAAACAATTTAAGTTTTGGTTACTTAAAGGAATACTGCTCTCTTTCCTTGACCTAGGAACTGGTGGAGTTTGCCTTTTAGTTATATCATCATCAAACAAATCTGGGACATTAGAACAGAATGGAATGGAATAGCAATAGCACCTAGACTTATATACCACTTCACAGTGCTTTACAGCTTTACAGTGTAGAAGAACATTGCCAAGATCTTTTTTCACAATGATAGAACTGAGCATTCAAGATGCTTGGAGACAAAAACATTTGAAAGAAAAGCAATATACCTTTTTTTAAATAGGTAAAATGGTCGAGGATAGATATGATATGGATGTCAACAGAACTTATGGATAATACACAAGAAGTAAATATTGATTCAAATATTTGGGCAGACCATAACCCAATGATAATAACATGGAAAGGTCAAAAGAAAAGGATGAGATGGACTTTAAATGCAACAATACTAAATGAAAAAGATTTTCAACAGTTCGGGTTGGCGCCGCTGCCGTCATTAGATGGTCTTCTTGTGACCGCCAGCCCCGCCGCCCGTAAAGAGCCCCTCTACAGCTGAGAGGCGGCTTGAAAAACTCTGTTTTTTTGAAGAAACGTGAGGAGAGCTAACCAGACCAGGTAGAGCCCCCTGCGAAGCCCCCAGACTGTCTTTTTTGCTTCTGGGGAGGAAGCAGGGTGAGGCTCCCTATCCAGCTCGCTGAGGCTCCGGACTCCAGGGACAACTCTGCATTTAGCAGAGCTAGACAACACAACCAACTTCAGCAGAGAAAAACAACTGAATCCTTTAAACCAAGCAGGGTGAAATCGGGACTTTAAACCAAAAACGCAAGTATTAATGCTAGCCCTGTCACTAAACTTAAGAATGGAGAAGGAGTGAAAGTAAATTAAAATGGCGTCCGGCTTCAGCAGAGAAAAAAAAAGCTGAAAGCGAAAGTGGAAATGCCTGTGTGTTTTAACGCATTTTAAACTACTTAAAGCACCAGTGCTTGTTAGAAGAAAAGAGAAAAGTTTTTTAAAGTGATTTCCATTTGTTCCCTCTCTCTTATAAACTTGATTGAAGCTGGGGAAGTTTTTAAAAGGACTCTGTGGTGGAAAAGGGGGGAAGACCTCTTTCTTAGAAAGAATAAGACTGCATAGTACTATGGCTTCTAAGCAGACTAAGTCAGCTCCCAAAGCTGCAGGGGGGGGGGGGTTCCCCTACTCACAAAACAAAAGAGCAGTCAGAGACTCAGACTCAGAGCCAAGAACAGGAGATTGGATTTAAGAATTTGAAGGAATTTATTGCTGTGACTCTGATGAACCAAACTGAAGTAATGGACCAAAAATTTGAAAAGTCTCAGCAGAAATTTGAAAAGTCCCAGCAGGAAATTAAAGAGGTGGTTCAAGAAAAGTATGACAAGATGAAGCGAGATATACTGACAGTTGTTACTGGTTTGTCAGAAGCGGTTGTTGAGATTGATAAAAAAGTGGTTGAACTCAGTTCAGAACTTGAATCTAAAATGAGGGAAGCTGACAATAAAATTTCCAATGTGGATAATAAAACTCAAAGAATTGAAAATGAAGTGACTATGATGCAATTTAGATTTATGGAATTTGCTCTAAGATTGAGAGGAATAAAAGAGAACAACAGAGAGGATTTGAGAATGGTTTGTGCTGATGCCCTTGCTGTGATGTTAAAGATTAACCCTGAAGATGTTTTGTGCAAGATTGACAAGGTCTACAGAGTGAATTCTCGGGTGGCAAGGCAAAGGAACTTGCCTAGAGATGTGGTGATCTACTTTACAGATAGAAGAATGAGAAATGATATCTTGCAAAAATCTTTTGTCTCTACTGTTCAAGTGGATGGAAAGGAGATTGGGATTTACAAAGAATTGTTGCCTAAGATGTTAAGAGATAGAAAGGATTTTGGATTTTTGGTGACTGAGTTGAAGAAACAATAGATTTCATTTAGATGGGATGCCTCAGTTGGTATAATACTGAGGTACCAAGGAGAGAGATACCGATTAAATACTGTGGAAAAAGCGGAAGAATTTTATTTCAGATTTCTTAAAACTGGTGCAGCATCTCCATGTACATCTTCAGTGTTAGCTATAGAGGAGGGTGTTATAGAGAAGGAATTTGAACAAGACTCTGAGGAACAGTGGAAACCGATGGAGCTGGAGGCAATGGAAACTCAACGAGCAATAGAGGAAATTCAAGGAGCAATAGGGGGCTCTTTGGATGAACCATTGTTGGATTTTTCTGAGACTAGAAAAGAGCCACCCAGAAATACAAGAGAGGTGGTTCCTGCAACAACAAGTCGAGGTGACAACCTCGACTTGTTGTTGCAGGAACCTAAAGATCAGCGTATAACTCGAGCAGCTCACAAGCAAATCCTAGACAAACAACAGCAGCAGAGGTCAATTCCACCACAAAATAAGAAGGTTGCCAATGGTAAACCACAGAAACCTGAAGCCATGGGAGGAGCCAGGCCGAAGACTACCACTCTGGAACAGAAACTTCAGCAAATGCTCTTAACGCTTCATGAGACTACAAATGACAATTAAATTTCTATCTTGGAATGTGAATGGACTGAACTCACCACAGAAAAGAAGGAAAATATTTCACTATCTGAGACAATTTAACAATGATGTTATCTGTTTGCAAGAAACTCACATCAGAATACAGGATCAAAAATATTTGATAAATTCTAAATTAGGTGTACCATTTATAGCTTCAAACCAATTTCAAATGCTTATAGCGGAACAAGCAGCAACTAATCTACAATTTGCAAAATATAATACATTTAGTAATGCTAACAAACCAGGCAGGTGGCTGGCTTATACATTGAGGAAACAGCAGAGCTCTCGTGTTATTGGCAGTATTGAGCACGGAGGGAAGGAAGTTTGTCAACAAAGTCTAATCAAAGAAGCCTTTTTAGATTATTATACTAAATTATATGCCAAAGATCTTATACAGAGTGAACTTATAGAAAAATATTAGAAGAGAGGAGAGTCGTGAAAATCTCTAAGGAGCAAAAGGAAAGAATGAATCAATTTATAACAGTCGAGGAGATTATTTTTGCAACTAAACAATTGAAAACAACCAAAGCTCCAGGGACGGATGGCTTAACAGTGGTGTATTATAAAACTTTACAAGTAGAGATAATTGAACATCTTAAAGATTTTATTTTGTAGTATACAAAAAGGGGGTAAAATACCCCTCTCATGGAAAGCAGCCTTTGTTTCATTGATACCAAAAGAGGAAGGTTCTACAAAACCGGAAAATTTTAGACCAATATCTCTCCTGAATACGGATTATAAAATTTTTGCAAAAGTATTAGCCAATAGGTTAATGCCAGTTATGCAAGAGGTGATTCATCATGATCAAGCTGGATTTATAGAAGGCAGATATATGAAGGATAATGTGAGGCAAATCATAGACTTATTGGAACATCTTGAGAAGAGTAAACAGATCCCTGCAGTGCTGGTGTTTTTGGATGCGGAAAAGGCCTTTGATCGAGTTAATTGGAACTTTCTATTAAAGACTTTAACAAAAATGGACTTTCGGGATCAGTTTGTTCAGGCAGTTTCAGCAATTTATCAAGAGCAAACAGTACAAATTATCATTAATGGAAGTTTAACTACAAACTTTTGTATTGAAAAAGGAACAAGACAAGGTTGTCCGTTATCCCCATTGCTGTTTATTTTAACAGTTTTGTATTCAACAAAACAGAAGTTTTGTTGAATACAATACGGGATTCGAGTACTTTAAATGGAATAGCTATAAGGCAAGAGGATTACAGAACAAGGGCATTTGCTGACCATCTGGTTGTTACCCTAACATGGCCGATGGAATCAATAATCCAGATGAAAGACATTATAGAAGAATATGGTATGGTATCAGGATTTAGACTGAATCAGAAAAAAACTAAGATGATAATTAAAAATATGTCAGAAGGTCAAAAGAAGGAACTCGAAAGGATGACAGGATTTGAAATAGTAGCAAAGGTGAAATATCTAGGAGTTCAAATTGCAACCTCAAATATAAAACTTTTTCAAAATAATTATGAAGTGTTGTGGCGAAAGGTGCAAAAAGATATGGAAACCTGGAAAAAGCTGCAGCTATCTTTACTTGGAAAAATAGCAGCAGTTAAGATGAATGTTCTACCTAGATTTTTATTTTTGTTTCAAATGAAGTTTATTTGGAATGAGAAAAAGCCAAGAGTTAAACTGAAAATTATGCAAGATATTTGTGAAAGGCGTGGCCTTAAAGTTCCAAATCTACGATTGTATTATGAAGCAGCTGTGTTGACACTAGCGAGTGATTGGTTTGGAATGACAAAGACTGGAATATTGAATATAGAAGGCCACGACTTGGAATTTGGTTGCCATGCATATTTATTCTGTGAAAATAAAGTTGATAAAGTATTCAAGAGCCATATACTCAGAAACTCTTTGATGAGAGTATGGAAGAAGCACCAGTTTAAATTGGATTACAAAATACCTTTGTGGTTGGATCTTGGTCATATTACACGGAATATAAATATAAAGTCACTCAGGGGGATTTTATATCAAGAGGTACTTTTTAATGATGGGGTAGATGGCAATTAAAGACATTAAACACACTGTTGGAAGAATGGATTAATTTGACTTGGTTACAGTATAATCAAGTTTAATTGAGATGGAGGGAAGATCAAAAAACTGGTTTAATGTTGCATGAAGAGGAATTGGTAAGACAGATAAAAGAGAAAGGTCCAACGCATATTAAGAGGCTTTATAATATTTTGTTAGAAAGAGATTCTGAAAATGAGCTGGTTAAAGATTGTATGATAAAATTGGCGCAAAACTTTGCAGAACCAGTTATGATGGAAACATGGGAAAAAATATGGGTTCAGAATGTTAAATTTATGCAGTCACAGAATCTGAGGGAAAATTTTTATAAAATGTTTTATAGGTGGCATCTAGATCCTAAGCAGCTGTCGTGCATGTATCCTAATGTTCAGCCAAAATGTTGAAGATGTGATTGCTTAGATGCTACATATTATCATGTATGGTGGACTTGCAAGAAAGTGAAGGCTTTTTGGATTAAAATTTGGTGGGTTATGCAAAACGTTTTGAAGAAAAAACTCCAATTTTCTCCTCAATTATTTTTACTGGGTATAGTTAAGGAATTTTCAGTGACTGAAATGAAATTGATATTATATATGATTACAGCAGCTAAGTTACTGATTGGTCAATATTGGAAAAAAGACGTTTTGCCTACTATTGAAGAATGGACATTGAAGGTGGCCAGCTTTGCAGAAATGGCAAAGATATCAGCATATTTAAAGGACCGGACTCAAGAAACCTTTGTGTGGGAATGGAAGAAATGGATAGAATATGTGCAGAATAAATATCAAACAAGAAAGTATCAGATAGCTTTTAGTTGAATGTTATGTAGAAATTTATAGTATAGACAGGCGGTAGATTAGTTGGGGGGAACTGTATGGTGTGATATGATTTGATTTGGATTTCACCTTGGGAAGTCAAGGGGGGAAGAGGAGGGTTAGGGAGGGTTAGGGAGGGGAAGGGAGGGAATGGGAAAAAATTGTATTTGTAAAACTTTTTCAATAAAAAAAAGATTTTCAACAGTTTATGGAAAAAGAATTAGAATTTTTCTTTAAAATAAATAAAAAAGAGGATTATCACTTCAGACTATATCGGATACCATGAAAGCTTATATTAGAGGCCTGGCAATAACATATTTTGGGGAAAAGAACAAAAAGAAAAGACAAAAGCAGATAAGATTGGAAGAGGAGTATAAGGAATTAGAAAAAGAATTGCAAAAAGATATTCAAAACAAAAAAATTAAGAAGTTGATGGAATTGAAAAAACATGAAATAAACTTAAATGAACAAGAATAATTAGCAAATAAATTAAGAACGAAACAGAATTTTTTTGAAAATGCAAATAAACCAGAAAGGTGGTTAGCATATAAATTGAAAAAAGAGTAGGAGAAGAAGATAATAAAATATTTACAAGATGAAGAAGGAAAACTATACTACAGAAATGAGGAAAAGAAGATGATAATTCAAAAATGTTTAAAAAAATCTACTCCCAAGAGAAAATCCCAGAGAAGAGATATCAAAATATTTGGAAAACTCAGACCTACCTAAGATAGCAAATCAGTATGAGGGGATGTTAGAAGAAAGAATAACAATGATGAAATTAACAGAGGTGATAAAAAGACAAAAAAATGGGGAAGCACCTGGACCAGATGGTCTGCCAGCAAAATTATACAAAACATTACAAGAAGTGATGAGCAATGTAATGCTGGAACTATTCAATGAACTTCTAATGAAGGCCAGAATGCCAGACTCATGGAGGGAGGCTTATGTAACACTTATTCCTAAGGAAGATACAGATTTACAACTAATAAAGAACTACAAGCCTATTTCACTGTTAAATGTGGAATACAAGATTTTTGCTTCAATAATGGCAAATAGACTAAAAAAACATTAAATGAACTTATACACATGGATCAAAATGGATTTTTACATAAAAGGCAAATTAGAGACAATATGAGGGTAATTTTGGACACTTTGGAATATTACGACATTCACTCAGAAAAACAAATGGCAATGATGTTTTTAGATGCCCAAAAAGCTTTTGATAATGTGAATTGGCAATTTATGATAGAACAATTGCGGAGAATGGACTTTGGGGACAGATTTATAAATATAATAAAAACAATTTATGACAATCAATCTGCTAAGATAATGATGAATGGAGAAATGACAGACCATTGGCATCAGTGGTGGGATTCAGCCAGTTTGCATCACTTCGGGAGAACTGGTTGTTAACTTTCTGAGCAGTTTGGTGAACTGCTGTTGGAAGAAATTATTAGGACAGAGGACCAGTTCTTAAATTATTTGAATCCTACCACTGGTTGGCATCATGAAGGGTACTAGGCAAGGATGTCTCTTATTACCATTACTGTTTATTTTGACTTTAGAAGTGCTAAATAGAAATATTAGGCGAGATAAAGAAATAAAGGGGATGAAAATTTAAAAAGAGGAATATAAATTGCAAGCATTTGCAGATAATTTAGTATTCATTTTGAAGGAACCACAGGTCACAGGACCAAAATTATTAGTACAAATAGAGAATTATGGAAAAGTGTCTGGACTAAAAATAAAGAAAGAAAAAACAAAAATTTTGGTGAAAAACATTACAGAAAAACAAAAAAGAGAGATAGAAGAGAAATTAGACATACAAGTAGTGAGAAAAGTTAAATACTTGGAAATATGCTTGACTTCAAGATGTACAACTATAAAAGAGAACAATTATTATAAGCTTAAAGAACAAATTGAGAGAGACTTGGAGAAATGGAAGAATCTTCAACTGTCACTTATGGGAAAGAATAATAAAGATGAATATATTATCAAGATTATTATTCCTATTTCAGACAATACCAATAAAAATTGAAAAGACTTATTTTCAATACTTAAATAAGACAATAAGGAAATTTATATGGCAAGACAAAAAAGCAAGACTAAATTTAAAAATGCTTCAGGATACCAGACTACGAGGAGGATTTGGACTCCCGAATTGGGAACTATATTATCAGGCAGCAGTATTGACATGGCTGAAAGAATGGGTTGAACTAAGAAACACAAGACTATTAACACTGGAAGGTCATGATTTACAACTGGGCAGGCATGCTTTTTTATGGTATGGTAGAAATAAGATACATACATACTTTCATAGACATTATATAAGAAATGCATTGTTATTGGTATAGGAAAAAGTTAGAGATAAATATTATGTGAAACTCCCAATATGGTTATCAACAATGGAAGCTTTAATTCACCCAAATGTTTTTAATTTTGGAAATATTGTTAGATATAAGGATTTGCTAATAGAGACAAGAACTGGAAGAACAGGGAATTGAAATGGATTGGTATATGTATATGCAAATACAAACAAGATATGAAAAAGATGTTAAATTACATGGTTTTTACTTAGAAAAGACTGAGCTGTATAAGATACTCACAGGAACAGAGGATAAATTAATTAAAAAATGTTACAATTTTTATTGAGCATAGAATTAGAGGAAGAACAAGTAAAAGAAACGATGATAGCCTGAGCAAAAAAATTTGGATATTCAATTGATTTAGATAAATGGCAACAATTATGGGAAAGAAATTATAAACTAACAATGTCCACTGCATACAAGGAAAATCAATTTAAAATGTTTTATAGATGGTATATGCCCCCTGAGAAACTGGCAAAAATGTTTAAAGATAAATCAGCTAAGTGTTGAAAATGTCATCAGTTATCAGGCTCATATTACCATGTGTGGTGGACATGCCCTGACGCAAAGAATTATTGGAATAAAATTATGGTTGGAGGAAATGATACAACAATGTATTGACTTAAAACCAGAGCTGTTCCTATTGGGTATCTTACCAGAGAAAATTAGTAAAGATAATATATATTTGATTATACATGTAATAACAGAGGCAAGGATTGTCACTGTTATTACATGTACTGCACAAAATTCGAAAGCAGTGAATATACTATCAGAGGGAGAAGTAATTAAAAAAAATTAGAATTTGCAGAAATGAGTAGATTAACTATTATGATAAAAGAAAGAGAAGATTAAGAATACTTTAAAATATGGAATCAATTTTATTATTGGTTAGAAAAGAGATATAAATAAGCCTTAAAATTGATAAAAAAATATTACAACTAGAATACTATATCAGTGAAAAAAAATTTAATGGACATGGTGAGAACGAAGAGAGAAGAGAAGTTTTTGAGATAACATCGAGATGTCACATGAAAGAAATGAATGGTGTATTAAATGTTTGTTTGATTTAGAAAAAATATAAAAATACTTTTTTTAAAAAAAGAAAGAAATTTGAAAAGGATCCCAAAAGAAGGTAATGGTAAACCACTTCTATACTGTTGCTTAAAAAACTACATAAGCATTGAAATAAAGTCACCAGTAACTGAACTCATCTTCAAAACTACATTTTATCTATCAGAACAAGGTGTTTAAAGTTGTTTATTGGGAGGGAAGAACACCAACTGGCTGACACAGTTGGTTTCCATAATGATTTTGTACACTATATTTATGCTGTGCCATTTTTGTATCTCACATTTCCTCATAAAAGAGATACAATAGAGGTTACAATGATGATGAAAGAGAAGATGTAGTACTTTTTAAAATATATATATTTCTTAGAGATACAGGTTTTATCATGTTAGCTAAATTTAGATAGGTATTTTATATTCAAACATACAATGGAGAAAGAGAGGTCTTTGGGATATCTTTGCCAAGAATATATCATAAGAACACATACCGAATACTGGAGGTCTTAGTGGGAATGTCAACCTCGCTAGTTTTGCTTTGCCGCTTCGGTTGTCATAGAAACGGAGGGAGGGGGGTTTATGCTCACGCGGGCTTTCTAGAAACTTTCTGAGAAACGAAACCTTTCCTTAAGCTGTTATCAGTCCAACGGACACTGCATTCCTGGATGCTGACATGGCCAGACATCTGCTCCCACCTGACCTCTGGAAGACCTGTGGATTGGATGATTTATGGTGCACAAGGGAGGGGGATGCTTTCTAATTGTAACTTTCACGCGTTTTGCTTCAGAATCCTGCTTTCTATGGTTGCGTTCAATTCATATCTAGTAAAAGTACCAGTTAACCTATCTAATGGAGTCTGGGTCCTCCTTTCCTGGATACTGAAGGAAGCATACCTGACAATAAGCAGGATTCTCATCACAGCCATCCCGGATCACACCGAGGGGGCTGAAAACTTTACAGAATGTCTAATCAGGGAAGTGATACAGAACAGATGGGAGCATATGGCTCGGCAATGTCTTCATACCAGCAACCCGAAGAGGCTGCGAAATGGATGGAGAATTTACAACTGAAGGAACCGAGGGAAGAGCCAGCCCGATGGTCGACAGGGGTCGGAAGGTTGCCGGACCTGAGAAAGACCCCCCGTGGAGTAACAACCTCCAGACCCCGAAAAGGAGAAGGCGTGTGGCTGCAGGAGCAGAAGGAACGCCTCAAAATGGAGCAAGCCCTTCAACTCATTCGTGAGATTGATGAAGACCGAAAAGCCCGTGAGTCTTATGCATACCCTGGGGGGGGTGGGAAGAAGAAGACTCTAAAATAGATCCTGAGGAAGGAGTTTGTGGGGGAGAGGAAGAGAGAGCTGATGAAGATATATCCCAGGCATTGGGTGGTCAAAGGAGGGATGCAGCAGTCCAGGGGCCCCCAGCCTTACAGGCCCCACCCCGCAGGCGGAAAAACCCTAAAATTCCCCCCCTTCCTGGAAAGTATGATGGGAACCCAAAAACTTTGGGATTTTTCTTAACCCAAGTGTGGAATCACATGCAAGACTGGGGCGAGGACTATTTGTCAGATGCAGCCCGAGTGAGATGTGTCACCAGTGCTTTAGAGGGGGTGGCAGCCGAGTGGATGGTGGTACTCCACAATAACAATTCCCCCCTGCTGCGGAATTACAACCAGTTTATGGCGGCCCTTAGGAGGCGTTTCGAGGACCACCTAGCTGAGCGAAAGGCGAGGCTCCGTATGAAAAGTATCCAGCAAGGCCGGAGATCGGTAGCGGAATACACCCAAGAATTTCAGGAGCTAGCGCCATACATGACAGGGTGGTCAGAGGTAGCCTTGCTGGAAGGTTTCAAAGACGGGCTGAATGATGAAATCTACCACGACTGTAGAGCATGGGGGGTTCCCGAAGATCTGGACAGTTGGTACATAGCAGCTGAGGATGCAGAAATTGAGATAAGCCGTAGCCGACTAAGGAGGAGGCGTGCCGGGGAACCCTCATTCTCCTACCACCACAAGGAAGCCCCAAAGATGGCTGGGGGAAGGCCGGAAACCAAACCCAAGCCGAAGCCTTTCACTTGTTTTAAGTGCGGCATGGAAGGACACCGGGCCGCTGAGTGCTCTTCCAGGCCAGTGCCAAAACCTGCCAGCAGAGCGCCAAAGAAGATGGACAAAACACCCGCAAAAGTTCGTGAAGTCACGCTGGAGGGGGAAGTCATAGAGTTCGCTCCCCGGACCAAAGGGGAGTTGGGAACTCCGACCCACGCGGACGACAGCGAGACCGACTCCGATGATCTGGTGAGTCACACTGAGGGGCCCCTACTCATCCCCATAGAACTTAAAGTACCGTCCACAGGGGCCCATGCACAGATGCCAGCCTTATTAGACTCTGGGTGCACCAGGTGCATTATCAGCCCGAAAGTAGTAGAAAAGATGGGCCTGGGGCTGAGGGAGCTGAAAAGGCCTATTGCATTCTGCCAGCTAGATGGGTCGATGGCAGGCGGGGCCCCAACTAGTTCCATAATGGAACCCATTGAAATGAAATTAGGGGACCACGTAGAGACTCTCAGTTTTGTGGTGGCCCCTAGCATGGAACGACCCCTCATTCTTGGCTTGCCCTGGCTACGGAAATGGAACCCACGAATTAACTGGAAAATGGGGGTTCTGCGCATTCGTGCTAGTAAGCCACCACCTGAAGGGAAGGAGCCCCCCCTTGAAGACAGAGGGGGCCCTGAAGAAGCGGAGATGGCAATAGACCACATAGAGGGGGAGGAGAAAATTCCAAAAGAGTATTGGGATCTCCGTGAAGTTTTTAGCAAGAAGGCCTCGGATGTGCTGCCCCCCCACAGGGCTACAGACTGTGCTATTGAGATACTCCCGGGAGTGAAGCTCCCTAAGCCAAAGATTTATCCTATGACCCCTCGTGAACTGGGGGAACTACGAAATTTTATTGACAAAAACCTAGAACGGGGCTTCATCCAACCAGTCAGACCACGAGTGGCCGCACCAGTTTTATTCAGAGAAAAGAAAGATGGTTCCTTTCGTCTGGTAGTTGACTATAGGAACCTAAACGCGATTTGCGTGGAAAACGTCTACCCCTTACCCCTCATGAAGGACATGTTGGCTCACTTAGGGAAGGGGAAGATTTTTACCAAATTGGATTTACAGGAGGCTTATTACAGGGTGCGCATCAAGGAAGGGGATGAATGGAAAACTGCATTTAACTGTCCGCTGGGGTGTTTCCAGTTCCGAGTACTCCCATTTGGACTACAAGGGGCTCCTGCAGTATTCATGCAATTAATCAATGAAATTTTGCATGAGCATTTGTATAAGGGGGTGCTCGTTTATTTGGATGACATTCTTATCTACTCTGACAACATGGCCGACCATGTGAGATTAGTACGCACCGTCCTGAAAAAACTTAGGGCTGCTGAACTGTATGCAAAGCTTTCTAAATGTGAGTTCCACCAAACCAAAATTGACTATCTTGGCTATCGCATCTCCCCGGAGGGAATAGAAATGGACCCTGCAAAGGTTCAGGCGGTGTTAGAATGGACAGCACCACGCACCCGCAAGCAGTTACAGAGTTTTTTGGGATTTGCTAACTTTTATCGACAGTTCATCCCCTCGTTTGCCAAAATCACATTGCCAATAACTAATCTCCTGAAAACCAACGGTGAAGAAAAACCAAAACCCTCCAAACCTCTTGAATGGACTATGGACTGTCAGGCAGCATTTGAAAAACTGAAACGGCTATTTGCTGCTGAACCAGTTCTTAAACACCCAGATATGGACGAACCTTTCGTGGTACAGGCAGATGCCAGTGATGTTGCAGTAGGGGCCGTACTTCTGCAAAAGAATGCGGATGGAAAATTACAGCCTTGTGCCTACACATCCCGAAAAACTATCCGAAACCGAAAGGAGATGGGCCATATGGGAAAAGGAGGCTTTCGCCGTACGTTGGGCACTTCTAACCTGGAGACACTTTCTCGAAGGAGCTAAACATCCTTTTGAAGTTTGGACTGATCATAAAAATCTCGAGGCTTTGAAAACCCCACGTAAGCTGTCGCCAAAACAAGTGCGCTGGGCCCAACATTTCAACCGTTTTAACTTCACTTTGCGCTACCTTCCTGGCGGGAAGAATTTCATGGCAGATGCTTTGTCCAGATTGCCTCAATACAACAGCACCAAGGAGGAAGTTGTCTGTCCAATCGTCCCGTCAGCCCAACTGGCGGCACCAGTGACTACCCGAGCACAATCGAAACGTGACCCAAGTCTGTCGGGTGAGTTGCTCCAGCAACTAAAAGAGACTTTAAAAACCGATGAGTGGTTCCAAGCCCACTCAAACGAATGTACACTTCGTGATGGACTAGCTTGGGTTGGAGCCAAATTGTATGTCCCAGCTAATTTACGAGTAACTGTTTTGCAACACGCCCATGACTCCAAGGTGGCGGGACACTTCGGATTTGTCAAAACCTTACATCTCATCAAAAGACAGTTTTGGTGGCCCGCGCTCAAAAAGGACACAGAGGCATATGTCGCGAGCTGTCCAGTGTGTGCCTCAGCTAAGAGACCTCCCGGGAAGGCACCTGGTCTTCTCCAAAGTGTGGCCAGGCCCACTGCTCCTTGGAAAGAGATATCCATGGACTTCATTGTAGACCTTCCCGAGAGTGGGGGTTGCACAGTTATATGGGTAGTAACTGATCTATTTTCCAAACAGGTGCATTTTATCCCATGCACTAAGATCCCATCAGCAAAAACCCTTGCTAAGATGTTCATTCAACATGTATATAGGCTACATGGAGCACCAAAACGTATAATTTCAGACAGGGGAGTACAGTTCACCTCCAGCTTTTGGAAAGAGTTCCTAATGTTGATAGGCTCCGCCCAAGGACTAAGCTCCACCCACCACCCCCAGACCAATGGGGCCTGTGAAAGAACCAATGGCGTGCTAGAACAATATTTAAGATGTTATATAAACTACCAACAAGACAACTGGGTGGAATTACTGCCTTTCGCAGAAGTGGCATATAATAATTCCGTACATAGCAGCACAGGTTTCACTCCTTTCAAGGTGGCTTCTGGGCAAGAGTTTGTGCCAATCCCAGAGTTACCTCATGATGACCCACAAAACCCTTCTCTGATTGAGTGGATCGATCAGCTACGAGCGACTTGGGCAGTGACTCGTAAAGCGTTAGATGATGCTCACCAAGCCCATAAAACCCAAGCCGACAAAAGGAGATGCCCTGCACATGCTTATCAAGTGGGGGACATGGTTTATCTGTCTACCAAGTATTTACAAACTCCGCAGAAATCAAAAAAGCTTGGTCCTAAGTATGTGGGCCCTTTCCCTGTTACTCGGATCATTAACCCAGTCACGGTTGAATTAGATTTACCCAAGAACTTGCGACGAATTCATCCAGTGTTTCATGTTAGTTTACTGAAACCGGAACAATTATCCTCTCTACGTCCGTCCAAGGAACCTCCTCCTGTCCCCATCCTCATTGAAGGGGAACAACACTTTGAAGTAAAAGAGATTTTGGACTCTAGAAAACATCATGGGAAAGTACAGTATCTCGTAGCCTGGAAGCACTTCCCATTATCACAAGCTGAGTGGGTGAATAAACGTGATGTTAGGGCACCTAGAAAAGTGCAGCTGTTCCACACCAAATACCCTGATAAACCTTGAATCATGATGAGTATTAATTGTTGTGATATTACCTCTTCTTTTCTCTATTTCAGGATTAGAAGCTGTCTCTTCTGAAGGGGGGCCGAATGTCAACCTCGCTAGTTTTGCTTTGCCGCTTCGGTTGTCATAGAAACGGAGGGAGGGGGGTTTATGCTCACGCGGGCTTTCTAGAAACTTTCTGAGAAACGAAACCTTTCCTTAAGCTGTTATCAGTCCAACGGACACTGCATTCCTGGATGCTGACATGGCCAGACGTCTGCTCCCACCTGACCTCTGGAAGACCTGTGGATTGGATGATTTATGGTGCACAAGGGAGGGGGATGCTTTCTAATTGTAACTTTCGCGCGTTTTGCTTCAGAATCCTGCTTTCTATGGTTGCGTTCAATTCATATCTAGTAAAAGTACCAGTTAACCTATCTAACGGAGTCTGGGTCCTCCTTTCCTGGATACTGAAGGAAGCATACCTGACAGGGAAGATAATTTCTGATGGGCCCCTACAAGATAGATGTTTGAATGAAAACATGCAGACATCTAGAAAACAAGCATCATCAAATGCCCCTTAAAAAGTAGTATCATCAAGTGCTTCTGTGACAGGTAGACAAATACCCCAAATCTCCCTAGGAAAAAAAGGCAAGTATTGGTGATAGGAGATTCAATTCTCAAGAACAGAACCAGCTGTCTGTAGACCAGACAGTCAATCTAGAGAGGTATGTTTTGTTTTGTTTTTTTAATTTGATTTATATGCTGCCCTTCTCCAAAGACTCAGGGCGGCTTACAATGCGTTAAGCAATAGCCTTCATACTTTTGTATATTTTATACAAAGTCAGCTTATTGCCCCCACAAACTGGGTCCTCAATTTACCTACCTTAGAAAGGATGGAAGGCTGAGTCAACCTTGAGCCTGGTGAGATTCGAACTTACAATAATTGCAGACAGCTGGTGTTAATCACAATGCTTTAGTCTGCTGAGCCACCAGGCCCCTATTGTCTCCCTGGAGCAAAAATCAGAGAGATCGTAAATAAAATAATAAAACCCACAGATTACTACCTTTTCCTACTACTATATGTAAGAACAAATGACACAAAAATGAACCTGAAAATAATATTGAGTGATTATGAACAGCTAGGCAAGAAAGTAAAGGAGTTAGGTGCACAAGTAGTTTTTTCAGTGTACTACCAATGAAAGATCAATATCCAGTAAGAGAATAAAGGATTCTAGAAGTGGCTAAAGGGTCAGTGTCTTGGCAAGGGATGGGTTGCATCTTACAAAAACTGGGAAGAATATTTCTGGAAAACAACTGACTCAACTTATCAGGAGGCCTTTAAACTAAAATTGAAGGGGGAGGGTGACCACTCTAAGATCTCCAGGACCTAATTCCAAGCAAAAACCCCAAGAAAATAAATCAAATAATGAGGTAAGGAGCAATGGGAAGGAAGACAAACTCAACACTAAATAGTAGATATAGGAAGCATACTTAGAATCATACATAAAGATCTCAAATGCCTATGTATAAATGCTCAAAGTCTGAGGAACAAACAGGGTGAACTTGAATTATTAGTACTTGAGGGCAGATATGATATAGTTGCAATTACAGAAACTTGATGGGATGAAACCCATGACTGGAACATACTGCTAGAAGGATGCAAACTGTTCAAAAGAAACAAGCTCCATAAAAGAAGTGGAGTTGCACTATGTGTAAAAGAGCACTATATTACTACAGAAATGCACAAAACCCAAAAATGAAAACTTAGAATGCATATGGCTCATATAAAAGAAAAAAATGTCATTGCCGTAAGTGTATACTACGTGCCACCCAACCAAGCAGAAAAAATAGATGTACTTTTTGCTAACCAACTAACAAATATATGTGTCAACTTGCAAAGCTTTCAAGTTGCCATGAGAAGGAGGGAGGGAGAACTGATAAAGCTGATTGATTTCCCTAACTGAAGTGCATTCCATACATACTTCCTGACCACAATCAGAAGGAGGGTGTTGGATTTCACAGCCAGCCAAAGTGGTTAATTGGAGAATGTGATTTATGACATGGCCAGAGAGGAGGGGAAAGACAGGGTCATAGGGGAACATAAATCTATGTGGGATCAGTTCTAACTGCATCCGAATATTGCCAAAATGGTGCTCCTAATAAATGACTGTATTTCTTTTGAATTAATTAGGGCATCTTTTGGAAACTTCACAGACAGTTAGAACTACTTTTAAAATCTATCAAGATTATCAGGTTTCCTGAATCCTGGACTCTCCAATTGCTCCCCGATGTCTGGGGTGCTGGGAGGAAAAATCAGGCAACCATGGCCGAAGTCGGGCTATCTGAAGAGACCCTAATTGCAGCCAGAGTGCAGCCTCCCTCAGACATCAAAGCTGAGATGCCTGCTCCAGTGGCGGAAGCAAGAAAAGATGAGTATTGGTGAGAGTTAATCCCTAAGGCAGCTGAGGTTGAGTTCCCCCATCCCAATGCCTGGGAAAAGAGGAAGCCCCTGAGTGAGTTGGGAAGAGTGGAGTGGAGGTTGGACTGGAAACAAGCCAGGCTTCCAAAGCCCCTGGGGAGTTCCAGAGAGCAGCCGAGGGAGAAATTTGACCAAGCCACCCTTCCCGATGAGGGGCCGTCATTCAGGCCAAAGGAGAGGGAAGGAGCAGTGGATCCCTTTGAAGTGAGGAGAAGCAGACAGGAGCACAGCCCCCCTTCTCCACCCATCAGAAGGAGGCCGCAACCAGTGTCTTTCCCATGCAGCAGGCAGGCTGCCCAGGGCAGACAAACCCCTCTCTCCCTCCAAACTAGAGCTGAGGAAGAGGGCCAGCTACATCAAATGCAAGCATACAGAGGCCAACAGTCGGAGAGAGGAGCAGCCCCAGTTCAGAGGAATGAACTGCCCCAGTTCAGAGGAAAGTTTGATGGGGACTCAGACCAGCTAGCTCTATTCCTTGACTCAGCTGAGATCCACCTAGAATGTTATGGACACCTCTACCCATCCCCCAGAGCCATGGTGAATACCATCACAGAGGGGCTAGAGGGGGAAGCAAGGGAATGGCTAGCAGCCCTCCACAAGAGGAGAGCCCCCCAACTGCAAGGTGTAGATGACTTCCTATGACTGCTAGAGGCCAGATTCGAGGAGGCAGAGGAAGACCTCAGAAGATGAGCTCAGTTAACTAAAGCAGAGGGGCTGCCCCATTAAAGAGCACATCTGCGAACTTAGGAGAGTCATTGGGAGGTTACCCCCTTTGCCAGAGCGGTTGCTAGTGCATTTTTTCAGAACAATCCTCGACAATCACATTGCCCAGGTAACCGTTTACTTGGACATCCAAAACCAGCTCTCTGAGTAGTTCTGAGTAGCAATAAAAGTCAACAGTGGATTGCGTGCCAACAACATGAGAGAGCAACCAGACACAAAAGAGAGGGGGCAACCCGACATGAAACCAGCCCTCCCTCGAAGCCTGCTGAAGTGCTACAGATGTGGGGGGAAGGGCCACATGGTATCTGTGTGCACGACCCCAGCCCCAAGGCCTACGCCAGAGCCACCACCCAGGGCACAGCTGGAACAAGGCCCCAAGTGAGCCACCAACACGTCCCGGAGGGCCTTCCAGGCTGAAGAGTTCCCTTCCCACCCAGCCGAAGGGTGGGGGAACACCAGGCAACGATGACCAGTTGCCAAAATCCTATGACAGCAAGGATGAGGGCAAAAATGACCCAATGGTGAGGGGACCAGTCCATCCTTTCGTTTTCCCAATACACCTCACAGCCCCAAAAACAGGGACCCAGGGGGCCTTTCAAACCCTGATAGACTCAGGCTGCACTAGATGCTTGATCAACCTAACCACAGTCCTGAAACTGGGGATCAAAGCAAAAAGACTGACCCACCCAATCCGGTTCGAACAGGTTGATGAATCCCTAATGGGGGAGTCTATGCCACTCACCTGACTGACCCAGTGATGCTACAGCTAGCGGATCACTGGGAAGTAATTTGATTCATAATAGCCTCCAAAATGACAGATCCAGTCATACTGGGACTCTCCTGGCTAGACAAGTGGGGATCGACCATCTGGTGGCAAAAGGGTACCTGCAGACTGAGAATAGCAAGGGGGCCCAACCCCTCCCACACCAGTGAGCAGAAATACCGCCCTTACAGGGAACCCTCCAAAAGAGCACACCAGAACAACTAGAGCCACATCTGACAAAACCCTGGAGACTGGACAGATCCCAAAGGAATATCAGGACCTTGCAGAAGTATTCAGCAAGGCCGAGTGCAACATCCTGCCTCCCCACCGCGAGGCAGATTGAGCCATCGAAATCATCCCTGGGGCAAAACTACCCAAGCCCAAGCTGTATGCCATGACACCTTGGGAAATGCAAGAAATGCACAACTACATAGACAAAAACCTAGAAAGGGGGTTCATCGAGCCAGCCAAACCAAGGGTCGTGGCGCCAGTCCTCTTCAAAGGACTGCAGAACGTGGTTCAAGATAAAGAAGAATGTGTGAGAGAAGTAGTTGGAAGTATCTTAACTGAAATCCTGGAAAAAGATAAGGAATTAATAATGAAAGATATTGATGAGGCCTATAGGGTATTTACAGGATATGCAAAACGACATGATTTGCCTCAAGAAATTCATATTCAATTTTGTAAGAAGGACATAAGGGAGGAAGTTTATAGGAAGGCAAAGGACCAGGTGATATTATATAAAGGACAACAAATTATGATTTTAAAGCAAATCCCTAGGAAAGTTAGAGAACAGCAGCGAAAATACCATTTCTGATGTAGCAGTTAAGGAAAAATGCAATTCTACATAGATGGTTGATACCGGAAGGTTTATTGATAACTTTGTGAGACAAGAGGATTAAAATTGAGAACTTGAGAGTTCTATGAGTGAAACTTTAAGGTGAATGAGTTGGAGACTGAGGGGAGACTGAGGGGGAAGCGGAAAGTGAAAGCTTAGAAGACCTACAGGAGGATGAAGAATTTAAGGAACAAACAGATGGGAAGGGGAGAAAGATAGAGAGGGAAGGAGCTGGTGGAAGGAAAGAACCCCTTTCCCTGAGGAAAACCCGACAGACTAGAAAGAAAACAGAGAGCAAGCAATAAGTAAGTAGTAAGGAGGATGGTAAAGGGAGAAGTGGGGGTATCCTTATTTTCAGCTAATATTAATGGTTTAAATAATCCATGTAAGAGAAAGAGAGTTTTCAACCGGTTGGCAAAAGGAAATTATGATATGATATGTCTACAGGAGGTTCATGTAAAAGGAAACCAGAAAGCAATACTGGAGAATAAAAGACTGGGAAATTTGTATACCTCCCTGGCAGATCAGAAAAAGAAGGGAGTAGTGATATATGTAAAGGGACATTTAGAATCTAAATTAATTTATACCGGAAAAAAAGGTAGAGTCCTGATGGTAGAGGTAACAATGGACCAAAGGAAATGTTTGTTGGTTGGAATCTATGCCCCAAATGGATGCCAAGTAACCTTTTACGGGAAATTATATCAAAAGTTATTAGAAGTAAACTATGCCAATATTTGTTTGCTCGGGGACTTTAATGCGGTAGTAGATCCAAATTTGGATTATATATCAGAGAGAGGTAAAGCCGGGAAAAAGAGGAGGAAGCTTTTGCCAAAAATTTGTAAACAGATTAGAGAGGTAACAGGGCTGAGAGACATATGAAGGGACAGAAATCCAGGAAAGAAACAGGGTACTTATTACCTCAAAGAAAGTGGAGTTAGTACTAAAGGAACAAAAGGGGGGAAAGACCCCAGGTATGGATGGTCTTCCAGTAGAAATTTACAAGGCCCTCTTTGAGACTTTGGGGGAAATTTTGACTGAAGTTTTGACGGATTTTGACGGATCTATCTAGATTCGCTCCAGTCCAGCTTCCGGCCTGGGCACAGCACGGAAACGGCATTGGTCACGTTGGTGGATGATCTCTGGAGGGCGCGGGATAGGGGGTGCTCCTCTATTCTGGTCCTATTAGATCTCTCAGCGGCTTTTGATACCATCGACCATGGTATCATATTGCGCCGGTTGGAGGGGTTGGGTGTGGGGGGCACCGTTCTACGGTGGTTCTCCTCCTATCTCTCTGACCGGTTGCAATCTGTGTTGACAGGGGGGCAGCGGTCGACTCCGAGGTGCCTTGTTTGCGGGGTGCCGCAGGGGTTGGTCCTCTCGCCCCTTCTGTTCAACATTTATGTAAAGCCGCTGGGTGAGATCATCCGTGGCTTTGGGGTGGAGTTCCATCAGTATGCTGACGACACCCAGCTGTACATCTCCATGCCAGGCCACCCCAACGATGCCGTTGAAGTGATGTCCTGGTGCCTGGAAGCTATGCGGGTCTGGATGAGGAGAAACAGGCTCCGACTAAACCCCTCCAAGACCGAGTGTCTGTGGCTGCCGGCATCCCGATATAGCCAGCTGATGCCATCGCTGACTATTGGGGGCAAGACATTGGCCCCCACAGAGAGGGCTTGCAACTTGGGCATCCTCCTGGATGCACGGCTGTCTTTAGAAGAACACATGACGGCCGTGGCCAGGGGGGCTTTTTATCAGGTTTGCCTGATACGCCAGTTGCGTCCCTTTCTAGATCGGGACTCCCTACGCACGGTCACTCACACTCTCGTGACTTCCCGCTTGGACTACTGCAATGCTCTCTACATGGGGCTCCCCTTGAGGTGCACCCGGAGGCTCCAACTGGTCCAGAATGTGGCTGCGCGGGGAATTATGGGAGCGACATGGCGCTCCCATGTGACACCTCTCCTGTGTGAGCTACACTGGCTCCTGGTGGTCTTCCGGATGCGCTTCAAGGTGTTGGTGACAATCTTTAAAGCGCTCCATGGCTTAGGACCTGGGTATTTGTGGGACCGCCTTCTGCCGCCAATAGCCTCCCACCAGTACGCTTGCACAGAGAGGGTCTCCTCCGGGTGCCATCGGCCAGACAGTGTCGGCTGGTGGCCCCCAGGGGAGAGCCTTCTCTGTGGCGGCGCCTGCCCTCTGGAATGACCTACCCCCGGAGATATGCAGGATACCAGACCTCCAACCTTTCGTCGGGCCCTTAAAACCCATTTGTTCCATCTAGCTGGGCTGGCTTGATCCCATCCTCTGTTTTTGAAATTGAAATTGTTTTAAAATTGAAATCGATTTTAAATTGGATTGTTTTAATTGTCGGCCGAAAATATTTAATAATTTTTAATTGCTTTTAATTTTTGTATACCATGTTTTATTTTGGCTGTTCACCGCCCTGAGTCCGCAAGGAGAAGGGCGGTTTATAAATTGAAACAAACAAACAAACAAACAAATAAATAAGTGTTTAATGAGGTTCTGGTCTTTGGTCAAATGCCACCCTCCTGGTCTCCTGATATTACATTAATTCCAAAGGAAGGCACTGATCTGCTTCTGATCAAAAATTACAGACCGATCTCCCTGCTTAATTCTGATTATAAATTATTTTCCACGATTTTAGTGAAGAGACTAAAATTTCTTTTTGAATGAGTTTATCCACGGAGACCAGAATGGCTTCCTACCTCATAGACAATTGAAAGATAATGTGAGAACTATACTGAATATATTAGAATATATTCAGAATATTATGAGTGTAATTCTGATAAACAGGTGGCCCTGGTCTCCATGGATGCACAAAAAGCCTTTGACAGCATGAACTGGAACTTTCTCTTTGCACAATTGAGTGAAATGGAATTCAGGGAAAGATTTATCAGGGCAATCCGGACAGTATACGCAAAACAGACAGCGAAAATACTTATTAATGGGGAGGAATCTGAAAAGATTGATATAAATAAAGGTACTAGACAGGGATGCCCATTATCTCCACTTTTATTTATCTTAACCCTAGAGTTATTATTGAATGAGGTCAGAAGGAATCAAGGAATTAGAGGACTAAGAATCAGAGGGGAAGAGTTTAAGCTCCAAGCCTTTGCAGACAATTTGATATTTGCCTTGGAAGAACCTTTGGAATCAGGACCAATCTTGCTCCAGGAGTTGGAGGCTTACGGGAAAGTAGCAGGATTTAAATTAAATAAAGATAAAACCAAGATTAAAATATGACAAAGAATCAAAAAGTGCAGTTAGAGGAAGAACTAGAGATTCAGATAGTTAAAAGACTAAAATACTTAGGAATTTGGCTTTCATCCAAATGCTCTACCATTAAAGAAGACAACTACCAGAAACTACTTGGTCAAACTAAAGAAATGCTGGAAGGATGGAAAGGTCTACAATTATCATTATTAGGTAGAATTGCTATAGTTAAGACATATATCCTGCCTAAATGGATTTTTCTCTTTCAGACAGCCCCAGTTTTATTAGATACAATTTTTTTTCAATCTTTAGATCGATGTATACGTAGATTTGTATGGCAGAACAAAAAACCAAGGATTAAATTGAAAATGCTTCAAGAATCCCCTTCCAGGGGAAGATTTGGCCTACCTAAATGAGAGTTTTATCATCAAGCAGCTGTCTTAAATTGGATTAGAGACTGGATTGCTTTGAGGAGGAGGAGAATCCTTAGTTTGGAAGGCCATAATTTGCAACAGGGGTGGCATTATTATTTGAGTCAGGAAAGGACAAAAAAACATAAATACTTTATGGACCACTTTATCCGAAAGGTTTTGATGACTATTTGGGATCGAATAAGAAATAAATATTACCTGATAACTCCGATTTGGCTTTCCCCTTTAGAGGTGATGATACACCAGACTCTTTATAACAGAAACAAACCATTAATTTATCAAGCTCTGTTGGATCCTTTAGGCAAAGTAAAATCTCAAAATATGCTGGTAGAATTAGGCTATGAGCTAGATTGGTGGACATACAATCAGATCCAATCTAGGACAGTTCAGAACAAAAACAAGGGAGGAATCTATAATTCCTTACAGGAACTTAATAAGTTCTTGTTGGGGAAGGATGAGAAGGTATTATCCAAACTGTATCAATTCCTCTTAATGGATTGGATTGGAGAGGAGGTTATCAAGGACTCAATGATTGCCTGGAGGAGAAATTTGGGATATTCGTTTGAACTTGAAAAATGGGAAGAAATTTGGGGGGAAACCTTAAAATTAACAATGTCGGTTTCCTATAAGGAAAATATATACAAAATGCTGTATAGATGGCACCTGCCCCTGGCTAGATTATCGAGGATGTTCCTGGGAACCTCTCCGGTTTGTTGGAAATGTAATGCCACTATGGGAACTTATTTTCATAGCTGGTGGACCTGTCCCCGAGCAAAAGAATATTGGGCTAGAATTCAAAAATGGATTTCAGAAATCATAGGATGTAGGATAGATTTGAACCCAGAAATGTTTTTCCTAGGCATGAAACCAGAGAACTTAAACAAATCTAATTGGTATCTCGCTCTCCACATCATCATTGCAGCCAAGATCTCATTTGTGCAAGAATGGAAATCCAAAAATATTCCATTGGAGGCAACATTAACCGCAAAGATCATGGACTGTGCAGAAGCAGACAAGCTTACTGGACTTTTGCGAGATAGACAAGAATCGGGATTATATAGAAGCTGAGACAAGTGGTTTGCTTGGCTGCAAAAAAAGAAATCTTAAGAAGAATGAAAATATTAACTTGAATGTGAACGTGGGTAAATGTAGGAGCATTGAACGTAGGAGCATTGTATGGCAGTTGAGAATTCTTTCTTCTGATAAACTTTTCTTTCTTTTGATGCGTTGGTTTAATGGAGGTATGTACTTTCTCTAGGTGAAAATTGAGACTTTAAAACTCTATATGTATTATATTACTCTCTGCAATTCTATCCATATTGTTATACTTTGTATTTTTTAATAATTTTCAATAAAAATTAAAAAAAAGATGGGACTATGAGATTGTGTGTCGACTTTCGAGGTATCAATGCAGTGTGTGTACACAACCTATATCCCTTCCCCCTCATGAAGGACATGCTATCTCACCTGGCCAAAGGAAAAGTCTTCAGCAAACTAGACCTCAGAGAAGCATACTACTGAGTACACATCAGGGAGGGAGACAAGTGGAAAACAGCGTTCAACTGCCCCCTAAGGAGCTTCCTATTTATTTATTTATTTATTTATTTATTTATTTATTTATTTATTTATTTAGCGTATGGCTGGTCACACACAGTATTAAAACACTTCATTTTTACAGATTAAAAAACAATAAAAACAATAAAAAAGCAGTAAGAAAAACTAAAAGAAAAACAGAAATAACGTTTCAAAGTTTAATGTCTTAGACCTTTGAACTGCCACACCTCACTGCAGGGAGGTGGAACCGGTGAGGTGGTTCCACCCCAGGTGCCTGATGGATCCTGATAGGTTCCAGACAGAGCTTGGGCCATTTCCTGAGGCTCTGGTACACGGCTCGGCTGAAGACGTAGTGGCCGCCTGGGATGAGGCGGCTGCCGGGGCTTTGGACCGAGTCGTGCCTTTGCGGCCTCTGACCCGGCGCCGATCTCACCTGGCTCCTTGGTATACTGAGGAGCTGAGGGAGATGAAGTGCCAGAAAAGGTAACTAGAGAGCAGTTGGAGGGCTAGTCGTTCTGAATCCGACTGGACACTGGTAAGAGCTCATATTAAGAATTACCTAGTGGTGATAAAAGCGGAGAAGAGGAGCTACTTTTCTGCTCCTATTGCATCATCAGATAATCGCCCAGCCGCCCTGTTTAGGGTGACCTGCTCCTTGCTCCAACAGGGGGCGTGGGAGGACCCCTTGGAGGGTAGAGCTGAGGACTTTGTACAATATCTGCATGACAAAACTGCTCAGATTCGGGAACAGCTGGACTCTGACTCCGAGTGGGTAGATCCAGGGGAGGTGACTGGGGCAAGTCTTGAGAATGTTATATGGGAAGAGTTTGACTCTGTGACTCCAGAAAACATGGACAGGATACTGAGCAGTCTGAGCATGGCCACATGTTTATTGGACCCATGTCCCTCCTGGCTTGTGCTGGCCTCCCGGGAAGTGACATGAGGCTGGCTCCAGGGGATTATACATGCTTCTTTGAGTGAGAGTGTCTTCCCCACCACTTTGAAAGAAGCGGTGGCGAGGCCCCTCCTCAAGAAGCCTTCCCTGGACCCGGCAATGTGGGTAAATTATTGTCCCGTCTCCAACCTTCACTTTGTTGCGAAGGTTGTTGAGAATGTGGTTGTGCGACAGCTGCCTCTGTACCTGGATGAATCAACCTATCTAGATCCGCTCCAGTCGGGCTTCAGGTCCGGGTACAGCACAGAGACAGCATTGGTCGTGTTGGTTGATGATCTCTGGAGGGCTTGGGACAGGGGCTGTTCCTCTGTCCTGGTCCTATTAGACCTCTCAGTGGCTTTTGATACCATCGACCATGGTATCATGCTGGGAGCTGGGAGTGGGGGACATTGTGTTACAGTGGTTCTCCTCCTTTCTCTCTGACCGGTTGCAGTCTGTGTTGACAGGGATCAGAGGTCGACCCCAAGGCCCCTGGTATGTAGGGTGCTGCAGGGATCGGTTCTCTCACCCCTTCTGTTCAACATTTATGTGAAGCCACTGGGTGAGATCATCCGTGGTTTTGGGGTGAAGTACCACCAGTACACTGATGACACCCAGCTGTACATCTCCACCCCAGACCACCCCAATGATGCCCTTGGAGTGATGTCCCAGTGCCTGGAGGCCGTACGGATCTGGATGGGGAGGAACAGACTCAGGCTCAACCCTTCCAAGACCGAGTGGCTGTGGTTTCCGACATCCCGATATAGTCAGTTGGCACCATCTCTGACTATTGGGGGCGAGTTGTTGGCCCCCATGGATAGGGTTTGCAACTTGGGCGTCCTCCTGGACCCCCGGCTGTCTTTAGAAGAGCATATGATGGCCGTGGCCGGGAGGAGTTTTTATCAGTTCACCTGATTCGTCAGTTGTGTCCCTTTCTGGATCGGGATTCATTACGCACGGTCACTCATGCCCTCGTCACCTCATGCCTGGACTACTGCAATGCTCTCTATATGGGGCTCCCCTTGAGGAGCACCTGGAGGCTTCAACTGGTCCAGAATGCAGCCATGCAGGTGGTTATGGGAGCGACATGGCGTTCCCATGTGACTCCCCTCCTGCGCGAGCTGCACTGGCTCCCAGTGGTCTTCTGGGTGCACTTCAAGGTTCTGGTAACCATCTTCAAAGCGCTCCATGGCTTAGGACCAGGGTATTTACAGGACCGCCTTCTGCCACCAATAGCCTCTCACCAACCAGTCCGCTCTCACAGAGAGGGGCTCCTCAGGGTGCCATCGGCCAAACAATGTCTACTGGTAGCCCCCAGGGGGAGAGCCTTCTCTGTGGGGGCACCTGCCATCTGGAACGAGCTCCCCCCTGAGATAAGGAGGTTACAGGATTTACGCAGCTTCCGCCGTGCCTTAAAAACATTTTTATTCCAACAGGCTGGTCTGGCTTAAGCCTCCCCATTACACTGGGTTTCTAAAAGGTTTTATATAATTGGATTTTTAAAATTTATTCTAAGCCTAATTATTTAATTTATTTTAAACAATTTTTAATTTTTATATGCTACTGTATTTTATTTTGGCTGTTCACCGCCCTGAGTCCCTTCTGGGAGTAGGGCAGTATACAAATTGGAATAATAATCATAATCATAATCATAATCATAATCATAATCATAATCATAATCATAATCATAATCATAATCATAATCATAATCATAATCATAATCATAATCATAATCATAATCATAATAATCATAATAATGTCGAGTTTGGAGATCCAGTCAGTAGCTGCCGTTATGCAGAGGAAGTTCCTAGAATCTCCTGGATACCTTCTGTTAGGGCATTCCTTCACTATATGCTGGATAATCTGTCAAGGGGCCCCGCAATCACATTGTGCTGATGGTGTCTTTCCCCATTTATACAGGGAGTCAGCACACACCCCATGAGTTATTCTAATTCCATTATATGCCACCCATATGTGTCAGGGTAGGCTAAATCCTGGAGGTTTACTACTAAGACTGATATACTCGGAGACATCTTGGGGGGAACAGCTACTCCACGCCTCCATCCACTTTTGTGTGGTATTCTGATGATCGCCATCAACTTACGTGCTTTCAAGATTGGTGGATTTTTTGACTTTAATCGGCATCTTAAGAGATCAGGAATGTATCCATGTATGGGTAGAGAGGAAATTAACAGGATCTTACTATACTCCTGAATGAGAGCTTCTTGTCATCGTAAGTGCGGGGGGAGTATGTGACTAAGAACTGGTAACCAATAACTAGGTGTAGATTTTATGCACTCAGTAATTAGCCTCATCGTATGGTTAAGTTGAACATCAATAAGTCCTGTATGTGAGTTGTTTATCCATACAGGTGCACAGTATTCCGCTGCAGAGTAGCAAAGCCTGAGGGCTGCACATTGGAGAGTTGAGGCTGAAGCTCCCCAAGTTGTTCCGCATAGTTTTTGCAGGATGTTATTTCTGCTGTTAACCTTGGCAGCCATATTCTGAATATGTTTCTTAAAGGACAGGGTCCTGTCTAAGGTAACCCCCAGGTATTTTGGTGTTGCCTCATATGGGAGCAGTTTTTTATTTAGGTATACATTGAGTTCTCTTTTTGCCAATTTGTTGTTGAGGTGAAAACATGATGTAACCGTTTTACTTACACTTGGGATTAACCTCCATTGGTGGAAGTATGTGCTCAAAGTTGTAAGGTCGGCTGTAAGTATGCCTTCTGTAGCTTCGATGTCCTTGTGGCTATATGCTAATGCCAGGTCATCAGCATAAGATAACTTTTTTTATAGTGTGGGTGGTATATCAGAAATGTATAGATTAAATAGAGATGGAGCCAGCACAGAGCCCTGAGGGAGTCCGTTATTCAGGTGTCTTTGCTTACTGATTTTGTCACCCATGATGACTTGAAAGGTCCTTGCTGAAAGCATGTTATATATTAGGTGGCCCATAGTCCTACAGGGGACAGCGTGGAGGAATTTCTTTAATAGGTCCTCCCTCCACACTGTGTCGTATGCTGCTGTGAGATCCACAAATACAACAGATGTTTTCAATTTATTCTGATAGCTGCTTTCAATATGGCTTGTAAGACTAAGGACCTGATCAACACAGCTCCAATAAGATCTAAACCCAGCCTGTTCAATCGGTATTTGTTCGTTAATTTTCTGTCTGATTCTGTTAAGTATCAATCTTTCAAGTAGTTTATAACAGACACTTAACAGAGCAATGGGGTGATAGTTTTCTGGCTTATTGCTTTCTTTTCCAGGTTTTAATATGCCGATTACCTTGATTCTTTTAAATTCTAGAGGGAGCCTACTGGAAGTTAGGATATCTGTATAGAATTTTGCCAGCCATTCTCTTGTGCGAGGTCCAGAATGGATGATAAATTCTGGCATTACTCCATCAAAACCAGGAGATTTTCCAGCTTTGACATTCTTCAGGGCAGTATCTATTTCAGCTGCTTGGAAGGGTCAAGCATATTCCTGGTTTGGCAATTCCAGAGCTTTTAGATGCTTTAGTTCTCTTTTCACTAGTTTAGTATGTTTCTTATCATGGGGAACTCTAGTTAAGTTGACAATGCGAGTTGCTACTTGATCTGGAGTAACCTCTTGTTGTTTACGTTGAGCTGGTTGGTCTCCTCCCAGTTTTCTCAATAGGCTCCATGCCTTCCTGCTTGAGTGTTTAAAATCTAATCCAGACGTAGTTTGCTCCCAATTTTGCCTGCGCGCCAGGTCAAGATTATGAAGAAGTTCATCAGCTATCTCAGCATCATCCTCTAAAAGTTTTTGGTACAGATTTTCGCAAGTTTCATTCCATCCTGGGGTATATTCCTTGCGGAAGCCATGTGGGATGTATTTTTTAGCCAATGACATAATTGCTCCAACAAAGTGATAGTAGCTGTTACTAATTGCTGGAATACGTCCTATTGTGTTCTCAAGATCCATCCTGTACTTTTCCCAGTTAGCCTTCTTCAAGTTCCACCTTGGTCGAGGTATAGATCTAATAATAGGTATCTTTATTCCTGTTTTTATGATGACAGGTCTATGTTGGCTATGGGGGAACATTGGTAGCAATTGTCGGGAGGCAGGTATAGGTTTGGTATTATCTTGTGTAACAAAACATAGGTCTGGGTTGTACTCTTTCTTCCATGCAGCTGATTTAAAAGTGCCTCGATCTTTAGCATCAAAAACTAAGTATAGATTGTTCTGCTCTGCCCATTCACAGAGGGTCTCACCATTAGTATCGTTAAGTGTATATCTCCATTGATTATGGTGGCTATTAAAATCTCCTATGTAGATGCCTGGGTGAGGAATCCTTGGGAGAACTGTGTTAGGCCAGGAGATAGTAGGGGGCTTATAGATGTTCATGACTTGAGTATCTCCAAACTTAGTTGTGATAATGTAGATGTTATCCTCACTGCTTGTTTCTAATAGATATGTGTTTTCAATGTTATTATGCACATATGTTATTAGGCCATAAGTTTGATGAAAAATAGTGCCTAAGACGTCATATCCAGGTATTCTTCCTCTGCTTTTAAGCTGCTGTTCATTCTCAATGCGTGTTTCCTGGATCACAGCCAAATCAACACAGTTTTCAAGTAGTAGTTTAGAGAGATGTTCACATTTTGCTGTAGTACTGCCTTCAATGTTAAGTTGGCATATGCATATTGAACTTCCAATATTCAGAGTCATTTTAGCATTGGCATTTGTTATTTCTGTTATTTCTGCTGTTTCTGCTATTTTTTTTTTTGGAACTTAAAAGGTCCTTAAAAGGACCGTGGGGTTGTGTGTGAAGCCAGGAGATCCTCGCGGATGTCTGGCTACCAGTCCGTCTGTTACTCATTTAGCACCACCCAGGAGGCACATGTGACTTAAGGATTGCCACGGACGTGAGTAACTTTGCCTTCCAATTCAAGGTGATGCCTTTTGGACTGCAGGGAGCCCCAGCAGTGTTCATGCAATTAATAAATTAGGTGCTGCATGATCTCCTCTATAAGGGGGTTCTTGTCTACCTAGATGACATCCTCATTTACACTGAGACCATGGATGACCACATACCCCTTGTCTGCCAGGTACTGGAAAAACTTCTGGCAGCCAATCTTTATGTCAAGCTGTCAAAATGCGACTTCCACCGTGCATGGCTAGACTACTTGGGTTATCGAGTGTCAAATGAGGAAATAGAGATGGATCCAGCCAAAGTGCAAGCAGTCCTAGGCTGGCAACCCCTCGCACCTGTAGACAGCTACAAAGCTTTCTAGGGTTTGCAAACTTCTACAGGCAATTCATCCCCTCCTTTGCGAAGATTGCCAAACCCATGATGGACCTCCTAAAGGCAGGGAGCCCAGGAACAAAACCCCACCCAGGACAACCTCTACAGTGGGACAGTAACCTGCCAAGAGGCATTTGAACACTAAAAGAAATGTTTGCGAAGGAACCAGTGTTGAAGAACCCTGACCCCAAACAACCCTTTGTCATCCAAGCAGATGCCAGTGACGTGGCAGTTGGAGCAGTGCTACTCCAAAGAAACAGTCAAGGAAATCTACAACCCTGCACCTACACCTCCCGCAAGCTCACAGACACAGAGAGACGATGGGCAGCATAGGAAAAGGAGGCATTCGCAATGAGATGGGCACTACTAACCTGGTGACACCTGCTGGAAGGGGGCCAGAAACCATTCGAAGTCTGGACTGACCACAAAAACCTGGAGGCCCTCAGGACCCTGTGAAAACTATTGCCCGAACAAGTCCATTGGGCTCAATACTTCAACCGTTTCAACTTCGTGCTAAAGCACATTCCAGGGGGGAGGAACTTTCTAGCCGATGCCCTCTCCCGCATGCCCCAGTACAAATGTGAGCGGGAGCAGGTAGTGGATGTCATCATTCCCCTTACCAAAATAGTGGGCCAAGTAACCACCAGATGACAATGCCACAACCGGCACGACCAACCAACAAGTGATCTAACGGCAAAACTCAAAACTGAACTGCTGGCAGAACCCTGGTTCCAAGACAATCAACATATTCTGACAAAAAGGGATGACCTCGCATGGAAGGGGACAAAGCTCTATGTCCCAGAATCCCTATGCACCCTAATCCTCCAGAGTTAAGCTGGCAGGCCACTTCGGATTCCTAAAGACTTTACACTTAGCACGGAGGCAGTTCTGGTGGCCCAGCATAAAGTAAGTTGTGGACAGTTATGTGAAAAGTTGCACCATCTGCGCCATGATGAAGAAACGACCAGGAAAACCCCCCCAGATTGCTACAATTAGTAGCAGAGCCTACGAGACCATGGGAGGAGATTGCAATGGACTTTATAGTGGAGTTGCTGAAAAGTAGGGGAAACACAGTGATCTGGACTGTAATAGATTTATTTTCCAAACAGGCACACTTCATACCCTGCAGCGGACTACCCTCAGCCCACCAGTTGGCCAAACTGTTCCTGAAACACATCTACTGCCTCCATGGAGTACCAAGAAGAATTATCTCTGACAGAGGCTAAGTTCTGGCTAAGTTCTGGAAGGAGTTCCTACAGTCCATTGGGTCATCCCAGGGCCTTAGCTCAGCCTTTCATCCAAGCACCAATCAGCGGGCAGAGAGACTGAATGCCATGGTAGAGCAGTACCTGAGGTGCTATGTGAACTATCAGCAGTCCAATTGAGTGGACCGCCTGTCTTTTGCTGAGGTCGCATATAATAATGCTGTTCACAGTAGCAGGGGGCTAACTCGTTTAAGGTAGTGAGTAGCATGGACTTCGTCCCAATGCCTGAGTACCCAAGGGAGCCTCCGTCCTCAGTCAGCTTGACCAATTGGATGGCGACATTGAAAGCAACCTGGGAGAATATCAAGAAAGCGATAGCTAAAACAGCAGAAACCTATTAGAAACAGGCAGACAAACACCGAGCTCCCCAAAGGCCATTTCAATTGGGGGAGAAAGTTTACCTCTCCACAAAATATTTGAGTTTAAAACTTCCTAGCAAGAAATTGGGACCAAAGTTTATGGGATCATTCCCCATAGTAAAGATAATCAACCCAGTCACAGTACAATTGACGTTGCCCCGACTGCTAGGGAAGATACACTTGGAATTCCATAGTAGCCTCTTAAAACCCATGGTCAGATCGACCCTGAGGCCACTACCCTGTGAGTCCCCAGACCCCGTGGTCATAGGGGGCCAGACCCATTATGAGGTGCAGCAAATCCTCAATTCGAGGTGGCACAGGAGACAAGTCCAATATTTAATCAAGTGGAAGGGTTACCCCTTATCAGAGATCTTTGGTAAAGAGTCAAAACATCCAGGTTGATCACCTTATAGCCAAATTTCATGCAGAAAATCCAAACAAGCCAGGTGGGGGGTCACGTCCCTAAACTCTGCATCTGTACTCAAATTGTTTTGCTTTTTGCAGGTCGCCCTCAGAAAGTGAGGGGAGCTGAATGTCAACTTGCAAAGCTTTCAAGTTGCCATGAGCAGGAGGGAGGAAGAACTGATAGAGCTGATTGATTTCCCTAACTGAAGTGCATTCCATACATACTTCCGGACCACAATCAGAAGGAGGGTGTTGGATTTCACAGCCAGCCAAAGTGGTTAATTGGAGAATGTGATTTATGACATGGCCAGAGGGGAGGGGAGAGACAGGGTCATAGGGGAACGTAAATCTACATGGGATTAGTTCTAACTGCATCCAAATATTGCCAAAATGGTGCTCCTAATAAATGACTGTATTTCTTTTGAAGTTTGGCTCATGGCTCATTAATTAATTAGGGCATCTTTTGGAAATTTCACAATATGTATATGTAATATGAAACATATTACAATACTAATAGGGGACTTCAATTACCCTGACATCAACTGAAAGACTAATTCTGATCAAGTGAGAGATCAAACAGGTTCCTGACCAATCTAGGCTGATAACTTTGTTGTCCAAAAGGTAGAGGAAAGAACTAGATGGACAGCCATACTGGACTTAATTCTTACTAACAGTGAAGAAGTGATAGAAGGAGTTGAGATTACAGGAATATTGGGTGAGAGTGACCATGTCATATTGGGATTCAATATAATGCAAACACAAGCAATAGAACAGCCTCAGATAGCTCAACAGGATAGATAGCCTGTTATTAACATTCAGCTGTCTGCAATTATTGCAGGTCGAGGCTCAAGGTTAACTCAGCCTTCCATCCTTTCTAAGGTAGGTAAATTGAGGACCCAGTTTGTGGGGGCAATAAGCTGACTTTGTATAAAAATATACAAAAGTATGAAGGCTATTGCTTAACGCATTGTAAACCACCCTGAGTCTCCAGAGAAGGGCAGCATATAAATCTAATTTAAAAAAAAAATAAGCATACAAGACACTTAGATTTTAAAAGAACTGATTTTAACAAGGTTGAGAAAGGTTCCTTGGATGAAAATCCTAAAGGGGAAATCAACCCCAAAAGCTTGGGAAACTGAAAAATATGATCATAAAAGCCCAGTCCAGCACAATACCACTGAAAAAGAAAAACAAGAAATCCAAGAAGAAACCAGTATGGTTGCACAAATCTCTCTCTGATAAATTGAAAGACAAAAATGGTAAGTACAAAAAAATGGAAAGAGGGACACATAACTAAAGCAGAATATCAACAGATAGCCAGAATCTGCAAACATGAAGTGAGGAAAGTAAAGGCTCAAAATGAACAAAGACTTGCAACAAAAATCAAAAGATAATTTTAAAAAGTTTCTTTCAACATATAAATAACAAGAAAAAAGTCAAGGAAACAGTTCCATTTCATTCCATTGATTAATAAATATAAACTATTAAGCTTAGCTGAAACTCCTATTCAGCATTGTAAACTGACAACTTTATCACTTTTAAGGGGGAAATACAGTGTTTTTCCCCCCCTAGGCAAAGACTTTTATAAAAGCAATAAGGTAACTGTATGAAGTGTGTCTATCATGATATAATCACACCCCAGGGGGAATGAGGTACTCGACTGCACCTCTTGCTTTGTAATGACCCAGGGGTGTGATTATTTTATGATAACCGCACTCCCTGCCATGCCTTATTGTTTATATTTCATATGTCATAATGAATCCTGAAGCATTTTCTAGGGCTCATAGCAAATGCAAATGACTTTGAAGTATAGGAACTAGCCAGATTTTCTAGGTACATATAAATTAATATTGTATACAGTAGGAGGAATGATGAATGATTCATATTTATGGTTGCCAAGATGAAGTTTTTAACTTCTCTTTCTGTGAACTTTAGAAGAAGGAGTTACTGTTTTGTTTGTAACATGCTCTAAGGAATTATTCAACGATGCACATTATCAGCTTCAGACAGTACATTGTGACTGATACACAATAGACTTTGACTACATTTGGGCATACTGTGAATCATAGTGTAATGTTATGAGAACAAATGTCAACATGCTCATCTCTTTCATTTTGTGCAGTCAGGAATATACATGGTCAGGAACAATTATATCCTTTGTACTTTATGTATTTATTTATATACCACCTTTATTATTTTTATAAATAACTCAAGGTGGCAAACATACCTAATATTCTCTCCTCCTACTTACCATATTTAGTATGTTCTTTAAAATCAAATCTTAATTTAATTTTAACTTTAGGTATTTGGAATAAACCACCTTTATAAACTATATTTTAAGATGTCTTGTTTCAACTGAACATAATTATAATTAAGAATCATTATCATTTGAAAAACATTGCAAGTTGCAATTAATATGAAAATGTTTTCAGATTTGAATTCATATTCATATTCAAATTCTGGCAGTAGCAAGAGAATCATACAGACTAGGGCTGTGTCCATGAACTCTTGATTGTATATAGAGGGTTTAAGGATTTCTTTTGTGTGGTATTTTTTCAGTGTACATTGTACTGCAAGTATGCAATTCTTTATGAACACAGGCTGCAGATAAAACGTACCAAAAGTTGTAAACTGGCCACAGTCTTCTCATTTTGTAACAAATTATATAATTATAAATTGCATATTAAATCTGTATCAATTTTTATGTATATAAAAATCAGACTAATGAAATGGGTTTACAAATAAATACTGGCAAATTAGCCTGATATATTCATTTTCAAATATGTGCAAATGTTTTTAGCAAGGCTAATTACACATACTTATACACACAATATAATAATACTAAAAGCAAAATATTTCCAATTTATTAAAAACAGAAAATGTCCAAATGGAATATGTATGTATCTATGCAGTGGTGGGATTCTGCCGGTTCTAGGAGGTTCGGCCGAACTGTTCGTTAAATTGCTGGCTCGCCCCGCCCCTGGCCATGCCACTCCGCACCACTATTTATTGCCAATAAATAGTGATGGGCAAGGGGCAAGCGAGCCAGCAATTTAACAAATGGTTCAGTGGTTTTTTGTAATTTTACTGGCCCACCGAGCCAGTAGTGACACTATGACATCACCGAACCGGTTCTGGCCCCCCTCTCCCCTGCCACATTATTCTTACCTTTAATTTGGCCCCACCCCCAATCTATTGCTGCCTCCTGGGTCCCAGCTGATCAGCTAGAGGGGAAAAAACCGTTTAAACTCTTGCCACGGGGCTTCAAAGGGCTGCCCTACAGCTGATCAGTGTTAAAAGAAAACAAATGAGTAGACCAGTGGTTCCCAAAGTGGGTGGTACCACCCCCTGGGGGGGAGAGATGCCTTAGGGGGGCGGTAAGAGGCAAGGGGGGCAGCAGGGGGCACTAGAGGCAAAATGGGGTGGCAGGGGGGGGCTAAGTGGCAAGGAGGGTGTCCCTCACCCTTTGGCCTGTGCAATTACCTCCTTCCAAGCAAACAGCAAGAAAAAACAACTCCTTTCAGCTTCAGCATAGGCTAATTAGCCCGTTGATTACATCAGCCTCCTGACTCTCAGCTGATTTGCTCTCAGTTGTTTTGGCAGGGCTCTGCTGCTTGCTGCAAAGAGCTAAATTGCTGGAGCAGAATTTTTTTCCTTCTGCAAATCAAGCTGAAAATGAAACTGAAAGTAAAGCAGGCTGTTGGCTTTGCTGTTTGCTGCAACCTTGGAAAATTAGGCAGAGGCAGATTTCTTTTCTTTTTCTTCACCAAGAAAGGTAGGTGCAAACAATGGGAAATTTAGGGCAAAAGAGGAGAGTTCAAGATTTTAAAACACAAAAGAAAAAAAGCTCTATTTAACTAGGGAATTGTAATAATTGAGATACTATTAATTGTATATTGTGTTGAAAGCAGAAATGGTTAAGTTGTGGTTTGGAGGAATATATGGGGGAAATTATTTGGTTTATTATTATTGATAAATATAATTAATTGATTTGTAAGAAATTGGATTGCATGGAAGTAATTGGAATGTTCATGTTCATATTGATTAATATACAAAAAAGATAGTTATATAACTAATTGATTTATATTAAAATGCTGAATTTGAATTAAACAACTGTAATATCACAATTAACCAATGTGAGGATGAATATAAAAATAGATGACAATGGGAAGGGGTATAATATAGAATAGAAGGGAACAATTGAATTAGATTAAGATTAGAGATGAGGATGAAGGGTAATATTGGTTTTTTAAAAAAATAGATGAGGAATAAATATGGCAAAAAGGAAACAGAAATTGTAAATTTAATTGAAATGACTAAACACTGTTTAAATTTGTGAACCAGCCAAATACTCTGTTCAAAGAAAACACATCGTATGTTTGTATGTGTGTTTCTAATTATTGCTATTTATTCATATTTGCTCTCTTTTATTCTTTAAAGTTTAACAATTCATTCTTTATCTTAATATCTTTATATTTGTTTGGGGTTGCCTTTCTTCCATTTCATCTTTTTTTATTGTACAGCAATCTTTCTCCGCAAACCTACCATCTCTCTCTTTTCTTTCCTTCTTACTTTCTCTCTCCCCCTTCTTCTCCTCCCTACTTCCTTTATCCTTCTCTTCTCTTCCTCCCTCTCTTGCCCTCACTCCTACTCTAATTTCTCTTCCCTTCCTTCCTCCCTTCTCTTCCTTCCCTCTCTTTCCTTCATTCTTCCATCTCTCTTCTCCTTCCTTTATCCCTATTACTGTATTCATTTTCAATTTTATATTTTCCACTATGGAGTCCTCACACTTTTCACCAATCCTTGAACTTACGACTGTCCTCACATTTTATGTTTTGCGCCCTATCTTGTCACAATGGTGAAGAGAAGTAGTAGTGAAATGACTGACATGGTTGTTAAGAATGCCGCAGCAGGCATAAATGTGAGGAAGGTCATAAGTGTGAGGACCAGTCAAAAATGCAAGGACCAGTCAGAAATGACTTTTTACAGCCCTCTGAGTAGTCTCTATGCACATAGCCATGCCCACCCGGTCACATAGCCAGTTAGCCACACCCACCCGGTCACATGACCACCAAGCCACACCCCCAACTAAGCTACGCCCACATAACCGGTTGTTAAAAAAATTGAATCCCACCACTGTATCTACAATATGTATATATTATAAACATGATACTCCTTTTCATGGTTTACATTCACTTTCTTCACAAGCTGCATTAAAATGTTTACATTTTTTAATCATTAAGGAAATGATCTGTGTAGTTTTTGAACTAATTAGGGAGAAAATATTTTCTGTTGAAGGTAGCTATTTGATATAACTTTTTATGATATAATATCATTTTGGTTGACTCTTTTGTGTCTCCCATTTTCCACTTTCTCTTTTTGTACTAGAATCATGACAGTGAGCGACTGGTTATTTGGAGATATCTACTTTGTGGGAAAAAGTCTAATAACTGATTTATAAGGAAATAAGAAAGAAATCAATGGACTTCTGAAATTTCAGATAGGGACTACTGTTTAATACAATAAGATAATAAATGAAGCAATTATATTCTAAATACACCTTATGATGCAATCACAGCACAGGGTGAATCTGCACCACAGGATATGGTGTCCTTTAGTACGCTTGCAACCTTGTTAATCTGATCTGTATAGCAGTCAACAGTTAAATACTGCTTCACTGCAGGAAAATCGTTATAGTCTTCCTAGGCTGCCACCATAAACTGAATGATACAGATGATGGCCTATCATTATGACTCCTGATGGGTTGATTCATTGGCTGCATCTGCTTGAGATCAGCCAAGTTAACTACAGGTCATCTTTCAAAACATCTGTGTCTAAAAGAAAGCTTACTTAGCAAGATAGCTGCACAAGCAGAATACTTCTGATTATCATAAAGGTCAGACATGCACATTTTAACAGGTGATAATGAGTAGTTTTAAATATGTTTGAGCCTTTTCTTAATCCTGCCATGTCACAAGGCTTCTATTGTTATGCACCAAAGAATGTGCCTTTAATTGTACCATTTGCCCTATTGTATCTTGATCATAGAGCAGGAAGCGCAATCATACTTGTGATAACTGCCTACCACATGTTCTAATAATTACTAGCCTTCGGTAAATTGCAGAGGGAAGCAACACAAGAGACTGGTAAAACAAAAGGCTCTCAAAAGTTGCAAGGATTATTTAAAGAGTTGCATGTAATATGTTAGACAGTGCCAAATATGTAAATTTGCCTGCCTGATACTCCTTTAAGCCAGCATCATATAATGTGGATCATTGTTAGGGACATTTGCAGAAAACATTTTAATATAATTAACAAGGAACAAGTCTTAATCAATACTGCTTTTATTAATAAACAATCCAAGCATATGTAGGTGTACTATGTATGAATAAGGCCCAATAAAGTATACCCTAGTCAAGTGTATTTCACAATCCATCAAGGGATTTATCACTAGTATTAATCATCTGACAACAGAAGAGGAGTTTCGCCAAGGAAATACTTCTGTATTGATGTGCAAAGCAATACTTGTTTATAAAGGATGGGTTAACTCAGATTTTCAGATTTAATATATTTGAGCAGTTATTTTCTAGACCATTTTGTGAAACTCTTCAATTTTAAAAGTGACAAGTTCAAACATTATCCATTCAAATAATTAAAGATGTGTAAAATGTTTTTACATATATAAGGTTGTTTTTTTAAACTGTATAATTTAATTGCTGTCAGTGGATATGTTGGTACTGGTCCTGTCGTCACCCTGTCCTTTAAATATCTGTTTAACATTACATTTAACAAAATATTTTACAAGTTCTATCTTAACCACAGTCAAACAAAAGGGAGATGTAGTTGTCATTTTATGAAATGATTAAAGGATTTAGCATAATATCCATAATAATATCCAAGACTGCAATCATAAATAGATTGTATTATGGATTTGCTTTGTTGATCCCAATGGGACATGCTTTGGATGAAGTATACATATTGCACCACACCATTGTTTTTTCAAACTTGGCAACTTTAAGAACTTCAACTCTAGGATGCTTGGGAATTGAAGTCTACGCATCTTAAATCTGCCAAGTTTGAAACATACTGCACCACTCTATGCTAAAGTAGTTGACAAAGAACAAAAGTAGAATTTATGACCGCAAACATGTGTACAAAGAAATAAACTTTACTGATTAGGTAAATTATTAGGATTAGGATTTTAAATGTTTTCATAAGTTTGATGGGTGCATAGATTTCCAGCCAGGAGTGAATCCTGTATCCAGTTTTAATGCTGGGACTGCCCTAAAACATTTAGGAGGTCTTTATCAGCTACAGCAGATATTCCAAGGATACCCTTGTCTGGGGGAAGATGCTCTTTGGAATCACTCATGCTCTGATACAGTAATATCAAGGCATGATTATTGCAACACACTGATTCTGGAAACAGCCTTGATGTTCAGAAATTGTAATTGACATCAATAGCACAGATTAGTTGTGCTTCTTTGGCATCCTGTATTACTTTTGTGTTTCATTGTCTTGAATAGTTGTCATTTGCTTTTCTAATAAGACTTTACAAGGCTTAGATCGACCTTCTTATATATTTCTTGTTACAATTTGCTCTTGAGTGATCAATGGATAACTTTCACAATTTTCTCCTGTCATCAATATATTTTGAGTCAGTGACCAATTCAACTTGCCTTCTCTTAGGGCCCAGACAATGGAATAAATTACTGCAAGTTATAAATTGAAGAATTTCCTATCCTATGGTAGTTTACAGGTAGCTCATAACATTTACTCAGGAGTTGTAATATTTTATCTTTTGTACTCAAAACTGTTTTTGGTTTTTAAAAGTTCTTTAGATTTATTAAGTGTAGATTCATTAAATCATTTATGTAGGCAACACATAAAATATTCTTGAAAACACAAAACTTTGTTATATAAACCATCAATTGACCCAGTAAAGAGTTTACATCATTATGAATTTTAGGTGTTGTCTCTACACTATCTCTACACAACTGCTTTTTTTAATTTACTTCTTTATATATATATTATATTTTTATCCCACTGTGTGTGTATGTATGTATTGCAAGGCAACAAGCATACATAATACTCTTGCCTGCTGTGTTCTCCATAACAATCCCGAGAAAAAGGTTGGGCTGGTCCAAGGTCACTCAGCCAGTTTTTCTTTTCTGTTTCTAGGACACTACCTTAGTCACTACATGAAACTGATTCTCTTTATAAGCACTAAATGAATGAATTACTTCTAAATGAATAAGCACTAAATGAATGGATGGATGAATTACTTCTTTTAAATAGATGCAATTCTGATTTTTGCAATCAGCAGCTCTCTGCTTTACTGATTCCTGGCTAAATGAGTCAATTGATGATAGCAGCTTGCATATTCTGGGATTTCAGGTACAACTGTAGGAAGTTAGCACCCACCCCTTTCCTAGAAGAATGAAATATTTTGGGAAATATTAAAAAGGCAGAATATTATGTTTCCCTGGATGAGAAATGGAGAAGCATGTTTTAAAGACAAAGTAGCTCCCACCTTCCTGCCCCCCACCCTTTGTTAATGGGCCAGAGGCAGAAACTCAATCTTTGTCAATGGAGCATCATCTGCAACACAATGGGACCCATCTAGCAACAGAGACTCATCACAGAGCACCTGGGAAGATTACATCAGCTAGCAAGGCTAGCCTTGCTAAGACCCCCACCCCCTGAAAGTCTGTCAACCAGTCAGGATATTCTTTCTGGGCCCCAGGAAGTTCAAAGCCAGAGAGACCATAAAACCCAGGGACTCGCTGTATCTCGCCCCTTTTCTGTTCAGGAACTCAAGCCATATGATCCGGTCCACCATTAAACCATCTTTTCAAGCAGTCTCCATATTTCCAGTGTCTTTTTCCCCACTTGGAACAGAACCCAGAAGGATATTTCTTCCTACACAATGATCAGACAGAATTGCAGAAACATCTGGTAAAGAGAAGAGAGGAGGGTTATGTTTATATATCAATGACCGCTGGTCCAGAGACATAACTATACTAAAGAAATACTGTGATGTAGACTTAGAGACATTAATTATCAACTGCAAACCATATTATTCCCCTTGTGAGTTTTCCTCATTTCTCCTTGCTGTGTATGTTCCTCCACAAGCTTGTGTAAACAATGCATTATGAACTCTGCATTATGAGCTGACCAGATTATGTTGGCTGAGGTTAAATACCCATACTCTCTTCAAATTATTTTCAGTGACATAAACAAAGCAGATTTAAGGAAAGAGCTACCAAAATATTTTCAGCATGTCAATTGTCTCACAAGAGGCAAGAATACTTTAGACCATTGCTACACAACATTAAAAGATGCTTTTTTTTTAAAAAAAAGACAAACATTTAATATATCAGTCATTCCTTCCCTGTGACATCTCTTCCCTGTGTTATCTTCCAAAGTTCTTCTTCTTCTTCCATAAGTTTCTTCTATCTTGATCTTCATCTACACCATTATAACAATTCATTGTTAGAACAATATTCTAGTCCAGTGATGGCTAACTTTTTTGCCGTTGTGTGCCAAAACTAGGGGAGTGCGGGGAGTCACACGGGCATGTGCCCACATCCATAATTCAATGCACCCCACCCTCTGTGCATGCACGCAAATCTTCACACACTCCCACTTTTGGCACACAATGGCACGGTTGGCACGGTGGGCCCGGTAGGCCCATTTTTCGCTCTCCCCAGACTTTTTTGGAGCCTGAGAAGGGCGGAAAAAGCCTTTCCCACCCAGCCGGAGGTTGGAAACAGCCCATTTCCTGACTTCTGGTGAGTCCGGAAGGCTAGAAAATCAGCTGGTTGGCGCACGCATGCACACTGGAGCTGAGCTAGAGTAAAGCTCACGTGCCCACAGATACGGCTCCATGTGCCACCTGTTCTAGTTATTGAGTTTTTATACATAATTATAAAATTAATCATTTATATCTCTTTTCCAACCAACAAGTAATTCCATTTCTTAAAATATTCTGACTCTTCCCTATCTTTAATCATCAAAGTTAATCTACTCATTTCTGCACAATCTAAAAAAAAAATTATTACTTCTTTTTCCAAAGGTATTTTCTCTGCTTTCCAATTTTGAGCATAAACAATTCTTGCAGCTGTTATTACATGTATAATCAGGTAAACATTTCCCTTACTAATTCTTTCAGGAAGGATACCCAATAGGAACAACTCTGGTTTAAGTTCAATATGTTGCTGTATCATTTCTTCCAACCAAGTTTTAATTTTATTCCAATAATTTTTTGCTTCAGGGCATGTCCACCACATATGGTAATAAGATCCTGGTAACTGGTGACACTTCCAGCATTTAGCTGATTTATCTTTAAACATTTTTGCTAACTTCTCTGGTGGCATATGCCATCTATAAAACATTTTATATTGATTTTCCTTATATGCAGTGGACATCGTTAATTTATAGTTCCTTACCCATAGTTGTTGCCATTTTTCAAGATCAATTGAATATCCAAAATTTCTTCCCCAAGCTACTATTGTTTCTTTTATTTGCTCCTCCTCCAATTCAATGTACAGCAAGAAATTATTTTAAAAATATTAATTTTTTCTCTGTTTCTGTACGTATCCTATCCAACTCAGTCTTTTCCAAATAAAAACCATATAATTTAGCATCTTTTTCATATCTTGTTCTTATCTGCATATACATATACCAATTTGTCTCAATCCCCTGTTCTTCCAGTTCTTGTTTCTCTTTCAATTCCCCCTTATCCATTAATAAATCCTTATATCTAATAATTCCAAAGTATATTGAATATTATATTTTCTTACATTTCTTACTTGTTGTAATTGTAACTTAAAAATGTTTGAGCCTATCAGGAGCTTCCTAGCTGAAACAATTGACTGGCCATTCTCAGCTTTGCTTAGGGTATTCCTTCAGCTAGTAGGAGTAAAGAATTTTGGATCTCATCTTAGCTTTTCCCAAAAAGATAAAGCTCCACAATAGCTTCTAGAATTCAGTTAAGTGAGTTCCCATTCAGAGACATGTCAGTTATCAACCAGTAAGGGAGAATGGATGAAAAGGAGGAAAAGACCATCTTTATTAATTAATAGGAGGGCTTTGGCATTTACACTTTGAGGTGGGTTCTTTTTTAAAAAATGAGTAAGACAAATAGAGTTCCTTGGTTAGGCAGCAGAGATGACAATGACAGCAAGATCTAGATGTAATTAGATTTGTGTGAACAGTTGGAGAAGGATTTATCTAGCTTGTGAGGGGCAGCTGATCTTATCCTTTTGGCATAAGATGAGTATCAAACTAAAGGCCCACGGGCCAGATCCACCCTGTGAGGTGGTTAGATCTGGCCTGCAGGGCCACCCTGGAAACAGCAAAGGACTGGCCCATGGCACCTCGGCCCAGCCCAGGCTAACTGGGTGCTGATCTGCAACCTGGTAGTGGCCATCAGGGCTGAACTGCAGCCAGCCTTAGATCCACTGTGCTACCTCACCCCTGCCCCCTGGGCATGCGCACAGGAGGCAGTGTCCCTGGGGACTGCATTCTAAGTACTTCCCTTTCACCCAAGGTGCCTGCCCTCAACAACTCACCACCTCCTGTGCACACGCCCAGGGGGTGAGGCTGAGATGGCACCTCAGATCTAAGGCTCACTGCAGTCTGGCCCAGATGGCCACCACCAGATTGCAGATCAGCACCGTGCCTGCACCAGGTCTCCATGCCTTACTCGCCGGCTTTTCACTGGGACTGCCCCGCCCCCACATGGGAAAGCCACACTGCCAATCTCTTCCCCTCCCCTCATCCCATTCTGAGTGTGGAGGAAGGAAGGAAGATGAGAAGAAGACAGAATGGAACTTTTAGGCCAAGGAGCATCTGCCTGATAGCATGTAATGAGCAATAGGCGATCTCAGGGGCTATGGCATGGCCGTGGCAGGTGAGAGGAGGTGGTGTGTGGCTTCTGGCATTTCAAGGGGCAGAAGCACAACTGCCTTCTCGGCATCAGACATAGAGTCAGTCCAGGTGTGGAGGCAATGGAGGGGAGGGTGGACAAAAAGGGAAGCTGCTATTCTACAGGGTTTTTTTTTTAATCTGCCAGGGGCTCTGGACAGAGGCTTCCCATTTTGATCCCTCCCCCATTGTGGCCTCTGTGTGGCTCTCTGCAGGACCCCCCTGCCCATAATCAACATTGAGCTGGCCATGCCCCAGGCCATGCCCTCCCACCCCTACTCCAGCCCCCCAAGGACAGCCACAATGCTAATCCCACCTTCAATGAAATCGAGTTTGACACCTCTGACATAAGATGGCAGCAGGAGCAGCAAGAGCTTCTGAATGGGATGCATCTTTGTCCTGTTGCTATGTGTCCTCCTGTGCCATCTTGTCAGTTACAAATTCTTTGCCAGTTTCCTCCATGTTGGTAGAATTTTTATATTTCATATGCTTCTAAGTTTTGATAGGAGTTGTTTGATTGGTTCTTCACCTGATTCTTGGATGAGAGATAAGGTGGCAGGACAGACTTGGTGAAACTGGGAGGGGGAGTATGTTTGGATGGATTGGGTTATGAACTGATGTGAGAGTGTGGAAGTGGGTGGTAAAGTAGCTTGTGCCAAGCTAAGGGGTACTGAATGTGAGACAGAAGTATTCCTGAGTCTGTGCCAGTCTTTAACTCTGCTTAGGATTTCATTTCCCAGCCAGAGAGGTTATGCAGTTTGGGACTCTTCTAGCTTCATGTTTCCTGGACGTAGAGCACATGGCAGCCTTACTGGGTGTGTGTGTGCTTTGCACCAGGTTTGTCTTTTGCACCAATTGTGCCCATTCTTGAATTAAGAAATGTTGTTCTTTAGTCATCTCCCATTTGGTTTACTGTAACGTAGCCTGTTCATGTGCATAGCATAGGAACAGGATATTTTTGAGACTGTTTGTCCCCCATTGTTTCTGCTTGTCCCCCCAATCTACCAGTTCCTTTTCATTCAACACCACCATCTGGCTGGACCCTGGAACTAAACATTCCTCCAGAGATCCAGATAGTCCAATCTTGTTAATTGTTTTTAAAGCTCTGACATCATGCTTCCCCCAAGCATTTGGGCCAGGCAGATAGCTGAGCTTTGTTGGTAATGTGTTTTTTTGTTTGAGAAATGTTGATTAGGTTATTTACCAATATAGTAGTTTTAATCTTTCTAAGTGCCCAGAATACTGTGAGATGGATGGCTCTATAAATCATTCAATTAATAAATATTTCTATCTCATTATTTTTCCAAGATGACCATCCTAAATCAAACCTAGTCTTTTCAAGATAGCTATTGATATGTTTAAATATTTAAATGTTAATTGATGCATCTGTGTCTATGTCAACTTTTAAAATGTTTCATGTAATTCTTAAGTAACTTTGTTTTATTTTAGCCAATTGTCCTGTAAGGTGCTTGTCAATTCTTCTGTAGCTGTCATGGAGGTAAAATGGGTTTCCTAAATTGAAGGAATGGAGTCCTTCTCTCACATGTAGGATCTTAATTGCTAGTTTTAGCAATGATCACAGTTGGTGGTATGCTCTCTGCTACTATTGTTTGAGTTTTATCTGCTGAGGTAGCAAAAGAGATGGAATGATTAGTTAGGAATAAACAAAATGTTCCATATCAAATACATGCATTCCATATGGAAAGCATGTATTTGATATGGAACATTTTTGTTTATTCCTAACTAATCATTCCATCTCTTTTGCTACCTCAGCAGATAAAACTCAAACAATAGTAGCAGAGAGCAGACTTAGAGGTGAGAGTTTAAATAGGTCGATGTACTTGATCCTATTGTGTGAAAGCTTCAGTATTCTCCCCCTTTCCCTTCCCTACATATGGTTCAGTTTCTAATACCAATTTCTTCTTACAAAAACACAAGCTATCATATCTTTGCATTTTTCACCTTATGAAAGAAACCCAAAACATTGCTCATGCCACCAGGGGGTTGTCTGATTTTTTCTTCAGACTAGTCTCAGTGCTTTTGTTTTCTTTAAAGGTTTGCTTTTAGTTCTGACTTGTATTTGACAAAATGAAGTTTTTATACCTTTTTTGTAGCAAAGCAATGCATTCAAATAATAGACAAAAATGCATGCCTAAGTGGAACAAATCAAACTTTTCCAAGATCTTTCTCTTGGAAGCAAACATTCTCTTAGATGTTACTCTCTAGATTCACTTCACCTGAAATATAAATGAACTGAAACCAAAGACAGAAATAAAAGAAAATTGGTTGACTTTTTTATGTTGGATTGCAAATTCTTTATGCATAACAAAGTGATATGAATAGCAAAAATTCAGTATCATAAGGAATTCAGTGATATCTGTAACTATATAATTGTGTAAATCTCTCCATATTTATGTGACTTCTGGTAAGATTTACTTCAGGGTATAACCCGTGAAGTGTTAATGATCTTACACTGCAGTCCTAACTGTCAAATCAAATTATAACAAGTTTGGTTTATTTTTCAAGTAGCTTCAACATGGATTGCAGTTATATTGGATCCAGGACTAAGCACCTCATTAAGAGAGTTTAAAATCAATGGTGATAACTCAGCTAAAATATGTCTGGTATTGATTACTCATTGCTCAGCAATATGAAGCTATTGTTAATCAGGAATAAGAATTGCTGGTGTGTGTATGTGTAATATTCTATTCAGTATAGCTTAGTTTTGTTAGTATTCCTGTATTTCAAATGCAACACTAGTGGGCAAGAAAGCTTAAGAGTTAGGTCATTTACAGTACTTTTCTGCAGCATTGTGGGAAAACCATGAATATGAAATGTCTATGGAAATTCTCAGTCATCCAGATCATGGTTGTCCCAAACATGCTTTTTCAAGAGGCAATTGGACTTTCTGGTTTTTCTTTGAAGACATTTTGCTTCTTATGGTTCTACTCTGGAATTATCTAGTAGAAATAAAAATGTTCAAAATGAAAAAAAAAAGAAGAAGCAGCTTCTTCAGCTCATGAATGATGAATTTTGTAGTCCCTTCCTAATTAGAATCACACATTCCTCTCTTAAGGATAAATGGAAATAGAGATAATTTACTATAATATTAAACTCTACAGTTGTTTGATGGGTTGAGATTACTGATTTATATGAATTTAGCTATTCTGCTAAACGCTACCCTGAGTTCTGTGCACTCTTGTTTAATGGCTTAGGACAACATGTGATAAAAAATATTATGGTTGACTACCATGTTCATCATTCAGTTCAATTAGGCTGCCAGGGAAATCTAGAGGACATTTTCTTTTGTAAACTAAATGATTAATTAGATTTTTTCTTTGTTACTTTTATGTATATCTTATAGTTCTGCTTAGTGGACTTACGTGCATGATTTCACTTTGTTGTGGTGCTGCTCAGTTTGCCTTCCTCTTTGAAAGCTGATTCTAAATATTATCATTTTTATTCTTCTTCCCCAAACTTTCCTTCTATTGGAATTCAGTAAGAACTAAGGAAACTTTTACCCATTCCATGGTGACATTATTTTCTTTTCCAAAATCTCTCAGGCAAGAACTCCTATCCTACTTCAACAGCACAGGCTTTGTTTAAGACAGAACTTTGTGCAATTGATTTGATACATTGGATTAAAGAAAGAAGACATAAATTTTCTTTCTAATTTTTCTTTCAGTTCTTTACAGCCTAATTCCTTCTTTCTGCATGTCCACCATCCAACTTCTTTTCCATTCTGCATTTCCAATTGGCTTCTAATTTACTCCATCCATCCTAATCAAAAAGAAAAAGTTATCAATTCCCTTTGTTTATTTTCAGGCAGCAAAATAATACAATTAGAAGAACAACCTACATTCAGCAGCATTCTAAATCATCAAGATGAACTGCTGCAGAGAAAGTATTCTTATTAATAAGGTATTCTTATTCTTTCTGGCTAGCATAAACTTTTTGGTTATTGAGATTGTATATAATTTTTGGCCTCCTGGTCACCTGGCAGTAATTTCTATTGTTTAAAAGTCTTATTTTCACACGTATCATCATTTAATACTGTATATTTGAAACACTATTTCTGTTCTATTTTCATTGCACATTTTATCTATTTATTATTATTTTTTTAATTTAAGCAAAATGTATCCTCCCAAGTATACTTGTAACTGCAATATAAATCATTGGTTTAATATGTTTTCCAAAGTAGTAGTAAAATTAAAATCCAGGCTATCATTTTTATTTTACAGGTGCTAGTGCTTGAGGCCTTTCTCACAAATGAAGAGATCTATACAGGCATAGACAAGACACACTGGGTCTGTGGAGATATGACTTGGAATAACAAGAATATCATTTTTTAACAACAAACAGAGGTTTGGCTGTGAATTAATAGAATATTTAATAAAATTTCATATTTTATTTTGTTTGCAAAGCTTCTGTCTCATGCTGTCCATTGCTTGGCTAACAGATTGTATAAATTTGATGCTTTCTTTGGAACTATCTTATCAAAGAGCATCTATTTTATTTGCCTTTCAAAACCTATAAATATTGTTTTGAGGGTTTTGTTCAGATCAAAGAATATATCCATACTCACTTGTCATTTTAACTTGCAGGTGCAGTGTATGCTACCACCACAGAATACTAGGGATTTTTAAATCAACAATATGAGTTCCATTCAGAATCACTAAAGAAAATGTGCTTTATCTGTAGAATCTAGTACCCCATTCAGCAAAACAAAAGCACCTTTTATCCTAAATTAATTAGTTCATTAGATAGGAGATACATCATTCTTTTAAAAGAAGGCAAAGAATTTCAAGTGCAATTATAGCTATTGGTAATAAACTGAAATAGAAGAATAAATAGTAAAATGTTGATTTTGATGAAAATTGTATTTAGGAAGAAGAATTTTAAATTTGCAATAATTATGCTCGTACAAGGTTTTCATTCTATACAAAAGAAATAGCTATCTTTTGTTGTTGTTGTTATTTGCAAAGTTGTGTCCGACCCATTGCAATCCCATGGAAAACATCCCTCCAGGCCTTCCTGTCCTCTACCATCCTTAGGAGTCCATTTAAACTCATGCCTACTGCTTCAGTGACTCAATCCAGCATCTCATTCTCTGTCATCCCCTTCTTCTTCTGCCCTCAATCTTTCCCAGCATTAGGCTTATCTCCAGTGAGTCCTTCCTTCTCATTAGATGGCCAAAATATTTGAATTTCATCTTCAGTATCTAGCCTTCTAAAGAGCAGTCAGGGTTCATCTCCTCTAGGACTGACCAGTTTGATTGCCTTGCAGTCCAAGGGACTCGCAGGAGTCTTCTCCAACACCATAGTTCAAAGACCTCAATTCTTTGGCACTCAGCCTTCTTTATGGTCTAACTTTCACAACCATACATGTTGAATTTCAAACCAATTTTTACACTCTCCTTCTTCATCCGCATCAAGAGGCTCTTTAGTTCCTTTTCGCTTTCTGCCATTAGACTGATATCAACTGCATATCTGAGGTTATTGATATTTCTCCCGGCAATCTTAATTCCAACTTCTGATTCATCTAGCCCCACCTTTCTCATGATGTGCTCTGCATATAAGTGTTGTGGCCCACCAGCAGCCTGCATGGATTGTGGCTGATCCCAATGAGGAGGAGGCTGGTGTGGTGTCGTGCCAGCAGCCTGTGCAGCTGGTGCTTGAGTCAGACAGCGAGGAGGCTGAAGAGGAAGTGCTGCCAGAGGCAGAGACTCAGCCAAGGCCTTCAGAACCTCCAGAGGCTCCTTCAAGTGAAGAGAGTGAAGTGGAAGAGCCTCTTCTCAATACTCGAGCACGCAGGGCTGTCAAAAGGCAGGAGTGGCTACTCAGGAGGAAGTCTCCTTGAGAGTAAGACTTGGGGCTAATTGGCCACTCCCTTAGCTTATTTAAGTTCACTCACGGATAGCACATGCTGCTGGAAACAACATTTAATTACTACGCAGAGCATTTTGAGAGTGAGTTTCTTGTTATATCTTGGTTTCTGGGCTAGTTGCCAACCCTTGTCAGATTTTGTGTATTCTCTGTAATTCATAACAGGCTGATAAGGACATTTGCACTGGAAGCCTGCATTTTGAAAGAGGTCTATTTGTATTAAACTGAGTTTTTGGAGCTTTGTGTATATCACACTCCTTGGGATCCAGAGCTGGGGCAGAACAATAAGTTAAATAGGCAGGGTGACAGTATACAGCCTTGTCAGACTCCTTTCCCAATTTTGAACCAATTAGTGGTTCCATGTCCAGTTCTCACTGTTGCTTCTTGACCCACATATAGGTTTCTCAAGAGACTGGTACTTTCATCTCTTTAAGAACTTGCCACAAGTTGCTGTGATCCACACAATCAAATGCTTTAGCAGAAGTAGATGTTTTTCTGGAACTCCCTAGCTTTCTCCATGATCCAGCGTATGTTGGCAATTTGATCTTTTGTTCCTTTGCCTCTTCGAAATTTTGCCTGTACTTCTGGTAGTTCTCAATCCACATACTGCTGGAGCCTAGCTTATAGGATTTTAAGCATAACCTTACTAGCGTGTGAAATGAGTGCAATGGTGTGATAGTTTGAACATTCTTTGGCATTGCCTTTCTTTGGAATTGGAATGTAAACTAACCTTTTCTAATCCTGTGGCCACTGTTGAGTTTTCCAAATTTGCTGGCAAATTGAGTGTAGCATTTTTACTGCATCGTCTTTTAAGATTTTGAATAGCTTAGCTGGAATACTGTCTCCTCCACTAGCTTTGTTGTTGCTCATATTTCCTAAAGTCCATTTGACTTTACATTCTAGGATGTCTGGCTCGAGGTCAGTGACCATCCCATCATGGTTATCAGGGATGTTAAGCTCGTTCTTGTATAGTTCTTCAGCATAATTTTGCCACTTTTTCTTTATCTCTTCTGCCTCTGTTAGATCCCTGCCATTTTGGTCTTTTATCATGCCCATCTTTGCATGAAACATTCCCTTCATATCTCCAATTTTCTTGAAGAGATCTCTGGTCTTCCCTATTCTCTGCCTACCTTCCCGGATGCCATTACTTTCTGGTTTTAACCAGGTTTTAAAAAGGAAGTAACCTGTTTTTGACCCTCTGTGCATGTGCAGAGGGTCCGAAATCACACATGATGCATGCGCACGGGATGCGTGCACTTCTGAACCAGTAGGGAAGGTAAGTAGATTTCACCCCTGCCCATCAGGTACATTTATTCCTGACAATGTTATATTTTAATTCCAGAATGGATTTGCTTTAAATTCAAACATTCTGGATTTTTTAAAAAAAATAGATCTTTATTAAATATTTACAGTAAAATTAACACACAATAAAGATTGGAAAACAATATAAATGGTGAAATGTAGAAACACATAAACACAAGACTAAAATAAAACAACAAACATAACTAATTGAGAGTTAAGCTCACTCTCCAATTAATAATAACCAATGTCGTCCAAACCAAACATTTCAATACAATCAATTTCTATTAACTATCTACAAAACAATTGGCCTGCTTTTGTCAAAATTTTAAGGAATCATATAGCCTAATAAATATCTAATTAATCTAATTAGACGATCTTATCACCCATTTCTTAGGTTTAACCTTCTATTCAGCCAGACAAAGCATCTGTCCCAACTTCTATTATATATTGAATCTTTCTTGTCTTTTAAGATATACGTTAAACTCAGCACATCGAAGAATCTTGTTTATTATCAGATGGTTGGAGGGGCGTATCTGCATCTTTTCACAGTTGGGCCAATGCCATTCTCGCTGCTGTTGAGACATGGACAAATATATACCAATCCTTGTTGTCAATGTAGTCTGGTCTTATTCCAAGTAAGTAGAGGTCTGGATGAAGGGGAAAGCTCACACCTGTTATTTCCAGCAGCCACTGCTGTATTTTCCCCCAATAGCGTCTAGTTGACGGACAAGTCCACCACTGATGGAAGAAAGTACCCTTGGCCGACCCACATTTCCAACATCTATCAGAGGATCCTGGGAACATCTTAGCGATTCTGGCGGGGGGGAGATACCAACGGTAGATCATTTTATAAAAATTTTCTTTGAACGGGGAAGGAAGGGTCAGTTTCATAGTTTTGTTCCATACATTTTGCCATGCATCAAGCTGAATTGTTGTTCCAATATTTCTCTCCCAGGCAATCATTGTGTCCTTTACAATCTCCTCCGCCATAAAATTGGACAGAAGAAAATTGTAAACGTTGGAAATAAATTTCCTTCGGCCACCTAGGAGAAGCTTGTCAAAAGTTTGTAAATGAAGGGAAATATCATGTTCCTGTTTATCCCTAGCGAATCTAGTTTGAATTTTCGCATAAGACCACCAATCTATATCTAATCCTCTAGTTTGGAGATCGGCTCTAGGTCTAAGTCTCCCGACTTCATCCAACAAGTCACCATAAACCCAGTTCCTCTTTGTGTTGTGCACAGTCAGAAGGGTCAGTGCCTCTAACAGAGACACCCATTTAGGAATCTGTGTGTAAACTTGCTTCTTCACCATTTCCCAAACCCTTAATAAAATTCCTCTAATATAATGATTTGTAAAATATTTGAACTGTTTGTCTTTCTGAGACCACAAAAAAGAATGCCATCCCTGCTGCAAATCATATCATTTGATTGTTAAAATGCGCTTTCTTGAGAGGATCACCCAATCTTTTATCCAAACCAGGGATGAAGCTTGGTAATAAAACTCCCACATAGGGAGCCCCAAGCCACCTCTTGTTTTGTGCTCTTGCAACATTTTTCTTTTTATACGGGGTTTTTTACTCTGCCAAATAAATTTACTTAGAGTTTGGTCTAATTTCCTAAAAAAAAATTTTTTCCAATCTTGCAGGGGCTGTTTGAAATAAAAAGATCCATTTCGGTAAAACATGGGCTTTTATCGCGGCAATTCTACCCAAAAATGAGATCTGAATATGCCGCCATCTCTCCACTTCATTTGCTGTGTCTATTAATAATTTAGAATAATTGAGTTCTTTAATAGAAGAACATCTATTTGTAAGCCAAATACCTAAATATTTAAGTTTTTTGACCCAGTTAATCTCCATAATACTTTGGATCTGTTCCTTTTGGGCACCTGACAAATTTTTTGTTAACATTTTGGTTTTATCCTTATTGATTTTTAACCCCGCTACCTCCCCGTATTCATCTAATTTAGTAAGTAATTTTGGTCCCGTAATAAGGGGATCTTCTAATATGAAAACCAAATCGTCGGCGAATGCTTGGAGTTTGTATTCTTCCCCTTTAACTTTTAAGCCCTTGATTTCCGAATCCTGCCTGATCGTCTTAAGAAGTGGTTCAAGGGTTAGAATAAATAGCAGCAGAGAAAGAGGGCATCCTTGTCTGGTACCTCTATAAATCTGTATCTCATCTGATAGTGATCCATTAAACAGTAGCCTTGCCGACTGTTTAGAATAGATGGCTTGAACTGCCCTTGTAAATTGAGGCCCAAAACCCATCACTTCCAATTGTTGTATTATAAAATTCCAGCTGACTCTGTCAAAAGCCTTTTGAGCATCCAGAAAAATCATTACCATTGGTTTATCAGACTGTGTCTCATAGTATTCTAAGGCATTCAATACCACCCTTACATTATCTCTTAGGTGCCTATGAGGCAGGAAGCCATTCTGGTCTTGGTGGATAAATCGGGACAGGAACACCCGGAGCCTCTCAACTAGTATTGTCGCAAAAATCTTATAATTCACATTCAGGAGCGAGATTGGTCTATAGTTCTGGATCAGAGTTTTGTCTGTTTCGGGTTTCGGGATTAGGGAAATGTAGGCTTCTCTCCAGGACTGGGGTATCTTAGAGTATAGTAAAACCTCATTAAATAGATCTTTAATATGCAAACTAAGTGAGTCAAAGACTCCTTTATAAAATTCACTAGGAATCCCATCTGGTCCCAGAGATGCCACTGGCTTGTTTCTTTTTCTTTCTTTTTTTTAATTTGATTTATATGCCACCCTTCTCCGGAGACTCAGGGCGGCTTTCAATGCGTTAAGCAATAGCCTTTGTAGGAGGCATTACTCCCCTACGCTACTCAGGTTTCTTGATAGCTACTGCTATTTCCCCAACTGTAATTTCTGCATTTAAAATTTCTTTACAGTGATCCGGAATCATCTCCAATTGTAGATTCTAGAGATAACTCTTGAGTTTATCTTCCTGATAAATTTCTTGGCGATATAAGGAGGTATAAAAATCTTGGGCCACCTTTGCTTTTTGCTCTGCAGTACCTACCAAATTTCCCATAGAGTCCTGTAAAAATTCAATCTTTCTAGATTCTGCCTCTTTTCTTAATCTATGTGACAACCACCGGCCCAGCTTGTTAGCATGCTCAAATTGATTTTGACGACATTTCCGAATTTTATTCGCCAAATCGTTTTGATCTGTGATAGATAACTCATGCCTAAACAAGTCAATTTTCTCCTTAATCAAATTATTATGTGGATCTAAATGCAACTCTCCTTCAGCTTTCTCCCATTCAGCCATTAACTCAATCCGTTTGGCCTTCTCCTTTGTCCATTTGGTAGCTGTATATTTTATTACCAATCCCCTAACTACTGCTTTAACAGTATCCCAAATATTTTGAAGGGAAGTATCTTCTCTCTTATTTTTGGTAAAAAAATGATCTAATTCTTTTAAAATCATATTTATAAATCCCTCGTCTTTCATGATCTCAGCCCTCATAGACCATCTCGCTCTTCTAGTGGACCCTTCCATTTTATTACCAGGGGGGGGTGGTCTGCCCATATATTTGTCCCTATTTCAACCGAATTTATGCCTTCTTTCAGTTCTGATGTTGACCAGACCACATCTATCCTAGACCACGATCTGTGCCTGTGAGAGAAACATGTAAAGTGCTTTTGCATAGGATGGAAGTCTCGCCAGACGTCTCTTAACCCTATTTCTGTTCTTAGGTTATCCCATGTTTTAGAGACCAATCCTAAGCCCTTTTTTATATTTAGGAGAACCCTTTCCTGGATCATAATCAATTGAAGTATCAGCAATTGTGTTGAAGTCACCTACTATGCATACATGCTCGTAATTTAATTCATTGATTTTCTTATACAAATCTTTAAAGAAACCCATTTGGTTAACATTAGGGGCATATATATTTACTAACAATACTTTTTTTTTGGCCAATACTAATCTCTAACATCAGTATCCTACCCTCTATATCTACATATACTTGATGTTTCACCAGGCCTCTCCGATCGTAAACAACTCCCCTTTTCTTCTGGTCAGCCAAGGATACATACAACTTCCCCTGTTTAGGATAAGTTAAAATCTTAGAGTGGTCTTTCCTTATGTGGGCCTCTTGTAAACATATAATATCATAATTATCTTTTTGAAGTTTAACCCAGACCTTTTTCCTCTTAGTGGGAGCATTCAGGCCATTGATGATAACAGAAAACAGGTTGAGCACCTCATCCATACCTCTACTTACCTGCGTTCTTGAGTTTCTGGGATCTGGACTCGATTTGGAAATTTGTTCCTCCTTCTTCTCCAGATTGGGCTGTGTCTTTGTCATGTCCAATATGCTCTGTGGCTGTTGTTTCTTGGGCTACCTCTTCTTGGCCCTTACCTAGGTTACCACCTTCACTCTCTTGGTCACTTAAATTAATATAGGCCTCCATGAAGTCCTGCGCTTCCTGTATGGATTCCAATCGTAGCCTCTGTTCTTGCCAGGTAAACATCAGGCCTTCCGGTAGAAGCCAACGATAACGTATCCCTTGCTTCCTCAGCCATGTTGTCAAAAAGACATATTTCCTCTGAATGTCTTGTACACATCTCGGGAGCTGGGGCAATACTGTTAGTCAGTTATCTTTGTAGGTAAAAGCTTGGTCCCTCGTTTTCCGAAACACTTCATCTCTTAGTGATGTTCTAGTAAATTGAACATGGGTCTCTTTAGAGTACTTGTTGCACCGAGCATATATACTCAGTACACATCGTCGATAGCTCTTGAAACTTCTGCAAAGTCTCTTCCAATAATTCCTGCAACGATCTCTCCCATTAGTACATCCAAGCGCTCACCTTTCTCTTCAGGGACATTCTGAAACCGTAAGAAGTAGCCAGATCTATCCATTTCAAGGAAGATAATCTCTTCCTCGATTTTTTTATTAGCCAAGGCTTGCCGGAGTTCGAGCTGCTCCATCCTATATGTCATCTTCTCGGTCTTTATCTCGGAAGTTTGAATCCGTTCCTCATGGTTAATTACAGTATTTTGGACCTCCTCAAACTTTGCATAAAATAACCTTGTCTCAGTAGTTAACGTTTTGACATTCCTCTTCAGCTCTTCCAAAGTTTTTGACGTTGAATCTTGATTTTAAATCAATGTTTCCTGTATAGACTGGAGAATACCTTGTGTTGATGCTTTTCCTGGAGTAGCCACGTCTTCAGATGATCTTCATAGAGTCACAGAGGTAGTGACTGAAGTTGGGCTGAAGAGGTCATGATTGCCTTCTTCTTCAAAGTAGTAGTCATAGTAGCCATTTTGGATATTCCTAGAAAGTCTTTCCAAACAATCATACAACACCAAATGGTTTCACCACCTATTATCAAAATTCACTCTTGCTTCGCTATGTCCAATGTCCAAATCATACTAGGGGTAAATTTACTCACTAATTCCTACTGGGTATTTAATTCCTACTGGCTATCTAAAGGGAAATAGGAAAGAAAAGGAAAAGGGAAAAAAAGGGGGGGGGAGTCCAACTATAATGAATCTAGGTGTAGTTAGCAATTTTGGTCACTAGATGGCAGCAAACACCAACTTCTCCAGTTCTCCAGCTCTTCTCGCAATGAAAGCAAGTTCAAAAGTGATTGCTCATACAAATGGCGTTTTTCAAAAGCAGCAAATGTTAGTACTAAGTCAAAAATAGGAAAATCAAAGGAAGCACAGCACTCTTTCTTTCAAGGTCTGTGGGGGTTCACATTCCCAAACAATGTCAAAATTCAAAATTCACCAGTCGTAAAAACAGGGTGAAATCAGATCGCAGTAATCAGTTATAATCCAAAGTTGATAATCTTCTCAAACTGCCAACTAACTTCACTGCCACCTCACTCAGTTTAGGCTCTGGGAGTAGGAAAAATTTTAAACTCCACTACCTTGTGGCTTCCAATCGAATCACAGTCTCAAATTACAGAATCAGTCTTTTAGTTTGGCTTGGATGAATAAACTTCCTCAAGCAGTAAAGCCACAGCCTCGGGGCCCCATAACAGGCATCCTCTCACTGCGCCGACATTGGGGAGGAACTTCAGTCTCTTCGTGCAGCCTGCACTTTCCACACGGAGCTGGCAAAACTCCCCTCTTTCCCACCAAGCTTTCCCACTCAGTGTTGGCTTCAAAGAAACTTCAAAGAAGCCGCTGGGTACGGAGATCGGGGGATCGGCTTGGGAGAAGAATCCCTTGCCTCCTCTGGCTGCTGTGATGTCACAGGAAGTTCAACATTCTGTATTTTCTACCATGTTTGAAACTGTATCCAAGAATAACTGCTTTTCAAGAAAATGAGCTACTATTAGAAGCTAAATATTCTGGAGTAAGCCAACTGTGTATTTGGCTCTCTTGAATTGCAATGTATTTAGCAATATATTATTTTTCATGTGCTTAATTTTTGTAAATTATGAAGTTTTAGGAAGGATTTAAAAATTTCAAGAAAGAATTCAAAGAATTCAAATCCTTTTTTTATAATATTTATTTTTTTGGAATGGGGAAGGACTATAATTCAAATCAGTGAAATTGTCAAAACTACATTTTCATGAAAATAAGCCCTATTCCAAAAATATGGTGACCAACAGTGTCCAGCAGCAACTGCATCCTGCGGAGCATAGGTAAGTTGATTACCAGTCCAAGCAGCAGGTGAAGGCAGAGGCACAGGGGGAAAGGCTGGCAATCCTGGCACTCGGTGCAGGGTGCAGGCAAGCCAAGAGATGCGAAGACAAGCATCCTGTGGTGGCCCTCCCACTCTGTCCCACCATATCTCAGCTTGCCTGTGGCCAGCACATTAAATCCAGATTGCCTGCCTCCCCCACATGCTTCTGCTATCATCTGCTGCCAATGCCACCATGTGAAGACAAGCCTCCATGGCTGGCTGGCTGTTCTGGCCCACCGACTCTCAGCTTTCCCGTGGATCACATGGCATGTCCAAATTGCATGCCTCTGCCACTGTCTGCTGCTTGGACAGGTAATCAACTCACTTGCACTGCATGGGCTGTGCAGCCACAGAGTGCGCTGACCTGGGGACCAGTGGCCTGCCAGACATCAACCCCCACATGCTTGTTGCCTTTTGTGCACATGCTGGGGAGGGCACCCAGCTGGGCTGATCATGTTTCGCCGAAAATAAGCTCTAGTGCTTATTTTGGCATCCCCAAAAATATAAGACCGGGTCTTATTTTCAGGAAACACTGTAGGTGCTCTACTATAGAATCAAGACATAACAGAGCCAAAGGCTAGAAGGTAAATTCCAAATTTAAGCTGCTTAGCAGAAAAGGGGCTGGGAGTGGGGGAATCTACTTTTTGTAATTGATTTGCATTCTCCCAAGAAAAAAGCAAAATATGCCCTGTACTCTAAGGAATATTTTGATCAGTGTAGTTTTTAATGTGCCCAATTACGACCTGGCCAAATTACTTATATTAGAAGCATATTAAAAATATTTAGTTTCTTAATTGATTTTGCCATATAGGCTGAACATCCAGATAATGGTAGAAAGTCAGTAATAGGGAACACTGGAGAGTATATGAATGAACGTTCAGAAGCTAACAGCAGTTTCAAACATATCAGCTCTGCTTTGTTCTATTCTGTTCAGTCGATGTATAAGGGTAATTTTATGAAAGAATTGCTTTCAATGAAACTGGAATTTGCAAAGGCGAAACCAGGTTTCTTTCTTAGAATACAAGAAAATTTACTGTGAAAATGTTGGATTACAAACTTATTGTATGGGCACTGTAATAGGTTTATATTCTATCAATAAAGGAGAATATTTGTAGCTCAGGGTTGAAATGAGGGGTTTCCCAGCCCAAAAGAGAAAAAGACTCTAGCACCTCTCCATCAATATTTCAGCACTCAGAGCAACATAGAATAACTCCAACGTCAACTTCAGACCAACAATCAAGTAAGCAACACCCCAAATCAAGAAACTGCCAAAGAGCCACCAGTAAACAGCCAAACACAAAAATTCCTAAAACCACCCATACCCACACAGACAGGCAAGATACCAGAATATAAACTGACAGCAAACAACATTCCTTACTAGCATTGATGATGTTACCTAGTTAAGGGGTAATGAACCATCTGCAAGAAAACAAGGTCAGAGCACCAAGGACACAATATCATTCTATGACAAACTACAATGAAATGTTGAGTTATTTCAGAAAGAGCACAATTGTAAACTGTTTAGTTATAAATGCAGCACTTTTTTGATACAGAAAATATTAAATCATCTGTTATTTTCCCTTGATAGTTTGTTAATTGTTATTCTTAAATTTAACTTTAAAAGCCTTGGTGGTGCAGCAGATTTAAGTGGTGTTAAGTGACACCAGCTGCCTGCAATTACTGCAAGTTCGAATCTCACCAGGCTCAAGGTTGACTCAGCCTTCCATCCTTTCAAGGTAGATAAAATGAGGACCTGGATTGTGGGGGCAATAAGCTGACTTTGTATAAAAAAGAACACTGCTTTGGGGGGGGGGGCAAAAGCCCTACTAAGCAGGTATGAAGTATGAAGGCTAAGTATGAAGGCTATTGCTTAACACATTGTAAGCCGCCCTGAGTCTCCAGAGAAGGGCGGCATATAAATTGAACCAATAACAACAACAACAACAACAACTTATACCAAGTGCTCAAAAGAAAGGAACCATTGTTAGCTTTTGAAATATATGATGGAAATGAGAATTTAATACAGGTGGTCCTCAACTTGTTTTCACACTTATGATCATGGCAGCATCCCCATGATCACATGATCAAAATTCAGACACTTGGCAACTGGCTCATAATTCTGATGGTTACAGTGTCCCACAATATCAGGTGATTCTAATATTGTGGGACATTGTAACCATCAGAATGGTCTATGGAAATTCTCAGTCATCTGGTCATGGTTGTACCAAAGATGATTTTTGAAGAGGCAACTGGACTTTCAGGTTTCTCATTCAAGAAACTTCTTCAGTTCTAATGGTGGGGAATGGAAGGATTTATACTCCTTGCAGAGAGATGGTCATTTGCATTCTTTTAGCAAGTTGTTAAAGCAAGCCATCTGGAGATTTATCTACGTCATCAGGTCACCAGAGTAGTGCAAATGGGTGTGGAACCTTATTGCAACACTTGAAAGTCCTGTGTGACTGGAAAAGATGATGCCATATCCCTCCCGCTCTGTTGAGACAGGGCTGTTCAGTTTTGCTGTAGATGGCCTCTTTGACCCTTCTTTCAAACCAGTGGTCTTCTCTGTCCAAAATGTGGCCTTTGCTGTCTTCAACAGAATGGTCTTCATCTTTTAAAATGCAGATAGATTGCTAAATCTAGTCCTGATGGGTTTGTTCTCCTATGTTGTGCCATGTGTTTATGAAGTGGTTGTTTTGTTTCCTCAATTTACAGATCTGCACATAGTTCACTGCTTTGTACAGCATATACCATGTTGCTCAGTTTGTGTCTGGTTGTTTTATCCTTGGGTTGGACAAACTTCTACCTTAGTGTATTCTTGGGTTTGAAGTGGGCACATATGTTGTGTGGCTGAGGATATTCCTGAGCTTTTCCAATATTCCTGCAAGGTATGGAATGACAACGTTGCTTCATTTATTGTTCTCTTCATTATCTGTTATGAAGGAGCTCCAGTAGGGTCTTTTTTGAGAAGACCCACTTGGGATAGCCACATGTTCTGAGGGCTTCCTTGATGTGTTTTAGTTCTTTTTCTTTCCCATCTTTACTGGTAGGCAGGCCTTCTGCTTGGTGGTGAATGGTTCTGATGACTCCCATTTGTGCTCCAGTGGGTAGTGGGAACCAAAATGTAAATATTGATCTCTGTGAGTGGGTTTTCTGTAAACTTCGATGTTAAAGCTTCTATCTTCCTTAATGTGTACTGCACAGTCCAGGAAGGCTAGACTATTTTTCTTAACATTTTCCCATGTGAATTCTGTCCACAGAGTTGATATGTTTAACAAATGCTTTCAATTCCTGTGTTTTGATCTTGACCCAAGTATCGTCCACATACCTATACCAGTGGGTGGGTGAAATTCCTGTGAAGGAGTCTAGGGCTTTGGTTTTGACCTTTACTACCAGTTCATATGTGCGATCCTGTTGCGAACCAGTAGTAAAGGTAAGTAGAACCCACCCCTGCTTCAAACCCAAGAATACTAAGGCAGAAACTTGTTCACCCCAAAGATAAAACACCGAGACAAAAACTGAGCAACATGGTATATGCAGTACAATGCAGTGAGCAACATGCAGATCTGTACATTGAGGAAACAAAATAGCCACTACATAAATGCATGGCACAAGGTAGGAGAACAAATCCATTCAACTAGATTCAGCAGTCCATCTGCATTTAAAAGACAAAGGCCATTCTTTTGAAGACAGCAAAGTCCACATTTTGGACATAGAGAACCGCTGGTTTGAAAAAGGAGTCAAAGAGGCCATCTATGTCAAAACTGAACAGCCCTCTCTCAACAGAGGGGGGTATACACCATCATCTATTTCCAGTCTACAACAAAGTACTTTCAACAGTTTCAAGAAGGCCCCACACCCATTTGTGCCACTCAGGTGACCCTGATGACACAGATAAACTTCCAGGTGACTTTAACCACTTATTAAAAGAATGCAAATGATCAGCTGTCTGCAAGGAGTTTAAATCTTGCAGGATTTAATTCCAATTGCTTCTTGGAAAAGGGACTTTTGGGACTTTTGCAACTTTCTGACAAGCAAAGTAAATGTGGAACCAGATTTACTCAACAACCATATTACTAACTTAATAACTGAAGTAATTCACTTAACAACTGTGGCAAGAAAGGTCATAAAATGGGGCAAACACATTTAACAACTTTCTTAGCAATGGAAATTTTGGGCTCAATTGTACATATAATTTAAGCTGAATACAGCACAGTTATATCACATCCTGGTAGCAATTAAATCTATTTAATGCAGGGAAATGTCTGGTAAAACTTACTTAGGATCAGTCTCATACAGCATATTTTTTTTAAAAAGCAAACGTTGTTCAGCTTGTTATAGGAAATTATTATTTTGGCATCCTCTGGCATTTTACAGATAAAATAGGTCACATTTATTGATGCTTATAAATACCTATTCAAGAAACTTAAGAGCCTGACTGTTTCATTATTTAAGAATGTCTATGGAGATTCTCAGTTGTCTAGGGCATGATTGTCCCAAAGGTGCTTTTTCAAGAGGCAATGGGAGTTTGTTTTTCTTTGAAGATGTTTCGCTTCTCATCCAAGAAGCTTCTTCAGCTCTGATTGGATGGTGGGAAATAGAAGGGTTTATATTCCTTGCAGGCAGCTGATCATTGCACTCTTTTAGAGAGTCATTGAGGCCACTTGAAAGTTTGTCTGTGTCTCAGGGTCACCTGAGTAGTGCAATGGGTATGGAGCCTTCTTGGAGCTGCTGAAAGGACTGTGTTGTGGAGCTGTGCTTTTGGCAGGATTTTTTCCTTGTCCCTTCACTACTGAAGGCGCAGGATATTGGGGATGAGTCTGTGTTGTCTGCATCTCAAACTGAAGTGCAAATGGTTAATGTATCTGCAATTTTTCTGGAAATCCGTTCATACTCCTGCACAATTTGAAGGGTGTTCATCCCAAAGTGCATAGCTAAATGTCTGTAGAGATTGTCAGTCATCCAGATCATGGTTGTCCCAACAGTGCTTTTTCAAGAGTCAACTGGACTTTGTTTTTTTTTTTCACCTAAGTAATGCAAATGGGTGTGGAGCCTTCTTGGAACTGCTGAAAGGACTATATTGTTTTTATGCAGGAAAAGCATCCTGCAGAAAACACAGCTCCTCAACACAGTCTTTTGTATGTTTATGTACTGACTTTTGAAATAGGATACTGTATGTTAGACTAACTATAACAATGCACTTTCAATGATTAGCTTACTATTAAAGAGAAAAGAAAATTAGTGCATCCTTTCAAAATGTCCAAAAGATAGAATAAGAACATGGATTTACAAATCAGAACCAAATAAAACATACATGCCATCAGATAAAGACTGAATGCACTAATCATCACATCAAATAAGAGGAAAACGTTCGGCACACAAAATCTACCCGTGCCTTCTATAATTTTTTTAAACAACAACTTAAAGACTCGAAATCCATCCCACCCCAAAAAGGACCAAACGATGAAGACTGTAATGATGAAATGGTTAAAACCAACCTCTTTAACACATTCTTTGGCTCAGTCTTTGTAAACAGCAACAGCTCATACCCAATATTTCCCAGTTGTACCACAAATAATTACAATGATTACAATGATCTAATACATACTGATTTTACAGAAGATAACATTGAAAAGGCACTATGCAGTCTAAAACAAGTCTAAAAGCCTACTTAAAAAAGCTTTCCACTGCAATAACAGAAACTCTGAGTGTAATCTTTGAAAAAAAATTTCAGGACCAGCTCCTTGCCCAACTAATGGTCACTAGCCACGGTCATCCGAATCTTCAAAAAGGGAGATCCCAGCCTAGTTGAAGATTACAGACCAATCTCTTTATATTGTGTCACCTGCAAAGTCATGGAATAAATCATTAATCAATACATTAACCTCCACCTAGAGACAAACAACCTACTCTCCAACAAACAATTTGATTTCAGAAAAAAATTATCTTGTAATCTGCAACTACTACACTGCAAAAACATACGGACTACACATCTTGATCAGGGGAAAGCAATAGACAGAATTTACACAGACTTCTGTAAAGCCTTTTATTCAGTAGTACACAACAAACTACTTCTAAAACTAAAATCTTATGGCATTTCAGGACTCCTGCATAAATGATAGCTGCCTTCCTGTCAAACAGGCAACAAGTGGTCAAAATAGGAAGCGCTCTATCAAATCCTGTACCTGTTAATAGTGGTGTTCCCCAAGGCAGTGTTTTAGGACCAACACTCTTCATACTTTACATAAATGACCTTTGTGATCATATTAAAAGCAACCGTGTTCTCTTTGCTGATGATGTAAAACTATTCAACACCACTGACAATGCTGTTACCCTTCAAAAAGACCTTGACTATGAGTCAGATTGGTCTAACAAGTGGCAACTTCAAATCTCAACCAACAAATGCTGTCTTACACATTGGCCAAAAAAATCAGAACATAAAATACAAGCTAGATAGATATGACCTTGTAGATGACCCTCACTCTGTCAAAGACCTTGGAGTACTCATCTCTAAAGATCTAAGTGCCAGAGCCCACTGTAACAACATTGCCAAAAAGGCATTAAGATTTGTTAACCTAATCTTGCGTAGCTTCTTCTCTGGTAATATTGTACTACTAACTTGAGCATACAAAACATTTGCTAAACTAATTCTCGAATACAGCTCATCTGTTGGGAACTCACACTGCATATTTGACATTAATACAATTGAGACAGTCCAGAAATATTTTGCGAAAAGGGTCCTCCACTCCTCTTCTCACAACAAAATACCTTATGCCACCAGACTTGAAATTTTGGGCTTAGACAATTTAGAACTACACGGTCTGACCTAAGCATAGTACATAAAATTATCTGCTACAATGTCCTGTCAATCAGGGGTGGGTTCTAAATTTTTTTACTACCGGTTCTGTGGGTGTGACTTATTTTGTGGGCGTGGCTTGGTGGGGGATAATGTGACTGGGTGGATGTAGTCAACTTTTTTTTTAACTTTTAAAAGCATTTTTTCTACAACCTTAAGAGGTTGCAGAAAAAAATGCTTTTAAAAGCCTCTGATGATCAGACAATTCAGCTGGGATCGCCAGAGGCTTTTAAAGGCATTTTTTCCCTACAACCTCTTCAGCTGAAGAAGTTGAGGAAGTTATAGAAAAAAATCTTTTAAAAGCCTCTGACAATCCCAGCTGAGCTGCACGATTGTCAGAGGCTTTTTTTTAACTTTTAAAAGCATTTTTTCGACCAAAGAGGTTGTAGAAAAAATGCTTTTAAAAGTAAAAAAAAAAAGCCTCTGATGAGGTGGGCAGGGTAAGTGAGCAGCGACCAGGCCAGGGACCAGTTCAGGGGCGTGGCCAGCCAATGTTATTACCGGTTCACTGAACTACTACAAATTTTTACTACCGGTTCTTGCGAACTGGTGCGAACTGGGAACAACCCACCATTTGACTACTTCAGCTTCAACCACAACAATACACATGCACACAATAGATACAAACTTAAGGTAAACCTCTCTAAACTCGATTGCAGAAAATATGACTTCAGCAACAGAGTGGTCAATGCCTGGAATGCACTACCTGACTCAGTGGTTTCTTCCCCAACCCCCAAAACTTTAACCTTAGACTGTCTACTGTTGACCTCACCCCATTCCTAAGAGGTCTGTAAAGGGCATGCATAAACACACCAATGTGTCTGTTGTAGTTTGTTGTGTACTACTGAATAAAAGGCTTTACAGAAGTCTATGTAAATTGTGTCTATTGCTTTGCTCTGGTCGAATTGAGAGGTCCAAATATTTTTGCAATGTATGAGTTGCAGATTACCTGACAATTTTTTCCTGAAACCAAATTGTTTATATGATTGTTCCCTGTGCAACATCTCTATACCTCCTTCTAAAGTCATTCTCACAACCCATTAAAATTACCGCCAATTGTCATATCAAATGTGTTCTGCCTTTACAGCAGATTTTATTTGAAAATATATTTTCACCGTATCTGCTTATAGATTTGGCCCATTATGTACAGCTAACATTTTATGACAATTTGGAATAATTTAGCCACAGAATTCAAAAAACAAAGTTAACAGTTACTATATAAGAGCACAACTAATTTAAAACTGCCATTGTTCTTTAAAAAAATTATTTATTGTGATGTTTGGTTTCACTTTAGTTAGATAAAGTGAAGTCATCACATATTTGTTTTGTTTTCTCATATGGAATGAAATATGCAAGATACCCAACAGTATCTGTTTTCTCTTGGAAATACAATGGAAAACTTTCCTAATATATTGCCAGTTTCCTGAACAATTTCCCTGGATAAGATAGGCACTTGATTATTACACATTATTATCCCAATCCCTTAAGCATCCAGAGAAAGAGGTTGAACATGAAAAACAGACTCTTTGGAGAATCAGCAGCCCAAACCTAAAATTCAAGTTAATGCTCAATAAAATACCTAACCAAAGTTGCTTTCTTTTATAAGCTTCTCTTTGTCTCCCTCTGAGGTGTGCTATATCTCTCAATGTTCTGCAACCCCTACACCTGTCCAGTTTTTCAGAGCAGTTTTTATGCTTAGGAGGGATTGAGTTTATAGGCACTCATGCTTTGGTGCTATGGTTTAATCACAAGGAGGCTGGTGTTTTACTTCACTACATTACCTTCTATTCAGGCTCAGTAAAACTTCTTGAATGGTCTTCTGGGGCTTTAAATCTAATATAGAATAAGAAAAAAATGCACCAGAGTATAAGACGCACCTTCGGTTTTGGGGAGGAAAATGTTAAAGCACAGCTGATTGTCGGAGGGAACATCAATTAGAAAAGCAGGCAAACTACAGAATATCGCTTTACTTACAAGCACTGCATTTGGGCTGAAAAACAGCTTCAAAAGCAGAGCTGATCATTGGAGGGAGCTCCAGTGACTAAAGCAGTGAAGTGCAGAAGGGAAGAGAAGGTAGCAGCTGTTCCAGATAGCCATTTTGGGCACCACACGTCACGTTTTCAGCTTCCAAATGCATCATGTTTTTGGGCAGCGATCGGCAGCAATGTGCTTTGGCAATCATTGCAGCCTTGAAGGGCTCTCAAACAAAATGTTTGGAGGCTGAAAATGTGACAGGTGAAGCCCAAAAACACAAGCCATTGTCTGTGGCAATCTCTGCAGCCAAGAAAAGGATTCACGGAGGCCGAAGGGTGGGGGCCAGTGGGTGAGCTGAGTTACATTTGATGTATAAGATGCACCCAAATTTTCAGCCTCTTTTAGGAGGGAAAGAGTGTGTCTTATACTCCAAAAAATAATTTATATAACTGTCCATCTCTGGACAACTGTCACAATTTTTTTTTAAAAAAAATATATACCCAGACTCAAAAGAGTCCCAGATCACTGGACTCCTGACAAGTGGTATTTTTAAATATATCCCTATTAAGGATTGGGGAAATGTTTTATTCTGGGGAAAAAAACAAGATACAAAAGTGAGATATGAAACCTACAAGTCTATATATGATTTTCCCTATTGTTTCCACTCTATATTCTCTTATTGCTGTTACTACATTAACATTATTACTACATTGATTCTTATTACTATAACATTACAATTGCTATATTATTATTACTATTACAATATTACACTCTACAGTAATACTATTATATAACAATGTTTTAGAATAGAATAGAATAGAATAGAATAGAATAGAATAGAATAGAATAGAATAGAATAGAATAGAATAGAATAGAATAGAATAGAATAGAATAACAGAGTTGAAAACAGAGGTCTTCTAGTCCAACCCCCTTCCCAGGTAGGAAACCCTACATCACTTCAGACAAATGGTTATCCAACATCTTCTTTAAAATTTCCAGTGTTGGAGTATTCACAACTTCTGCAGGCAAGTTGCTCCACTTATTAATTGTTCTAACTGTCAGGAAATTTTTCCTTAGTTCTAAGTTACTTCTCTCCTGGATTAGTTTTCACGCATTGCTTCTTGTTCTACCCACAGATGCTTTGAAGAATAGTTTGACTCCCTCTTCTTTGTAGCAACCCCTGAAATATTGGAACACTGCTATCATGTCTCCTCTAGTCTTTCATTTCATTAAACTAGACATACCCAGTTCCTGCAACCATTCCCCATATGTTTCAGCCTCCAGTCCCCTAATCATCCTTGTTGCTCTTCTCTGCACTCTTTTCAGAGTCTCAACATTTTCTTACACTATTCTGCCTTAATTCATCTCTTTAGAATTTCTTCTGCTTTCTTTCTCTCTGGCCAACATGTAGAGTATTTGCAACCACTTTTCATGGTGTCCTTTTATAATTGCATGCTGCCTTGGTGTGCTCTGTATTTCTTTTCCTCTGATCACTCCTTTTGAAGGAAAAATGCCTTCTTTTATTCAGCTGTTTTATTGCTGGTGGCTGTAGAGTTCCAAAAAACCCATACATTTTCTTGATTCTCCCCCCATACCAGTTTCAAAGTTGCAGCTTTATGGGCAACTTTGCAGTACTGAGGAAAATGAGAGAGGCAGAAGACAGCATGGGTGCCTGAAAATTTTCTAAACAGTCTTCTCATCTACACACACACTCCCTGCTGTGCCACTCATTTAAGGCAACAATTGGTATTTTTCCCACCAATTGGGGATGAGTGTGGGAGGGAATAGAATGGCAGGGGACCTATCAATTGTTTTCTAAAAATGTGTGTGTCAATAAGAGTGCCTTGGCCTTGTTGTTAAGGTAAAGTAAAGGAATCCTGTGAAGAAACCCTATTTTTGTGTATGAAATTTTCTTCTGATTCATGAATAGGAAGCAAGCATTTGAATGTGGCCATCAAGACGTTCCTGGCACTTTGTGATTGTTTTCTCCTCCCACAAATAATACAATCCTAAGTAACACAGCTACAAATGATTACAATCCCTATCTTGCCCTACCTCCTTACTTCATTATATTTCAAACAATACAGTACTTTTTAAATTTCTCCCCTTTAATGAGCTGTCTTAAGTATTTTAAAAGAACTGATATTGTGATCTCTGTCACTTCATATATATATTGTTTTTGGAAGGGAAGGGGAAGGTCTATGTATACCAGTGATTCACTAAATTCAAAAGCAACTACAAGTTTGTGTTGAAGTGGTTAAATATGCTCCTTAGGTATTTAGGTTTTTTTTTTCTCCTCTTAAAAAATGTGGGCAGGTTGAGGGTCAGTGAAAAAGTCATTCTAAGAAAATTTCCCTCCGCAAATGTAGCTGAGCTGTGAGAAAAGTCTGTGGAGGATATTGCCTGAGGTAATATTAATTCAAGATTCACATTCTGTGCAAAGTCACACTATAACAAGGGGATTGCACTGAAGAAATACATGTTCATAAGCTGCTACGGTTACCTAAAAGTTCACATTATTACTCAAACAAAGATAGGAGGGCTGTAAATGGCTGTATGGTTAGAGCTACCACATAGATTAGAGTGACAATTTGCACACTTGTAGCAGTTCTGTATCCGTAAGAGGTACTTTGTGTGGAGACAAAATACACAATTGGCCCATTCTTCTGTAAGAATACATTTGCTATACTTCAATGAGTGACTATGGAGAGTAGAGAGGGAAAAGGGATACATCATTATCACATTTCACTTAAGGTTAAGCCTGCAATTTTGAAATGATTGAGGTAAACATGCCCAGAAAGAAGTCCCTTGATCACCCAGCACTTTGGCCCATGGGCCATTTTGACCCATATCAGAGGCCCAATTTAAAATACATGAGGTAAGTGATTTGCACAAGATTATTTAGATCATTAAATATAAGCCAGCATTAGCCTTTAGGAAGTTAGTTCCTTTTCAGACTGTGGGAAGGAGTACTGCTATCTAGATATTTGAAAAGGAAGGTGGGGGGGGAGTCATATTGTATAATTTTTTAAAGGTAAATTTTAATGTTAAACTTGAATGGTAATATTATTTGTGAAAAGTATGCATGCATTAATATTTATAGCATGAATTATAATGTGAGTCAAGGACAGATCTTTGTGGATTTGTAAAGAATTCCCCTAAATATTTATCGTTTAAGGGCAGATATATTATAATTTTATCTAAGCCTGGATTTCAGAATGTCCCAAGGTTAAATGTGACATAAAAACGAGCTAGGGAACCTCTAGCCTTGCTGTTGTTGCTGAACTACAATTCCCAGCATCTTATACTATTGGCCATGCCAGCTGACTCTATTGGGAGTTGTAATTCAGCAACACAGGAAAATCCCATCTCTATTCTACATCTTCTATGAATCTGGAAACATATTTCCAAGCATCTTAGGCCTTTGAGCATAAGATTCAAATGTGCATATTCAGAATTTGAAAATTGTATTATTATAGGAGTAGGGCAGAAATATAAGCATGACTTCCTGAATAAGGCCTCCAGAGTAGTATACTGTATGCCTTGTTAGTAACAATAGTAAAATAGTCAAGAACTAGCATTGAAACAAAGGAGAATATTCTGCCAAATTGTCTGAGTCAAGCACCCCAGATATTTTGTGAACACATAGGTAGAAAGACCCTCTAGAGTTTTGCAAATAAGACCTTGTTAACTTTACTCCTATGAGTAAGGTGTCAGTTACTCATGAAGCATTTGTGAATATGATAAACAAGGAACATGTGTTTCAAAAAAATTAAGTGTTTTGAAAAGCCTCTTTGGAAAATTTGAGCTTGTCATGTTAACAGAAATAGCAGTGGAAACTGATACTGCATGTGCATGCATGTCATGTGAAGAAAGTGCATAGAATGTGAAATGTTTATATTTTCAAAAGTTTTTTAAAAATTACAGTCTAACACATGATCCATAATCTGCTTGACCTTTTAAACACAGTCAAATGTTAAGTAAAATTAATATAGCAGTACCTTTATACATCAAATATTCACTAATGCTTCTTGAATATGAAATGAAAGTTATTTATTGGTTATTTATGTATATATCAATTGATACACTAGATTAAAGGGATAGAATAATAACTTCATTGTTTTTTGTCTTTTGTATTATCTTCACTGTTGTCAGCGTGTTGTAGAGATTGTATATGCCACTTAAGTAAAGTACTATAATCTTTACTGCATATTCTGGCACTGATTCAAAAGCTATTTAGATCAATATTTTTTTTTTATTTGCATTGGTTGATGGACCAGGTTATAACTTCTTGCAAAACCTATTGTTTTTTTAAACTTTCTTTTATAATATGGTGGTGATATTGAAGTATGCATTGCTAATACAGGTAGTCCTGGACTTAACAGTTTATATAGTGACCATTCAAAGTTAGTGGCACTGAACAATGTGAGTTATGATGGTTTTTCACACAACCATTGCAGCATCTCCATGGTCACGTGATCAAAATTCAGATTCTTGGAGACTGACTCACATTTATGATGGTTGCAATGTCCTGGGATCATGTGATCCTCTTTTTTGTGACCTTCTGACAAGCACAATCAATGGCAAAGCCAGATTTGCTTAACAGCTATGTCACTAACTTAACAACTGCAATGGGATTCACTTAACAAGTATGGCAAGAAAGGTGGTAAATTGGGGCAAAACTCATTTAACAAATGTCTCGCTTAGCAACAGAAATGCTGAGCTCAATTGTGTCCAGGACTACCTATATAAGTAAGCATTTACATATAGTATTAACTTGTTTACTTGTTCAAAGACTATGTTGGTTGTCTTCAACATTTCTGAATGGTTGAAATCAATGTGACTGCTCTTAAAGACCAAATTGTTTTATGGCCTAAATAACTCAAGTACAAGTCAGCTTATTTTAGATTCAAAAAGAAATGTATGGTCATGTGCTGCATTCAGTTTACTAGTAGAATAATGTTTTAGTGGTTAGAACACTAAATATGATTATGAACATTTTACATATAGGAAAATAGATCTTATAAATTAATTACATATATTCTTTTCATCTACAAATAGGGATTTAATATATCAACTAAGAAAATTAGGGATAGTGAAAGTATGGATCCTACAGTTTCAGATGCTTTTGGTTTAAAAAGAGGCATGCTTTGCCTTCCAAGCTGGGGAAAATGTTTGAGCTAGGCTTTCATATCTCGAGCTGAATCCCCTTTCATTAAAAGAAAAGGCTTCCGTGAATATTTATATATCTGTGGCTGATGTGATTTCTAGATCAGTTTCTTTCTAATCCAACAAAATTGCTACTATTTTGGCTTTAAATAAGATGCTCTTGTTTTGCTTTAAACAAATGCACAATGTAGTTGCAGCCATCTCTCTTGGTAAACTCTTGGTCTCTTTTTCCCACATTACTTTGTTCTGTAACTGACTATTTCTTCTCCAGCAGCCATAGAATCACAGTGCACCCAAAATACTAAATATGTCTATTAACCAGAGGTTTGGGGACCCTGAAATAGAATAGTAAATGAAACATCTGCCAAACTTTCTTATTTAATGCACAAAAATATAGATTTGTAAGAATACTATGTTGTCACTTTAAAGTATGATATCTAGAAAAAACTGAAGCAGCTATTTTATTTTTTTTTTATTTTTATTATTTATTTATTTATTGTTTATGTATTTATTTATTTGTGTGATTTATATGCCGCCATTCTCCCCAAGGACTCAGGGCGGCTTACAAAGACAATCATAAATACAAATCACAATAAATACATTACAACAAATTAAAATCCGTATTAAAATCATTCTAAAAGAAAACTGTATAACCCCACGATCGTAATATTCTTTAAACAGCCATGTCTTTAATCCCCGGCGAAAGGGAAGGAGGTCAGGGGCTGTCCTGAGGTCGGTGGGAAGATTATTCCAGAGGGTCGGGGCTCCGACAGAGAAAGCCCTCCCCCTGGGGGCTGCCAGCTGACATTGTTTGGCTGACGGCACCCGGAGGAGGCCCACTCTATGGGAGCACACTGGATGGTGGGAGGAAGGCAGGAGGTGGTCCTGTAAGTACCCCGGGCCTAAGCCATGTGGGGCTTTATAGGTTAAAACCAGCACCTTGAAACAAAACTGGAGAACAATCGGTAGCCAGTGCAGCCCGCACAGGAGAGGTGTAACACGGGAGTAATGAGAAGCCCCCGTAACTACCCGCACGGCCTCATTCTGGACTAACTGGAGTCTCTGGATATGTCCCAAGGGCAGCCCCCTGTAGAGGATATTACAGTAATCCAACCGAGAAGTAAACAGGGCATGGGTGACCATGGTGAGGGCATCTCGGTCCAGAAAAGGGCACAACTGGCGTACAAGACGTACTTGCGCGAAGCCCCCCTGATTACAGCCGTCAGATGGTCATTCAATGATAGCTGAGAATCCAGGAGGACACCCAGATTGCGAACCCTATCGGATGGGGTGATAGTCTCCCCACTGATCACTAGAGATGGTATCTCAGGATCCCGAGATGCTGGCATCCATAGCCACTCCGTCTTGGAGAGGTTCAGTCTGAGCCTGTTCTTACCCATCCAAACCCACACTGCCTCCAAGCAGCAGGACATCACAGAAAGGGCATCCCCAGGGTGACCCGGGGTAGAGATGTAAAACTGGGTATCATCCGTATATTGGTGATACCTTACCCCGAAGCCACGAATGATCTCACCCAGCGGCTTCATATAGATGTTAAAGAGCCAGGGGGAGAGAACCGATCCCTGAGGCACCCCACAAGTGAGAGGCCTCTGGGAAGATCCCTGATCCCCCGCCAATACATACTGCGAGTGGCCCGAGAGGTAGGAGGAGAACCACTGCAACACAGTGCCTCCTATGCCCAACCCCCTGAGTCGCTGCAGTAGGATACCATGGTCAATGGTATCGAAAGCCGCCGAGAGGTCAAGAAGGACCAGGATGGAGGAACAGCCCCATCACGGGCCCGCCAGAGATCATTCACTAGGGCGACCAATGCCGTTTCCGTGCTGTGGCCGCGCCTGAAGCCAGATTGGTAAGGATCAAGGTAGTCCGTTTCCTCTAGGAAATGAGGGAATTGCTGTGCCACCACGGTCTCAACAACCTTCGCTAAGAAGCGAAGGTTGGAGACAGGATGATAGTTATTAAGTGAGTCCGGATCCAGGTTAGGCTTCTTAAGGAGGGGTCGTACCACCGTCCACCGTACCAACTGCCTGGATCCAGTCTCCAGTCACCTCTCTGGCTGCAGAAATGAGCCAGGAGGGACACGGGTCCAGAACACACGTGGAGGCCCCCAGCCGACCCATAATCCTTATTCAGTATATATGGTTGCCCCTTTCACATACATGACTCTGGGCAACTCTTAGTGTTAAATTAAATAAAATATATACTAATATTAAAATAAATAAATAACACAGCAACTGGAAAATCATTAAAATCCCTTATCATAGCGAAGAAACAGGCTTCCTCTCTCACTCAAGGCCCCAGGCCTGGGCACAGAAACAAAATTTTGATTGTCTTGTGGGTGGAAATGGAACAAAATGAAATAATATCATGGGAAAATGAGTTGGAGGCTAGTGTCTTAAAATAATACAGGAAAAAAAGATTTTTGGTTTCTCTATTCTTTTGAAATGATTGTCCAGAGGGGAAAATAAAAACAGGCACTTACATTATAGTAGTTTTGCAAATATCGCATGTTGTGACTCTCACCAGATGTCTGATGCAAGACACTATTCAGTGTGTTAAAAAACCAAAGGCACATTAACAGATGCTCAACATAATGAAGTAAGCAGCATGGTGTAAAAGAAAAAACACAAGACTGAATCCCACTGGAAGCTATTTTTTCTCATATTTTTCCCTCCATTTTTTTTAAAGATGGTGATGGTAGACCATGTCCAAATAGCAAATAGTAAATTTTGCTGTTAATACTAATCTTTTTGTTGTTTATTTTACGGCATGGATCTCTAGGTAAGAGAACCCTGATTAAAGGACAAATATTTGCCTAGAAAGGTAGGCCTGCATTTAGAAATTCAGTGGATTATATTGTATGGGTTTACCCAATAATTTGGGTAATTATTGTATGACTAAAGCCATCTTCTCATTCCAAAATGGCACATTGCAGTGTGGATGTGTGCCTTGAATGTGTATATACTATGACTTTAATGTATGAAAGTTATGTTTCTCATACATAATTTTAAGACATGTGGAGTTGAACTCTAGATCTTTCTCATGCTGGCTGGGGAACTTCGGGAGTTGTACGCCACATGTCTTAGTTATTGAAAAACTGCTCTGAGTGCAGAGTGGAGTGCAAAAAAAGGGGCTAGCGCTAAGACAACTCAGCTGCCATGTTTCCCTGTATGAATTGTTTTGTCATACAATTCTGGGGAGGCAACTGTTAGGGGAGGGATGTGGAAGAAACAAAAATATTTTTCAGCCATGAGATGATGGAAAACAAGTGAAATCTAAGATTTTGGTGGTTGTATCTGATTGATAACTTTGGGAGAAACTAGCAGATGCTCAAATCAGTTGATTTATTATCATTGACAAAATTATTCTACATATGAAATGAATCAGTAACAGCTTGGAAGAGTATAGTAAAATGATTTGTTCTTCTGAACAGTACTCCTTATCCCAAATGCAATGTTAAAAATTCTGTTAGATAAAAACTGAAAATCTAAACAAAAACATTTGTGAAACGAAATAGCAATTTTATTTTTCTGACTTCCACAATGAATTTCCAGATATCTACTCTTTTTTTATAAATATTTTATTAAACTTTTATTACATTAAAAACATAAAAAAATATTTCACTCAATAACAGCTAATTGTGGTGTTTTTCTTGTGAAAATAATTTGTGGATTATTTACAAAAATTAAATTGTGCGTATTTACGTCCTTATTTTATCTATGACTTGTACTTAATAACTATCTATCTTCAATCTATCTCCATTCTATCCAGTTATACCACTGTTCCCACACATTGTAAAATATCAATGTCTCTTTATCTTTTAAACTCAGCGTTAATTTGTCCATTTCTGTGCAATTCATGACCAGTTTCTCTGCAGGTGTACATGGCTGTTTCCAACATTGAGCATAGGCAATCCTGGCAGTGGTTAATATGTGTAGTACTAGATATTTTGTGCCCTTCACAATTTTTTTTTGAAGATCTCCAATAGGAAGAGTTCTGGTTCTAAGTCTAATTGTTCGTTAGTAATTTCCTGTAGCCAATCTTTAATTTTTAGTCAATATTTTCAAGCCTCAGTACAGGACCACCACATATGGTAGTATGTCCCTTTTTTCTTTTTACATTTCCAACATATGGGGCTCATTTTAAGGTACATTTTTGCTAATCTCGAAGGAGGTAAGTGCCACCTGTAGAACATTTTATATGCGTTTTCTTTATATGCTGCTGATTTTGTTAGTTTATGTTCCATATGTTCTCCCAATCTGATAGTTTTATGTTGTGTCCAATATTTTGACCCAATGCAATCATGCATCCTTTCACTACTTCTTTCTCAAATTCTACTTCCAAAAGATATTTGTAAATTTTAGTAATTTTTTTTTTTTGTCTGGTCCTAATAAAATTTTGTCTAGTTGTCGTGGTTTAAGATATATTCCATAATCTTTTATATCTTGTTTATATTGGTTTTTTAATTGGAGATAAGCCCACCAGTCAACTCGTAGTCCTTGTTCTTGGAGGTCCTGTAAAGTTTTTAACTTTCCATGGTTATCTAATAGGTCTTTATATTTTAACATTTTATTCAAATCTAAATTGTTTGGATGGATCATCGCTTCCATTGTGGATAGCCAAGTTGGGGTTTTTTTGTAGTGCTTCTTTTTAACTTTAATCCAATTATTTATTAGCAAATCTCTAATCAAGTGTCTGTGGAAGTATTGTTGTTTTGTAGGTTCTGTTTCCCAAAGAAAGGCATGCCATCCTCTCTGCATGTTGTGACCTTCTATAGCTAGTACTCTTTTATTCTTCAAATTGATCCAATCTTTTAACCAAACTAATGTTGCTGCACTATAGTATAATTCCCAGTTTGGCAATCCAAATCCTCCTCTGCTCTTCATATCTTGTAGTAATTTCATTTTTATTCTGGGTTTTTTCTCCCGCCAGATAAATTTTGCTATTGTTTTATTGAGGTCATTAAAAAAGGTCTTTTCTAATTTAACTGGGATGGTCTGGAACAAGTATAGACATTTTGGTAATATAGACATTTTTATGGCTGCTATTCTTCCTAAAAGTGACAGTTGCATATTAGTCCATAGTTCTAAATCTTTTTTAGTTTGTTGTAATAGTTTGTTATAGTCATTCTCCTTTATCAATTTGCAATATGCTGTCAACCATATACCCAATTAGTTAAATTAAATTAAATTAAAAATTGTTAAATTTTTTGCTAGAAGTTTTGTTTTCTGTCTATTGATTTTCAGTCCTGCTACAGCTCCATATCTTTCTAATTCCTTAATTAGTATTTGTCCTTTCTCTATTGGTTTTTCGATAATAAAAGCCAAATCATCTGCAAATGCTTGCAATTTATATTCTTCATTTCTGGTTTTCAATCCTTTTATTTCTGAATTTTGTCTGATTCATTCTAGAAATACTTCTAGTGACAGTATGAAGAGCAGAGGGGATAGAGGACAACCTTGTCAAACTCCTTTCTCTATTTTTAAAGTTTGGGTGTTTTCTCCATTAATTATATTTTTTGCTTTTTGTATCAAATATATTGCTGTTATAATATTCTCAAATTTAGTGCCCAAATTCATATTATAAACTTGTTGAATCATAAATTGTCAATTGAGGTTATCAAGTGCCATTTGGGCATCCAAGAAGACGAAGGCTACTTGTTTCTCTGGGTGAGCTTCGTAATATTCTAAACTGTCCATTATTATTTTTAAATTATTCCTGATTTGTCTATTTGGAAGAAATCCATTTTGATCTAAGTGTAGATAGTCATTCAAATTTTTCTTTAATCTGTTGGCAATAATAGTAGCAAATATTTTATAATCTACTTTTAACAAAGAGATTGGTCTATAGTTTTGTATCAGTCTGGCATCTGTATCTCCCTTCGGGATTAGCTAAATTAATGCTTCCCCCTACGTATCCAGCATTTTAGCTGATGTTAATACCTCATTGTATAGATCAACAATTATTGGTCCTATTTGTTCTTCTATTACCTTATAAAATTCTGATGGAAAACCATCCGGGCCCAGTGTTTTGTTACTTTTCTGGAATCTAATTGCTTGATTTATTCCATCATAGTTATATCCTTAGTCAGAGTTTCTTTCAGTTCGTCTTTTATTTCTCGGGTTCTTTTTTCTCTTAGATACTCCCTAATCTGATCCTCATCTACTCTTTCTTACAGAGATCCTCAAAATATTTTTTTCTTTTCTATTGTGTGTTGGTAATCTCCATTTTCATTTTGTAGTTGGTAGATGGTTCTTTTCTCTCTCTCTTTTTTAAGTTTATAAGAGTTTATCTTCCTGGCTTATTTGCTTGTTCAAAGTAAACTTGTTTGGTTGCCTTCAAGTTTCTAACCAGATATCTAGTCTTAAAGGTAAAGGTAAAGGTTTCCCTCACACATATATTCTAGTTGTTCCCGACTCTAGGGGGACGGTGCTCATCTCCGTTTCAAAGCCAAAGAGCCAGCACTGTCTGAAGATGTCTCCATGGTCATGTGGCTGGCATGACTAAGTACCAAAGGCGCACAGAACGCTGTTACCTTCCCACCAAAGGTGGTCCCTATTTTTCTACTTGCATTTTTTACATGCTTTCAAACTGCTAGGATGGTAGAAGCTGGGATAAGTAATGGGAGCTCACCCCATTATGTGGCACTATGGATTTGAACCTCTGAACTGTCAACTTTTCGATAGACAAGCTCAGTGTCTTAGCCACTGAGCCACCATGTTCCTCTTTTTTACCTTTACTTTTACCTTTATCTACTCTTATTGATGTATTAAATTCACATTTTTCTATCTCTTTACATTTCAAAATAAACAACAAATTACAAATAATGTACAAATAATGTTTAAAAAAGAGCAAAAATAAAGTAATAAATTATAAAAATCAACATAAAATGTTCTTTAAAAAGGGAATGGAACAAGAAAACAATTATTGAGTTACAACATTTACAACAGGAAGTTCTGTGTGTGAAAAGATTAGTCTATAACAAACTAAATGTTAGGCCCCAAATCAAGAATGACATTTGGCACATCTTCCAAACGGAGTTTTTTATTCATACCTATAGACAAGATCTTGCCAGACAGAGGACTCTACTATCTACATTTACAGTATACTCTGAACTATTAGAGAGGGGCTGTCTTCACCCTTGTTCTCTCACTTATATTATCTGCGCTGAGATGCCTCTTATTTCTCTGGAATGGATCCATCTCCTTACTACATTCCATCACAAGTGTACAGCACTAAGGGTTCATTCTTCATTGCAATCAAATAAAAATTTACATAGAGAATAGATTTAAAAATACTGTAGCACGTGGAATTATTCGGCACCATACAACAAAAAATTGACCCAGGCAATTTGACAACAGCTATAGGATAAATCCATTTGAAAGCATACTATATGGATATACTTGTCACATGTTGAAATCCTTTACTACTTTGAATATAAAACTTTGAATAGTTTTGTCATTGTATAGAAAATATACCCAAAGCTGTTGAGCCACCCTAAAAAGTGTCATTTTAAAATAGCTGCCAGACAGAAAGGTGAAACACAGTCATACTTCTCCTATTAATTTCTAATATTTTAGAAAATACCATATTGTAGCCTGGGAAGAGGAAATTAATAAAGAGGAAATTGAAGGAAATCTTAGTACGTATGAATCACACCACAGAGCAATAAAAGACTAGATGAATCATTCCACCTAGCAGAAAAAGAAAATGTGAATCTTCTGCTTATATAGGGACAAATTAGCTGAAAATAATGTTCAGCTTTTCACTCTTGTATAAAGCACCACAGATGAGCTAAAGATGTATGAAATTGAAAATGCTGTCTTAAGGTAGACATTGAAACATGTATATTTTAGAATATAAAATAACGAAGTATAGAGATTTTCAAAAGGATATTGGTGCAATAAAACTTACAGATACAAAAGCTTTCTCCATCAAAGGGATCTGTAAAAAGTAATTATTAAGTGGAACATGAAATGTTAGGTTTTTCTATTAGGTATTTTTCCCAATATCCTACAATCTCTTTTCTGTCTCAGTATATATTTCTTTATTGTTCCAGCTTTCACCAGGGAAATACCAGCTTCAAATTCATCCCTAAGCTAAAACCTATAAGATGATTGACAAAATATTAAGAAAATGGAAAACTGGGTTAAATATAAACTCTCTTGCTATTAGGGATATAGTCCTTATGCACAGGCAATGACTATTCACATCTTGGGAGGAGAGAATAATTTTTAACTCATTTCTTCAGCTTTAGCATAAGAAACCTTTATAGTCTCCCTGCAGCTATGTATGGAGCCCTTCTTTGCAGCTATATGCAAAATCCCTAAAACTTCTAGGCATTCCTGCTGCCTTATAGCTTTATCCCATTTTCCATGTGGTCTCCTGGCAATATACTGTATATTCAGGCTGAATTAATAGAGCAGCTAGATGATATAATATTTAAAAGTGATGCAGCCCCACTGATGCTGAGCAATTGATTTCATGGACTTTCCCTGGAAGAAAACATGCAGATATCTTGAAAAAAAAAAAGCATCATCAAATGTCCCTAAAAAGTAACACCATCAAATGCTTCTGTGATAGATAGAAAAATACCCCAAACCTCCCTAGGAAAAAAAAGGCGAGTTTTAGGAATAAGAGATTCAATTCTCAAGAGAACTGAATCATCAGTAGACCAGACAGACAATACAGAGGGGTATGTTGTCTCCCTGGAGCAAAAATCAAAGATGTGGCTGAGAACCTAACCTAAATAATAAAACCCACAGATTACTACCCTTTTCTGCTACTATATGTAGGGACGAATGACACTAAAAAGGACTTGAAAACAATATTGAGTGATTACAAGCAGCTATGCAAGGAGTTAGGTGCACAAATAGTTTTTTCATCTGTTCTGCCAACAAAAGGTCAATACCCAGTAAGAGAACAAAGGATTCTAGAAGTGAACCACTGACTAAAGGGTTAGTGTCACCAAAAAAACTTTGGATTCTTGGACCATGGTCTGCACTATCTCTATGATGGGCTTTTGACAAAGGATGGGCTGCACCTCTCAAAGACTGGGAAGAATATTTTCAGAAAACAACTGGCTCAACTTATCAGTCAAACAGGTTCCTGACCAACCTAGCTGGCAACTTTGTTGTCCAAAAGGTAGAGGAGGGAATTAGAGGGACAGCCATGCAGGCCTTAATTCCTACAAACAGAGAAGATGTGATAGTGGGAGTTGAAAGGAACCTTGGGTGAGAATGACCATGTCATACTACATTCAACATAACCCAAACACAAGCAATAGAACTTAATGATACCAGAGCTGATTTTATCAAGCTCAGAGAGAACTTGGGAAAGATTCCTTGGATCAAAATCCTAAAGTGGAAAACAACTCAAGAAGCTTGGGAAACTATGAAACATATGATCATAAAAGCCCAGTCCAACACAATACTATTGAAAAAAAGAAAACAAAAAATCCAAGAAGAAACCACATGGCTGCACAAATATCTCTCTGATAAATTGAAAGACAAAAAGGACAAGTATAAAAAAATGGAAAGGACATATAACTAAGGCAGAATCTGTAAAGACAAAGTCAGGAAAGCAAAGGCTCAGAATGAACAAAGACTTGCAACAAAAGTCAAAGATAATTTTTTTTAAAAAATTCTTTCAACATATAAATAACGAGAAAAAAAGTCAAGGAAACAGTTGGTCTACTAAAGAGAGGAGATGGCAAGGAAGTAACAGGTCTCAGAGAGAAAGCAGAACTGCTTAACTCATTCTTTGCATCAGTCTTCACACAAAAAGAAACAATAGTCCAACCTACCAAAAACACAAATGTAAAAGACTGACTAAAAATAAAAGTTAAAATAAGCAAAAAATTGTAGGCAACAGCTGTCTGATCTTGATGAATACAAATCACTGGGACCTGGCGGATTATATCCCAGAGTTTATATGTGTGTGTGTTGTGTGTGTGTGTGTGTGTGTGTGTGTGTGTGTGTGTGTGCTTTCTGAGGTTTTCATGGGTGTTTGCATGTAGGTCTTTAGTTATTCGGGTCTTCTCCCGCAAAAAATTGGAAGTGTCTTGGCGATGTTTCGACGAAGTCTCATTCGTCATCTTCAGGCTGGTGTTCTTGGCTTCGTGCTTCGTGCAAACACCCGCGAAAACCTCAGAATATATATATGTTTTCTGAGGTTTTCGCGGGTGTTTGTATGTAGGTCTTTGGTTATTCGGGTCTTCTCCCGCGTAGAATTGGAAGTATCTTGGCGACGTTTCGACGAAGTCTCATTCATCATCTTCAGGCTGGTGTTCTCGGCTTCATTTTAGGAAATAATAATCAAAGTCTTTACAACAGTATTCATTGCATTAGTATCAATTATAATATTAATAATATTAATAACTATTTGTTTAATCAATTTAATATACTGTTCTTATATTACTGATCCTTCCATATATTTCCCTGTTTCTAGGTCCTGTTTTTGTCAGCTAACCATTGATAAAATAAGTCCCAAGTCGGAGAATATTCAGTTTCTTTCTTTTCCTTAATGTTAGCCTATCCATTTCTGCACATTCTAGTATTTCTTAAATCATATTTTCAACTGTTGGGATCTCTTCGCTTTTCCATTGTTGTGCAAATACTATTCTAGCTGCAGTACATGTAAAATCAAATATACATTCCAGGTCCAGGGGTGGTATTGACTTACCTTCTCTACCGGTTCGCAAATGTGAGCATGCACGCACATGCTTTGCTTGTGCGTGACACCTCTTTGCATGCGCATGACCTTCTGTGCATATGCAGGACCTTCCATGTATGTGCAGTGTCAAAAATGGGATGTGATGACATCTGGGTGGGCGGGCGGAGCTTCCCGCAGCTGCCACTACCGGTTTGCTTGAACCAGATAGAACTGGCTGTATACCACAGCCAGTTTATTGCACTTGTTTGGTAAAATGCCCAACAAAAATGTCTCTGCTGTTTTATCATTTTTTCCAGCCACATATGTATTTTTGTCCGATATTTTTTCACTTTTTCACATGTCCATCACAAATGAGAGTACGAACCAGGTGTCTGGCGGCATTTCCAACATTTTGCAGATTTATCCTTAAGCATCTTTGCTAACCTTGAGGGTGGAAAATGCCATGTATAAAACATTTTATGAAGATTTTCTTTGTATGCAATAAGCATTGTTAATTTATAATTTCTATCCCATAGTTGCTGCCATTTGTCTAACTCAATTGGATAGCCAAAATTTTTAACCCATACTATCATTGTCTCTTTTACTTTTTCATCTTCCATCTTAATACTTAACAAATAGCTATATATTTTCTCTATTAATTTTTCATCTATCCCTGTTAATATCTGATCTAATTCTGTTGATTCTTTATATAAACCATACATTTTAACATCCTTCTCATATCTAGATTGTATCTGCACATATGACCACCATGTTATCTTAACATCTTAACAGTAACAGAGTTGGAAGGAATCTTGGAGGTCATCTAATCCAACCCACAGGAGACCTATACTAGGGAATCGAACCACCGAACTGCCAACCTTTCTTATTGACAAGCTCAGTGTCTTAGTCACTGAGCCACCTAGCCAGGCTATATCTCAATCCCTTGATCACTCAGGTTCTGTTTAGTTTTAAGTTCCCCCTTTTCATTTAAAATATCTTTATATCTGGTAACATTCCGTATATCAACATTTGGATAAATCAGTGCCTCCATTGTGGAGAGCCAGACCGCTATTTTCAAATAGTGTTGTTCTTTAATTTTCCCCCATACTAATAATAATGCATTCTTAACATTGTGTCTTTGGAAATAGCTATGTATTTTGTTTTTTCCATACCATGAAAAAGCATGCCAAACTAGTTTGAGACCATGTCCTTCCAAGATCAATAGTCCTTTGTTCCTGACTTCCGGTGGCGCCTTCCTCATTGGCGGCGGGCTTTTCATGCCCGCTGGCTTCTCAGTGCGTTAGAGCTGCCTTACAGCAGACAGGCAGCTTGGAAAACCTGCTCCTTAACGGGAGGAGCAGGGAGAGCTTCTGGGGGTGAGGTTGAGCCCCCCTGAGTCGCCCCAGGAATTTTTCCTTTGTCCTGGGGAAGGCTCAGAAGGATGGCTCCCTCCATACCCCCAGGGTATGCTCCGCGCCGAGAGGGTCCTCCGCTAATTACCTAATTAGCGGAGCCAGACGCTGGGAGCAACACCACAATTGAAATGATAATTGGAGCAAGCTGGAAAAGAGAGAAGATAAATTTAAGCAAGTATGGATTTTTCTCTACTGATTTTTTGGAAGAGGAGGGGGGGAAGGGGGAAGGAGAGGAAGAAAAGTGAAAGTTTTTTAAGATGGCGACTGGCTCTGCTTGAAAGAAAAGTAAGAGCGGAAATGGAATGCGGAGTTCAGTCCTGAAAGATTGTGAAAGAAATATTTTGTCACAGAAAAAGAACTTAAAGGAACAGAGGCTGATTTAAATAGATTTCTTCTGTTTTTTTTTTCTCTCTCTATTGAAGTAAGAAGGATTTTTTTTTGGTCCTTTTTAAAAGTAAAGATGCCTAAACTTAAAGGAAGGGGGGGCTCCCCCTTGAGTCAGATGAATAAAGTTGAAATGTCTCATTTGCAGAGACTTACAGAACTGGATTTAAAAGAGTTAATTACAAGGTCCTTAGAGAGTGTGGTAGATAAGATAAAAGGATCACAGAAGGATCTTGAGGAACTGGTTTCTGGGAAATATGACCAACTAAGTCAAATTATTGCTCAAGTAGCTTCAGATCTTTCAACTGCGGTGGCTGCAATGGGGAAGAAAGTGACTGAGATTAGTAGTAAATTTGAATCTCAGATACAAGAATTACAAGGGAAACTTCTGCAAGCAGAGGCCAAAAACCATAACATTCAGAATGATGTTATTATGCTTCAAATTAAGGCTATGGAATCTGCAATTAGACTAAGAGGGATAAAAGAAAACAACAGAGAAAACTTAAGAACAACTTGTGCAAAGGCCTTTGGAGAATTATTAAAGCTACAAGATGAACTAATTTTGGGTTCTATAGAGAAAGTTTACAGAGTTAACTCACGTTTGGCTAAACAAAGGAATCTGCCTAGAGATGTCGTTGTTTATTTCACTGATAAAAGACTGAGAGATGATATTTTACAAAAGTCTTATTCTGATAGAGTGCAGGTAGCAGGTACACAAATCAGGATTTTTAAAGAGCTACCATCGAAGGTTTTAAAGGACAGGAAAGATTTTGATTTTTTGGTCAAGGAACTGAAGAGAAGTAATATCCCATTTAGATGGGATTTTCCAGTTGGCATAATTTTTAGATATCATGGTGTGAGACATTGTTTGAATACTATTGAAAAAGCAGAATATTTTTACCAAAACATTTTTAAGGGAGCACCGGAATATCTCAAGAATAAAAAATCCAAAACAGAGTCTACAAAATGTGAACAGAAAGAAGAAAATCAAAGTGTGTTAAAAGTACAAGGAGAATTTGGTGGTTGTCCAGAGGATTTTACTATGGATTTTTTTGATGAGAAGATTGAACACCTCAGTGACCTTGGAGGGGGATCACAGGACCTTGAACTGCTGGAGGAAGATTCAAAAAACAAAGTTTTACTTCGAAATGACCAGCAGCAGAGGTCCAGTACTCTTCAAGACATGGGGGGGGGGGTGATGCTAATCGACAGGAACTAGAAGTTAATGAGGAAATCCGACTGGAAACCACAGATGATAAATTTAAGGAGCATCGTGAATCGTTTGATACTGAATCAGAAAACATTGAAAGATTTGGAAAAAATGGATTATAAAAAATCTTTTAAGATATTAAAATGGATTACAAAAATTTTTACTATGAAGTTTATCCTGGATTGGACATGATATCCTGAGTGTTGATAGATTGCTGCAAAATTAGCAGTGATTACTGGTTACCCAATTATATATTCTTTGTGGAACTCATCTTCTAGGAGAAGACTATGTAATTGAAAATACCTTATAACCCGAAGGATTGAATTGCAAAGGGTGGCAGGATTTGAAAGAATTTTAAGGGAACATCTGGGAATGCAGCTTCTAGTTGGTTTTTTCTTCTCTTTTTTTTTCTTCAAGGTTTGGTTAAGACTGCGAAAGCCTATTTTTAGGTACAGCATAAGTTAGTTTGAATGAATCTTGTCTTAATACTTCTATACTTCCAACAGAAGAAAAAGAAAGACAAAAACCTGGTCTGTTGCTGCCTTTTTTATTTACTTCCTGGCACGTACTGACAATCAATGAAGACCTTCTTGTTAGGGCTGCTGGCCTGTGCTCTCCGCTACCTTTTATATCTTATACACCACCCACCCATTTGTGCTCATCCACCCAAACACATAGCTCCATCCATGTGACCTGGAAATACAGACATATCTCTTTAACCAGCATCCACCACTCTTTCTACCCCGATCTACCCATCCTCCTGCCAGGCAATGTCTCCCTCCATCACTCCCAGGGAGTAGAAGAATCAAAGAGGGGCTAAAGGGGCCAGGGAGAGCAATGCCTGCCTCCCCTATATTTCTGCAGCTTTGGCCAGTGACGTCATCATCATGCGGCCACTTCTCAGCTGTTCTGCAGGCACATGGCTCCCCAGCAGTATGGCCACGCTCTCCAGGCTGTCTGGAGCAATCTCGGAGTAGGTGAGGAGCAGCATGGGAAGGCAGCTGGAGTTTCCTGGTAGCTTGGTGAGTCCTGCAGGGCAGTGGCTGTGCAAACAAATGTCTGGTGAATCCTCCCTCCTGAATGGCAACTCTGGGCCAGCTGGCATACCAGAGCTGACATGTGGCTCCCTCTACCCCGGAGATGATGTCTGTAACAGAAAGGTGACGGGTTGTGAGGCTGATGTCCCTCCTGGTTTCTCTGGGTACTTTTTCCCTCCTGGTTTTTCTGGCTACCAGTCAGGGAGCTTGCACATCTCTTTCGGGTACCCACGAAACCTCAGACATGGGATATTCCTTCCAGAGGAGAAGGTATTGGAGCTTGTCCCTATGCCATTGTGTATCTAGCATTTTTTCTACCTCATAGTGCTGTTCACCATCCACACCAGCGGCGGCGGTGGGGGGGGATAGCTTCTCTGAGGGTGGACAAGTAGGCCAGTCACAGTAGACAGCAGTGGAAGACTGGATGTGTCTTCCCAAGTAGTCGGGATATCTGGAGCTGCACAGAAATGGAGTTGATCACACACACCACCGGGAAAGGGCCAATATACTTAGGACCTAGTTTTTTATTCAGGAGGTGCAGATTCAGGTGTTTCGTGGAGAGAAATACTCATTGGCCCACATAAAAGGGTGCTTGGTGTCATTGTTTTCTATCAACTTATTGCTTATATTTTTCTGCTGCATGTTGTAAAGTTTTTGTAACTGACTTCCATTGTTGTGCTCAGCCCATCCATTCCTGGACATCTGTGTCCTCTGTGGAGGTTGAAGGGCATTCTGGTATGGGCATGAACTCTCTGCTGATGGCTTCTCTGAAAGGGGTGAATCTGGTACTATCGTGTATTGCGTTGTTGTACGCTACTTCCAGTAGTAAGTCAGCCCAATCGGTCTGCTGATAGTTTACGTAACAACACAGATACCATTCCACCATTGCATTGACTCTTTCAGCCACCCTGTTTGTAGCAGAATGGAAGGCTGAGCTTAGTTCCTGTTTGCTCCCCACCCTTTCCAGGAACTTACGCCAGAATTTGGCAGTGAACTGTATCCCTCTGTCTGATATTATTCTCTGGGGAATGCCGTAGAGCCGATACACATGGATTATAAATAACTTTGCCAGTTTCCTAGCCGAAGGCAGGTCTGAGCAGGCAATAAATTGTGCCTACTTCAAGAATAAATCAATGACCATCCATATGATAGTGTTTTCCTGACTTTCTGGCAAGTCAACTATGAAGTCCATGGCTATCTGTTTCCATGGTTGGGTTGGATTGGCCACCTGTTGTAAGAGCCCTGGCGGTTTTCCAGGCCAGACCTTCATGCTGCTACAAATTACACAACTCCGCACATACTGTTTGATGTCCTTCCACATATGTAGCCACCAGAACTGCTGGTTCACTAAGTGTAACGTCTTTAAGAACCCAAAATGTCCGGCTGGCCAGAGATCATGGCAATGCTGTAACACGGTCAGCCGTATAGTTCTGGGGATGTATATGTTAGAACCCTTCCAGGCCAGCCTTTCCCTTTGTGTCAGACATACCTAATTCTCCTGAAACCATGGGCTGGTGGCAAGGGCTTCTTCGATAGCCTGAGGTATATTTTCTCTAAATCTCCTAGTTGGGGCTGCTATGGTGGGTGGAATTATGGTTGGCTGCACTGACCATGCAGGAAGTATAGCCTGGACTACTGCCTCCTTGTGACTGTCATATTGCAGTTTTCTGGACAAGACATCCACTAGAAAATTCTTCCGCTGGGAATGTATTTTAAGGTGAAGTTGAATCTGCGGAAATATAGAGCCTATCAGTCCTGTTTCAGAGACAGTCTACATAGGGATTGCAGAGCTTCCAGATTCTTATGGTCCATCCAGACCTCCAAGGGGACCCTCTCCCTCTTCAACAGGTATTGCCACATTAACAGAGCCCACCAAACCACAAAAGCCTCTTTTTTCCAAGTGGGCCAATTGTGTTCAGTGTCATTCAGCTACCATGACATATATGTACACAGTTGGAGGGTCCCCTCCTCGTTGGCCTGTAGGAGCACTGCACCTATTGCCACCTCGCTGGTGTCTGCCTGAACAACAAATGGTTTTAATGGGTTTGGGTGCTTTAGTATTGGCTCCCTTGCAAACAGTATTCGCAGGCCACCTGGCATGCAGTTGGCCACTTAATTGGACATCCTGGATGTGGAGTTTCTTTTTTTTTTAATTGAAAAAGTTTTACAATACAATTTTAAACCCCCTATCCCCCCTCCCATCGACCCACCCTCCCTTCCCTCCCTTCCCCTCCCCTTGACTTCCGCTACAGATTAACAGGAAAAAAAGGAAAAAAAAGAAAAGAAAAAAGAAAAAAAATACAAGTACGTATAACAAATAAGTCTATAAGTGATAAAATTTTCTTCAAAAAAAATGAGGAAGATGAACAATATTGTAATAAGAAAAAAAGTGATAATAATAATATTTACCTCATTAATCAGCCATGAGCCCCATAAAAAAAAGAAAAAAAATCATACCTTCCTCTAGTCCATTAATATTAACATTACTAAATATATACCAAAATCCATCCCCCTGATAATAGAATATAAAACATTTCTCTATTCTAATAAAATATAATTATCAATCAAAACCATACTTATAATATTTAAATCCAATTAGAAGATATCACACCTTCCTCTAGTCCATTAATATTAACATTACTAAATATATACCAAAATCCATCCCCCTAATATATCCATTAAAAGAAAAAACAAAAAACAAAAAACAAATGCAGCTTACACAAGCTGCACTAGATGTTCATTTAAAACTCTCAAATCCTGCCAACCTTTCCACCTCCTTTCTTCGGGTTTCCAAGATGTTTTCATCTTCAATTTCATCTAGATAAAACAAATATAAATCCCCCCGAGTGACCTTATATAAAATCCAACCACGAAGATATCTTGTAATCCTCTAGATAAATCATTCATACTAACTCCCAATATATCCATTAAAAGAAAAAACAAATGCAGCTTATACAAGCTGCACTAGATGTTCATTTAAAACTCTTTCAGATCCTGCCAACCTTTCCACCTCCTTTCTTCGGGTTTCCAAGATGTTTTCATCTTCAATTTCATCTAGATAATTCCAATAAAGTTATAATAGGGTAATCCCAGATCCTCTACATATTTTGCAATAATCTGTTTAACTTTGTCCAATTAAAATCAGGATAAGTTTTATAACAAATTTTAAGTCCAATATCATGTAAAAATTAAATATAACAATAATTATCTTCCGAGCTCCTTCAAATGATCCTGTATGTAATGGATTCCATGTATTCAAAAATAACCTTTAGAATTTACCATACAATTCCGTAAAAGGACACATTTTCAACTGCAGTTCAGATTCAGTGGTCTTCAATTTCTTTCCTCCCTTGACTTGTATTTTCTGTAGTTCCTCCTCCTCATACTCAACTTGTGGAATGCTGGACCTCTGCTGTCTCAACAATCTTTGTTTTTCATCTTGCTTCAACAGTTCAAGGCCCGGTTCCAGTTCTCTTGAATCTCTAGGATGCTTTGTTACCAAGTCTGGATATTCCATAATATAATCATCTGGAAAACCACCTACTGCTCCTTTTTCTTCTAACACGCTTTGGATATTTTGTTTTTGTAATTCCATCTGCACGCATTGTTTCTCAACCTCTCTTTCAGACTCTTTATCTTGCTTATCTTCAATAGATGACAACATAGCAGAAGATAAAATTATGGGGGCTCCCTTAAGAATATTATTATAAAAATGTTCAGCTTTTTCAACGGTATTTAAACAATATCTCACATCTTGGTAACTCAAAATTACACCAACTGGTACATGCCATCTAAATGGAATCTTTCTTCTATGCAATTCCTTCACCAGAAAACCAAAATCTTTTCTGTATCTGAAAATCCTAGCTGGTAGCTCTTTATAGACCCTAATTTGTGAACCTTCTACCCTTAAAGTAGCTGAATAAGATTTTTGTAAGATATCACTTCTTAATCTTCTATCAGTCAAGTAAACAACAACATCTCTAGGTAGGTTCTTCTGTCTGGCAATATGAGAGTTAACCCTGTAAACTTTTTGAATACAACCAAGAATTTGGTCAGCTTCCAGGTTTAAAAATGCAGCTAGTGCCTTAGCACAAAGTGTTCTCAACTTTTCTCTATTATTCTCTCTTATACCTCTTAATCTCAAGGCAGACGCCGTAGCTTTAAATTGAAGCATCAACATGTCATTCTGATTTTCCTGATTTATGGTATCAGCTGCAACTAATTTTTCCTGTAGATCTTTCATCTTGGAATCAACCTTTCTACTAACTTCATCCATTTTCTCCTCTATTCTCTTCACCGTGACTGTAAAAGCAGAAACTACCTCCAAGATAATTTGGTTCAAGTGATCAAATTTTCCCTGTACCAGCTCTTCAAGGTTCTTCTGTGAGTTCTCTATCTTCTCCATAATACTTCCTAGAGACCTAGTTATAAAGTCCTTTAAATCCTCGTTAAGAGTCCCCTGCAAGTGCTCTTGAATCCTTTCTGCTTTTTCCTTTGTCTGACTTGTGAGGGAGCCCCCCCTTGCCTTTTGTTTCGGAGTCATTCTTCCAGAGAGAAAAAAAGGGGAAAAGAAAATCTTTACTAACTTTTCTCAAGAAAAAAAAAAGGAGTAACAGAAAAGTCCCATTAATCAATTTATTTCCATTTCTCTGCCAGAGTGTTTCTTTTAAAAAGCTTCTGCTCTGGTTAAACTGGCTAAGCTCTTACTTTCACTTTCCACTCTCCACTTTCTCAGGCATTTTTCGAGCAAAGCCAGTCGCCATTTTCAGAACACTTTCTCCAATCTCTCTTCTTCTCCCTCTTCTCTTTTTTAAAAAAATTGACAAAAAACAATACTTGCATTTTTCCTTCTCTAATCAATCCAAATTTCATCAACTTGCTTGCTGTGGTGTTGCTCACGACGTCTGGCTCTGCTGCTAAAAGCAGCAGAGATCCCTCGCAGCACGGAGCTTCTCTGGGGGTGAATAGGGAGCCTTCATCCTGAGCCCTATCCAGGACAAAAGAAAAGTCCTGGGGGCAATTCAGGAGGCTCTACCTCCCCCCCCCGTAGCTCACCCCTCCCTTCCAACTGAAGAGGGGGGTTTATGAGCCGCCTGCCAGCTGTAAGACGGCTCTTTCACGCGCGGTGAGGCCAGCAGTCATAAATGACTGCTAACAACGACGGAGGCGCCACCCGGAAGCCCTGGATGTGGAGTTTTAGTTAGATGTTTAGTTTGTAATAGGTTGGTCAGTGGGAGAGCCACCCGAGCAAATGATGGTAGAAATTGGTGGTAGAAATTGGCAAACCCCAGAAAACTTTGCACTTTTTTCTGGGTTTTAGGGGCTTGCCAATCTAAGACCACCTTAACCTTATTGGGATCCATCTCCACACCTTTCAGTGATATCCTGAATCCGAGATAGTCCAAGGCCATCTTGTAGAACTCACACTTGGAGAGTTTGACATACAAATGTGTCTTCAACAATTTTCAGAGCAGTTGTCGGACTAACTGGATGTATTCTTTCATCATCCAGGTATATATATACTCATGTCAGGGTTCCAAGAAACATCCCCAACAAAATAAAGCTCTGAGGCCTGAGGTTCCTCTGCGCCTGCATTTTTGTATTTACCAGCAGAGCTTTTTATTTCTGGACTGTCAGACTTACTGTAGCTTGCCAAGTCCTTATCTCTGATCCACTGCGCATGTCCACATTCTTTCTCTTCTTCTGAAAACTTTCCTTTGTTCTCCAGCCAGCTAAGGTCAGGCTGGGGATTCTTTGCCAAAATATAACTAATTTAGATAGTGAGATGTTTTATTTTCTTTACAATAAATATCATTTTAATTAGAAGATGTATTCTGGTTTTATTTTTCAAGAGTATACACAAGGAGAAAGTCATGATTCCACTTCTAATTGAGGGCAATTACCCCACGCAAGATAATGGGGCTGATTGCCGCTCTGACAATGGTAGCAGAACGATGGTTGATTTATGGCTTTTCTTTTTTGTTACTTTTGATCATGACCATCTAGGCTAATTAGAAAGATAGTTGATTTAATGACTGCAGAACACTAAAAAATTAACTTCTAAGATGCCGAAGAAGAAGAAAAAGGGTAAAATGAAGGAAAAGGGCAAAATAACGCCCAGAGCTTTATCCTCTTCAGATGAAGGGAAGATAGAAAGACCGTCAAGATTCCAGCCCCTGGCATCAGCCACTCAGCTAGAAGGAGGAATAGAAGAAACAAGGAAAATGCTCTTAACGAAACTTCAGGAGAAAAATAATACAAGAACTGCTTTTGAAGGCGAAGTACTATGACTGAGATTAGTAATGCCCCCTTCTAATTATGCATGCTCTCAAACTGTCTTCCTAGAACCTTCTGAATTTGAAACGCTTGGGGCAAAGCCAAAATTTCCACAAACGGCAAAACCTTTTTCCTCCCATGCAGAGAGAGAAACAATTTATTATCCCTCTCAAACCTTCAGGGTCACTCCTAAAGAGCAAGCTATAAGAAACTATCATGACCAGATAGAAATTTTTGAACGTGAGCTATCCCAGGCAAAAATGGGTTTATCTAGGCTTGAGCCAGATAAGAGAGAGTCTAGTGCCTTTGAAATCCCTAGAAACGCCATTTTGCCTTCTTCTCCCTCGGAGCCAAAGACACATCTCCTGGTGGATATTGTGTCACGCAAATTGGAACAGAGAGCTGTGCACACATCACATTTGTCACAAGACCCTCTCCATTCTCAAATTACATATGCCACGAATGCAGAAAACATCTGCTGGCAAAAGTAATTTACTAGAGAAAGCTGAAATGCATCACGATTTGAGAGAGCGATTACAGGCATTGCAACAGACTTTGTCAGATATGTCCTTAACTCACTCAGAGATTCAGACTCAATGCCACAAGTGTCTCCACAGGCTCAATTTTCAGCACCCCCTAGTGGTGCTGGTGTCTTTTTACATGGAGCACAACAACGCTTAATGCAGCAAAGGCAAATGACTGCATCTCCAGCAGGTCATGTTAATATTGCAGCTCAAATGCCACAGCTTCAACCACAAATGCATGCACAAGTGCCTCCAGCTGTACAACCAGGGCCAGCTCCTGGTCCACCTCCAGAACAACAAGTGCCTTTACTTCCACAGCCAGGACCTCAAATGCATATTCCTCAACAGGCATACTCTGTTGCTCCACTGGCTGGTGAATCAAAATTAAAGATGTCAGGGCAGAATTACAAGGCCTGGGTCAGTGAGATTGGACTTTTGCTATGTAGAGAAGGCACCCATCGTATGGTGTTTAATTCTCCTGCCCGACCATGGATGCCTGAAATAAGAGACTTAGAGACTAAAGCCTGCACAACATTATTGATGTCCATGGATACTGAACTGCAGGTTACTTTTCTGCGTGATGCAACAGCCCAACAAATTTGGGTTCAATTGGAAAATTGCTACAGGCCTGTCTCAGTTGAGTCTTCATGTTTGCTCATGTCTGAATTCCATGGTTCGAAATTGAAACCTGGTGAACAAATTGGAGGACATTTGACCAAACTGAAAGGTATGAAGAAAGAATTAAGAGAAAGGGACTATCCTACTGAAGATATTCAAATGATCAGCATTATCATTAACTCTTTGAATTATGAATGGAAAGATGCCATTACAAAGATTAATCAAGTGCCTATTGCTCAACACATAGTGGATAATGTATGCAGACTTTTAATTGAAGAAGAGGCACTGATGTTAGCCATGCCACATTTGAGAGGACCACCCACATCAAGAGCTCCAGCTAGGCACCCCTTCCGAGGAAGGACCAACGCTCCAAGGATGCCAAGATGCAACATCTGTAATTGTGTGGGACATGCCACCCGGGATGAGTTCCCAACGAGTTCCAGCTCCCATCACGTACCAGCCCAGAGGAACAGATTCCAGAGGCAGAGGCAGAGGCAGAGGCGGTAGACAAGGTTGTCATGGTCCAAGACATGATTCGCAAGCCCCACTCGCCACATTGGCTTTAACCAATGATCCACAACCTCATCCAGAATACAACAGATGGCTTTTGTGGACTTTGGACAGTGGTGCATCTTTGCATGTTACTTACAGAAAAGAACTTTTCACAGAGATGCACAAGCCTGAACCTGAACTACGTGAACTTTACTTTTTTTCCAATCATCCTTGTCAGGTCAAAGGAAAAGGAACTGTTTATATTGAAGAGCTCAATGCACTCATCCCTGATGTTTATTACATACCAACAGCAATTAGTAGTTTGCTTAGTCAGGCTCACTTGTCTAGAGTTTTAAAGTTCCAGGTTCACCACCTTGAGAAAGCAAGCTACATAGTTAAAGATGGAGATATTGTTGCTGAAACCATGTTGATTGGTGGTGTTTATTACTTAAAACCAAAATCTAAACCGCAACCACAGACAAGTATACAAACTCCAAAAGAGGAGACCACAGGCCCAGAGAGAGATGTCCCAGTGAGAGATCCTGTTGCTGCTACAAAGGCTCTTAAAGCCAACAAAAAGAAAATTGGGAAACAGGTTGGTCAGAGCAAGCCTGAGGTTCCTCATAAAACTGTTAATGTTGAAAATTCACTAACTGGTAAACCTTTGCATTCCAGGTGCATCCATAAGTGGCATAGAAGATTGGGACATGCCAGCTTCGGTGTTGTGGCCCCGTCCTCTGAGCCTATCCCATTGGAGGAAGGAAGCTCTGAGCATGAGGAAGAGGAGCCAGCCAGATCTCCCAGCCCCCCCCCCGGCACCGTCTCAGGTGCCAGCTGAAAGAGAGCAAAGTAGTGGGGAAACAGGTGTCTCAGATGAGAGTGAGGGAGAGACGTCATTCCTGGACGCACGTCAACAAAGGCGAGATAAGCGCTTGCAGCAGCTGAGGAGGCATGCGAGGGAATAGACCTGAGTTACTGGACTTGAGTCACAGGACCAATGAGTCACTGGACCACACCCCAGAGACTATATAAGAGAGGGTGGTGGTCAGTGATCCCTGTGACGAACAAAATTCAATCTGGTAGTCATTGGAGCCTGAAGCTGCTAAAAGAACGGATTTTGGCAAAGCTACGTATGTGATTTTCTTTCTGTGAACAATTAAAGCACTTGGCAGATGGTGTGAATATCTCTGCCAAGTTGGAGATAAGGACTGTGGTGTGTGCCAAGTGCTTCTTTAACCCTCGACTGGCTGTGTTTTTGTGCGTGTGTGTAGAGGGGGACAGATCATCTTGTTTGTCACCCCAACTCCATCGTTAACCCACAATGGACCAACAGCTGCAGCAGCAGGTACAGCAGATGCTGGAGGCCAATTAACTTCAGCAACAGCAAGTAGCACAGCTAACTGCCCAACTTGCTTTGGGAAATGCTCCTGTAGCAGCTCCACCTGCTCCCCTTCCCCGTCCAAGATGCCCAGTGAACATGCCAGATAAGTTTTCTGGGCAGCAGGAAATGTTCCCGGCCTTCTTGGGACAGTGCCAGCTGTACATGGCGATGAGACCGGAGGATTTTCCGGATGACCGGGTTCGGGTGGCCTTTATTATCAGCTCCCTCTCTGGCACTGCCGCCCGATGGGCCACGCCCCTGTTGCTGCAAAACAGCCCCTTGCTTCTGGACTATCAGGGCTTTTTGCAACACTTGCGCACCATGTTTGAGGACCCCCTCCGGGTGCAGACGGCAGCGAGGCGCATCAAGGACCTCCGCCAAGGCAAGCGCCCCCTGCAGGACTATATTGCGGAGTTCCGATTGCTAGGCCAGGATTCAGCCTGGAATGAGGCAGCGCTGATGGATGCCTTCCAGGACGGCCTCTGCGATGAGATGCAGGACGAGCTGGTTCGGGTGGAGGCGCCACAGACCCTGGACGCGCTGGTGACCCACTGCCTGCGCATTGATGCCCCCCTACAATGGCGACGGCCCCGTAGGGCTCTTCCGGAACCAGCGACAGCGCCGGCACCCCCGCGTTTCGTACCGACAGCGCCCCGGACCGTACCGCGTTTTGTGGCGACGGCTGAGGAGTCCATGGAGCTCGGAGCAGCCAGACCTCAACTGACGGCCCAGGAGCGGATGCGGAGACGCCAAGGGGGGTTGTGCCTCTATTGCGGCGAGGCTGGACATTTTGCCGCCTCGTGTTCCCGGAAGCGGAGTGGACCGCTCAAGCCTGTTCCGGAGCCTCGGTGTGACCAGCCGGGAAACAGGTCAGGCCTGGCTTAGGGGAAACTCTGGGTCAGGCAGGTGACCATGCCCCGCCGGAGTCGGCGGCTGTGGACTGTGAGCCCCTTCGGCACCTGATTTTGAACACCCGGGTGTTGTTGGCTAACCGGTCGGAGGGGCTCCAGGCGCACGCGCTGGTGGACTCGGGGGCCACCACGAACTTTATGGACCAGGCCTTTGTGGCCCATTACAAGGTTCCCTTGGTTCCAGTGGACCCTCCGTTGAGGGTCGAAACTATTGATGGGCGGGAACTTGTGGCGGGGCCCATCAACTTCGCTACCCAGCCTTTGCGCCTTGCCATTGGGAACCATGAGGAGGCGATCCAGTTTTATGTGACGGCGGACCTGCACTTCCCCTTGGTCCTGGGGATGGCCTGGCTTCGGGCGCACGACCCTCAGGTGGCGTGGTCGAAAAATGCCATCTCGTTCCCAAGCCTGCAGTGTGTCAACCACCTTCGCCACACCTGTGCCGGCCAGGACGTCTCTGCCCCGAACATCTCCTTGCCTCCGGAGCTGACATCCTTCGCTGACGTGTTCAGCGAGCAGGAGGCAGATCGCTTGCCCCCGCACCGACCCTACGACTGCGCGGTGGACTTGATGCCCAATGCGCCCCTGCCCTCGGGACGCCTGTACCCCATGTTGGAGCCCGAGCTGGCCGCCTTACGGGACTTTCTGGAAAAGAACCTGGCCCGTGGGTTCATCCGGCCTTCGACCTCCCCGCTCTCGGCCCCAGTCCTCTTTGTGAAAAAGAAGACGGGGGACTTGCGCCTGTGTTGCAACTACCGGCGCTTGAATGCCATCACGGTACGGAATCGCTATCCCCTGCCGCTGATCCCAGAGCTGATGGAGAGGTTGCGGAAGGCCTCGATCTTCCCGAAGCTCGATCTCCGAGGGGCCTACAACCTGGTGCGCATGCGAGAGGGGGACGAGTGGAAGACAGCGTTCGGCACTCGGTACGGACACTTTGAGTATACCGTCATGCCGTTCGGGTTGACCAACGCCCCCGCGGTCTTCCAGCACTTGATGAACAACGTGTTCCGGGACATGCTGGATCGGTTCGTGGTGATCTACCTGGATGACATTTTGATCTATTCCCGGACCCCGGAAAGTCACCTCCAGCATGTCTGCCAGGTCCTGCAGCGCCTGCAGGAGCACCAGCTCTATGCGAAGTTGGAGAAATGTTACTTCTTCCAGACTTCCATAGAGTTCCTCGGGCACATCATCACCCCCGAGGGCATCGCGATGGACCCACACAAGGTGGAGGCCTTGTGTAGTTGGGAACCCCCACGTTGGGTGAAGGACGTCCAGTGTCTGTTGGGATTTGCCAACTACTATAGGACCTTCATCCCGGGCTTGCCACCCTGACCTTGCCGTTGACCCAGCTCCTTCGGAAGAAGTTCCCGTTCCAGTGGGGGCCCCCGCAGCAGCAGGCCTTCGAGGTTCTCAAGCAGGCCTTTGTCACAGAGCCGGTCCTGAGGCACCCCAATCTAAACCGTCCGTTCGTGGTTGAGACAGACGCGTCCAACGTGGCGATTGGGGCGGTGCTGCTACAGGCTCCGGTGGATGGCGGCACTCTTTTTCCCTGCGCTTTCTACTCCCGGAAACTCAATCCTTCCGAGTGCAACTACACCATCTGGGGAAAGGAGTTGCTGGCTATCAAGGCCGCATTCGAGGCTTGGCGACATCACCTCGAGGGGGCCCGACACCAGGTGGAGGTGCGGACGGACCATCGGAACCTGGAGCACCTCACCACGGCCAGGAATTTGAACCAGCGGCAGATCCGGTAGTCGTTGTTTTTCGCCCGGTTCAACTTCCACGTCACATACATTCTGAGCAACCTCAACCAGAGGGCGGACGCGCTATCCCGTAAGCCGGAATACTTTTGCCCCAAGGACTCCCTTTCCCCCCGGACGGTGCTGCCAGCGGACTCCTTGGCTGCAATCCAGGAACCGGTGGACCTGCGGACTCAGGTGCTGGAAGCGCAGCGACAGGACGACTGGTCACAGCAGCGGAGAGTGGACGTCGGCCCCGCGTCCCCATGGACCATGGAGGAGGGCTTGCTCAGGCACTGGGGTCGGCTGTACGTGCCCACAAGTCTGCTCCGAGCCCTCGTCATGAACCAGTGCCATGACAACCCCGCGGCGGCGCACTTCGGCTTCTTTAAGACCTTGAACCTAGTGACGCGGACTTTTTGGTGGCCTTGGGTACGGCACAACGTGCACGCCTATGTGATGTCCTGTGTGCCGTGCTGACAGGCCAAAGCCGCGTCCGGGCCTCCTCCTGGACTCCTCCAGCCGCTGCCAACACCAGAGAGACCGTGGGGAGCCATCTCCATGGACTTCCTGACTGACCTGCCCCTGTCCGCTACGTTCACGACTGTCTTCATGGTGGTGGATGCGCTCACGAAGATGGCACATTTCATCCCGTGCTGCGGCCTGCCCTCGGCTCGTACCACAGCTCGCCTGTTCCTGCAACACATCTTCCGCCTCCACGGCCTGCTGGACCGGGTGGTTTCGGACCGCAGGGCCCAGTTCACGGCCCGCTTCTGGAAAAGCCTGATGGCTGCGCTGGAGGTGCAGGTGTGCCTGTCGTCGTCGCACCATCCGGAGACTGACGGGGGCACAGAGAAGGTCATTGGCATTATGGAGCAGTACCTCCGCTGTTTTGTCAACCAGCAGCAGGATAACTGGGCCGAGTACCTTCCCCTGGCGGAGTTCGCTTTTAAGAACTCCCAACATACCTCCACCCAGATGACACCGTTCCATGCCAACGTCGGATACCATCCACGGCTTTTTCCGTTGACCATCATGGACTCCCCTGTTCCTGAGACCCAGGACTTCCCCTCAGAGCTGCAGGCGGTGCAGCAACTGGTGCGGTGGCAACTGATCCAGGCGAAAGAGGATTATAAACGGTTCGCCGATCGCGCCCACTGGGCGACACCACCACTGGAAGTTGGAGATCGGGTGTGGCTGTCCACGAAACACCTCCCCAAGGACCGGCCGGTGAGGAAACTGGCCCACCGCTTTATCGGTCCCTTCCCTATCGAGGCGGTCATCAACCCAGTGGCCTACCGGTTGATTCTACCCTGCTCCATGCAGCTCCACCCCGTTTTTCATCGGTCCCTCCTGGTCCCTGAGACTCAAGCGAGCCTTCTCCGCCGCCTGCCGCCGCCTGCCCCCCCAGCCGCAGCCGACGAGGACGATGCCTCGACGTATGAGGTGGACAGTATTCGGGACTCCCGTTGGCTGAAGGGGCACTTCCAATACCTCATCGCTTGGAAAGGGTACGGGGCCGAGGATTTCACCTGGGTGGACGCGTCTGCCATTCAGGCCCCTGACCTGGTGCGGGCTTTCCACGAACAGTTCCTGTCCCGACCCCATCCCGACCGTCAGACCCGGGGGAAGGGCCCTGTGGTGGGGGATAGTGTTGTGGCCCCATCCTCTGAGCCTATCCCATTGGCGGAAGGAAGCTCTGAGCATGAGGAAGAGGAGCCAGCCAGATCTCCCAGCCCCCCCCCTCTGTCACCATCTCAGGTGCCGGCTGAAAGAGAGCAAAGTAGTGGGGAAACAGGTGTCTCAGATGAGAGTGAGGGAGAGACGACATTCCTGGACGCACGTCAACGAAGGCAAGATAAGCGCTTGCAGCAGCTGAGGAGGCATGCGAGGGAATAGACCTGAGTTACTGGACTTGAGTCACAGGACCAATGAGTCACTGGACCACACCCCAGAGACTATATAAGAGAGGGTGGTGGTCAGTGATCCCTGTGACGAACAAAATTCAATCTGGTAGTCATTGGAGCCTGAAGCTGCTAAAAGAATGGATTTTGGCAAAGCTACGTATGTGATTTTCTTTCTGTGAACAATTAAAGCACTTGGCAGATGGTGTGAATATCGCTGCCAAGTTGGAGATAAGGACTGTGGTGTGTGCCAAGTGCTTCTTTAACCCTCGACTGGCTGTGTTTTTGTGGGTGTGTGTAGAGGGGGACAGATCATTCGGGTTCTTAGGAAAATGCCAGAGTTCGCAAAAGGTTTGAATCTAAAGGGGTGTAAGATGTTTCTGGATTGTGCTGTCTGTAAGAAAGCCAAATCCAAAGCAGCAGCCATTCCAAACCGCGCTACATGCCTGTCAACACACATTTTTGATTTGGTACACACTGACATAGTTGGTCCATTTCCGCCAACAATTGGTGGTAGAAAATATTTTTTAACAATTGTTGATAATTACTCTAGATATGGATATGGATATCCAATGAGAGAAAAATCTGAGACCTTTCAGATCTTTAAAGACTTTGCAGCCCTTGTTTCTACCCAACACAGAGTAAGCATCTCCAGAATCCAGAGTGATCGTGGTGCTGAATTCATGTCTCAGCATTTCCAGGACTGGATGCGTAAGAATGGAATTCTTTATCAGACTTCAGCTCCGTATACACCAGCTCATAATGGAATCATAGAGAGAAGACAGGGGGTCCTACAAACCATGATGTGTCATCTTTTAGAAGACGCCAACCTCAGTAACCCATATTGGGGTGAAGCTCTTAAATATGCAAATTACATCATCAACCGTACTTGGAGTAGTGCAATAAATCAAACTCCTTTCTTCATGATGTATGGCTACAAGCCCGATCTCAAGAACCTCCATATTTTTGGTTCATACGCTTTGGTGAACATTCCCTTAGCTCAAAGAAGGAAAGGAGGTCCAGTAGCAAAAAGTCTGAGATTTATGGGTATTGATGACAATTCAAAATGGAGCAAATTTATTGACTCTAACTATGTAATTGTGACTCCAATCCACCAATTTTGAGGAAGATGCTGACTGATCCAGGATTCATTCCAATGATCCTGGAGTTTATTTTCCTAAAGATGATGTTGCTGGTGCCACATAGCCTGATGATCAAGATTCACAGGCAAATGTTCCATCCACCAGTTCTTCCCAACATGATGTTCCATCTTCGCAAGCCGTGGATGCTTACTCTAGCGATGATGATGAAGACGAGGACGAAACGGAAGAAGAATGGACTACTGTTCCAAGGCGTTTCAAGAGAGCCACAAAGGGAATCCCTCCACAGCAATATTCGTGGCAGCTGACAAAAGCACCTTTGCCTCTGATTTGTGATGTTACACTTCCTCCCGATAATTTCACACAAATCAAACATCTTCCTGATTCAGAGCAAGAGAAGTGGTATGATGCAATGCAGGTTGAAATGGACAGTCTAAAGAAACTTAAGGTGTTTATACCTGCAAATCCTCCAGCAAATAAAAAGGTCATTGGCACTCGATAGGTCTACAAAATCAAAAAGAAGCCAAATGGTTAGTCATTGTACAAAGCCAGACTTGTAGCTCAGAGTTTCGCTCAACGTTATCCTGAGGACTACACAAATACCTATTCACTGACAGTCAGAACTGAAAGTGTAAAAATTGCTTTAGCCCTGCAACTATCCTTGGTTTAGAAGTTTTCCAATTTGATGTTGACACCACTTATCTACATGCTGACCTAGATGAAGAGATCTACATGAGAGGTCCTCCAGGATTCCGACAGCAAGAAGAAGATACCTGGTTTCTAAACAAAAGTCTTTATGGTCTGAAACAGTCTGGTTTAATGTGGTACTTATGTCTTACTGACAAACTGAGTCCGCAAGGAGAAGGACGGTATATAAATCTAATAAATCAAATCAAATCAAACCAAACTAAATTCAATGGGCTTTACTAAGTCCGAAACTGAGGAGTGCGTGTTCACAAAAAGATCTAATAATGCATATGAGATAGTTCTTGTTTATGTTGATGATATTGTTTATATTGGTCCAAATAAGCAGATGAGTGAGATTTTTGCTAAAGCTTTGCAGAGATATTTCACACCACTTATCTACATGCTGACCTAGATGAAGAGATCTACGTGAGAGGTCCTCCAGGATTCCGACAGCAAGAAGAAGATACCTGGTTTCTAAACAAAAGTCTTTATGGTCTGAAACAGTCTGGTTTAGTGTGGTACTTATGTCTAACTGACAAACTAAATGCAATGGGCTTTATTAAGTCCGAAACTGATGAGTGCGTGTTCACAAAAAGATCTAACAATATATATGAGATAGTTCTTGTTTATTTTGATGATATTGTTTATATTGGTCCAAATAAGCAGATGAGATTTTTGCTAAAGCTTTGCAGAGATACTTCACATTGAAATCTTTAGGTCATATTAGCACTTATTTAGGTGTTCAGATTGAAAAAAACACCGAAGGGGTTCAGTCTTTCACAAGAAGATAAAATTGAACTAGTTTTGCATTATTGCAACATGAAGGATGCTAACACAACAAAGATACCCATGCAAACAGATTTTCACAACTTGACACATGAACCAAGTCCTGAGTTCGAGGACCAAACACTTTATCGTTCGGTTATTGGATCACTGTTATACATTAGTAGTTGGACTAGGCCCGACATTGCACTCAGTGTTAATCTCTTGTCTCGACACGTAGGTAAGGCAAAACAGTTTCATTGGTCATGTATTAAGAAATTATTGAAATACCTAAAGCACACTAAACATATGAAGTTATTGTTAGAACCAACTCATACTGATTATGCAGAATTATGTTGTTATGCAGATTCTGATTGGGCAAGTGATAAGAAATCACATAAAAGTACTTCAGGTTATATGATGTTCTTAAATGGATGTCCTGTTTACTGGCAAGTGCGTAAACAGAATTTTGTTTCTTGTTCATCTACTGAAGCTGAATATGCTTGTGTTTCAGATGCATGTAATTCTCTAATGTGGTTTGATGCTTTGGTCACAGGTATCTGGACACGTCCGATCCAACCAATCACAGTGATGGAAGACAATGAATTGGTGGTTTATATTTCTGAATCACATTTCACAGGTTCTAGGTCCAGACACATTGACATCCGTTATAGAAATATCAAACAATTAGTGAAACAAGGTTTTGTAAAATTGCAGTATGTATCTACACATGATCAGATTGCAGACATGCTCAACAAACCGCTTCCAGCAGCTCAACACAAGTATCTGCATAAGAAGATGTGCCTTATCTGATGATGTACCTGATGTTCGCTCAACTGGCAAAAGAAGGGGTGTCACTGCGTTTTTGTATTTACCAGCAGAGCTTTTTATTTCTGGACTGTCAGACTTACCGTAGTTTGCCAAGTACTTATCTCTGATCCACTGCGCATGTCCACATTCTTTCTCTTCTTCTGAAAACTTTCCTTTGTTCTCCAGCCAGCTAAGGTCAGGCTAGGGATTCTTTGCCAAAATATAACTAATTTATTTTCTTTACAATAAATATGAGTTTAATTAGAAGATGTATTCCAGTTTTATTTTTCAAGAGTATACACAAGGAGAAAGTCATGATTCCATCTCTAATTGAGGGCAATTACCCCACGCAAGATAATGGGGCTGATTGCCGCTCTGACATCCTCAAAGTTCCAATTTATTAGAGATGTCATGTTGGCACATCTGGGAAAACCTGAATCTGAAAGCTTCCAGGTTTCCCCCACCCAGCTAAGATTTCACAGCCCTGCCCACACCCACAAGTTCATCACATTGTCCAATTAACTCTTCACATTCCACCAGATACAATCTTCAGGCAGTCTGCATCAGATGCAGGCAAAAGTCTTTGAATACAGAATATTGTTATGACTAACTTTCTACCGCTCCAACAACAACCCCCTCCCATCTTCCCCAGCTAAAATATGTGGCAGTTTAGAAGCAAAAAGAAAATTGTCTTCCAAAACTTACAGGCTTCCCCCATTCAGGAAAGGAACGCATCCTGGGACAAGACTGAAGGAGGGGTTAACACAATTAGCACATTAACCCCTCTCCCCCCACCAGGAGGATCCTTATGCTTATCAGGGAATTTATCATGAAATTGCCTAACTAAGGTGTCTGCCTGAACACCCCAACTCTTCAGTCACGTGGCTTCAGACAAAGGGTACTCCTTCCAATGAACCAAATATTGCAAACGTCCCCTCTGCAATCTAGAGTCCAAAATTTTCTTCATCTCATAATGAGTCTCACCCTGCACCATAATCGGCTTTGGGGGAGCAGCAGGTTAAGATCTCAATTTAGATCCCACAGCAGACTTTAACAGGCTGCAATGGAAAACAGGATGAATTTTTCCCAGTATGCGGGGGAGATTTAACTGTACAGTCACTGGGTTAATCACTTTCACTATGGGGAAGGGACCTAAATATTTCGGTCCTAACTTCTTACTCTTCAACATCAAACATAAATATTTGGTGGAAAGATACATGTGATCTCCCACCCGAAAGGGCGGTTGGAGAGATCAGTGTTTGTCTGCTTGCTTTTTGTATGCTTCGGCTGCTTCATTCAGGTCTTTTTTGGTATTCTCCCAGCCTTTCTTTAATGATTCCATCCATTTATTCAGAGTCATGGAAGAAGTCAGCCCAATTATCTTGCTGGTAATCTACATAACATCTGATGTACTGTTCCACCATGGCATTAGCATATTCCGTGGCTCTGTTCATACTTGGATGGAAAGCCGAGCTAAACCCCTGAGATGACCCAATGGACCTCAAGACCCCCCTCCAGAACTTAATGATGAACTGAACTCCTTGATTGGAGATCACCCGTGCAGAACTCTATGCAGCCGGTAGATCTGTTTGACAAACATCTTGGCTAATCTCTTAGCTGAGGGAAGTCCAGAACAAGGAATAAAATGGGCCTGTTTGGAGAACAGGTCTATCACAGTCCATATTACAGTATTTCCGCCACTTTCTGGGAGCTCTACTATAAAATCCATAGCTATTTCTTCCCACAAGCGGCTGGGCTCAGCTACCCAATTGAAGCAAACTGGGAGGCTTCTCCGGTATTGACTTTTTGCTGGCACATGAGGCACAACTTTTTACATAGTCCTCCACATGAAGGATCTTTAGAAATCCAAAGTGACCAGGCAATCGAGAATCGTGACTACGCTGAAGCACCAGGAGTCTCATGCTGTTGGGGTCATAAATTTTCTAATCTTTCCAAGCTAGTCCATCACGGGTCATCAAAGTGTCTCAATTATCGTCTAGCCATGGATCAGTAGATAGTGCTGCCTTCAAGTCAGCAGTTAGCTTCCCATCAATGGGATCAGTCTGCCTGGTGGCCTGACTCCGGGTAGTGACTTGCGTCACACTCTGCATGTCTGGGATGATGGCATGGATGACATCCTGTCTCTGGCTATCATATTGGGGTTTCCTTGAGAGGGCATCTTCACCCTGGGATGTATTTCAGCTTGAAATCAAATTGCTTGAAGTACTGCACCCAGTGGACTTATTTGGGGGAGACCCATCGTGGGATTTTTAAGGCTTTGAGGTTTTTATGGTCTGACCATACCTCAAAGGGGATCTTGGCTCCCTCTAGGAAGTGCCACCATGATAGAAGAGCCCAACAAACAGCAAAGGCTTCCTTCTCCTATACTGCCCATCTCTGCTCGGTGTCTGTGAATTTTTTGGACACATACGTGCAAGGAAGTAGCCACCCTTGGGGGTCTTCCTGGAGGAGCACTGCTATCATTGTAACATCACTGGCATCAGCCTGGACAATGAACTGCTTATCTGGGTCCGAGTGCTGACAACAGCCGTTTCAATTTTTCAAATGCTTTTTGACAGCTTAGCGTTCAGGCTAACAGCTGCATTGGCCGCAGCTTTATAGGAGAGGGTCCTGTCTTTAACAGTTTGGTAAGTGGCAGGGACACTTCCACGAAGGCTGGGGTGAATTGCCGGTAGAAGTTAGCAAATCCCAGGAAACTTTGCAGCTGTTTCCTGGTGTGAGGGGCCTGCCAGTCAAGTACTGCTTGCACTTTCCTGGGATCCATCTCTATCCCTTTGTTTGATACTCGGTAGCCCAGGTAGTCCAGAGAAGTTTTGTGAAACTCACATTTGAAAAGCTTCACATAAAATTTTGCGACTAACAGTTTCTTTAGTACTTGTTGGACTAGTTTCACATGTTCTTCTAATACCTCCCTGAATATGAGAATGTCGTCCAAGTAGACTAGAACCCCCTTGTATAAATGTTCATGCAGCACTTCATTAATCAATTGCATGAATACAGCAGGGGCAAAAGGCATGACTTTGAATTGGAAGCTACCTAATGGGCAGTTGAAAACAGTCTTCCACTCATCCCCTTCCTTTATGCTCACCCTGTAGTAGGCTTCTCTCAAGTCAAGTTTAGTAAACACTTTGCCTTTTGAAAGGTAGTTCAGTAGGTCTTTCATGAGGGGAAGGGGATAGGTGTTTTCCACGCATACTGCATTTATCCGACAAAAATCCATGCAGAGCCTCATCCCCCCATCTTTCTTTTCTTTAAACAGCACCGGGGCAGCTACTCTGGATTTTGCAGGTTGGATGAATCCTCGGGCTAAGTTAGTATTGATGTACTTCCTCAGCTCAGCCATCTCTTTTGGGGTCATTGAGTACATCTTTGGTTTAGGGACTTTGGCCCTGGGTTCGATCTCAATCGCACAGACAATGTGGCGATGAGGGGGAAGAATGTTGCATTCCTCCTCACTGAATGCTTGTTATGGCCCATCAGTGGCCTGTGCAGATTGTAGCTGATTCCGACAACAAGGAGGCTGGTGTGATGCTTCACCAGCAGCCTGTGAAGCTGGTGCTTGAGTCAGACAGTGAGGAGGCTGGAGAAGATGTGGCAGGGATTCAGCCAGGGCCTTCAGAAGCTCCAGAAGCTCCTTTAAGTGAAGAGGATGAAGAGGAGGAGTCTCTTCTCAATGCACAGGCATGCAGAGCTACCAAAAGGCAGGAGTGACAGGAGGAGGTTTCCTTGAGAGTAAGGCTTGGGGCTAATTGGCCACTCCCTTAGTCTATTTAAGGAGGAATGCTGCTTGCAGCAAGCTGTAGGGAACAACTTTAGTTCACTCTCCTTCGCGTCTGGATTCTCTGCAAAATTGCTTCTGGGCTTACTTTAGTAAGACTGTGACTACCTTATCTTAGAATTCTGGTAGGCTGTTAAGACAGTTTATTAACAGTCTTTGGTTGATAAAGACTAAGTTATTTGAGTAAAATAAGCTTTGTATATAGTTTGTGTGTGCTGCATTCTTTGAGGTCCATAGCTGGGGCAGAACAGTTTGTTCCCTACCTGAAAAAACACACACACAAACTTTGATTAAGATGGAGCAGCTGAGGGAAGAGAATATGCAACTTTGGCAGCAGTTAATTGTGATGGCTGGTCAGCTGGCTCAGTTTCAAGCCCAAATGGCTTCATCTCCTCCTCCTCCTCCTCCTCCTCCTCCTCCTCCTCCTCCTCCTCCTCCTCCTCCTCCTCCTCCGAGAAACTGCCCAGTAGCTGTGCCAGATAAGTTTCCTGGTAATTTGGAAATGTTTCCGGCTTTCCTTGGACAATGCAATTTGTTTATGAGTTTGCGAGCTGAAGATTTTCCCCATGACCGAGATAAAGTCAGATTCATTATCAGCCTGCTCTCTGGCTCTGCAGCTCACGGTCCTGTTGGTCCAGAACTGTCCATTCCTTAATGACTTTTGGGGGTTTTGTGAGCACTTGTGGCAAATGTATGATGTTTGTGCTATCAAAGCACAAACATCCACCAGATGGTTGAAGTCCTTGAAGCAAGGCCGGCTACCCCTACAGGAATAAATTAGCAAATTCCATTTGTTAAGCCAGGACTCAGCCTGGAATGAGGCAGCACTTTTGAATGTATTCCAGGAGGGTTTGTTGGAGGCATTACAGAATGAGTTGGCTAGAGTGGATATTCCTCCAAGTTTTAACGAGCTGTTTCGTCTGTGCCTCAGAATTGATATGAGATTACAGCGCATCATGCCCACCAGGAACCCCGTGTGAACCCAGTTGTACGTGAGGCTCCAGCTCCAAGGGAGGAGCCCATGGAAATCAGTGCAGCCAGACCCTGCCTGTCCATAGCTGAGAAGGACAGATGATGGGCAGGGGGGTTGTGTTTATATTGTGGGGAGCCTGGACCCTTTGCTGCCTCTTGCCTAAGAAGCGATGCGGGACATTGGCTCCTGGTCCCATACCATAGTCACAGCCTAACTTGTTGGGAAACAACCGGAGCCTGATCTAGGGGAGACCCTGGGTAAGGCACATATCAACACTGACTCACACCCTGCAGAGTTGGATTCTGGACCCCCTCGTCATTTGATTTTGAATACCAAAGTCTTCATTGCCAATAACCCCCAAGGGATTCCAGCTCATGCTTTGGTGGACTCCGATGTGATGACCAAATTCATGGATGAGGCATTTACCAATAACTTTGCCATTCCCCTGTGTCCAGTGGATCCTCCCATGGTCATGGAGACCATTGATAGTTGGGTGCTTCTGTCTGGGCCGATTATGCTCATGCTGGGTGCTTCTGTCTGGGCCGATTATACTCATGCTGACCATCGGTAAGTATGAGGAAGCCATCCAATTTTATGTCATGTACGGATTACATTTTCCTTTAGTTTGGGGGCTGGCTTGGCTTTAGACTCATGATCTATGCATCCTTTGGTCCCAAAAGTTCATGTTGTTCCCGAGCCTTCAATGTGTGGATCATACTCGCCAAGTTTGTGCAGGCCAGGTGCAGGGTCCACCTGCGGTATCTTTGCCAGATGAACTCTCAGAGTTCGTGGACGTTTTTAGCGAGAAAGAGGCAGACCAATCGCCCCCACACCAGTTGTACAATTGTCCCATTGACTTAATCCCAGATACACCACTCCTTATAGGGAGGTTGTATTCTATGTGTATCCTGAATTGGTTGCATTAAAAGAATTTGTGGATAAAAACCTGGTCTGGGGTTTTATCCAGCCTTGTCATCACCCTTGTCTGCTCTGGTCCTCTTTGTCAAGAAGAAAACTGGAGACTTGTGTCTGTGCTGTGGTTATTATAAACGACTGCCATTACGGTGCGTAACCGTTATCCTTTACCTTTGATTCCTGAACTCTTAGAGAGACTTCGGGGGGCTACCGTGTTTACCAAATTGGACCTGCACGGCACTTATAATCTGGTTCAGGTACAAGAAGGGGATGAGTGGAAGACAGCATTCGGCACCAGGTATGGCCATTTTGAATATACGGTCATGCTGTTTGGATTAACCAATGCTCCCACTGTCTTCCAGCATTTTATGAACGATATTTTCCGGGATCTTTTGGACCAGTTTGTTGTGGTTTATCTCGATGACATCTTGATTTACTTAACATCCCAGGAAAGTCATATCCAATATCTCCATCTGGTCTTGCAACAGCTTTTGGAATACCAGTTATATGCCAAGTGCAGAAGTGCCAATTCTACCAGACGACCATCAACTTCTTGAGCCATCGCATTTCTTCCGAGGGCATTGCAATGAATCGGAGCAAGGTCAAGGCGTTGAGAAGTTGGCAAGCTCCCTGTCGAATGAAAGATGTTCAGCGACTCCTCGGGTTTGCCAATTATTACTGGACATTCATCCCTGGTTTTGCCACTTTGATCATGCCCCTCACTTGACTCCTGCAGAAGAAAGTCCTGTTCCAGTTGGGCACCCCTGAGCAGCAGGCATTCCTGGCCTTAAAGCAGGCCTTCATGACAGAGCTGATTTTTAAGCATCCTGACCCTCATCATCCATTTGTGGTGGAAATGGATGTGTTGGATATCACAGTTGGAGTGGTGTTACTCCAGGCTTATGTGGCTGGCGGTACTCTCTTTCCTTGCTCATACTATTCCTGGAAATTGAATCCTTCCAAGCGCAATTATACCATCTGGGAAAAAGAGCTACTGGCCATTAAGACTGCGTTCGAGACCTGGAGACATCACCTCGAGGGGGCCCAACATCAATTGGAAGTCCGGACGGAGCACAAGAATCTGGAATTTCTGCAGACCACGCAGAAACTCAATCAATGACAGATCTGGTGGTCCTTTTTTACCGGCTTCAACTTCAAAGTGACATACATTCTGAGTGGGCGCAATCAACAAGCAGATGCACTTTGGAGGAAATCCAAATATGCCAAAGTTAAGGATCTGCTTCCACCTCAGGCAATTTTTTTAGTCGAGTCGTTTGCTGCCATCCAGGAACCTGTCATCCTACGGGTTCAAATCCAGGAGGCACAGCGGCATGTCAACATTCGGAAGCATGAAATAGGCCTGACGTTTACCAACAATCACTTGAGGTACTGGAAGAGACTTTATGTATCATCGGGGCTGCATAGGGCTTTTATTTTGTCCCAGTGCCACGACAACCCTGGGGCGGGACATTTTGGTCTGTTTAAAACCCTTAATCTCATGTTGTGGACCTTCTGGTGGACTCATCTCTGTCATGATGTCCAGACATATGTGACATAGTGCGTCAGTTGTTGACAGGCCAAGTCAGCCATGGGCACTCCCCCAGGACTACTTCAACCTTTGCCAACACCAGAGAGAACTTGGGGTGTCATCTCGATGGACTTTCTAACGGACTTGCTCCTGTCTTCGGGTTTCATGACTATGTTCGTAGTGGTGGACATGTTGACGAAGATGGTGCATTTCATAGCCTGTTGAGAATTACTGACAGCTCGTGCCACCACCCGCATGTTCATCCAACATGTCTTTCGGCTAAATGGCCTACTAGATAGGGTTGTGTCAGACAGAAGGACCCAGTTCACCGCCCAGTTTTGGAAAGTGGTGAGGATGGCCTTAGTTGTCAAGATCTGCTTATCATTGGCTCATCATCCTGAAACTGATGGCGGGACTGAAAAAGTCATAGGAATATTGGAGTTGTCAGATCCCAAAAAATGTGATACTGCCATTTAAGTGGAGAAGGGGAGACTTGCATTCAATTTACTAGCACGGCCTGTGTCATCAGATATTTTACAACCTATATCCTGGTGCCAAGGGGCCTGAGAAGGGAACTTTACCTGCAGGCATTTATATGATAGCCATGTGGGTTGTCTCACTTTAAAGGGTAGTGGTGGGAATGCATGTTTGTTCCAGATCTCAAAAGGAATAGTAAAGAAAACATTTCAGACTTGTGTATTGGCTAAAATCTGCATTCTGACTTAAAGGGAGGGGTCTCTACCACTTTAATCCTACTGCTTTGCCTCAGGGTATTCAGATTGTGCTTTAGCTGGATGGCTTTCACTTCTACTTAATAACAGAATCCTTTTGAACAACTACATTTCAAGAGTTTGTACTTTCTTAGGTTGGAAGGAGAGGCAATCTTACAGAAAGCATAATCTGCAAAATGTCAACCTAGAGAAGCAATCTTCACTCTACTGAAGGGACCTTGAAACTATGTCTGAACAAAGCAGAGAACTGGGAGAAACCGATTGCTGGGGAGAGACAGTAACCGCCACCCAGTTGGATGCCTGTCTCGTGCACCCCATCGGAGAGGATGAGGTAACCCTGGGGAATCCAGAAAAGCCCCACTGGTCAATTGGCATCGGGAAGAAAGATGGCTGGGATGAGAGAACCAGAGGAGTCACCCTCAACCATGGCAACCAAAAACCGGGGTGGAAACTGTAACTAGAAGCCCTTGCTGACCAGGATGGACTGACCGAAGCACACCTGAGGGAGGACTATCTGCAGAGGCATATAACCCAATTGGTGATGGAAACTTTGGAAAATCTCAACACTCGAAGGGAGCCAGGACATAACCAAAGAGCGCTGAAAGGGCAGCAGTCACGGATGATGCCATGGGAGGCACCCTCCCTCTGGAGCCTGCCTATCAAGCAGAGGGCACAGCAGCAGGGGGAGAAGACCCAGCAACCCCCCCCCCCAGGCAGCACGCACACCGGGGCCCATTCCCAACCAACCCCGGGCTCCTCAACTGGAAAGAGAAACTCCCCCCCTTGGGGTGAAGTTTGATGGGAATCCGCAATAATTAGGATTCTTTGTGGCACATGTGCTAAACCTACATGCAAGAGTATGGGCGGGGTTTCCAAACCCAAGGCTCCCGAATGCGAGTTGTGACCCTAGCTCTAGAGGGTGCTGCTGCCAGGTGGATGGTGACTCTGCATAATGCTAATGCACCAGAACTGCGGGATTTCAACTGTTTCATGATGGCCCTACAACATCGATTTGAGGACCCACTGGCAGACCGCAAAGCATGTGACTGCATTAAGATGGTGAAGCAGGGGAGATGGCCAGTAGCAGAGTATACTGAAGAATTCCAGGACCTCGTGTGCCGTGTGCATTGGCTTGAAGATATTTTGGTGAGCTGTTTCAAGGACGGGCTGAGTGATGATCTATACAATGCCTGCATGGCCTGAGGGGCACTGAATGACCTACATGAATGGTATGTCACTGCTGAAGAAGCTGAGATTGATATGGCCAGAAACCAGTATCGAGCAGGGTGAGTATGGAAGAAATCCTCTCCCCAATGGAAGCAAGAGCACCTCAAACCTCAAACCGCATTCTCTCCAAGATCTTCAGCCTGTTTCAAGTGCAGAAAAGAAGGGCACCGAGCTGCAGAGTGTCGTTCGCAAACACCCGCCTGGAACCACCCACCAGGGGAGGGTCCTGCAAAACCGGGTCGGCGTGGGAAGGAAACTGCTCTGAGGAGCAGGCAGACCACAGAAGTTCCGACCCCTACCCTCTTTGGGGAGGAAATCCTGGCATCTGAACAGAAGGAATCACATTCATTCAGAAGTGATCCAGATGATGAACCACTGGTAAGCAAACTGATTAAACCGCTTACCCTCTCCTTAAGACTATTCATCCCAATCCAAGACAGGGAGATAAGCATCTCCACTTTAGTGGATTCAGGGTGCACCCGTTGTTTGATCAGCCCAACCTTAGTAGGGTGTTTAGGGATTAACGTAAGAAAGCTGAAAACCCCCATTGCTTTCTGCCAGCTAGGTGGGTCAATAGCAGGAGGGGAGCCAGCTTCTCTGGCCACCGAGCCTCTACATATAGGCATTGGAAGCCACAAGGAAAAGCTTACCTTTATAGTGGCACCTGGCATGGAATGGCCCTTGGTTCTGGGCCTTGCATCGCTAAAAAAAATGGAACCCACAAATCAATTGGAAACAAAGCATCATAAAATTTCAGAAGAAGGTGACTCTTGCTGAGTATCCACACAAAGGAATTGAGGGGGCAGAGAATCGAGAAACAGCCATGCCTGGTCACACCACACCATTTGAGAACAAACCAATAGAATACAAGGATTTAGCTGAGGTTTTTAGCGAAAAAGCCTCAGATGAGCTCCCCCTCCCCCCTCCGCACCACTGACTGTGCAATAGAAATCTTATCCAGAGTGAAACTCCCTAAACCCAAGATCTACAGCATGTCACCAAGGGAGTTGGAAGAACTGAGAACATTCATTGAGAAAAACCTAGCAAGGGGTTTCATTGAGCCAGCCCAACCAAAAATTGCAGCTCCCGTACTCTTTAGAGAGATAAAAGATGGCTCAAAACATCTGTGTGTTGATTTTAGAAATCTCAATACAATCAGCGTGCAGAACATGTATCCTCTCCCCCTTATGAAAGATATGTTAGTGCACCTTGCTAAAAGGAAAAAAAATTCAAAGCTGGACTTAAGGGAGGCTTACTACTGTGTCAGAATTAAGGAAGAGGATGAGTGGAAAACAGCATTTAACACCCCCCTCGGTTGCTACCAATTCAAGGTGCTCCCCTTTGGGTTGCAAGGAGCTCCTGCAGTGTTTATGCAGTTAATAAATGAAGTGCTGCATCAGCATTTATATAAGGGGGTTCTGGTCTATTTGGACAACATTTTAATCTATACCGAGACCAAAGCAGAAGATGTGAAACTAGTCAGGGCAGTTTTAAACAAACTCTGCACTGCCAAACTTTATGCCAAACTTTCCAAATGTGAATTCCACAAGAGAAGATTGACTATTTGGGATACTGCATTTCACACCAGGGGGTTGAGATGGATCCTCTAAAAGTACAGGTTGTACTTGATTGGGACCCTCCACGCACACTTAAACAGTTACAGAGCTTCCTGGAGTTTGCCAACTTTTACCGCCAGTTTATCCCTGTGTTTGCTCAGATTGCCCTCCCCATTACCAAGCTCTTAAAAACAAAGGGGAAGGACAACCCTAAACCAAAACAAACATTGAACTGGATTATGGAATACCAGGCGGCATTTGAAAAGCTTAAACGGCTGTTCTCAGCAGAACCAATTCTAAAACACCCAGATACGGAGAAACCACTTGTCATACAAGCAGATGACAGTGATGTGGCAATAGGAGCAGTCCTGCTTCAGAAAAATGAGCAAGACCAACTACGCTTGCGCTTACGCATCCAAAAAGTTGAATGAGACTGAGCAAAGGTGGGCTATTTGGGAGAAAGAGGCTTATGCAATTCGTTGAGCTTTGTTGACCTGGCGGCACTTCCTAGAAGGCAGTAAGACACCTTTGGAAGTCTGGACTGAACACAAAAATCCAGAAGCCCTAAAGACCCCAAGGAAACTCTCCCCAAAACAAATACGATGGGATCAGTACTTTAAATGGTTTGATTTTACTCTAAAATACCTCCCGGGGGGGGGGGGGAACTTTCTGGCGGATACGCTATCCAGAAAACTGCAAAACAATTGTGCAAAGCCAGACGTAATCAAACCTATAGTACAAAACAATCAACTAGCCGCTAAAGTAGTCACCAGATCCCAGGCTAAACAAGAAACATTTATTTATTTATTTATTTATTTATTTATTTATTTATTTATTTATTTATTTATTATATTTCTATACCGCCTTTCTTCCGTAGGACTCAAGGCGGTGTACAGTCAAGAAAAAGTATAGATACACAGACATCATAAATTTGCCAATTAAAATTATAACTTAGTTTGGCCCAATTAAAACATTTTGAAATCATTCACATGTTTACATGTTTAGCCCCGCCTGTTGGAACATCAGGGTTTTGAGGGCACAGCGGAAAGCACAGAGATCAGGGATATTTTGTATCTCAGGGGGCAGTTCATTCCAAAGGGTTGGAGCCCTCACAGAGAAGGTGTCAACCTCGCTAGTTTTGCCTTGCTGCTTCGGTTGTCATAGAAACGGAGGGAGGGGGGTTTAGGCTCACGTGGGCTTTGTAAATCTGAGAAACGAAACCATTTCTTAAGCTGTTATCAGACCAACGGACACTGCATTCCTGGATGCTGACAGGACCAGACGTTTGCTCCCACCTGACCTCTGGAAGACCTGTGGATTGGATGATTTATGGTGCACAGGGGAGGGGATGCTTTCTAATTGTAACTTTCGTGCGTTTTGCTTCAGAATCCTGCTTTCCACGGTTGCGTTCATTTCATATCTAGTAAAAGTACCAGTCTTTAACCTATGATGAAGTCTGGGTCTTCCTTTCCTGGATACTGAAGGAAGCATACCTGACAATAAGCAGGATTCTCATCTCAGCCATCCCGGACAACACCGAGGGGGTTGAAATCTACAGAATGTCTGATCAGGAAAGTGATACAGATCAGATGGGGGCATATGGTTCGGCTATGTCTTCGTACCAGCCACCAGAAGAAACTGCAGTGTGGCTGGAGAATTTACAGCTGAAAGAGCCGAGGGAAGAACCAGTCCAATGGTCGACAGGGGTCGGAAGGTTGCCGGACCTGGGAAGGACCCCCCGTGGAGTAACAACCTCCAGACCCCGAAAAGGAGAAGGCGTGTGGCTGCAGGAGCAGAAGGAATGTCTCATGATGGATCAAGCCCTACAACTCATTCGCGAGGTTGAAGAAAGCCGGAAAAACCGTGAGTCTTATGCAAACCCTGGAGGGGGGGAAGGAGAAGACTCCAAAGTAGATCCTGAGGAAGGAGCCTGTGGGGGAGAGGAAGAGAGCACTGACGATGATACATCCCAGGTGTTGGGTGGTCAAATGAGAGATGCAGCAGTCCAGGGGGCCCCAGCCTTGCAGGTCCCACCCCGCAGGCGCAAGAAACCTAAAATTCCACCCCTTCCTGGAAAATATGGTGGAGACCCGAAAACTTTGGGGTTTTTTTTTAACCCAAGTGTGGAATCACATGCAGGACTGGGGGGAGGATTACTCGTCGGATGCAGCCCGAGTGAGATGTATCACCAGTGCCTTAGAGGGGGTGGCAGCCGAGTGGATGGTGGTACTCCACAATAACAATTCCCCCCTGCTGCGGAATTACAACCAATTCATGACGGCCCTTAGGAGGTGTTTTGAGGACCACCTAGCTGAGCGGAAGGCGAGGCTCCGTATGAAAAGTATCCAGCAGGGCCGAAGATCGGTAGCGGAATACACCCAAGAATTTCGGGAGCTAGCGCCATACATGACAGGGTGGTCAGAGATAGCCCTGCTGGAGGGTTTCAAAGACGGGCTGAATGAAGAAATCTACCACGACTGTAGAGCACGGGGGGTTCCCGAAGATCTGGACAGTTGGTACATAGCAGCTGAGGATGCGGAAATTGAGATAAGCCATAGTCGATTACGAAGGGGGTGTGCCAGGGAGCCTTCATTCTCCTACCACCGCAAGGAAGCCCCAAAGATGGCTGGGGGAAGGGCGGAGTCCAAACCCAAGCCGAAGCCCTTCACCTGCTTTAAGTGTGGCATGGAAGGTCACCGAGCTGCTGAGTGTTCCTCCAAGCCAGTGCCTAAAAATACCAGCAGAGGGCCAAAGAAGATGGACAAAGCACCCACAAAAGTTCGTGAAGCTGCGCTGGAGGGGGAAGTCGTAGAGTTCGCTCCCCGGGCTAAGGGTGAGTTGGGAACTCCGACCAACGCGGATGACAGCGAGACCGACTCCGACTCCGATGATCTGGTGAGTCACACTGAGGGGCCACTGCTCATCCCCATAGAACTATAAGTGCCATCCACAGGGGCCCACGCACAGATGCCAGCCTTATTAGACTCTGGGTGCACCAGGTGCATTATCAGCCCAAAAGTAGTAGAAAAGATGGGCCTGGGACTTAAGAAACTGAAAAGGCCTATTGCATTCTGCCAGCTAGATGGATCGGTGGCAGGGGGGGGCCCAACCAGTTTCATAACAGAACCCATTGAAATGATAATAGGGGACCACGTAGAGACTCTCAGTTTTATTGTGGCCCCTAGCATGGAACGACCCCTTATTCTTGGCTTGCCCTGGTTACGTAAATGGAACCCGCAAATTAACTGGAAAATGGGGGTTCTGCGCATTCGTGCTGGGAAGCTACCACGGGAGGGGAAGGAACCCTCCCTTGAAGGCAGAGGCGAGCCTGAAGAAGCGGAGATGGCAATAGACCACATAGAGGGGGAGGAGAAAATTCCAAAAAAGTATTGGGATCTCCGTGAAGTCTTTAGCGAGAAAGCCTCGGATGTGCTGCCCCCCCACAGGGCTACGGACTGTGCTATTGAGATACTCCCTGGAGTAAAGCTCCCTAAGCCAAAGATTTACCCTATGACCCCTCGTGAACTGGGGGAACTACGAAATTTCATTGACAAAAACCTAGAATGGGGTTTCATCCAACCAGCTAGACCATGGGTGGCCGCACCAGTTCTATTCAGAGAAAAGAAAGATGGTTCCTTTCGTTTAGTAGTTGATTATAGAAACTTAAATGCCATTTGCGTGGAAAACGTCTACCCCTTACCCCTCATGAAGGACATGTTGGCTCACTTAGGAAAGGGGAAGATTTTCACCAAACTCGACTTACGGGAAGCTTATTACAGGGTGCGAATCAAGGAAGGGGATGAATGGAAAACTGCATTTAACTGCCCGCTGGGATGTTTCCAGTTCCGAGTACTCCCGTTTGGACTACAAGGGGCTCCTGCAGTATTCATGCAATTGGTCAATGAAATTTTGCATGAGCATTTGTATAAGGGGGTGCTAGTTTATTTGGATGACATTCTTATCTACTCTGAAAACATGGCCGACCACGTGAGATTAGTACGCACCGTCCTGAAAAAGCTTAGAGCTGCTGAACTGTATGCAAAACTTTCTAAGTGTGAATTCCACCAAACCAAAATTGACTATCTTGGGTATCGCATCTCCCTGGAGGGAATAGAGATGGACCCTGCAAAAGTTTGGGCGGTGTTAGAATGGACGGCGCCACGCACCCGCAAGCAGTTACAGAGTTTTTTGGGATTTGCTAACTTTTATCGACAGTTCATCCCCTTGTTCGCCAAAATCGCATTGCCAATAACTAATCTCCTGAAAACCAAGGGTGAAGAAAAACCAAAACCCTCCAAACCTCTTGAATGGACTATGGACTTTCAGGCAGCATTCGAAAAACTGAAATGGCTATTTGCTGCTGAACCAGTCCTCAAGCACCCAGACATGGACGAACCTTTCGTGGTACAGGCGGATGCCAGCGATGTCGCAGTAGGGGCCGTGCTTCTGCAAAAGAATGCGGATGGAAAATTACAGCCTTGTTCCTACACGTCCCAGAAGCTGTCCGAAACTGAAAGGGGATGGGCCATATGGGAAAAGGAGGCTTTCGCCGTACGCTGGGCACTTCTAACCTGGAGGCAATTTCTCGAAGGAGCTAAACATCCTTTTGAAGTTTGGACTGATCATAAAAATCTCCAGGCTTTGAAAACTCCACGTAAGCTGTCGCCAAAACAAGTTCGCTGGGCCCAACACTTCAACCGTTTTAACTTCACCTTGCGCTACCTTCCTGGCGGGAAGAATTTCATGGCAGATGCTCTGTCCAGATTGCCTCAATACAACAGCACCAGGGAGGAAGTTGTCCGTCCAATTGTCCCGTCAGCCCAACTGGCGGCACCAGTGACTACCCGAGCACAGTCGAAAAGTGACCCAAGTCTCTCGGGTGATTTGCTCCAGCAACTAAAAGAGACTTTAAAAACCGATGAGTGGTTCCAAGCCCACTCAAATGAATGTACACTTCGTGATGGACTAGCTTGGGTTGGAGCCAAATTGTACGTCCCAGCCAGCTTACGAGTAACTGTTTTGCAACACGCCCATGACTCCAAAGTGGTGGGACACTTCGGATTTGTCAAAACCTTACATCTCGTCAAAAGACAGTTTTGGTGGCCTGCACTCAAAAAGGACACAGAGGCATATGTCGCGAGCTGTCCAGTGTGTGCCTCAGCTAAAAAACCTCCCGGGAAGGCACCTGGTCTTCTCCAGAGTGTGGCCAGACCCACTGCTCCTTGGAAAGAAATATCCATGGACTTCATTGTAGACCTTCCCGAAAGTGGGGGTTGCACAGTTATATGGGTAGTGACTGATTTGTTTTCCAAACAGGTGCATTTTATCCCATGCACTAAGATCCCATCAGCAAAAACCCTTGCTAAGATGTTCATTCAACATGTATATAGGCTACATGGAGTGCCAAAACGTATAATTTCAGACAGGGGAGTGCAGTTCACCTCCAGCTTTTGGAAAGAGTTCCTAATGTTGATAGGCTCCGCCCAAGGACTAAGCTCCGCCCACCACCCCCAGACCAATGGGGCCTGTGAAAGAACCAATGCCGTACTAGAACAGTATCTGAGATGTTATATAAATTACCAACAAGACAACTGGGTAGACTTGCTGCCATTCGCATATAATAATTCCATACATAGCAGCACAGGTTTCACTCCTTTCAAGGTGGCTTCTGGACAAGAGTTTGTGCCAATCCCAGAGTTACCTCATGATGACCCACAGAACCCTTCTCTAGTTGAGTGGATCGATCAATTACAAGCGACTTGGGCAGTGACTCGAAAAGCATTAGATGATGCTCACCAAGCCCATAAAGCCCAAGCCGACAAAAGGAGATGCCCTGCACATGTTTATAAAGTGGGGGACATGTTTTATCTGTCTACCAAGTATTTGCAAACTCCTCAGAAATCAAAAAAGCTTGGTCCTAAGTATGTGGGCCCTTTCCCTGTTACTCGGATCATTAACCCAGTCACAGTTGAATTAGATCTACCCAAGAACTTGCAACGAATTCATCCAGTGTTTCATGTTAGTTTACTGAAACTGGAACAATCATCCCCTCTACGTCCATCCAAAGAATCTCCTCCTGTTCCCATCCTCATTGAAGGGGAACAACACTTTGAAGTAAAAGAGATTTTGGACTCTAGAAAACATCATGGAAAAGTACAGTATCTCGTAGCATGGAAGCACTTCCCGTTATCACAAGCTGAATAAACGTGATGTTAGGGCACCTAGAAAAGTGCAGTTGTTTCACACCAAATACCCTGATAAACCTTGAGACATGATAAGTATTAATTGTTGTGATATTACCTCTTCTTTTCTCTATTTCAGGATTAGAAGCTATCTCTTCTGAAGGGGGGCCGAATGTCAACCTCGCTAGTTTTGCCTTGCTGCTTCGGTTGTCATAGAAACGGAGGGAGGGGGGTTTAGGCTCACGCGGGCTTTGTAAATCTGAGAAACGAAACCATTTCTTAAGCTGTTATCAGACCAACGGACACTGCATTCCTGGATGCTGACAGGACTAGATGTTTGCTCCCACCTGACCTCTGGAAGACCTGTGGATTGGATGATTTATGGTGCACAGGGGAGGGGATGCTTTCTAATTGTAACTTTCGCGCGTTTTGCTTCAGAATCCTGCTTTCCACAGTTGCGTTCATTTCATATCTAGTAAAAGTACCAGTCTTTAACCTATGATGAAGTCTGGGTCTTCCTTTCCTGGATACTGAAGGAAGCATACCTGACAGAAGGCCCTCCCCCTGGGAGTCGCCATTCAGCATAATTTGACTGATGGTACCGTGAGTAGTCCCTCCCTGTGAGAACGAACTGGTCGGTGGGAGGCTATTGGTGGCAAAAGACGGTCTCTTAGGTACCCAGGTCCTAAGCCATGGAGCGCTTTAAAGGTGATGATTAACACCTTGAATCGCACCTGGAAGACCACCAGGAACCAGTGCAGCTCACGTAGGAGAGGTGTTACATAGGCTCATCGAGCTGCGCCCATAATCACCTGCGCGGCTGCATTCTGGATCAGTTGGAGCCTCCGGGTGCTCTTCAAGGGGAGCCCCATGTACAGAGCATTACAGTAGTCCATACAGGAGGTGACTAGGACATGAGTGACCGTGCGCAAGGCGTCCCAATCCAGAAAGGGACGCAACTGGCGGATCAGGCGAACCTGATAAAAGGCCCCCCCTCGCCACGGCCATCAAATGCTCTTCTAAAGATAGCTGTGAATCCAGGAGGACACCCAAGTTGCGGGCCTTCTCTGTGGGGAGCAAGGACTCATCCCCAATTGTCAGTGATGGTAATCACTGGTAATCACGAGAAGCCACAGCCACTCGGTCTTGGAGTGATTGAGTCTGAGCTTGTTTCTCCCCATCCAGATTGATGGACAATGACACCACCCAAACTTTTAAATAAGCATTGGCCACTGATGAATGATTTTTGAACAACAAATCCAGCTGTCTGATGAAAGACGACTTGGCTTGGGTGGGTGGGAAATTCTATGTCCCTGCAAGCCAAAGACTATGCTTAATGGAACGATGCCATGACTCCAAATTAGCTGGGCATTTTGGGTTTGTGAAAACTTTACACCTCATTAAAAGACAATTTTGATGGCCATCACTAAAAAAGGAGATAGAAAGTTATGTAGCTGCCCCATTTGTGTAGCAGCAAAAAGACACCAAGGGAAATTCCCAGGTCTATTGCAGAAGGTAGCTGAACCCTCAGTGCCTTAGAGAGAGATCGCTATGGATTTCATTGTGGAATTGCCAAACAGTGAGAGAAATATTGTTATTTGGGTTGTGACAGACCTATTTTCAAAACAGGCACATTTTATACCCTGATAAAAATCCCAACTGCTAAAAGTTTATTGCCAAATTATTCCTAATACACATTTATCGACTTCATGGTGCTCCACAAAGGATTATCTGACAGAGGGGCTCAATTCACCTCCAACTTTTGGAGAGCGTTTTTGGGTTTACTTGGTCCTGGCCAGGGGTTGAGCACATCCTTTCATCCTTGTACTAATGGTAATTCTGAAATTTTGAACTCGGTGCTAGAACAATATTTAAGATGTTTCATTAATTTTCAGCAGGATAACTGGACTGAACTTTTGCCTTTTGCTGAAGTTGCGTTTAATAATGCTGTACATTCAAGCACTGGTTTTACCCCTTTTAGAGTAGCAACAGGCCAGGATTTCAATCCCATGCCTGAACTACCCACAGAAGAGCCCACCATCCCCTCACTTAAGGAGTGGATAGATAATTTGCAAAACACGTGGCCAGTGGTTATATTAGCCTTACGGGAAGCTAGAGAAGCTTTTAAGATTCAAGCTGACAAGAAAAGGATGGAACCCAACCTTTTCATATTGGTGACAGATATACTTATCTACAAAATTCTTGAAATCATTACAACCTTCAAAAAAACTAGAGCCAAAGTTCATTGGACCTTTCCCCATCACTAGAATCATCAATCCAGTAGCAGTTGAACTACTCCTCCCAAAGACACCCAGGCAGATCCACCCTCAGTTGAATGGCACCCTCAGCTCAGGCAGCCATTCAAGTGGAGAAGGGGGAGACTTGCATTCGATTTACTAGCACGGCCTGTGTCATCAGATATTTTACAACCTATATCCTGGCACCAAGGGGCCTGAGAAAGGAACTTTACCTGCAGGAATTTATATGATAGCCATGTGGGTTTTCTCACTTTAAGGGATAGTGGTGGAAATGCATGTTTGTTCTGGATCTCAAAAAAAATAATAAAGAAAACATCTCACACTTGTGTATTGGCTAAAATCTGCATTCTGACTTAAAGGGAGGGGTCTATAGCACTTTAATCCTACTGCTTTGTCTAAGGGTATTCAGATTGTGTTTTAGCTGGATGGCTTTCACTTCTGCTTAATAAAAGAATCCTTTTGAACAACTATGTTTCAAGAGTTCGTACTTTCTTAGGTTGGAAGGAGAGGCGATCCTTACAGGAGCAATACCTGCGCTGCTTTGTCAATCAACAGCAGGACAATTGGACAGAATACTTAGCAGTTGCGGAGTTCACTTTTAATAATTCCCACCACACCTCCACTCAAACCACACCTTTCTTGTCCAATCTAGGCTATTACCTGTGTTTCTTCCCGCTCACGCCCCTTGACTCCCCAGTTCTAGCAGCAGATGAATTCTTGACTGAGTTATAGGCCATTCATCAACTGGTGAAACCATATATCGACAAGGCCAAAGAAGATTATAAAAGGGTCACAGACCATTCTCAGCGGGCAACACCACTGTTGGCTGTTGGGGATTGTGTGTGGCTGTCAATGAAACATCTCCCCTCAGACCGGCCAGTGAGAAAACAAGATCATTGTTACATTGGACCTTTCCCTGTAGAGGCAGTCATCAATCCAGTGGCCTACCACCTGATCCTGCCTTGGTCTTTGAGGATACACCCTGTGTTTCATCGATTTCTTCTGGTTCCCGAATGGCCTACCTGTCCACTCCACCAACTGGACCATCCTCAGCCGGCACCTAATGACGGAGATGAATCACTCGAGTACCAGGTCACTAGCATTTAAGGCTCCCGGTGGCTGAAGGATAGGTTCCAATACCTCATCAAGTGGAAGGGATATGGGCCAGAGGACTTCACTTGGGAGGATGTGGCCTCTGTTCATGCTCCAGAAATTGTACACGCCTTTCACAAGCAGTTCCCGACCGCATCCAGATCGACAGCATCGGGGGAAAGGCCCTGCGGTGAGGGATAGTGTTGTGGCCTATCAGCGGCCTGTGCAGATTGTAGCTGATTCTGACAATGAGGAGGCTCGTGTGGTGCTGCGCCAGCAGCCTGTGCAGCTGGCTCTTGAGTCAGACAGTGAGGAGGCTGGAGAAGATGTGGTGCCAGAGGCAGGGATTCAGCCAGGGCCTTCAGAAGCTCCAGAAGCTCCTTTAAGTGAAGAGGACAAAGATGGAGAGCCTCTTCTCAATGCACGGGCGTGCAGAGCTGCCAAAAGGCAGGACTGGCTCCTCAGGAGGAGGTCTCCTTGAGAGTAAGTCTTGGGGATAATTGGCCATTCCCTTAGCCTATTTAAGGAGGAACGCCACTTGCAGCAAGCTGTAGGGAACAACTTTAGTTCACTCTCCTTCGCGTCTGGGTTCTCTGCAAAATTGATTCTGGGCTTTCTGCCAACTCTAGCTGACACCAGCTGCCTGCAATTACTGCAAGTTCAAATCTCACGAAGCTCAAGGTTGACTCAGCCTTCCATCCTTTCAAGGTACATAAAATGAGGACCTGCATTGTGGGCACAATAAACTGACTTTGTATAAAAAAGAACACTGCTTTGGGGGGGAGGGGGCTGAAAGCCCTACTAAGTAGGTATATACAAAAGTATGAAGGCTATTGCTTAATGCATTGTAAGCCGCCCTGAGTCTCTGGAGAAGGGCGGCAGATAAATTGAACCAATAAATAAATAAATAAATAAACTCTAGTAAGACTGTGATTACCTTATCTTAGAATTCTGGTAGACTCTTAAGACAGTTTATTAACAGCCTTTGGTTGATAAAGACTAAGTTATTTGAGTAAAATAAGCTTTGCATAGAGTTTGTGTGTGCTGTGTTCTTTGAGGTCTGTAGCTGGGCAGAACAATGCTTCAGCCTGGTCCCTGTATTCCTTGGGGACCTGGGGAGTCCCAGGTAGGACTTTGATGGCCATCATGGCCGCCTCTCATTGGTGGGGCCCCTGAGGGCTTGTCTCAGTCAGTTTGGCTTCAGGAGGGATTGGCGGCAAAGGCCCCACCCCTATCATGACTTTTCAGTAGCCATCCTCCCATTTGATTGTAGGGGCCCATTTGTCTAGCTGGGCAAGTCCCAGGATGATTTACTCTGCCATTTTTGGGGCTACTGTGAATCAAATGAGTTCTGTGTGGATCCCTAGTTCCAATCTGACAAGCTCAGTGACCAGTGTAGCAGGGGTGCCACCTATTAAGGTCCCGTCTACTTGCTGAAAGCTTATGGGGCAGCATAAGAGGTGTGTCTTTATGCCTAGCTGCTCAACAATGGGGGAGCTAATTAAGCAATGGATGCAACCGGTGTCTATTATTGCTGCTACCTCTCCATGCACCCCTGTCTCTGGCACTGTCAGTTTGACTTTGACCACAAAGGGGTGGATGGTCCCATTTACCATTGGGTCATCTTTGCTGCTGCTACTGCTGGTCGGCCCAGGCAGCAAGTCCTTGGTTGAGGTCTCTTCATTCTCTCCAGGGGGAGGGGAAGTCTTGACTGCCTGCCGAGCAATTCTGCTGGTATCTGGGGGCTTTTATGGGTCTCCTCTGCCTCAGGCTGATGTGGCGGGGTGCAGGTGTGGAACCAGTGCAGGCACCAGGCACTCCGCAGCTCGATGACCCAGTTGTCTGCAACGGTAGCACTTGATTATCCCTGTAGATTGAGCAGGAGGGGTTTCAGTGGGGTTTGTCAGAGGATGTCTGGCCAAAGTTCTCCCTGGGGGCCTCTCAGCTGAGGGGCTGTGAAGTGGATGAACTTATCTATCAAGAGCTATTGACATGGAATACCAGTTTTGCAGTCACTCTGGCACCCTCCAGATTCCACAGGCAGTTCTGACTTCTTGATCAATGGCTTCTTTAAAATAATGTAGAAGTATTCTGTCTGGCCAATGTCCAAGATTCCCCATGACCCATCTAAAGTCCCATACAAAGTCCTTTATGGGTCTATTTCCTTGACTCATCACCTTTATCTCGGCTTCACTCTCATTGATTCGGTCTCGGTCTTCGAATCTGGCCCAGAGCAGCTCAACAAAATCTTCCACATCATTTAATTTAGCAACCCCCTCATTATGCAACTGGGCTATCCAGTCAGCAGCATCTCCCTCATTCATCCCCTCCGAGATCACAGATACCAAGGTGCGATCTGTTTCATATTGCTTTCCATACTGATCTATATGAACCCATACTCAGCTGAGGAAATAGGCCAGTTTGGTAGGCTTACCATCAAACATCACTCTGAACCATGGTAGCAGGGCCCTTGCTGGCAGAATTGCCATGGCAGCTGGAGGAGGGGTGAATGCCAGTGGCTGAATTGGAACCTGCAGCGGCGGTGCTGCTGGCTGCTGGATCAGACCCCATGGCAGTGCTGGGATCATTGGGGCAAATTGGACCCAATGTGATCCTGTAAGAGGGGGAGCAGCAGGCACTGGGGTCCACTGGCACTGGACCCACCCTGACCGGGATAGAATCTCCAGCCTGGGGGTATAAATTCCCCATGAAGGCAGATTGATGAGGGCTGGATACAGGATGACATCCAAGCAATGGTTCTTTCGGTCCCATTTCTGGAGCTGGATCAGGCTGGCAACTTTTCCCAGAATCCATCTCCCTGGACCGAGCTCCTAGGCTTTGCATCACCACTGCAGCTTCAAGGGCTCATACCACGCCTTCAGAAGGAGAATACCAGGTCTCGATAAACTTTCCTATATGTGCTCCAATGGCTCCCTCTGCAATCTTCTCCCTCCCTTCCATCTTCACTGAGTCTTTGCACTACACAAACTTTAGGTCGGTGCTGGGGCTCAGCACCCCATTTAGCCCCCTTTCAGGGTGCTGCTTAGTTATTTAGGAGATTCAGGTTAATGTTAGGATTCCAAGGAATACCCCCAACAAAATAAAGCTCTGAGGCCTGAGATTCCTCAAAGTTCCAATTTATTAGAGATGTCATGTTGGCACATCTGGGAAAACCTGAATCTGAAAGCTTCCAGGTTTCCCCCACCCAGCTAAGAGTTCACAGCCCTGCCCCACATCCACAAGTTCATCACATTGTCCAATCAACTCTTCACACTCCACCGGATACAATCTTCAGGCAGTCTGCATCAGTTGCAGGCAAAAGTCTTTGAATACAGAATGTTGTTATGATTAACTTTCTACCGCTCCAACAACAACCCCCTCCCAACTTCTCCAGCTAAAATATGTGACAGTCTAGAAGCAAAAAGAAAATTGTCTTCCAAAACTGACACCTCAATGATGAACTGCATGAACACTGCCGGTGTGCCTTGGAATCCAAATGGCATCACCTGGAACTGGTAACTCCCCAGGGAACAGTTGAAAGCCATTTTCCATTCGTCCCCTGCTCTAATCCTGACTCTATAGTAGGCCTTTCAGAGATCTAACTTTGTGAAGTAGCGGCCCTCTCATAGTCGGACCATCATGTCCTTTAGGAGAGGGAGAGGGTACAGATATTCCACACAAACTGTGTTGATCCTCCTGAAGTCAACATACAAATGTAGGCCACTGTTTTTTTTTTTTCTTCTGAAACAAGATGGGGGCCGCCACCCGGGACCTTGCAGGCTGGATAAAGCCTCTCTTGAGTTTCTTCTCAATATAGGCTCTCATCTCAGCCAATTCCTGGGGGGTCATCGAATACATTTTTGGTTTGGGTAATAATGCGCCTGGGATGATCGCTATCCTACAATCGGTGGGCTGGTAAGGTGGCAAAACACTGCACTCCCTATCGCTAAATACGTCCTTCAAATCATCATATTTCCTAAGGAATGCAAGCTCCCCTCCTGATTTGCACTTGGTTCTATCCTCTATGCTACCATCGGGCCCCAGGAAGTGAGGTCAGGCTTCGTGGGACAGTGGATCAGGGCCTAACCCAATTCATAGGTATCTACAACACCCCCCCACCACCACCATATAGTAGGACCCCATTTTCCAAGCAGGCCAGACTGAGGACAATTTCCTCAATTATTTGAGGGACCGCTATAAATCGCAATTCCTCCCTATGCTGGCCTAGTTCCATAACCACTTTACTGGTGATATGCATTGCTGGCTGACCCCCCCCCAATAGTTATAGTTATAGTTTATTATATTTATATACTGCCCTTTTCCCGAGGGACTCAGGGCGGTGAACAGCCAACAATAAAATACACAGATACAAAATTTAAAACAATATTAAAATTCAATTAAATCAATTTGGCCCATAGTTAAAAACTCTATATTAAAACCCCTAATTTTAGTAATTGAATTAAAACAATTTAAAAAAAAATGTAGGTCAGGCCAGCCGGCTTGATAAAACAAAAATGTTCTTAGGGCAGTTCAGAAAGCGTGAAGGTCAGGGATCCGCGGTATCTCTGGGGGCAACTCATTCCAGAGGGTAGATACCCCCACAGAGAATGCTCTCCCCCTGGGGGCTGCCAGCCAGCATTGTCTGGCCGACGGCCCCCTGAGGAGGCCCTCTCTGTGGGAGCGTACTGGTCAGTGGGAGGCTACCGGTGGCAGAAGACAGTCTTGTAAGTACCCGGGTCCTAAGCCATGAAGCGCTCTAAAGGTGGTAAACAGTATCTTGAAGCACACCCAGAAGACCACCGGGAGCCAGTGAAGCTCGCGCAGGAGAGGTGTTATATGGGAGCGCTGAGTCGCCCCCATAACCACACGCGTGGCCGCATTCTGGACTGGTTGGAGCCTCCAGGTGCTCCTCAAGGGGAGCCCCATGTAGAGAGCATTACAGTAGTACAGGCGGGACATGACAAGGGCATGAGTGACTGTGCGTAAGGCATCCCGATCCAGAAAGGGCTGCAACTGGCGAATCAGGCGAACCTGATAGAAGCTTCCCCCCCCCCCCCAGCCACAGCCATCATATGTTCTTCTAAGGACAGCCGTGAATCCAGGATGTTTTTATTGGGTAGAGTTAAGGATTTTTCATTGATTGAAACAAAAATGATATTATACATGGTCACAGCAGCTAGATTATTGATTGGCCAATATTGGAAAAAAGACTTTATACCAACTATAGAAGAATGGACCTTGAAGGGGGCCAGCTTTGCAGAAATGGCAAAGATTTCAGCATATTTAAAAGATCGGACTCAAGAAACTTATATATGGGAATGGAAGAAATGGATAGATTACGTGCAGAACAAATATCAAACAAAGAAGTATCAGATAGCTTTCAGTTGAATGTTATGCAGGGAGTTATAGTGTAGATAGGTGTTAGAGCTGTAGGAATGGGTAGAACAAATATTAAACAAATATTAAACAAGGATGTATCAGATAACTTTTAGCTGAATGTTAGGTAGAATATATATTATATAGTGTAGACAGAGGGTAGAGTTATATAAGGGTATTGTATAAAATGGTATGATTTGGATTTCACCTTGGGAAGTCATTGGGGGGGGAGGGGAGGGTTGGAGGGGGGAAGGGGGGGAAAAGTGGGGGGGAAATTTGTGTTTGTAAAACTTTTTCAATTAAAAAAAAGGTTTAGGAAATGGACAATGAACCAAAACATATGCAGAGATAAAGAGTATAAACAAATGCTAGAAAAGGATTTGGAATCATTTTTTACAACAAATAAAACAGAAGATACCTCTTTACAAAATATCTGGGATACATTGATAACTAAAAATTAAAGAAACAGGAAAAAGATTTGGAAAACAACATACAAATTCAAGTAACCAAGAAAATAAAATACCTAGTGATTTGGCTATAGCAAGATGCTCTTCAATCAAAGAGGATAATTATGATAAAATAGTAACACAGATCAAGAAAGATTTGGACAATTGGAAAAATTTACAGATATCAGTACTGGGAAGGATTGCCACCATTAAAAATGAATATTCTGCCAAAACTGTTATTCCTCTTTCAGGTCATACTAATAAAACTGGAAAAAAGTTCTTTGAAATACTAAATAAAATAACATCCAAATTTATATGGCAGGGAAAGTGACCAAGAATTAAACTTAAACTCTTACAGGATACAAAGGACAGAGGGGGAGTAGCACTCCCAGAATGGGAATTATATTATCAAGCTGCTGGAATAACCTGGTTAAAAGAATGGATAGAACTAAGGGACAAAAGAATATTAGCAATAGAAGGACACGAGTTACAAGTGGGTTGACACGCATTCCTATGGGATGGAAAATACAAAATGCATAATTATTTCAAAAGACATATAGTAAGGAATGTGTTGTTGCAAATTTGGTTGAAAATTAAAAAACATCACTCTACAAAAATAACAATTTGGCTTTCACTGATAGAAGCAGTAAAACACCCAAGTTTAAAAAAGAGGATATATTTATACGTTGTATGTTATGTGTTTGTCATATTGTGTTATAATAAAATATTAAAAATTTTAATAAAAAAGATTAACAATGGATAAGATAACTGAAATAATGTTAAGAAATTAGGATTTGAGGGTGGATGGTGATACTGTTTATTGTCAGCTCCGGTGTGCCAGCTGGTCTAGAACTGCCACACCAGACATTTGCTTGCACAGCCACTACCCTGCAGGATTCACCAAGCCACCAGGAGACTCCAGCTGCCTTCCCACACCGCCCCTCACCTACTCTGATGCTGGAATCACTCCAGACAGCCTGGGGAGCGCAGCTATGCTGCCGGGGAGCCATGCGGCCACAGAACAGCTGAGAGGTGGCTGCATGATGAAGTCATCACTGACCAAAGCAGCAGAAATGCAGGGGAGGCAGGTGCTGCTCTCCCTGGCTCCTTTAACCCCTCATTGGCTCTTCTATGCCTTGGGAGTGATGGAGGAGGGATCGAGCCTTCCTGGCATGACATTGCTGGGCAGGAGGATGGGTAGATCAGGGGAGAAAGCATGGTGGATGCTGGTTAAAGAGATATGTCTGTATTTCTGGATCATATGGGTGGAGCTACGTGATTGGGTGGATGAGCACAAATGGGTGGGTGGTGTGTAAGATATAAAAGGTGGCGGGGAGCATGGGCCAGTAGCCCTAACAAGAAGTTCTTCATTGATCGTCAGTACATGCTAAGAAGTAAATAAAGATGGCAGCAAGATACCAGGTTTGGTCTTTCTTTTTCTTCTGTTGGGAACCTGACAGAATTGTCAGGGCTCCCATTATTACCAATGGCTGAAGGCACAGTGCCAGGCTTGGAGGGAGCTGACCTTGAGGACTCAGTGGCCCACACTGAAGCTACTGTGCTAGAGGCCTCTTCTCTAGCAGAAGAATTCACTGTAACAGTGAGGCCAAAGGAACGGTCAGGAGCGCAGAGGCCTGAAGATGGTCAGATGCAAATAGCAGAGACAGAGTCAGGTGACTCAAGGAATTGGTGGCTGGAAGATGCCAGGGCATTTTGTGAATATTTGTCTTCTTTTTGCTTTGCATTTAATCCATTTATGTTCATTGATATGAGCTTCCAGTCTTCCATTCTTTAGTCTATCTACCTAGTGTTAGTATCTCTTTGCCCTTGTAACCCTTTGAGTTCTTGTTTTACTATCTTTTATTTCTTGGTTTTCTTTTTCTTCCTTATTCTTTTTTTCTGGGGCTCCTTCTTTGGCATCTTGTTGGTGTGACAGTTCTTCTTCCTGGCTTATGGTCTCCACCTCCTCTTTGCTGCTCTGCTCCTCTTCATTTCCCATCAGTTGATCAAGGAAATCTTGTGCGATCACTAAATTGTCTATTTTTATCTTCTTGCCTTGCCATGTGACAAGCATCCCTTCCAGAAGTATCCATCTAAACATAATATTTCATTTGTTCAGTTGTATAGCCAGAAGCAATAGTCTTTACGCTGCTCTCAAACTCTTCTAGGAACTTGTTTCAAGGTGGTGATTTCCTTTCCCCTGTAAATCATAGGTTCTTCTCCGGTTATATTGTATATTATGTCACGGACCTTCTTTCTAACAAATCTGATATGGACCTCTCTGGGCAGTTTATGGCATCTGGCATAATTCATTTGAATCCAATATACTTTGTCTATTTCCGTCATGATTTCTTGTTTATCCCTCTGTAAAGATTCTGCTATAATTTCTGCCATTATCTGTCCAAGATCTTCATCTTTTGCCTCAGTCATGTTTTGAAATCTCATATAGAACAATGCCCTGTCCATTTCCAGCTGAATCACAGAGTCCTCAAAATCTTTATTTAGAGCCATCACCTTCTCTTCCATCTCTTTCAAATCTCTGTCTCCACCCTCAAGTCAATCTATATGATTCTTGTCTTTCCTTCTTTTTAGTTGTTATATCTCTGTTTTACAGTTACCAGTCACAATTTAAGTTCCTTGGATTTTCCAAAATTAAGTTTCTGTCAGTCTCCGCCTTTTGCTGCTTTGACTGCCGTGGTAATGGGGTGAGGGGGGAGGTAGCATTGAGTGGGAAGCGTGCTGGAGAGAAGAAATGAAAGTGATTCCTAAGATATAGTGCTGCATCTTTGAAGCTGCTATCAGGTCAATGGCCATGGCATTCCTGATTGATGACACCTGACCCCTGGGAGACCTTTGGATTGGATGATTTATGTTGGACAGTGGGAGAGGATGCTTTCTATCTGTAATTTTTGCACTTTTGCCTCAGATTCTGCTTTTCCTTGGTTGCAATCACTTCATTTTCCAGTAAAAGTACTTTTCTCTATAAACAATGGAATTGGGGTCATTCTTTCTTGGACTTCGAAGGAAGCATACCTGACAGCTTCTTAACTTCTTCTTTGCCTCAGGAAGTAGTTTAATTTCTCCTGTCTTTTCACCCTCTCCATTTCACTCCATCCCAGGGGTCTTATCTCCACCACTAGTCCTCCTCTTATTCTGCTGTTTCACTCTCTGGGATCCTCCTTCACTCGCACTAACCTCTTTTTCCATTTCGTTCAGTGCTCCCCTCTGAGTTCGTCGCCGCTTTGTTGGACTAGTCTTGTCTGTCCCTTTTGCATCTTCCTCACACTGCGTTTCCACTTCTCCTTTTTTTCCCGATTTCCTTCTTCAGGGTTATTTTTGTCTGCCACTAGAAGCTGTTTTCTCCACTCTTTGCTTCCATTCTATACAGCTACCATCGCTCCTAGTCTGCCTTGCTGGCCAACTTCCTCTCCACCAGTTTTAAGGGGATTTATCCCTTGTCCTCCCAGGCAATTGCATGTCAACCAGGGGGCTTTGGATCTTCCCCTTTTGTTTCCTGATCTCTACAGGATCGGAAATGCCCTGTAGGAGTCCTGATACAGAGTTTTTGGGTTTTGGATATGGGGCACTGTTTCCTCACCCTTTCCATGATGATGTCACTGCTGGAAGTCTTATCCATTGTTAATCATATATATTCTCTTTTAACTTTCATATTAGTTCCTTTTTCATCTAATAAGTTTATGTATACTCGGGGTTGCCCTTCTACCATTCCATCTCTCTTATTTTACAACAATCCTTCTTCTCCTTCTCCTCCCTTTCCCTTCCCTTCCTTCTTTTATCCTTTTCTACTTTCTTCTTTCCTCATCTCCTTTCCCTTCTCTATTTCCCCTTCCTTTCCCTTCCCTCACTCCTCCCTTCCTCCCTTCCTAACCTTCTCTCCTATTTTTATTTCCCCTCCCTTTCTTCCCCTCCTTTTCCCTTTCTTCTATTCCTCTCTCTCCTTCCTCTCTTCTCCCCTCTTTCTATCCCTCTACTCCTATTTCCATTCTGTCTCAATTGTTGTATTCATTTTCAATTCAATATTTTCCAAAATGATATCCGTGCAACCCCAATTTTTCTCCATTTATTAAATATCTTGCTCACAATCCCCATCACTTTTTTGATTGTTAATAATATATTTCATCTTATTCCATTTTTACATTGAAACCTTTTAACTTAGTTAGCCTTCCATGTCTTATTTTCCTTACTTCCTAATTTCTTATTCTCACATCAATTAATTGTTTTACTTCATCATTTACTAACATTTCAATTTTATATCTTAATTTCAGTTATTTCCATAGTTAAACCAAATTACATTTCCTATTACATCTGCTGATCCATTTTACAATTAACAATATACTTCATCTGGTTTACTTCTTACATACAATTTCTACTATTAACACAATTCCCTTAATTCAACTAATCTCTCCATTATTCCCTTAATTCAACTAATATCTCCATTATTCTTTCCCTTTTAACCATTTTCTTTTGGTCTCTTCAAGATTCCATTTCTTAATATTTTTTTCCCCTTTATCCCATTTTCTTATCTTCTTTTTCTTTTTCTTTTTATATTTATTGTATCTTTTCCCCTGAATCCTTTCTCTAACTATTAAGACTGTTACCCTCATAATTCTTCCTCTGTTTTTACCCAGTCTTTTCTCATTTCCATCTCTTCCCTTCTTTTTGGGGAGATATTTCCCTCTATCCATTTTTTTTGCCACTGTCAATCCCAGTGTAATTATCTATTTTATTATTTTCAACATTGTATTCTTGATTCTCATTTTTATTCTCCTTTTCCTTTTTTGTGTATTCTAACCAGGCTTCTGCTTCTTTATTACCTTTAAATGCTTCACACACATTTTAAAACATCTCCATTAGTTCCTCATATCCCCAGTGCTCCATATTGTCAATTCAAAAAAATTTTATGTTTAATTAAGATTCAAATCCTTGTAGTTTCTCTCTTTTTTTATTTCCAAGTATTATCCAGTTCAATTATTTATCTAATCCATTCTACTTTACGGCTTTGTTCTTTTTCACCTCCTTTCAAAGTCAAGACCCAGCTGTTTAAAAGTAAACAAATACTCCTTAAAATTTCTCATGGTAGTCAAAATTCTTTAGTCCTTTAATTTTCAAAGCAATTGTTGTAGTGCTTTCTTTCCATCAGCAAAAGTCTCTCTCCAATGCACAAATCCCAAGACAACAAAGTAGCACATTTAAATCCACATATGAAATACTTTCTCTTCAATATCTTTTCCTTTTATTGTTTTTATTTTCTCCAAATTCCATTTAATTTCTCCAAATTCAGTTTTAAATCCAGGTAGAAGGTTTTTTTTTAATTTATTTTGGGCCTTAGTCCTTTAACTTCTTCTTTGTTCTTCTTCCTCCAATTAAAATTCCCAAGTGCCAAATAGCCTCTTATTTCCATGCCAGGACCTTCTTTTAAGCTTTCTAAAAAATTTCTTTTTATCTCTGAGTTGGCCAATCGCTCACTTGGTAACAATTCTCTATTCAATCATTGCTCCTACACAAATCTTAGTCTGCTTGCCACAGCTTCAGAGCTATAGTTTCAATGGCCGCCATCCCCGCCACCGGTTCAGAGAGTTGCCTCTGACTCTTCGAGGAACTTGCCTGTTCCTCTTGGTGATATGAGGTGCCTCTCCTTCTCTGTCCCTCCAAGATGGTTCTGGTCTGAAGAACCCCTGACAGCAGTTTGTCTGGCTGGATTTTAGTGAGGCTCATCAGAGCCTGCTATTTTCCAGCCAGTCTTGCTGCGACACTTCCGGTTCTTGTAACTCCAACATTTTCAAACTTATCTTTGCTTTTTCCCCTTGCAAAATATATTTTAATATTGTTTTATTTTATCCTTCAAAGTATTTTTTTCCAGTTTTATTGGTATTTACAGTTACAGAGAATGGTCACCTCCATTACTGTGCTGGTTTTCTCCTGTTTGTGGGCTCCAAAAGGAGCCAAAGCCACCCTGTAGGGGTGGTGAAGCTAAGAAGGGATGTTCCATAAAGTTGAAGGAGAGATCACAATCTTTTGTCGAACCCTCTATGCCACAATGGGTAGAAGAGGCAGTCTAAGATGGCTGCCACAAAGCTGGGAGAGAGAACAACCACTAGATTTGTACTACTATTAATATTTGACAGAACACTACATGAGGTTAAAGAAGAAAAGGGATAGAAGAAAAGAGAAAAGAAGGAAAATTAAATAAGAATTTAAAATTTGGACTTCCGGTTGGCGCCGCGATCCTCGTTGATGACCTCCTTTCAGGTCGCCGGCTTTGAACTCCTTTAAACCACCCCTGACAGCGAAAAACAGCTGTCTGGCGGTTTTGCAGACCCCTCTTTGGGAAAAGAAAGGGGCAGAGAAGTCTCTGGCAGGTAGAGCCACCAAAAAAGCCCCTGGGATCAAGTTCAGGGGCTTGAAAGGTGGGCTCCCCAGGGAAACGTCTCCGGATTCAAAGCGCTGCTGCATAAGCAGCATTAGATGGTCGCAACCAGCTCTGCTAGCAAATTGATAGTTTAAGTGGTTTCTGCAGCAGAGGGAGTGGAGCAGGAGAGATTGCAACAAAGTTACAGAGCTTAACTCCTGTGTACTTCACGCTGAATGAGCCTAATTGAAAGAGGAAGTATCAAATTAAGAGTATCTGGACTGTGCTGAGAAGAGAAAGTGAGTACTGAAAAGGACTTTTTTTTCTACTTTTAAAGAGAAACTAAACTGCCAGAAGAGAGTAACCTGGGAAAGACATTGAAAGCAGCAATTTAAAATAATTTGGACTGAATTTGGTGACATTTAAGGCTAAGTAATTGCAAAGTGGGGTGAAGAGGAAAAAAGTTTTTTTGAAATTAAAATGGCTTCTAAACAAACCAAGCCAGCATCAGCCAAAATAGGAAGAGTTTCTCCTTCAGTTTCTGCTGTGACACAAAAGACTCAATTTCCTGGGGAGGTAGCAAGTAAAGAGGACTTTATGAGTGAGCTTAAGGAGTTTATAACGCAAACTGTGATTGCCCAAACAGCTAAAATAGAAGAGAGAATGGGGAAATTTGAGGAGGATTTAAAAGATGTAAAAGAAATCAGAAAGGAAATTAAAAAGACTGTTGAAGAGAAACATGATGAAATAAGAGAAGATATTTTGCTGGCTGTTTCTGGTTTGTCCAAACTTCTTGTGCAGCTTGATGAAAGAGTGGAAGAAATCAGTGAGGTTACTCAAGATTTGGAGGGTAAAATGGGAGAATTCCAGACCAAATCGGAGAGGATGGAAGGTGATATTACCATGATGCAATACAGGTCAATGGAATTTGCCCTGAGGCTGAGAGGGTTGAAGGAGAATGGACGGGAGAACTTCAGAGAGAAATGTGCTGAAGTGATTGCCTCAGTGGCTGGAATGAAGAAGGATGAAATAATTGATCACCTGGATAAAGTCTACAGAGTTAACTCATGGACTGCAAGAAATAGAAATTTGCCAAGAAATGTTGTGATTTATTTTACTGAGAGAAGAATTAGAAATGATGTATTGCAAGCTTCTTACAACAATAAAGTACAGGTGTCTGGGCAGGAAATTAAGGTGCTGAAAGAGATTCCTCCTAAAATGCTCAGAGACAGAAAGAATTTTGGTTTTTTAGTGGATGAGTTAAGAAGACAACAAATAGTGTACAGATGGGATGTTCCAGTAGGCATAATAGTGGATTATGCTGGAGAGAGGTACCGACTGAATACCGTTGAGAAAGCAAGAGAATTTTATCGTAGTGTACTGAAAGTGGAACACCCCCCTAAAGATGATAAAAAAGCAGAAAAAGGAAAGCAACAGTCTTTAACATATGCTGAGGCAGTGGTCGGAGAATCTAAGAATCAAGATGACCAGAACCAATCGAACCCAGCATCACTTCCTTTTCCTTTAAGTCAATTGGCAGGAGCACTGGAATTTGCAAAACTGGAGGAACCAAGAGCACAACGTGTGACAAGATCAACTACTAAACAACAACAACAACAACAACAACAACAACAACAACAACTGGATACAAAATCAGAAGCTGGGGGGGGGGGGGCGAGACCGAAGATCAAGGTGAAAGAAGATCTTCAAAATATGCTCCATACGCTTCAGTCTCGCAAAGATGCCAGTTAAATTTTTACAAGAGACACATATCAAATCAACAGACCAGAAATACTTAATTAATTCCAAATTAGGGACTCACTTTGTGGCATCATCTTTGGAAAAGAGAAATGGAATAGTGGTATATATAAAAAAGAACATAACAGCAAATTTGATAGAGGCGGATGATCAAGGAAGATATATAGCAATTGAAGTGAGGACTCAAAATGGAACAATGCTTTTGATTGGAATTTATGCACCGAACCAGCAACAAGAAAATTTTTATAAATTTTTACATACCAAAATATCGCAATGGGATTATAAATCAATTATTTTGATGGGTGATTGGAATGGAGTAATTGATATTTCTAAGGATAAGAAGACTACATCTAAAGTTGCTTCGCGTGCCAAATTACCCAAACCTTTTTTTGAAATTATGGATGATTTAGAATTAAGGGATGTTTGGAGAGAATGGAATCCAGATGAAAAAGATTTTACCTTTTTTTCTGATAGACATCAATCCTTTTCTAGGATTGATTTTATTTTGTTAACATCTGATTTCCTTTCTAGGGTGAAGAAAGTCAAGATATTTCCAAGGATTTTAGCTGATCATAGCCCAGTTTGGTTGGAATTAGAACAGGAGAGAAAAGAAAGGAGGTCTTGGAGATTAAATGAAAATTTATTTAGATATGAAGAAAATGTTGAAGAACTTAAAAAATATATGAAGGAGTTTTTTTGTTAACAATATGTATAAAGGTACTTCTATGGAAATGGTTTGGGATGCAAGTAAGGCTTATATGAGGGGAGTATTGATATATATGAATAATAAATATAGACAAAAGCAGGCAAAGAAACGGAAGGATATTGAGGAAGAAATAAAGAAGAAAGAACAATTGTTAATAGATAATCCAGAAGATAAAAGAGTAAAAGAAGCAATAGGTATATTAAGACAGCAATTTAATATGCTAATGGCTGATCAAGTTGCAACTACTTTACAATATGCTAAACATAATACATTTTGCAATGCTAATAAACCAGGCAGATGGTTAGCTTATATGTTAAGGAAAAAGCAAAGATCATGTATTATTGGCAAGATGGAATATAAAGGTAAAGAAGTTTATCAACAAAATTTGTGATCTGTCCTCCCCCTTCAAAGACCCACAAAAACACAGCCAGCCGAGGGTTAACAATCACTTGGCACACTCCACAGTTCTTATCTCAACCTTGGCAGCGATATGCACACCGTCTGCCAAGGACTTTATTAGGTTACACAAACAAGAAAATCACCTACGTAGCTTTGCCGTTCATCTAGCTTCCAAGACTACGAGGTTGCTATGTTTGTTTAGCTTTGTTCGTCACAACTTCTTGACCCACTGGCCTGGCTTATATAGATAGGCTTCTGGGTGTGGTCCAGTGACTCACTGATCCTATGACTCCAATCAGTGACTCAGATCTATTTCCTCATACGCCGCAGCTGCAATAAACTTTTCTCTCGCCTTCTTTGGCGTGCGTCCAGGAATGACGTCTCTTCCTCACTCTCATCTGAGACACCTGTTTCCCCACTACTTGGCTCTCTTTCAGCTGGCACCTGAGACGGTGCCAGAGGGGGGGGGGGCTGGGAGATCTGGCTGGCTCCTCTTCCTCCTGCTCAGAGCTTCCTTCCTCCAATGGGATAGGCTCAGAGGACGGGGCCACAACAATTTGATTTAAAAAGCCTTTTTAGAATATTATACAAAACTATATGCAGGAGATTTAATACAAGGTAAAGATATAGATAGATATCTTAGAGAGGTTGATATACAGGAATTAACTTTGGATCAAAGAGAAGGTTTGAATCAACCAATAAATTCTGAAGAGATTATTTTAGCAATCAAACAGTTAAAAGTAGGTAAAACACCGGGAACGGATGGGTTGACAGCTATTTATTATAAGAACTTGCAGATGGAAATGGTAGAACCGCTTAGGATGCTTTTTAATAAAATTCAATCTGGGGGGGAAGCCCCACCCTCATGGAAAACAGCTTTTATATCACTGATTCCTAAAGAGGATCAAAACTGTGTTAAACCTGAAAATTTTAGACCTATCTCACTTTTAAATACTGATTATAAGATTTTTACCAAAGTACTGGCAAATAGATTAATGCCAATCATGCAACAAATAATTCACAATGATCAATCAGGGTTTATAAAGGGGAGATATATGAAGTACAATTTGAGACAAATAATAAATTTGGTTGAATATTTGGAGAAAAATAATCAGATTCCTGCAGCTTTTTTCTTTTTGGATGCAGAGAAAGCTTTTGATAGATTGAATTGGCAATTTTTATTCAAAATAATAGATAAAATGCAATTTGGGGAGCAATTTATGAGTTCAATTAAAGCAATATATAGGGAACAAACTGCACAAATAATTATTAATGGAAGTTTAACGGATAGTTTTAAGATAGAAAAGGGAACGCGGCAGGGTTGCCCATTATCTCCCTTATTGTTTGTTTTATCTTTGGAAATTTTGTTGAAAAAGATACGTGAATCTAAAGAACTAAAAGGAATAGTGATTCGACAGCAAGACTATAGATTGAGGGCCTTTGCAGATGATTTAGTTGTTACATTAACGCAACCTATAGACACAGTTTCATATATGTTGGAATTGATAGAACAATATGGTAAAGTCTCGGGATTTAAAATAAATCAACATAAGACTAAGATAGTGACCAAAAATATGTCTTTTAATCAAAGAGAAGAGCTTCAACAAATATCGGGATTTGAAATAGTTCAAAAGGTTAAATATTTGGGTGTGTTTATTACTGGATCAAATACAAAGTTATTTAAAAACAATTATGAAGTTTTATGGCAAAAGGTGCAGAAAGAAATGGAAAATTGGAAAAAGCTACAATTATCTTTATTAGGCAGAATAGCAGCAATTAAAATGAATGTATTACCTAAGTTTTTATTTTTGTTCCAAATGATACCGGTGTTGAAGAAGGAGGAACAACTGAGGGAATGGCAAAAAGGTCTCAATACTTTTATATGGTCAGGTAAAAAGCCTAGAGTTAAATTAAAAATTATACAAGATGCTCGGGAGAGAGGTGGTTTGAAAATGCCAAACTTAAGATTATATTATGAGGCTTCGGTATTAGTTCAGATTAGTGATTGGTTTAATTTAACAGAGGATAGAATTTTGAATTTAGAAGGATATGACTTGCTCTATGGATGGCATGCTTACTTACTGTATGAAAAGAAAGTGGATAGAATTTTTAAAAGTCATATGCTTAGAAATGCCTTGTTGAGAGTCTGGAAGAAATATCAATATAAATTGGATTATAAAATACCTATTTGGGCAAATCCCAGACATGCAATAGAAAATATAAGTATAGAACAAAAGATGGAGGTGATTACATATAAAGAACTTTTATTTAGAGAAAGGGGCAAACTACAACTTAAACCCTTAGAGGTTTTGAAGAAGGAAGGGATAATTTATACCTGGTTTCAATATGGTCAGCTTCAAGCAAGGTGGAGGGAGGATCAAAAAACAGGTCTTATGGAAAATGAAGAAAACTTGGTAAAGCAAATTAGGGACCAGGGTATTATGCATATTAAAAGATTATATAATGTATTATTAGAGATAGATTCTGAAACAGAGTTGGTTAAAGACTGTATGATTAAATGGGCTAGAAATTTTCAAGAACCAATAATGATGGAGACATGGGAAAAGATCTGGGTCAGAAATGTTAAATTTACTCAAGCACAAAATCTTAGAGAAAACTTTTATAAGATGTTTTATAGATGGCATTTAGACCCAAAAAAGTTGTCATGTATGTATTCTAATGTACAAGCTAAATGTTGGCGGTGTGACTGTGAAGATACAACTTATTTTCATATTTGGTGGACTTGTAAGAAGTTTAAAGCATTTTGGATAAAGATTTGGTGAGTAATGCAAAATATTTTGAAAAAAAGGTTGGAATTTACACCGCAATTGTTTTTATTGGGTATTATAAATGAATGTACATTATTGGAGACTAAGCCGATTTTAAATTTAATAACAGCAGCCAGATTGTTGGTTGCACAACACTGGAAAAAAGACTCTTTGCTCACAGTAGAAGAACGGATTGTAAAAGTAATGAATTTAGCTGAGATGGCTAAAATCTCAGCATATTTGAAGGATCATACGCAGGAAAAGTTCATTTTGGAGTGGAGGAAATGGATTGACTATATTCAGAATAAATATCATATAAGAAGACATCAAATTGCGTATGAATGAAGAAGAACTATAGAGTTGTAATTTTCTTATTAGATTGGAGTTAAGATTTTGATGGTGTTTGTAAACTAGAAATTGGATAGGTTAATGATTGGTTTATCTTTTTTGTCGAAGAAGAAAAACCCTGTATTCACTCTGGGAAGTTGGGGGGAGGGGGGTTGAAGGGGGGAGGGATGGGGGGGTTGAAGGGGGAGGGGGGGTTATATGTTTGTATTTTTATAAAATTTTTAATTAAAAAAAGAATTTAAAATTTGCACAATCAGAATGACAGATAATTGGAAAATTAAAAGACTTTAAAATACCAAAAAATCTTTAAAATCATCTACTAAGGGGACTGGGAGACATAACTATGACAATGATTACGTTTTACTAATAGCAAGTTCTGTGGGAGTGTTTAAATATTGAGTTGTTGGAGTCATAGAGGTATTCTGAGTAATTTTTACTGAATTTTTACTGAATTTTTACTGATTTTTTACTGAATGGATTACCAGGGGATAATAGAGGGATATGAAGAAATAATTTTTATTCTTAAAAATATGTGTGAAACTATAAAGAACAATAAGGAGACAAAGGGAGGGTCTAAAGACAAAGAACTGAGTATAGAAGGCCCACAACAATTGGGGGAAGAAGATGAACAAGATATTCAGGAAATAGATGGAAAATTAGAAGAAGCAGTGGAAGAGAAAGATAATGGAGGGAAAGGACTGATAAGTAGGAATCAAGTAGATAATATTTTAAAAGTTTATAATAGAATAGAGGGAGGAAAGGAAAATTTCTTTAAAAAAAGAAATGTCCAGAGGAGGGAAAAATCTTTTTTAAAAAAGAATGAACTATGGAAGGGGATTCAAAAGATGCAGCAGAAAGAGATAAAGGGCAACTTGAAAGAAATATTTAGTGGGCATAAAAACATTATAAAAAACTAAAAAACCAAGAGAGAGAAACAAAAAGGGGAATAAAAAGGTAACAGATGATGGAACTCCAAAAAGACTAAGAGATGATGGATAGTGATAAAATGCAATAGTAAAATGGTAAGGTAGATAATATAAATAGGGAAAAGAGAAGTATATATATTAAAAGATAAGCTGAATTTACTATATTCAAAAACAAACTAAGGGTAGAACAAGGAAGTTTAGTATTAGGAAATTTAATTGTATTATTAATATTAACTGTGTGTTAAAATATATTGTGAATTTTAATTAGGATTAGAAATTGTGGGGAGTTGGAGATATAATCCCAGGATCAATGAATACTGTTAATATTTGGATTGATTAATAGTTTTGGATATTTGGGATAGTGAAAGCATGGTTCTAAACTGAGTAATTTTTAAAATATGTGGAATTTGATTGACATAAAAACAATATATAGTTGTGTAATTCTTTTAATAATTTTTAGATTTTGTGTTGGTATGTTTTATTCTTGGTTGTTCACCATCCTGAGTCCAGCAGGAGAAGGGTGGTATACAAACTGAATTAAATAATTAAATAAATAAATAAGTAAGTAAATATATTGAAATATTGAACAAGATAATAATGGAAGATTATAATTGAACAAAAACATGTGTATTATTAGAATTATATAACTTGTCAAACGTAAATATGATTAATATTATTTTGCTTGTATTAAAATGTGATTAGAAAGAGGATTTTTAAAAAACATAACAGCATAACTAAAAGTTAGAAAGGGGATAAACAATGGAAGATTATAATTTAATATAAATTTGTGTATTACTATTAGAACTATATAAGTTTGTTATATATGATTATTACTATTTTACTTGTAGTAAAAGGAGTGACATTTAGAATTTGTAGATTTGTATAAAAATAACATACTGAAATATTGAATAATCAAAGAATGAAAGATTATAATTTAACAAAATATGTGTATTATTACTAAAATTTTATAAGATTGCCAACTGTATTAAATATGAAGAATATTGTTCTATTGATACTAAAGTGTAAGACACTCCGATACCACACTGTTCACACAATGATATATTTGTAAAAAATAAGAAAATAAAAGACAAAAAAAATATTTTTGTCTGCCTGTGTAAGTTATTATCCATCTCTTCCACTTTCTTCTCTGTTTGTTCTCATTTCTCTTGTATTTTCTGCATCTGTTGTTCATTTTTAGTTATTATTTGTTGAATATTCTCCATTTTATCATCCATCTTTTCCATCCTTCTCTTCATGTCTTCAATTCTGCTTGCATCATGTTCATTGTGTTCATTTTTTCCTATTGCAGCATGCTATCCAAAAATCTTTGACGAAACACTAGTCATTTTGGATACTCTTTTTTTTTAAAGTTATTTATTTATTTACAAACATATCAAATCAATGCATGAACAGTATGGCACCTGAGTGCCATACATTCTAATACAAGTAAAATTAGTAAAATTGATTATAGTTATTACATACAATCAACATATATTTCTAATAATGATACACAATTATAATAAACTGCAATCTGTCATTGTTCAATTATTCCATGTTTTCTCTTGTTACTTTATTTTATTATATAAAAGTGTCCACACTAACATTCCCCTTTCTCTTATTTCTATCACTTATTCTAACTTTTAATCATATCACCTTTAACTGAAAAGAAAAGAGAGAAAAGGAAACGTAAATCACAACCACAACAAAAACAAATAAATCATTTATCCATTGTCTCTTGTCCTCTTCAATTCTTTGTTGCTATGTTTTTTTTTAATTTGCCTCCCAACTTCCTCTCTAGGATCTTTATTTCTACTATCTCTATCTGTAACTGCTTCTTGACTATTCAGTCTGGATATTTCTCCCACCTCTACCCTCTACCCTTGAAGAGCACTCGGAGGCTCCAACTGGTCCAGAATGCGGCCGTGCCGGCGATTATGGGAGCGACTCGGCGCACCCATGTAACACACTTCCTGCGTGAGCTGCACTGGCTCCTGGTGGTCTTCTGGGTGCGATTCAAGGTGGTGGTGACCATCTTTAAAGTGTTCCATGGCTTAGGACCCGGGTACTTGCAAGACTGTCTTCTGCTGCCGATAGCCTCCCACCGGCCAATACGCTCCCACAGAGAGGGACTCCTCAGGGTGCCATCGGTCAAACAGTGCCAACTGGTGGCCCCTAGGGTGAGACCCTTCTCTGTGGGGGCATCTGCCCTCTGGAACAAACTGCCCCCAGAGATACAGAGGATCCCTGACCTATGCACCTTTCGCCGTGCCCTCAAGACCCTATTATTCCAACAAGCAGGGCTGGCCTAGACATGATTTTTAATTGGGGTTTATTTTTAATGATTAGGCCAATGGTTTAATATGTTTTTTAAAATGTTTTTTAAATTTTGTATTTGGACTTGTTTTATTGTTGGCTGTGCACCACCCTGAGTCCTTCGGGAGAAGGGCGGTATAGAAATTGAATAAAATTAATTCTAAATCTAAATCTTCCACTGCCTACTTTACCAAATTTCTGCCCAAGCCCCTATCTCCTTTCCAAATGTATCTTCCAACTCCCTAATAAATTTCCCCCCTGTTTTAATTCATCAATCACTGTTATTGTCATTGTTGTCAGCTCTTTGTCTTCTTCTTCCTTCACTTGTTCTGTTGATTCCTCCCTTTCCTGGGAGTCTTGAGTCTTACTCATGATCCCTCATATGGCTTTTTCCATTTTTTCCATAATCTCCTTAAATCCTTTCTCCATGATATCTTTTGTGTTTTGAAAAAGTAATGTCATCTCCTTCAATGTCTCACTCATTTCTTCCTTGAAATGCATCTTATTTTATTTTTTTAAAAAATCCAACTTTTGTACAACAGTCCAAAAAACTTTATTCAGTCCTTAGGTTGCCCTTCAAAAGTACACTAGTCCCAGTTCTTTTTATCCCTTAGGTTGATAGTCAGTTTCATTTAGATAATCCCAGAGGTTATCAAAAGCCTCTTTGCATCTCCTTTACTAGTTCAATCTTCTAGTATAACATTCAGGGGACCCTTTAGTTTAAAAAACTTCCTTATTTTTTTTTTATTGAAAAAGTTTTACAATACAATTTTAACCCCACATTTTCCCCCCTCCCCCCCTTTCCCCCCAGCCCTCCCCCCCCGACTTCCATTACATACAAATCATAAGTATATATCAATCATTATTAAACATTAGATATAGGTGAGATCCACAATATGTATCATAAATTTAACAAAAATAAGATAAATCCAGAATTCTTTACTAGTAAGAAGAAAACTTAAACAAATAAAGTTTATAAAATTTATAAATGCCCCCTTGAAGCTACACAAACATAAAATTTTTCCCCCTTCTTTTTGTTAAAGACAGCAGTATAACCAAAGTATATAAATTTATATCAAGTTAATATCTAAAAAACAATATAATATATATATTTAACATAGTAATAACAATAAGAGTAATCCTTTATTTCTTCAACCTCTATCAAAAAGCTAACTAAAAATTCTTGATTCAATACTTATTCTACACATAATCAACCCATTTTTTCTAAATATCCTCAATCAAATACTAACTGATACTTCTTAATTTGATATTTATTCTGCACATAGTCCACCCATTTCTTCCAGTCCCGAACAAAAACTTCATGGGTCCTATCTTTTAGATATGCAGAAATCTTTGCCATTTCCGCAAAATTAGCCATCTTCAAAGTCCATTCTTCTATAGTAGGTACACTATCTTTTTTCCAATATTGTCCAATCAGTAACCTAGCTGCGGTAATCATGTATAAAATCAATCTTGTTTCATTCGGTGAACAATCCTTAACTATACCCAACAAAAACAATTGCGGAGAAAATTGAAGCTTCTTTTTCAAAACATTCTGCATAACCCACCAGAGTTTAATCCAAAAAGCTTTCACTTTTCTACAAGTCCACCAAATATGAAAGTATGTAGCATCCAAACAATCACACCTCCAGCATTTGGGTTGAACATTTGGATACATACATGATAATTTCTTAGGATCTAAATGCCATCTATAAAACATCTTGTAAAAATTTTCCCTCAAGTTCTGTGCCTGCGTAAATTTAACATTCTGGACCCATATCTTTTCCCATGTTTCTAACATCACTGGTTCTGCAAAATTCTGTGCCCATTTTATCATACAATCCTTAACTAATTCACTCTCTGAATCTCTTTCTAACAGTAAATTATACACCCTCTTAATATGCATCGGTCCTTTCTGTTTCATCTGTATCACCAAATCTTCTTCATGTAGCATTAATCCAATTTTCTGATCTTCTCTCCATCTCGATTGAAGTTGAGAATACTGCAACCAAGTTAAGTTCTTCCCGTCTTCCAACAGAGTTTTAAAGGATTTCAAGTTCCATCTGCCCCCATCATTAAAAAGTATCTCTTTGTATAACAACCCCCCGAGTGACTTTATATTTGGCATAATCTGCCCTAGATCCAACCCCAAAGGTATTTTGTAATCCAACTGAAACTGGTGCTTCTTCCAAACTCTCATCAACGTCCGTCTCAATATGTGACTTTTGAAAACATTATCCAACTTATCTTCATAAAACAAATATGCATGCCAACCAAAATCCAAATCGTGGCCTTCTAAATTCAGAATGTCATTTTTCGTTATTCCAAACCAGTCACCCAGTTGTGTCAACACTGTAGCTTCGTAATATAGATGTAGGTTGGAACTTTAAGGCCACCTCTTTCACGAACATCTTGCATAATTTTAAACTTAACTCTTGGCTTTTTCTGATTCCAAATAAATTTGTTTAGACCTGACTGCCATTCAGCCAATATTTTATCACTTTTAAGCACTGGAATCATTTGAAATAAAAACAGAAATCTAGGTAGAACGTTCATCTTAATAGCTGCTATTCTTCCAAGTAAAGATAGTTGCAGTTTCTTCCATATTTCAAGGTCCTTTTGTATCTTATGCCACAAAACCTCATAATTATTTTGAAAAAGTTTTATATTAGACGCTGCAACCTGGACTCCTAGATATTTCACCTTTATACCTATTTCAAAACCTGCCACCCTTTCCAATTCAGTCCTTTGTGGTTCCGACATGTTCTTAACTATCATCTTAGTCTTTTTCTGGTTTAGTCTAAAACCTGAGACCAAACCATACTCATCAATAATTTTTTTCATCTGAATGATTGATTCCAAAGGTCGTGTTAGGGTTACAACCAGATCATCTGCGAATGCTTTCGTCCTGTAGTCTTTTTGCCTTACAACAATTCCATTCAATTTATTCGAATCCCGTAAAGAATTCAACAAGACTTCTAAGGTTAAAATAAACAACAATGGAGATAACGGGCAACCTTGTCTAGTTCCTTTCTGTATCTGAAAATTGGTAGTTAAACTTCCATTAATTTGTGCTGTCTGTTCTTGATAGATTGCCTCAATTGCTTGTACAAACTGATCTCCAAAATCCATTTTATACAAAGTCTTTACTAGAAAATCCCAATTGACTCGATCAAAGGCTTTTTCCGCATCCAAAAATACCAGCACCGCAGGGATCTGTTTACTCTTCTCAAGATATTCCAGTAAATCTATGACTTGCCGCACATTATCCTTCATATATCTCCCCTCAATAAAACCTGCTTGATCACTATGAATCACCTCTTGAATAACTGGCATCAGTCTGTTGGCCAAAACTTTAGCAAAAATTTTGTAATCCGTATTCAGGAGAGATATTGGTCTAAAATTTTCTGGTTTTGAAGAGCCGTCTTCCTTTGGTATAAGTGAGATAAAGGCCGTCTTCCAGGAGGGGGGTATTTTACCCCCCCCCCCGTTGTATACTACAAAATAAGTCCTTAAGATGCTCTACCAACTCTGATTGTAAATTCTTATAGTATACTGCTGTCAAGCCATCCGTCCCAGGAGCTTTAGCTGTTTTCAGTTGTTTAATTGCAAACAAAATCTCTTCAGAAGTTATTAAATAATTAAGTCTTTCTCTTTGTTCCGGTGAAATTTTTGTAACTCTCATCTTTCCAAGATATTTATCAATAAGATCCTCTTGAATGTTATCTTTACGATATAAATTAGAATAATAATCTAAAAAAGCTTGATGAATTGACGTCTGTTGAAAGACCTGTTTGCCTTTGTATTCAATAGATTCTATTGTACGAGAACTTTGTTTCTTTTTTAAAGTATATGCTAACCATCTGCCCGGCTTGTTAGCATTGCAAAAGGTATTATGTCTAGCAAATTGCAAATTAGTCACCGTCTGATCAGCTATCAATGTTTGAAATTGGTCTTTCAGAAGTTTTATAGTTTGCTGTAGCTTCTGATCAGTCGGATTTTTTATATGCAATTGTTCTTTTCCCTTTATTTCGGCCTCCAATTCTATTCTTGTCTTTTGTCGTATTGTCCTTTGCTTAGAATTCATATAAATCAGTACACCTCTCATATAAGCCTTACTTGCATCCCAGACAACTTCAATAGGTGTATCTTTATTCAAATTCAACTGAAAAAATTCCTTCACATGTTTTTTAAGATCCTCTATATTCTTCTCATACCTAAATAAATTCTTGTTAAGTCTCCAGGATCTTCTCTCCCTCTTACCAAAATCCATTTCCATCCATACAGGGCTATGATCAGACAAAGTTCTTGGAAAAATCTTAGTCTTAGTCGTGTTAGCAAATAAATCAGTAGAAACCAATATGAAGTCAATTCTTGAAAAGGATTTGTGTCTATCAGAGAAAAAGGTAAAGTCCTGTTCCTTCGGATGATGTATTCTCCATACATCCTTCAGTTGTAGTTCTTCTTTCAATACAAAGAAAGTCTGTGGTAATTTATTCCCCTTCTTAGCCAATGTCTTCTTGTCAAGATTTATATCAATCACTCCATTCCAATCTCCCATAATCAAAAAGGATTTATAATTCCATTGCAATTTTTGCTGTGTAGTAATTTATTAAAAGTTTCTTGCTGCTGGTTAGGGGCGTAGATTCCTATCAAAAGGAACTGAACATTCTGTACATTTATTTCAACCGCAATATATCTTCCTTGATCATCCGATTCTACAAATTTAGCTGGTATTCTTTTGGAAATATACAACACTAGTCCATTCCTTTTTGCCAAATTAGAAGAAATAAAATGTGCTCCAAATTTTAAATTTGTCAAATATTTTTGGTCCTGGGTTCTAATATGAGTTTCTTGGAGGCAAACAATCTCATTTTTGTATTGATTCAAATAATGAAATATTTTCCTTCTTTTCTGTGGGGAATTCAAACCATTCACATTCCACGATAAGAATCTAACTGCCATCTGAAGATTCACGAAGCTTGCCGAGCACTTGTCTAAGACTTTGTTCAAAAACTTCCTTATTTTTATACTTGGGTCTCCAGACGTCCAGTAGTCATAGGGCGGTTAAAAGTAATACAAGAGAAATTTTCACATGCTTTCCATATAGATATTTCCAGACTTGTAATTTTCCCTTTCATCAACAGGTGGCACTCTCAGCTTAAATTTCAACATCATCACATTTCCAGCATTCTCTTAGTTATAGAAGTTATAAAAGCAGAACAAGTTTTGAAAATAAATGATTCCAGCATTTTAAAATGCCTTCCCAGTACCATGCCTTCCCAGTTTGAGAGTCCAATTATCTATATATTTCAAAATTTCAAAGTTTATTGTTTTCACTCCCATACTCTTCACTTCCAGGCTGGTGGTATGGGGGTTTCTCAGAATGCCTAGATGCCACTTTGACAGATGATTCTGAGCAGATAATTCTAAATTGTTCCTTGGGGTTAAATTTAAAGTGAAAAAAAAAATCCTCTCCCACAGTTCCACTCACTATTCACCTACTTTGCTCCAGCACCAGTCTTAGACGTTCATCAGCTGTCCCAGCTTTGTGATGGCCATCTTTAGGCTGCCTCTTCTTCTTGCTATGGCTGAGAGGGAGAAGGAATCTCATTTTGGTAAACAAATGGCTCTGGTCTTTATGGATGCACAAAAGGCCTTCGATCGAGTGAATTGGAGCATTTTAATGGGGCTTCTACAACACATGCAATTTGGGGAAAGGTTTATCCGAGCAATTCATACAATTTACTCAAAGCAGTCCACCAAAATTCTAATTAATGGCGACATCTCAGAACAAATCTGTATTAAGAAAGGAACCAGACAAGGGTGTCCACTCTCTCTGTTGTTATTTATTCTTTCATTAGAGCCTTTATTGAGGGAAATTAGATGTAATCCGGGGATAAAAGGATTGCATATTGAAAAGCAACAATATAAGGTGCAAGCATATGCTGACGACTTGACATTATATTAGAAGATCCCACTATATCGGGTCCGAACTTGATCTATGAGTTAGAAAAATATGGAAAGGTGGCGGGATTAAAAGTAAATAAGGAAAAAACTAAGGTCATTATAAAAAATTTGACAACAAAGCAGGGGAGGGAACTGGAAGTGAGTTTGGGATTTCAAATTGTCAACAAAATACAATATTTAGGTATTACATTAACAGCCAAATGCTCAACAATTAAAGAAGACAATTATATGAATTTACTCCCCTGGACAGGACAGGACCTAGAGAAGTGGAAAAATCTTCAGGTATCCCTATTAGGTAGGATAGCGATCATAAAAACTTACATACTCCCAAAATGGATATACTTATTTTACACAGCACCAGCTAGAAAATAACTTCTTTAAAAGATTAAATCAATGTGTTCTTAAATTTATCTGGCAAAATAAGAAGCCTAGAATCAAGCTTAAAATGCTCCAAGAGCTTAAAGAAAGAGGGGAATTTGGCCTTCCAAAATGGGAATATTACTATCAGGCCGCAAATTTAGTTTGGGTAAGAGATTGGATACTGTTGAGAAGAAGGAGGCTGTTGATTTTGGAAGGTTCGGGGTTACAACAAGGATGGCACTATTTTCTTTGGCAAGATAGGGTTAAAAAGTATAGGAGTTTTGCAGGACACTATGTAAGGAATATTCTAATAGAAACTTGGAGGAAAATTAAGGGCAAATTCTACTCCTTGACCCCGTCTTGGTTGGTACCATTAGAAGCCACAACTTATAGGCCACTTTATAATAAAGAAAAGCACTTTTCTTACCAGGAGCTGTTGGACCCCCAAGGCCATTTGAAAACAAGAATTGAGTTAGAGCTCCAGGGAAAAAAAATGGACTGGTGGGCTTATGCCCAGATCAGCTCCAAATACAAAAAAGACAGAGACCAAGGTGGTATAAATCTGACACAGCAAGAAATGGACAATATTATATTAGGAAAGGAGGATAGAATGCTATCTAAGATTTATAAACTTCTAGTAAATTATTGGATTGGGGATGAGATCGTTAAAGATTCTATGATTGCCTGGGGGAGGAATTTTGGTCACCCAATTGAAATGATAAAATGGGAAGAAATTTGGACAAACATTTGAAACTTCTAATGGCAACCTCATACAAAGAAAACTTGTACAAGATGGTGTATAGATGGCATCTTCCCTCAGCTCGACTATCTAAAATGTATCTAGGACTCCCTCCAAACTGTTGGCAATGTGGCGAGATAGGCACTTACTTTCATCTATGGTGGACCTGTCCTAAGGCAATTGAATTTTGGAAAACTATACAGAGGTGGTTACTAGAAATCATGGGATGGAAACTACCATTAAAGCCAGAATATTATTTATTAAATATAAGGCCAGATAAGTTAGGCACGAATATTTGGTGTTTGTGTATATATATCACTACCGCAGCAAGAATCTGTTTTGCTCAGCATTGGAAAGGGAAAGAATTACCAGCTGAAGATCTGATTTTGGGAAAGATTATGGAATATGCGGAAGCTGACAAATTAACAAAAATCTTGAGAGATCAGAAGGACTCTGTATATTTTCAATGTCAAAGATAATTTCAAAGATAATCAGTAATAATATTTCAAAGATAATCAGTAATAACACAAATATTATTCTAATAATTTCTTAATCCTCTGCCAGCTTCCTACTTAAAAAATATTTTCACAAATTGAATCACCACCAGATTCTCCATAAAGTTTCACACTTTCTATTCTTGTAATCCAAGAGAGGGGGGGGGAGGGAGGGAGAGAAAAGGAAGGAAAAAAAGTTGCTTTTTGTTCTTCAGGTTCTTCAAACACTAATCTTTTCTTCTCTTGGTAAATTTATAATCCACTTAGGTCCACCAAGCCCCAAAGTTTAACCACACAGGCTCATAAATCACCAAAAGGAAAGTTCAAAAAGGAAGGAAAAATAAAATAGATCCTTACTGTTTCCCAGCTTTATTTACTATATCTGTTTAGTTTTCATATAAATTCAAAGAGCTACGCTGTTTAAAAAGTTACAGTGATTCACTCTCTGTCTCTGTTATTCCATATAAACAATTTTCTAGAGCAGGTCAAGGTAATTCTTTCACTACTTTCAAATCTCTGTAGCTTTCTCCAGTAGATGTTGTGTTGCTCTATTTCTCTCCTTTCTATCTTGTTAGCTTAAATTATATCATCTGATCCAAAGTTTTTTAAAAGTCCAAGGGGTCCAAATTTCATATTCCTAAAAGTTTTCAACTTAGTCTATCTTGTAATTTAAATCCCCAGTCTGACTTTCCTAGCTTTTGAACTTCTTCTCTTTCTGAAAAGTTCTCTTATCTCTATTTCCAGTTCTATAGATTTCTCTCAGGTTTGCTCACTGCTATTCTTAGCAGTGGAAACCAAACAATTCCACCTCCAATTCCACCTCCACTTCCACTTTCACCCAGGCTTACTTTAAAGGGGAAAGTTCCACAACTGGAGTTGGAAAAATCTCACCCAGATCAATCACACTGTTCCTCAGATTCTATGCTTGCTTCATTGGTTGGCTGTCACAACTTTGGCCAGGAACACAATGGCTGTCTTTTTCTTCCCATTGGGTTGAGAGCTTCCTCCGAATCAAATGCAAAGGAGTTTGCAGTCACCTTGTGATAGATGTAATGTCCTCTCTGTCTTCATCACCCCTCCAGGATGATTTGGGTCCTTTGGAATCTCTTACTAGGTTGAATTTAGTATGATTCCATGGAGCTCAGTGGAGATGTGTCGTGTTGCAGAGCCCCGCCTCTGACATCCCAGAGTTCTAAAGGAGCTGGCAGATGTCATCTCAGAACCACTGTAACACATCTTGCAAAAATCCTGCAGCACCAAGGAACTACCAGAGGATTGGAAAAGAGCTGATGTGATCCCCATCTTCAAAAAGGGGGAAAAACAGAGCCAGGAAACTACAGTACAATCAGCCTAACATCAATACCTGGGAAGATACTGGAAAAGATAATTAAAAAATAGATCTGCCAACATCTAGAAATGGGTAAAGTAATAACTAGAAGTCAGCATGGGTTTGTTAAAAACAGATCATGCCAAACCAATCTTATTTCATTCTTCAACATAGTAACTAAATTAGTGGACCAGTGAAATACTGTGGATCTAAAATTATTAGACTTCAGCAAGGCATTCAACAAAGTACACACAACCTACTTGGTAAGCTGGAAAAAAGTGGGATAGATAGCATCACTATCAAATGGAGATGTAATTGGCTGACAAACCATACTCAACGAGTAGTCCTTAATAGTACTATGTTTATATAGAAGGAAGTAAGCAGTGGGGTACCATAAGGTTCCATTTTAGGATCGGTACTCTTCAATATCTTCATAAACAACTTAGATGAGGGAATAGAAGGAGAACTTATCAAATTTGCCAATGATAATAAGCTGACAAGAATAGCCAACATCTTAGATTATATAGTTAGATTCAGATAGATCTTGACAGACTTGAACACTGAGCCATATCTAACAAAATGAAATTCAATGTAAAGAAAAGTAAAGTCTTACACTTAGGCAAGAAAAACCAAAAGTATATATATAGACTGGGTAAAACCAGGCTTAATAGCAATAACTGTGAGAAGGATCTTGGAATCTTAGTGAACAACCAATTAAATGTGAGCCAACAGTGTGTGGCAGCAGCCAAAAAAGCTAAGGCAATCCTAAATTGCATTAACAAAGGTATTCAATCAAGATCAAGTAAGATACTAATACCACCCTATAAAGCCTTAGTAAGACCATACCTAGAGTACTGCATCCAGTTTTGGTCACCACACTATAAAAAAAGATCTTGACACTCTAGAAAGAGTGAGGAGAAAAGCAACCAAGATGATTAGAGGACTGGAGGCTAAAACATATGAAGAATGGTAACAGGAACTGGGCATGGCTAGTCTAGTGAAAAAAAGGACCAGGGGAGACATGATAGCAGTGTTCCAATATTTGATGGTTTGCCACAGAGAGAAGGGGGGTCAAGCTATTTTCCAAAGCACCTGAAGGCCAGACAAGGAATAATGGATGGAAACTGATCAAGGAGAGATTCAACATAAAAATAAGGAGGAATTTTCTGATAGTGAGAACAATCAACCAATGGAACATCTTGCCTTCAGAAGTTGTGGGAGCTTCATCACTGGAAGATTTCAAGAAGAAATTGGACTTCCATGTGTCAGAAATGGTTTCCTAATTGGGTGGGGAGCTGGACTAGAAGACCTACAAAGTCACTTCCGACTGTTAATCTATTATTTAAGTAAACGAAGCCATACCTTTTAATTCGTTTTCAGGGAAAATAGACACATTTCACTTGTTATTGTTACTGGCAGCAGCACAACCTTGTCCCTTAGCCTCAGAACACAATGACATTAAACTCCCATATTGGTCAAGCAAAAAGCCATTTAGTCCAGTGTCCTGGATTGGCAATAGCCTTGGCCTCTAGAGAGCAATAGGCTCTGTTTTCTACCCAGATATTTCTAAATCTTAAAACCAAAGAAAAGTTTCCCTACAGTTTTTCACTGTAGCTTTGAAGAGTTGTCCTAAGCTTCAGCAGTTTCCTGTGCGATACTCAAATACACAGGAAACTTTGATGTGTATAATGCCAGATTCATCAGAGGGAGCTAGTTAGCATATTCCTATTGTCTCCTTTCATATGAAGAAAGTGAACACTCAGAGAGGACTATGATTTTTGTTCTTGTTTCAATATGAAAGGCTAGTTACTAGCTGTGTTTCATGCAGTCCAGGGTTATATTGGTCTGAATATTTGCAAAGTATTTGTGAAAGAAAAAGGACAGAATATTTAGGAAGTTTATTGATGAATGAAGAACATGGAGTTACATAGAACCATTAGCTGCATATAATTACAGTGGAGTTGAGTGGAACTGATTTGTAAATTATTACTCAAATCTAGGAGTGATCAAACTTTTCAGTTGATGTATATCTCTGTGAATGTGTACATTTGGATAACAAAGAGTGGATGCTCCCTAGCGTAATCTCAAGAATTCTACCTACCAATGATATCAATTTTGTTTGGCAAATCATTTACTGAAATAGAAATTACTATTGTGGGTATCAAAAACAGATTGTGCAAAACATTTTTCTGGGATGAATGCTACATGTCAATAGCATGCTAGGGATGATACTGCAAATAAATGAATGAAGTGGGGCCAGGACAAAAAATAAATATCTTTTGATTTAATTAATTATGTGTCATAAAGTCATTTTTGACTTCTAGGAACCACATAGATTTTCTCCAAGACAATCTATTCCTAAACCTTTAATACACTTTTTAAAAAATCCAATACTTGGAATGTTTTTCCACCTTATCAGCACTGCTGACCTTTGGAATGGCTTCCCGCTTGATGTTAGGTCTGCTCTTGACTACCTTCTGAAAGACTTTGAAGACTGAACTCTTCTAACAGGTGTTTGGGTTATCATGTCTCTTTGGTATCATGTGTTTTTAGTTCTTTTCTGCATTTTCTGTATTTTGCTTTTTTGCATTTACAAAATGCTGAGAATCTATTTAGTAGCAGAATATAAACCTACTCAATAGGTAAATATAGCTTTTATATCATGAATCAAATGCAGATGCAATCAAATTGAACCTATTGCCAATATTCAGGTGAGATACAGACACTATGTCTTGTTATGATGATTTCTTCATGGCAAAATACATACATTAATGCTGTAAATAAGTGTCTTGCTTTGAAAAGTCTATCATACCTATTTCAGTTTCTCATTCTCTGCATTCACAATTAGTCAAAACAAAAAGAGACCTAAATTAACAGTGTTTAGATTGTGGTTTTATAATGACACATAGAAGGAATTGAAATTTGTAAATAAGGCACATACTAATCCTCTATGAAATGTATCTGCTAATCATGGGTTTAGCAGATCAAGATCCATGGGTTGATTCTCCGTACTTAATTTCCACACAATCAGCTCATTGTGTTAATGGCATAAACTCACTTTAAACATTGATAATGGGATTATAATTTGACATAGACCATATAAGTAGACCAAACAATTCGGTCTAGCAACATAAGCCTTGGGGTGTTTTTCAGCATATGCCACTGTCACAGCATAAGGATCGGTGACAGAATGTAATTCAGAATAACATTATTGTGCATAATTTCTAGCCCCAAAATGATGTTCCTGAAATGTCATGTCAGATGCCATTGATTGGAAAGTAGGACTCCCATTGAAATCAATTTGAGGCTTTGCTTAAGAAGTATATATAAAAAGGATAATTGTGCATCTTGTACTTGATAATATTTTCCAATTTCTTCAGGAAGCTGTATGCTCAAAGCTCCCCTTTCTTTAAATGTTGAAGGTCAAGAAGTGAACTCCTGATTTTCTTCCCTTCTTTTAGCTTGTTCAGTGTATTAAAGATAAATAGCTTTGTGGCAATATCTGAAAGGAGAATGCTTTTAATATTTTTTCCCTTTTCCTTATCTTTACACATTCTGCACATTCACAGTTGCATGACAGTTTCTTCTGCCCTAATGAGACCCACAGTTGGACTTGAGACATTATTAGAGAGAGATCTCTCTTTCTTTCTCTGAACTGGTTAGACACCATATTATGATAAATAAAAAATGGTGGGTTTTTTTAATTTTCTTTTTACATGGTCAGTAAACAAAAGACATTGATCTTCTCAAAGCTTTTTCTGAAGTGGAAAGATTTCAGTTTATTTCAGATTCATAATCAGCAAATTAATATGAATAATAAACATCAATGCTCTAAACATTTCATCCGCTTAAACATGTGGATTTTGACTTCCTGACTTTTGTTTGAAAGATGTATTGGAAAGATTTGGTACTGGAAAAATATTATTTTATTCTACTATAAAAAGATATTATAGGGCCTCTATAAATAGTTGTATTTTTCTATAATAAGATGCCATATTCAGTTTTATTAAATAGATAGTAGGAAGTTGATCTTTTTTGTGTGTAAATTCTTTATATAAATGAAATTATTTTTCTCTATTCAAGATGTGACTAAACTGTTAATGTTTAATTGTATAAAGTAATTAAATATTTTCCTACAAATTCTTATTAATCCTATTTGTAAAATATCAATATGAATTAGAAATTGCTAGAAATGAATATGATGCATAAACTCAATAAAATACCAGTATATTTGGTATATTTTATAGAGTCCTTATAGTATATTTAGTAAAATTGGCAAATTTTTAAAAAAAAGGTAGAATGTTAATGCATACCAAAATATATGTCGGCTGGTGACCCCCAGGGGGAGGACCTTCTCTGTGGCAGCTCCTGCCCTCTGGAATGATTTGTCCTCGGAGATATGAAGGATATCAGATCTCTGGGCCTTTCGCTGTGCCCTAAAAACTTTTCTCTTCCAGCAAGCAGGGCTGGCGTAACCCCCCCCCCCCGCTTTTTTTTTTAGCTTTTTAAATTGTCAATGGGTTTTAGTTTGAATGTTTTAAATTTTGGGCCAAAGTTATGTAATTCTTTTAAAATTTAAAATTTTGTATTGATATGTGTTTTAGTCCTGGCTGTGCACTGCCCTGAATCCGCTAGGAGAAGGGTGGTATACAAATTGAATAAAATAAATAAGTAATAAATAAATAATATGAATTATAATTGTACTCTATCCCATTTCAGTGAAGAGACTGAAAAGTTTTATGAAGTAAAACAAGATTTTTTTCTAATGTATCTGGGAGCCAGAGATTTGTATTGATCTTATAATATGATAATATATTTTAAAACTTAACTTTTTAAAAGCATTTAGTGGAGTAGCACTGAGAGGAACCATATGAATTTAGATAAAGACCTTGATTGGATCAGATTAAAGATTTCCTAATTCTTAGTTTAGATTCTCTCTCCCCGACCAGTGTCTTAAACTTTAAAAGAGTCAATTTTAACAAACTCAGAGAGACCCTAGGAAAGATCCCATGGATGAAAATCCTAAAGGGGAAAACAACTCAAGAAACATGGGAAACTCTGAAAAATTTGATCATAAAAGTGCAGTCCAGCATAATACCACTGGGGAAAAAAAACCAAGAAATTAAAGAAGAAACCAGCATGGTTGCACAAAGATCTCCAGTAAACAAAGATAAAGAGGAGAAGTACAAAAATGGAAAGAAGGACACATAACTAAAGCAGATTATCATCAGATAGTCAGAATCTGCAAAGATGAAGTCAGGAACGCAAAGGCTCAGAATGAACAAAGACTTGCAACAAAAGTAAAAAATTTTTTTAAAAAAAGTTTCTTCTAACTTATAAACAACAAGAAAAAAAATCAAGGAAACAGTCGGTCCACTAAAGAGAGATGGCGGACTTCCGGTTGGAATCTTAGCAAGAACAGCTGGAAAATAGCGGGCTCTGCTGAGCCCTGTGAAAATCCAGCTGGTAATCGCTGCTAGGAGACCCTTCGGGGTCACAGACGTCTTGTAGGAATGCTGAATGAAGGAGAGGTGCTTTGCTGACCATGAGGAATCCGCAAATTCCTTGTTAGGTCCAAAGCAAGCTTTCCCCAAATGGCAGCAGGCACGGCCACCATTGCTGGCAGTCATGAAGCCAGGACAATCAGGAACCAAGATTGTGCAGGAGCGGTGTATGGACAGAACATTGAAATTCGGTGAGCTATTTAGCAACTTTTACTTTAATGATGTGCAATAACAAAAGAATGTGAAAAGAAAACTCCTAAGCTTAAAATAGTGGTGAATGGAGGGGGGGGGGGGACCCCAGAAATGAAAAGGTTAAAAAAAAAAAAGCCGAACAGAAGCTATAAAACACAGACACCATGGAGAAAAGCCCAAATAATCTGAAAGCGACTTTAGGGAGAAATTATTTGTTTATTTGAATTTCTAAACCCCTTGGATTTATCTGACAATCAGCTGTTTTTGACAAATTGCTTAAATTGGATTGAGGCATAAGAGACCCATCTACTGGAGAAAGAAAAATACTACAACACTATAGTTGCAGTATATTTAATGAAAGCTAATCTAATACACACAAAGTCTAACACAGAGAACAGAAGTAACAACATCTGGTGAATGGCCTAACCTTGACTCTGTTGTTAGAAGACTCTAACAACAGAAGGAAAATTCGACAACATTTAACAGTGATTTTTTTTCTTTCCTTTTGAAGAATTACAAAAGGAACTAATTTGCAAATAACTAAATCTTACTAAAATTGACTATTGGATTATGGATTGGAAAGACTGGAAGAATTTAGTGGACTAACCTGACAAATTTGGACTTGGACTATTAATGTTATTTAATAGAATATTCTAAGAGGAAAAAGAAGAAAAGGTCAGAAGTAAAGAAAGAATAAGGAAATAAGACTTTAAAACTTGGACAATTGAGGAACTATAAGGCTGTAAACTATTATGAAATAAAATGTGGGATTTTGGAGGTATAACTATGGGATTGATGTAACTTGATTAAATAGATATTTCTTAAATATTGAGATATTAGAATAATAGAAATTTACTTTTTATAAGCTATAATAAATCACTATAAAATGGATCTAGAAATGTATGAAGAAATATTGTGCATGTTAAAATGTTTGTGTGAATCCTTAAGAAATGACAAAGAGACAAAGGAATTGTTTAAAGATAAGAAATTAATGTAGAAGCTACTCAACAATTGGGGAAAAAAGAGGAACACTATATTCAAGAAGTAGATGAGAAACTAGAAAAAGCAGGGGAAGGGGAGAATAAAAATGAGAAGCAAGGGACTTCCGGTGGCGCCTTCCTCGTCGGCGGCGGGCTCCTTCATGCCCGCCGGCGTCTCGCTGCGTATAGAGCCGCCTCACAGCTGGCAGGCGGCTCGAACAACCTGCTCCTCAGCGGGAGGAGCAGGCAGAGCTTCTGGGGGTGAGGCTGGGCCCCCTGAGTCGCCCCAGGATCATCTCGTTTGTCCTGGGGAGGGCTCAGAAGGATGGCCCCCTCTATACCTCCAGAGAGGCTCCGCGACGAGACTGTCCTCCGCTAGTTAGTTAACTAGCGGAGCCAGACGCTGGAAGCAACACCACAGCGTCTATGGAGCAAGCCGAAAAAGAAAGAAGCAAAGATGAAGCAAGTATGGATTTTTTTTTTTTTTTACTAATTTTTTATTGAAGAGGAATGAGAGGAGGGGGGAAGGAGAGGAAGAGAAGTGAAAGTTTCTAAAAAAGTTTTTTTAAGATGGCGACTGATCTTAATTGGAAAAAATGCCAGAGTGATTGAAAATGGAGGCTTTGAAATGAATACTTTGCTATGGGAGAGTCACTTAAAGTAAGAAGAAAAAAAATTTTTTTTCCCCTTTTTTCTGGATATTTTTCTTTAAAACAAGGATTAAAGTAAAGTATGGCAAAGTGAAGTAAAGCATAGTAAAGCCATTCAAAGTAAAATAAAGATGACTAAAGGAAGGGGGGGCTCCCCCTTGAGCCAGCTGAAGAGCAAAGCTGAGATGGTGCAATTGTCTGGATTGGCAGAAGGGGACTTAAAAGAACTTATAACAACTTCTTTATCGAGTGTAGTTGACAAAATTAAAAACTCACAGAAGAATCTTGTGGATTTGACTGCTGGAAAGCATGACCAATTAAGTCAAACTATTGTTAAAATAATTTCAGATCTTTCAAATGTGGTGATTGAAATGGAGGAGAAAGTAACTGAAATTAGCAGTAAATTTGGCTCCCAGATTCAAGAAATACAAGAAAGGTTTGTGAAAGCTGAGATTTGTAATCAGACTATACAGAATGATATTATCATGCTTCAAATTAAAACTATGGCCTCAGCAATCAGAGTAAGAGGTATTAAAGAAAACCAGAGAGATTTAAAAGCAACTATTGCAAAGGTTTTTGCTGAACTACTAGAGCTTGAGGATGAGATAATTTTTGGTTGTATAGAGAAAGTTTACAGAGTCAACTCACGAGTAGCTAAACAAAGGAATTTATCCAGAGATGTTGTTGTTTACTTTACTGATAAAAGGTTGAGAGATGACATCTTACAAAGGTCCTATTCTGCCAGAGCGCAAGTAGAAGGTGAACAAATTAATATCTTTAAAGAGTTACCACCGAAGGTTCTAAAGAAAAGGAAAGAATTTGCTTTCTTAACTAAAGAATTGAAGGAAAGTAATATCCCATTTAGATGGGATTTACCAGTTGGCATAATTTTTAGATATTATGGCGTGAGATATTGTCTGAATACTATTGAGAAAGCGGAACATTTTTATAAAAATATTTTTAAGGGAGCTTCGGAAGACCTCAAGAATAAGAAACAAGAAAGAGAGTTTGTAAAAGGTAAACAGAAGGATGAGACTCAAAGAATGAATCAAAGAATGTTAAAAGCACAAGGAGTGCAATCTGGTTTCTCTGAGGATCTTATTATGGACCACACCAGTGAACCTAGACTAGGAGCACCGGACCTTGTACTGCTGGAGCAAGATTTAAAAAATACTATAATTCAAGATGATCAGCAGCAGAGGTCCAACGCTCCGCAAGAAAAGGATGGTGATATCGAGCAGCAGGAACCAGATTTTAACGAGGAAATTCGAGAGGTAACTAACGAGTGTCGTAGAGTCCTTCATCAGATGCAGCTGTTATCAGAAAGCTTGGATAATTGTGAAAATTGGTTATAAACTTTCTAAAGTTTATATGGATTTGGATTTAAGGATTATAAAGTCTTCATCCTGATTTGGAGTTTCTTTTTCTTATTTTTGAATTGGATTTAACATCTTGAGCAAGCTTAACAGAGGGCTGCAATGGTAGCAGCGTTCTGTGATTATCCTACCATAGTTTTTTTTTGGAACTTATCATCCAGGAGGAAAGAATGGAAAGGAGAATATCTAACAACCAGAAGGAGTGAAAGGGTGGCAGGTTTTGAAACAACTTTATGAGAACATTTGGGCATGCAGTTGCTAGGATTTTCTTCTTTTTTTGATTCTTTCTGTCATTAAGGTTTGGCGGAGCTGCATTGGGTTTCTTTTTGTCGTAATAGAATACGCTAGTTTGAATGTTTCTACCTAGAGGAATGAATATCTTCGTGGTTGGATGCTATCTATATAGTAGTAGCGTTTTGTGATTACCCTATCATAGTTTTTTTTTTGGAATTTATCATCCAAGAGCAAAGAATGGAAATGAAAATGTCTTACAACCAAGAGTGAATGACAAAGGGTGGCAGGATTTGAAACAGTTTTTATAAGAACATCTGGGAATGCAGTCTATAGGATTTTTTTTTTCTTGATTTTTTTGTTTCTAAGGAGCTGCATTGGGTTTTTTCTCGTTGAAATAGAACACGTTTGTTTGAATGATTCTACCTAGAGGAGTGATTATCTTCTTGGTTGGATGTTATCTATATAAAGTCACACGGGGGGTTCATGTGGAATGTTTTGTTTTACTGATGGGGGCAGATAGAAGATGAAGAGTATTGGAATTGGATACAGGTGAAGAAAGAAGACCTAACTTCAATCAGGAAGAAGAGAAGATTGTAATTCGAGTTATGGAAAATTATAACAATATATGCATAATTATATTATATTATAATATACTTTATTTTTTTTTCTTTGAAGGGGGGATTTCTGGGCTTTTGAATTAGGGGGAGTAGTTCGGATTAAAATATGTGGCATTATTTAATATGAACAAGTAAGTTATATAATTTTGGAGTGATTGAGTATGGTATATGATTAGTAATGTTAGTAATGTTTCTTTCATTTTTATTTTTCTCTGTTTTTAAATTGTGTTAAATATTATAATGGTTATTTTTTCTGGTGTTTTTTTTTATTACAATACTGTTAAGCTTAGACAAATATTTATGTTTATGGGTCTTTCTTTGTACTACTTTATTTTATTTTATTTTATTTTTTTATTTTTTTATTTTTTTTTTAATTTCTTTCTTTCTTTCCTCTTCCTCTTAACTTAGAACTGAATATATAATAGTATTTGTTTTCTTTGTTGTTATAAATTCTTGTTGTTTTTCTTTCTTAAGAATGTGTAGCGGAAGTCAGGGGTGGGTGGGAGAGGGAGGGGGTGGGGTTGGGGGGCATGAGAGGGTGGGGGAGGGGGTAGGGGTGAAAAAAGGGGGAAAAATTTTTTATTGTAAAACTTTTTCAATAAAAAAAAATGAGAAGCAAGAAGTTAGGAACAAAAAGGAGAAGAGACTAATAAGTAGAAAACAAATATATAACATCGCTATTTATAAAGGTACAGAGCAGAGGTGGGTTTCACTTACCTTTGCTACTGGTTCACAATTGGAGCATGCATGCTTGCGTGCTTGCTTTGCTCGTGCATGGTGCTTCCATGCATGTGCAGAGCATCCTTGATGATATCCAGGCAGGTAAGTGGAGGCTCCTGCCGCCATTACTACCAGTTCGCAAGATCCGGACCAAATGGATAGCAACCCATCACTGGTACAGAGAGAAAAGAGAAAACCCCCTTTAAAAAACAAAAACAAAAGGACGTTTTGTGGATGGGTGTTCAAAAAACGCAGCAGAAAGAGGCAAAGGGCACTCAGAAGGGAAAGTTTAGTAGACACAAAAAAATTAAAGAGTTCCAAGATTCCAAGACAGAGAGATAAAATACTGATCAAAAAACCAATAAATGATGGAATTTTAGAAAGACTAAGAGATGATGGATAATGAGAAAATGTATTAATAAAATGGGAAAACACCAAAACCCTAATACATTTTAGGTTAGTAGATGGTAATTTAAGACTAGACATTTTAACTGAAGTACTAGTATTAACAATGTGTTAAAAGATATTGTGAATTTAAAATATTAAGGATTAGAAATGGTGGGGACTTTGAGATATACTCCTATGATGGATTGAATATTGTTAATAATTGGTGTTATTTGTAATCCTACACATTTGGAATATTGATGTTATGGTGGAATAATGAGTGATTTTTAAAATATTGAATGACAACATTTACTAAGGGATAATAAACATAGGGTGGGAGGAAATGTTATTTATGCTTAAATGAATTGAAGAGAAAATATAAAAGGAATATGAAATGAAACTAGTATTGTTTGAAGTTGGAAGATTAGAATTCTACATATTATTTGTATTATTATTGTTAACATTATATAAAAAAAGACCTGACCCAATCAATGTACTGTCCATGTTACATATGTAAATAGCAAGTGAAGCCAGGGATGTAGGCTTCACTCAGGTCTGGGTGTAGTGGACATTTGCATGCCCACCACTGATTGGTGGATTCAAACAGGGCCTGCCACTGATTGGTGGATTCAAACAGAGGGAAAAGTAAACTATTGTCAGTGACTGAATTGGGGAGACAGCTCCCTTTAAAAGGGAGCACCGCTGGCTAAGCCATTCCAGAAGTCACTTACTTAAATAAAGAGCTGAAGTTACTGTCTGTCATCCTGCCTCTTCATTGCCTCCCACAATCTAACATTGGCAATGAGGGTGGGATCAAAGAGGACAAAGGATTCAGTCTGAACAGAAGGAGCAACATGCAGCATCCACCATTATCCAGCAGCTGAACCACTGCATCGATTCCAGGATGACATTTTATGCTCCACCAGCTCCATTCAATCCAGCTAAGGAAACATGGAAGAAATACATGCTTCGATTCCATTGTTTCCTGGAAGCCAATGATCTGCTAGGACTCTCAGACAACAGAAAAAGGGCACTTTTCCTGAGCTACTGTGGACCCGAAGTCCTCGACATGGCTGAAGCCATTTTGGAACCCGCTGACCTGCAGACCGTGCCATGGCCAATGTTGCAAGAAGCACTCTGGGCTCACTATGCTTCCATACCCTTTTTGATGGTTTACAAGCATGAGTTTTACCATCAGAACCAAGAGGAAGTGAGACCATCAATCAATATGTTGCAGCCCTAAGGAAGACTGTGGCGCATTGTGAATTCAGCAACATAGAGGAGGCCATGATGGATAGATTGGTTTTTGGACTCAGAGACCTGCAACTGCAAAGGTGATTACTATCCAGGCCAAACCTCACATTAAAAATCATTTTAGAAGAAGCGCAGGCAGCTGAAGCCACAGATCAAACAGCAGCAGCAATCCAGAAGACAAGAAGCACCAATGGGCAGCCGAAAACCACCAGTGTGAACCAAGAGCACTGGGAAACTGATTACTTTACCGATGATGACGAGGACATACATCGGATGCAGTCTGAGAAGACACCCCCCCAAAGAACCAAGACGAGGGAGAGACCACAGTTGTGCACAGGCTGTGGAGAGAATCATCCCAGATCTACTTGCAGGTTCCAAGATGCCATTTGCCAGAGGTATGAAAGGAAAGGGCACATCACCAGAGCATGTTGAGCCAGCCAGCCAGCCAGCCAGCCAGCCATGTACAGACTTCAACAGACCACATGGCAGACTGAGAACCCAGACAGACCCAGGAGAGCACAGTTTCAAAGGAGCAGCTGCCGAAAAGAGAGAACTGGAGACACCAAGGATTATCAGCCATTCCAGAGCCTGGATAGCTCAACAGGCTAAAAGCAGACTAAAGCCTGCTATTAACATCCAGCTGTCTGCAATTATACCAGTTCGAATCTCGCCTGGCTCAAGGTTGACTCTGATTGGTGGATTCAAACAGGGCCCGCCACTGATTGGTGGATTCAATGGAGGGAAAAGTAAAGCATTGTCAGTGGCTGAATTGGGAGGACAGCTCCCTTTAAAAGGGAACGCTGCCGGCTAAGTTTTCCAGAAGTCACTTACTTAAATAAAGAACTGAAGTTACTGTCTGTCATCTGCCTCTTCATTGCCTCCCATGATCCAACAGTCCACAAAACATGTATGCTTATATTGGAAAAAATAAAAAACTTAATATAGAAAAAAGAGAGAAAGAGAAGATGGCAAGGAAGTAACAGATAATAGAGAGAAAGCAGAGCTGCTTAACTCATTCTTTGCATCGGTCTTCATGCAAAAAGTAACAAAAGTTTAGCCTACCAAAAACATAACTGTAAAAGACAGATTAAAAATAAAAGTTGAAATCAGCAAAAAAAAAAAAAGAGAGAGAGAGAGAGAGAGAGAGAGAGAGAGAGAGAACAGCTGTCTGGTCTTGATGAATACAAATCACCAGGACCTGATGGATTATATCCCAAAGTTCTAAAGGAGCTGGCAGATGTCATCCCAGAACCTCTGTACCACATCTTGCAAAAATCCTGGAGCACCAGGGAACTACCAGAGGATTGGAAAATAGCTAATGTGGTTCCCATCTTCAAAAAATGAAAAAACCAGACCCAGGAAAGTACAGACCAATCAGCCTAACATCAATACCCAGGAAAATACTGAAAAATAATAATAAAACAAAGCTGCCAACATCTAGTAAAGTAATAACTAGAAGTCAGCATGGGTTTGTTAAATGTCAAACCAATCTTATTTTATTTTTTGACATAGTGACTAAATTAGATGGATCTTGACAGACTTGAGCACTGGGCCCTATCTAACAAAATGAAATTCAATGTAGAGAAAAGTAAAGTCTTACACTTAGGCAAGAAAAAACAAAAGTACACATATAGACTGGGTGAAACCAGGCTTAATAGCAGTAACTTTGAAGGGATCTTGGAATCTTAGTGGACAACCAATTAAATATAAGCCAATCATGTGCAAGTGGCAGTTTAAAAAGCCAATGCAATCCTAAATTGCATTAACAGAGGGATACAATACAGAGAGGAGGGGGTCAGGCAATTTTCCAAAGCACCAGAACTGAACAAGGAGAGATTCAACCTGGAAATAAGGAGAAATTTGCTGTCAGTGATTTCTGTCAGCAATCAACCAATGGAACAGCTTTCCTTCAGAAGTTGTGGGAGCTTTATCAGTGGAAGCTTTCAAGAAGAGATTGAATCTGTCAGAAATGGTGTAGGGTCTGCTTGGGCAGGGAGTTGGACTAGTAGACCTATAAGATCCCTTCCAATTATGTTAATCTGTAAAGATTGTATCTGTATTAATCATTACATTATATCAGTGGGTTTGCAGCATTCTGATATTTGGATTTTGAAAAGCAACTATTGCAAAACTGTGTTAAAAGTTATTTTAGAGATATTTAAATATTATTGTTATTAGGACATATTAATGAACAAAAAATAGCTGCCATCTTTGCTGATGAAATAAGATTTTATGGCTAATGCTAGATATATCCCTAGAATGTACTGTATTACTTATTTGTTTCAATTCAGGCTTTTATAACATTTGTCAACATTTTCTTATACTAAATCAAAAGGGATTTATTTCCTTCAAACTTCCATTATACTAGTAAGCTGATAGGACATTGTGGGAAAGATCAAATCCATAAAAAAAAGTTTTATGTAGGAACATATGTGCATTATACATGCATATTTGTGAGAAACAGAATTTTGGAAAATCATTTTGTGCATTATCAACCATAAAATGCTGCCATGGAATATGTCTAATAATATTGTCAATAAACACGGAACTTTATGGGGCATAAGAACTTATAGTTTTCAAGGCCCCTGGGCCAGATCCGGCCTGCGAGGTGGTTAGATCTCACCCGCGAGGCCATCCTAGAAACAGTGAAAGACTGGTGCGCAGTGCTTCAGCCGGGCAGAGACCAACTGGGTGCTGATCTGCAACCTGATGCAATCCATCTGGGCTGGACCGTGGCCTGCCTTAGATCCATGGTGCTGCCTCAACCCCACACCCTGAGCATGCATACAGGAGGCAGCAGGTATGGGGCCTGGTGTCCCTAGGGACTGTATTTTGAGCACTTCCCTTTCACCCAGGATGACAGCCCTCACACACTCACCATCTATGCGCATGCCAGGGGGTGGGGCTGAGGCTGAGGCAGTGCCATGGATCTAAGGCTGGCTGCAGTCTGGTTTGGATGGCCACCACCAGGTTGCAGATCATCACTTTGGCTGCACTAACATCTCCATGCCCTACTTGCTGGCCTTTTATTGGGACTGCCCCACCCCCATGTGGGAAAGCCATGCTGCCAATCTCTCTCCTTGCCCTCGTCCCTTCCTGAGCCTGGAGGAAGAAAGGAGGCAGAGATGTGGGGAGGCATGTAGGTTTGGGCAACCATGGCAGCAGCACCCCCATCCCATCTCCTCACCTCACCTCATCCTGTGGGACGAGCCTCCTGCCCACTGCCCCACTTACTGGAGATCCCTGAATTCCCTCCCCAAGACCTCACAGTCCATGCAAGTGACGTCAAGCTGACCACTCACCCTGAGCTATGCCCAGTCAACCATGACCAACTTAGCCACAGCCCTCCCCACCCCACCCCCACCCCAGCCCCTGAGGGCAACCACAATGCTGATGTGGCCCACAATGAAATCAAGTTTGTCACTCCTGTTATAGTTTGACATATGGTGAAAAGCAGAATAAAAAGAATGAAGGTGGCAAAAAATATGCACTATTTGTCTTAAACAGAAATTTTGTTATAATAGGATCTAGAAATTAAAGATAATGCAAATGTGTAGAAAAGTAAGTTTTTAGGAAGGTCCGAAGAACTACGGAATTATGGCTTTACAATTAGTGTTTACTTACCAATGGTAATTGAGCCTGGAAACTCAGTTGCTAAGGGATATGGTACAAAGTCATGTAACCATACAAACTTACAAGGAAACTATAGCAGTCCCAGTTGCCATCATTAGATGAATCCCATGCAAGTGCAATGCTCTGTAGTAACATGGTCACCCTTTTTTTAAAAAAAAAATATTTTCAAAATAAAATAAAACAAAACATAATATAAAAACCATTATCATTCCATACAATCAAAGACAGTGTAACAGTCGGTGATATTTTTTGTGCTCCTCCTCTCTTCAATTTATCACTAAACATGCTAACTTATTTTCAAAATTTTCAACATCATTTATATCAGAATTATTTCCAATTCTTATTCTCTATCCATTGATAAAATAAATCCCATATCAAATAATATTTTCTATCTTCCTGTTCTCTTATTTCAAATGTCAATTTGCTCATTTCAGCACAATCCATCATTTTCTTTATAATTTCTTCATCGTTAGGTAACTTTTCTCCTTTCCAGTTTTTAGCAAATACAATTCTGGCTGCTGTCAAGAGATTCACAATTAAATATTGCGCTTCTTTATTATATATCTCCAGTACAATCCCTAATAAAAATATCTCTGGTTTAAAATCAATGTCTCTTTATCATTTTTTCCAACCACGTGTGTATCTTAGTCCAATATCTCCTTGCTTCTACGCATGTCCACCACATGTGGTAGTAGGATCCCGGGGTCTGATGACATTTCTAACATTTCTCCGATTTATTCTGGAACATTCTGGCTATTCTCAACGGGAGTAAATGCCACTTGTAAAACATCTTATACAAATTCTCCTTATATGCTGTAGACATTGTCATTTTATAATTATGTGACTACAATTTTTGCCATTTCTCTAAATCAATACCATAACCAAAATTCTTGCCCCATGCTATCATTGATTCTTTAACTTGTTCTTCCTCCAGTTTAACTTGTAGCAAATAACCATATAGCTTTTTAATTATGTGATCATCAGAACCCATCAAAATCTGGATCCTGGAGATCTCCACCAGTTCTTCTTTTTGCTTTGTCAGCATATTTTTAGTCATTATCTTTTTCTTTTCTTTATTAATTTTTAGGCCAGCCACCTCTCCTAAATCTCCAATTCTTTCTAACAATTTATTTATTGATGTTAAAGATTCTTCCATAATAAAAACCAAATCGTCTGCAAAAGCTTGTAGTTTATATTCCTCTTGCCGAATTTTCATGCCTTTTATCTCTTTTTCTTCTCTAATATTTCTGTTTAGCACTTCCAATGTCAGTATAAACAACAGTAGGGACAATGGGCATCCTTGTCTAGTGCCTTTCTCTATTTCAATATATTTAGACAATTCTCCATTTATCATTACTTTAGCCTTTTGTTTTGAATATATAGCTTCAATTGCCTGAAAAATTTTTTTCCCAAAGCCCATCTCCTCCATCTATAACAACATAAATCGCCAATTGACATTGTTGAAGGCTTTTTGTGCATCTAAAAATATCAAGGCCATCTGCTTTTCAGGATGTGCTTCATAATATTCTAAAGTGTCCAAAATTATTCTTATATTATCTCGGATTTGTCTTTTAGGTAAGAATCCATTTTGATCGGAGTGTATAAAATTATTCAAATATCTCTTAAGTCTTTCTGCCAATATCATAGCAAAAATTTTATAATCTGCATTTAGCAGGGAGATTGGCCTATAGTTTTTGACTTGTTGTGGGTCTGTCTCTTCTTTATGGATCAAAGTGATATTTGCCTCGGTCCATGTCTTGGGTATTTTTTTTTTTATCATTACTTCATTCATAACCTCCAGCATTGGGATCGATAGTGATTCCTGCAAAGTCCTATAATATTCAGCTGGCAGTCCATCTGGACCTGGTGCCTTTCCATTCTTTTGTTTCTTAATTGCCTCAGTTAACTCCATCATCGTTATATTTCCATCCAATAACTCCTCGACCTCTTTGGGGATTTTTGGTAATTTAGCTTTTTGTCGCCGCTTCTCTTCATTTACTATCCATCACAGTCGCATACATCTATCAGGGTGTTCTTAGTAGGAAAAAAAAAAGTGAAAGTTCTCACCGCTCTGATCACTGTTGTTCCAATCTTTCTTCCTGAAGTTGCCATAGCCTCCACAGTCCGATGGCTGCTGCTCCGCTTTTGGAAAAAGGGCTTTCCTGCCTCGACCAGGAACTTAGCGATGTCCCTGGGAGCCTCAGGACGTGCTCTCCATTAACACAGTCAAAACGAGACTGTGTAGTCCAGTTTCAACCGTCCAGCAGTGCAGTTTCTCGGTGGGGTTTTAGGAGCCCTAAAAAACCCCACACATCTTGCTGTGGTGCCAACTTCCGGTCCCTACATGGTCACCATTTTTGACCTCCAGCCAGATTCCCATTGACTTTGCTTGTCATAAGACAGCAGTGAAAGTCACAAATGGCAATCATATGACTGTGGGACATTGCAACGTTGTAATTATGAGAAGTTGCTGAGCACTCAATTTATGATCATGTGACCATGGGCACACTTTTCAACAGCAACTATGACAATCCATCATAAGTACCCCTCATTTAGTGTTGATATAATATCAATCACTGAATGAGTATGTGTTAAACAAGGACTATGAGGAAAACTTTGTTGTGTATACTAGAGCTAAAGAATTGAAACAGATAACAAGCACTGACTTCACAAAAGACATTTATATTTTTATATACATTCAATCACATTGACTATTTCCTTCATCACATGCTATGTTTTTCATTATAGCAAATAATTTGCTATAGATTGTCCATCTGGATGGAAACTTCCCTACAAGTAGGAAAGGAGTAAATTACATTTCAAAGTACTTTTCTTGATTGCTTGCACTTGGTTGCATTATGCAAGACAAACTGAAAAATAATGGGGAAGAATAAAGATATAGTTGTTCTGTCCCCACTCCCAGAAATACACCCACTCGGACAGTCAGAGATTAAATAAGCTGGCAGGCAACCAAGTAATCTGATAAGAAGCTTGGCAGCAATCCCAGCAGCTGCGTGCCAAAACCTTTATTAACGTAACAGAAAAATACACACCACAAAATGTCCAGAAATAAGAAGCTGAGATGCAGGAAGATCTGAAGCTGGGATGCAAGAATATCTGTTTTTGTCCGTCACAAAATTGCAGGCTGAACTCACTCTCTTTTATAGCCTGTGGGGTGTGGTCCAGTGAGTCAGCTAATCACGAGCACACCTTGCCTTCTGTTGGGCATGTTTCTCCCTGCGTCGCTGGCAAGGATCCAGCCAGCACTTATCTCCCTCGTCGCTGTCCACCTGTGGCTGCGGGGATGTGCTTGGCTCTGGGCCTATCTCTTGCCCTTCGGTGTCCTCCAGGGGCATTGCCAGAGAGGAGGGTCCTGGAGAGGGAGGTCTTGCCAATTCCTCCCTTTCACTCTCAGAGTCCTCTCCTGACGATGACACAGGCTCAGGCAACGGAGCCACAAGACTATCCCCTACTGCAGGGCCCTTCCCCGCCGCTGATGGTTGGGATGCGGTCGGGATGGGAACTGGTCATGGAAGGCCCGTACCAGGTCAGGGGCATGAACGGCGGAAGCATCCTCCCAAGAGAAATCCTCAGGCCCGTACCCCTTCCAGGCAATCAGGTACTGGAAACAGCCCCTCAGCCAACGGGAGTCCCAGATGCTGTCCACCTCGTACATTGTGGAGCCGTCCTCGGCAACCGTGGTCGGGGGAGCAGGTGTCGTCAGGCGTCGGAGGTGGCACGGCGGAGCCTCAGGGACCAGAAGGGACTGATGGAAAACAGGGTGGAGCTGCATAGACCGTGGCAGGGTCAACCGGTAGGCCACCGGGCTGATGACTGCTTCGATGGGGAAGGGCCCGATGAAACGGTGGTCGAGCTTCTTCACCGGCCGGTCCGTGGGGAAGTGTTTTGTGGACAGCCACACCCTATGCCCAACCTCCAGTGGCGGCATGGCCCGTTGAGAGCAGTTGGCGACCCACTTATAGTCCTCCTTCGCCTGGATCAGCTGCCGACGCACTAGCTGCTGCACTGCTTGCAGCTCCGAGAGGAAGTCCTGGGTCTCGGGAACAGGGGAATCCGAGAGGGACAGAGGGAACAGCCCTGGATGGTATCCCACGTTGGCATGGAACAGGGTCATCTGGGTGGAGGTGTGTTGGGAGTTGTTGAAGGTGAACTCCGCCAGGGGAAGGTACTCGGCCCAGTTGTCCTGCTGCTGATTGACGTAGCAGCGGAGGTACTGCTCCAGGATGCCGATGACCTTCTCCGTCCCTCCGTCAGTCTCCGGATGGTGCACCGACAACAGACACACCTGCACCTCCAACGCGGCCATCAGGCTTTTCCAGAAGCAGGCCATGAATTGTGCCCCATGGTCGGAAACCACTCTATCCGGCAGGCCATGGAGGCAGAAAACATGCTGTAGGAGCAATCGGGCTGTGGTGTGGGCTGATGGCAGTCCACAGCATGGAATGAAATGTGCCATCTTTGTGAGCATGTCCACCACCACGAGGATGGTGGTGAACGTGGCAGATGGTGGCAGGTCCGTCAGGAAGTCCATAGAGATGGCTCCCCAGGGTCTCTCTGGTGTCGGCAGAGGCTGAAGAAGTCCAGGCGGTGGGCCTGATGCGGCTTTGGCCTGTTGGCATGGCACACAGGATGTCACGTATGCGTGCACGTCGTGCCATACCCGAGGCCACCAAAAAGTCCGCGTCACCAGATTAAGAGTCTTAAAAAACCCAAAATGTCCTGCTGCGGGATTGTCATGGCACTGGTTCATGACGAGGGCTCGGAGTGGACTCGTGGATATGTACAGCCGGCTTCAGTGCTTTAACAAGCCCTCCTCCAAAGTCCAAGGGGAGGCAGGGCCGACTTCCGCCTTCCGCTGTTGCAACCAGTTGTCCTGGCACTGCGCTTCCCGCACCTGAGCCTGCAAATCCATGGGTTCCTGGGCTGCGGCCAAGGATTCCGCTGGCAGCACCGTCCGCGGAGGCAGGGAGTCCTTCGGAGAGAAGTACTCTGGCTTGCGGGACAAGGCGTCCGCCCTCACATTGTGGCCACTTGGAATGTATGTCACGTGGAAGTTGAACTGGGCAAAAAACAACGACCACCGGATCTGCCGCTGGTTCAACTTCCTGGCCCTCGTGAAGTGCTCCAGGTTCCAATGGTCCGTCCGCACCTCCACCTGGTGTTGGGCCCCCTCGAGATAATGCTGCCAAGCCTCGAACGCGGCCTTGATACCAGCAACTCTTTCTCCCAGATGGTGTAGTTGCGCTCAGAAGGATTGAGTTTCCGGGAGTAATAAGTGCAGGGAAAAAGAGTGCCGCCATCCGCCGGGGCCTGTAACAGCACCGCCCCAATCGCCACATTGGATGCATCCATTTCGACCACAAACGGATGATGTGGATTGGGGTGTCTCAGGACAGGTTCCGTAACGAAGGCCTGCTTCAGGGCCTCAAAGTCCTGCTGCTGTGGGGGACCCCATTGAAACGGAACCTTCTTCCGAAGGAGCTGGGTCAGCGGCAAGGTCGTGTGGCGAAGCCCAAGATGAAGGTTCGGTGATAGTTGGCGAACCCCAACAGACGCTGGATGTCCTTCACCCGAAGAGGGGAATCCCAACTACGCAAGGCCTCCACCTTACGCAGGTCCATGGTGATGCCTTCTGGGGAGATGATGTGCCCAAGGAACTCTATGGAAGTCTGGAAGAAGAGACATTTCTCCAACTTTGCATAGAGTTGGTGCTCCCGCAGGCGCTGCAGAACCTGGCGGACGTGCTGGACGTGGCTTTCCGGGGACCAGGAATAGATCAGGATGTCATCCAGATAAATGACCACGAACCGATCCAACATGTCCCGGAACACGTCGTTCATCAGATGCTGGAAGACCGCAGGGGCGTTGGTCAACCTGAATGGCATGATGGTATACTCAAAGTGTCCGTATCAGGTGCCGAACGCCGTCTTCCATTCATCCCCCTCTCGCATCCACACCAGGTTGTAGGCTCCCCAGAGGTCGAGCTTGGTGAAAATCGAGGCCTCCCGCAACCAATCCATCAGCTCTAGGATGAGCGGCAGGGGATAGCGATTCCGCACAGTGATGGCGTTTACCCGCTGGTAGTCGCAGCAAAGGCGTAGGTCCCCTGTCTTCTTCTTCACAAAGAGGACAGGGGCGGAGAGAGGGGAGGATGAAGGCCGGATAAACCCTCGGGCCAAGTTTTTGTCCAGGAAGTCCCATAGGGCGGCCAACTCGGACTCCGACATCAAGTACAATCGTCCTGCAGGCAGGGATGCATTGGGGATCAGGTCCACCAGGCAGTCATAGGGTCGATGCGGGGATAAGCGGTCCACCTCCTTTTCGCTGAAGACGTCGGTGAAGGGCGTCAGCTCAGGAGGCAAGGAGATGGCAGGGGTGGAGACATCATGGCCGGCACAGGTGTGGCAGATGTGATCGACGCACTGCAGGCTTGGGAAGGAGATGGCATTCCTCGACCAGGCCACCTGCGGATCGTGAGCCAGAAGCCAGGCCATTCCCAAGACCAGCGGGAAATGCAGGTCTGCCGTCACATAGAATTGAATGGCCTCCTCGTGGGCCCCAATGGTGAGGCGCAAAGGCTGAGTTGCAAACTTAATGGGCCCCGCTACAAGTTCCCGCCCATCGATAGTCTCGACCCTCAACGGAGGGTCCACTGGAATCAAGGGGACCGCAAAATGGGCCACAAAGACCTGGTCCATAAAGTTTGTGGTGGCCCCTGAGTCCACCAGCACATGTGCCTGAAGCCCCTCTGACCATTTGGCCAACAACTCCCAGGTGTCGAGGATCAGGTGTCGAGGGGGCCCAGAGTCCACCTCCGCTGACTCAGGCAGGACAGTTATACATGCCCGGCCTAAGGTTTCCCCCAGGCCGGGCCTGCCTCGTTTCCCGGCTGGTCACGCTGAGATTCTGGAACAGGCTTGAGCGCCCCACTTCGCTTCCTGGGACACGACGCGGCAAAATGTCCAGCGTCCCCGCAATAGAGGTACAATCCCCCTTGGCGTCTCCGCATACGCTCCTTGGCCGTCAGGTGCGGTCTGGCTGCTCCGAGATCCATGGGCTCCTCAGCCGTCGCCACGAAACGCAGGGTGACCTGGAATGCTGTCGGTGCGGGACGCGGGGGTGCAGAAACAGTCGGGGGTTCCTGGACGGGCCGATGGGTCTTGCACCATTGGAAGCGGGTGTCGATGCGCAGACACTGCATTATGAGGGCGTTGAGGGTCTGGGGCGCCTCCACGCGAACCAGCTCATCCTGCAGGTCATCGGAGAGGCCATCCTGGAAAGCGTCCCTTAGCACTGCATCGTTCCAGTCAGAGTCCTGGCCCAGAAGCCAAAATTCAGCCACATATTCCTTCAGGGGGCGCTTTCCTTGCCTGAGGTCCTTGATGCGGCTGGCTGCCGTCTGAGTTTTCAGAGGGTCCTCGTACATCACCCTCAGATGTTGCCAGAAGCCCTGATAATCCGCCAACAAGGGGCTATTTTGCAGTAACAGGGGCATGGCCAATCGGGCGGCATTGCCAGAGAGGAGGTTGATAACAAATGCCACCCGAGCCCGGTCATCCAGAAAATCCTCCGGCCTCATAGCCATAAACAGCTGGCATTGTCCCATGAAAGCCGGGAACATCTCCTGTTGCCCAGAGAATTTATCAGGCACACTGATAGGGCTTTTCCGACGAGGAGGAGGGGGAGGAGGAACAGCTGCAGGCACATTTCCCCCAGCCAGTTGCGCAGTCAACTGGCCAACCTGCTGCTGCAGGAACTGGTGGTCAGCTTGCAACTGTTGGATAAGTTGCTGCAGCTGTGGATCCATCGTGGTAACGATGGGTTAACTTTTTTGGGTGACGGACAAGATGTTCTTTCCCACTCAGAGGAATACACCCACTCGGACAGTCGGAGGTTAAATAAGCTGGCAGGCAACCAAGTAGTCTGATAAGAAGCTTGGCAGCAATCCCAGCAGCTGCGTGCCAAAACCTTTATTAACGTAACAGAAAAATACACACCACAAAATGTCCAGAAATAAGAAGCTGAGATGCAGGAAGATCTGAAGCTGGGATGCAAGAATATCTGTTTTTGTCCGTCACAAAATTGCAGGCTGAACTCACTCTCTTTTATAGCCTGTGGGGTGTGGTCCAGTGAGTCAGCTAATCATGAGCACGCCTTGCCTTCTGTTGGGCACGTTTCTCCCTGCGTCGCTGGTGAGGATCCAGCCAGTACTTATCTCCCTCGTCGCTGTCCACCTGTGGCTGCGGGGATGTGCTTGGCTCTGGGCCTATCTCTTGCCCTTCGGTGTCCTCCAGGGGCATTGCCAGAGAGGAGGGTCCTGGAGAGGGAGGTCTTGCCAATTCCTCCCTTTCACTCTCGGAGTCCTCTCCTGACGATGACACAGGCTCAGGCAATGGAGCCACAACAATAGTCACATAATTTTGCACACGTTGCAAAACTCTGAACAATTACTAGATGCAGCAATAGTACTTAGATTCATATACCTGTACACTTTACAGCCCTCTGTCACACCTGTCCCAGTCTGATCCCTTAGGGAAGAAAAATCCTCAACTCCATTTGGTTGAAGTAAAAGGCACTTTTACTAAGAGATGCTGGTTGCGGTAAAGACAGGTGGAATCTAAGTTCCTACACAAAAAGACAAAGACTATTCCCTTCAGTTCCATCCCTCCCCCACCCTATGACCAGTCCAAATACAACCAATGCTGGATGTTTTGGAAACTTTCAGATGTTTTCAGTTGGTAACTTTCCGCACTCAGGGAAAACATCTCTGAAGACATCTTGGCTTGAACCGGTCCCACAGTGCTCTGTTTTTCTTCAGCTGTCATTAATCCCCTAAATTCCCACACTAGAATGCATACATTTATGGCTGCCCATATGATTCCCGCCCCCCAATATCTCCCACTACAATGTTTGATGGCAGGATGCCAAGCCAAAAATGGTGGATCTGAGACACCCTCTCTAAATGGTTTACAGAGTCAGCATATTGCCCCCAACAGTCTGGGTCTTCATTTTATTGACCTCGGAAGGATGGAAGACTGAGTCAATCTTGAGAATCTAACTGCTGTTAGAAAATCTATATGCCAGCAGTCAGCAGAATTAGCTTGCAACTTTATGCTGCCAACTACTAGCCATTTAGAATTTTGGAACCCACTTATGATATGAACATTTAAATACTAGAGTCATCAAAATAACACAGTGATTTAAATGGATATCATCTAAGAGTAGCTAAGTGATACCTACTATCTTTCTGCCACTTTGTAATGGTCAGTGTCCAGACACAGAAACACTATTAGAAATATGAATGAAATGAAATTGAATAACACAAGAATGATCAGCAAGCATATTGAGTTAAAACCATAAGACAACTTGCATCAATTAGTATTTCATTTTCATATTTTGCAACAATACAATTTGTACACAATTGAAAATAAACATAATAAAATCCACTAAAGGTTGTTTTTTCAAGGCACTGCTAAAATAGGGGTAAGATATAGGGTTTACAAATATTGCTATTGTTACTATAATATATACTGTATACTGTATACTGTATGCTATATACTATATACTGTTATGACCCAGGGTGGGGCACATAAGCACCAGCGATGTGAAAAATGGAATCCTCTTTCATTGTACCAACCTTCCCCCAAATCTTACAGCTCACTGTAAGCCCAAAAGCAAGGCTCTAACATGTACACACACCTGAAGCAGTTCCTCAAAGCGAGAAGTGAGAGAGAGAGAGAGAGAGGGAGAGAGCAACACAGTTCTGAGAACAAAAACAATTCAAGACACTTGGTTATGTATGTCTTTGTTGCACAGAGAGTTCACCACAGCTACAGCACAAATTGGAGCTGAGCTGGGTTGCTGCAAACTGCATACGGCAAGACTAGTCAAGGCAGGGTAAGTCAAGGCAAGATGAACAAGGCCAAGTAAGGCAAAGCAAAACAAGGCAGCAAGTCATCGGTAACAACAAGGCTTCTTAAATCGTGGCAAGTGTTGCTAGCAAGTACCACACTTCTTCCCAACAAAAGCCCTTCTCTCCTCTGGCATCTCCTTAAATCCTATTCTCCAGGTGAGCCTTGTGAAGAAGTGATGGGGTGCTCTCCTGAGTAGTCAGATCAGGGGTGGGTTCTACTTACCTTTACTACCAGTTTGCACGCGCATGTGTCTTGCTTCTGGGTATGCGCAGAAGCTTTGGCACATGCACAGATTGCTGATGATGACATCCAGGGCAGTGGCGGGGCCTCCCACCAGTTTTACTACCAGTTCTTGCGAACCGGTCCAAACCAGTCAGATCATCCTGCACTGACTCTGACTCTTCTCCATTCTCTGTGCTCAGGGATCAAGTGGGGGAGGCAGTTGCTTGTCTCTGAAGCTCCAATGCTCCTCTGCTCCACTGCCTACCCTTTCCATCTCCTTCCCCCTTACTCAGTCATCCTGTGTCCCCTTTTCCTCTCTGGCAACCCAATATCCTGCTCCTCCGATTGTTCCTCCTGGGTCCGAGAGGTTGTGCCTTCTTCCTCCTTTGGCCCCGGCTCCCTCTCCTCCTCCTCGGAACTGGGCTCCAACGGGGCCATGACATATATTATATACTTATGCCATATGATATATACTGTAGTATGCTATAATACTATAATTATGGGCATCAAATGCTTCAGAAAGCACACATAGGGGAGAAATTTGCATGTAGGCAAATCTTCACTAAAAAGAAGCAAACCCTATACTCAAATAGCACTGATAATATTACTTGTTCAAGAAATGAAACAACCTAGCTCAGAGAGCACTAAAGACTCCATGGTTCAATCCTGAGCTACAGATATTCTATTCTATCAGATACTATAATAAAATAACATGTTGGACTGTTTTGATTTTCCCAGATCCATATGGGCACATATATGTGATTTTGGAATGTTTTCCCTGTAATCATGCCAAGGGCAAAATATTACCTAGGAAAAAAGCTTTTCTTATCTTGAGAAATGTTAAGGAGAGAGATAACTGGTTGTCTCCTGCTCTTTGTCACTCAGGCCTTGCTTCCTTATATCACACTTTTTCCTTCCTTCCTTCCTTCCTTCCTTCCTTCCTTCCTTCCTTCCTTCCTTCCTTCCTTCCTTATCATTTGTAGAAGTATATGTTTGGCATGATCATACCCTAAGAATTAATTACTCTTCCTTATAACTCACATGTCACTAATTTTTGTGATGTGACATTATTGCAATTTAGTGGAAAATAATCAAGTATTATTAGTAAAATTAAACCTGAGGGGAAAACTGGAGCTTTAGTTAGTATTTTAATGTTGAAGTGTGACTAAGCCTGCTTCTAACTTTCTATGTTCTGTGCCCAATATATTGTGATTACTCTTTAACATGAACATTGCTTCGATATTCCAGATTGTGCTTCATTCTGAATCATTGAAATCATTAGTTTCAATGTCTACAGTGACAAATAGATGTGGAGTAGGGGATTCTTAGATTTTGCTTGTTGCCTTTTTAATGAGGAATGACGTTTCATTGAATAGCTTTCTCTCCTTTCCTCACACAAGTCTTCCCTTTCAATAGCATAAAACAAAAACTATGTTTGAAAGAAAAACAAACTGCTCAAAGATAAAGAGGAAAATAAATATAATTCCATTAATGTTATTGTATTGCCTTAATCCTTTTGATTAATTCACACCACATCTCTTTAGGTTTGGTGATTGCTCAACACAGCTATGTGGTGATGTGTGCTGACTTTTGAATATTAACCTACAACCTGGATTTAGGTCTGTAAAAGAACTGCCTGTACATTTCAAATTTAGTTATAGTGCGCGTACGTTTATAATTACCAAACAGAAATTATAATGCTATCTTTCATATCTGCGTCTTATAATAACGAATGAATATCATTACTACAGCAATGTAATACTTACTATTCTGGTCACAAGTCATTGTCACTCAACCTTTTTTGTCTGAGAGCTCCACAGGGTTAAATATATGAAACAAAGAAAAAATATTTACATCTTATTTCTTTTTCCTTCTTACCCACTATTCACATTAGCAAGTACTAGAAAAATAATTTAGTTATTATATTTAAATTCAATGTCTTCCTTAAACTACTTCAGTGTTACTTGTACATTTCGTAGGGCAAGGTAGGATCATAAATTATTTGATACTCCCAACGTTTTGAGTGGTGTGATAGCCAAATCTGGCCCTAGTTTCTGCCTTGGTTTACCTTCCCAATAAGCAACTGACTTAGAAGATCATTTAAAAGCAGTTTCTTGGGATACCCCAATAAAGTGGGATTTCTTTATGAAAAAAGAGAGAGAACCCTGAGCCCCATGCTACATTCCTTTTTATAATTAACACAACAAAGAAAATGCAAAAGGAAAGTTGAGGATAAAAGTAACCTCCCCTTTGCATATAAATCAGTTACATGTAATTAAACATGTTACATATTTGCATCCCATAGTATCACACATGTTCATTAGACACATGAGGTCTGATGTCAGAAGGGGCATAAATTGTAAACATAAAGATTGTTTGGAGTTCACAAACGAGATAAACCAGATCCCAATTTGTACTAACAAACTTTTTCTTATCTGAAGCTGGTCTCCAGCATGTTTATCAGTTTAGGAATGTTAAAAGCTAATAAACCTGAATATCATTTTTAAAAAGAGAAAATAAATCAAATTAAAATACAAACTACAAAATGTCATGTGCCCCTCAGGTGTGTTATAATGATGATCTTAATTAAATGTTTACTTTTGAGATATATGTATCATTTTATTTTAGCAAACTTGTTGAATTATCTTTACTTCTTATTGTAGAACATAGTGACATGTTTCAGTTATGTTGAATAGGTGAGGGAAGAAGAATGAAGAGCAAATTTTATTTAAAAACTGATCTGGCTCTCTATTGTTCTATTTTTTCCAAGATGCGCCTACCTGAATTTTTTGTCCATTGCATAGGATAAAGTGTTTATTGCATTCTATTAGCTTTATCTACTGTTTTGTTATACCTAACTAATTAATGAGATACTTGCTCACTCCAATTTATTTCTTAAAATAATGATCCTCCAATTCTATAAGGGATCAATATTTCCATTTCTTAAAAATTAAAAGAAATTCAGAATTTCACCATGCAAAACAGATAGCAGGAAAGCTCTTTGAAATTGTTTTGCTGTTATATTGGAACATCTCATTTAGCTTTTTCTGACAGGGAAGCCAACTATAAAGGTAATTTCTGCAGCAAATTTCAGTAATACAAACTCTAATACTGAGTGCTGAAATCTACTGTGTTTTCCCCAAAATAAGACCCACCCTGAAAATAAGCCCTAGCCTAAAAATAAGCCCGGGGGAATGGGTGTGGCCAGCACAAGAGGCACTGAGTGCATGGAGGCTGATAGTGTCTGGCCACAGCCTGCCGGCCCCTTGGTGCAGTGCAGATAAGTCCAAGCGCAGACGCAGGAGGGGGAAGCAGGTGATCCAGATGTACTGTGTGGCTGCCTGGCTCACAGGAGGCTCACAGAGGCTTGGTGGGGAAAGGCAGGCGCCCATTTGCAAGAAGGCAAAGCTTCCAGTCTATGTCATTTCTCTGTCCAGGCAAAAAGTGTTTGAGCGCCTATATTTCCAAGTGCTCCATAGGTGCCCAAACACTTTTCACCCAAAGGGAGACGAAGCTTTGTCTGCTTGCAAATGGCACAGGCACTTGACCTGGCACGGCCACAGGCAAGCTAAGAGATGGTAGGATGAAGTGGGCAGTGTTTTGGGATCACCTGCCTCCCCCCTGTGCCTCTGCCTCTGCTTGGTTCTGCCATGCCCCTTTCACCCAGAGGGAGACGAAGCTTCATCTGCTTGCAAATAGGCTGCTTTGAAATGGAGCAAATCACTCCATTTCAAAGTGTCCCAGTGCAAGCTTCAAGTCTCAGTCATTTCTCTATCCAGACGAAAAGTGTTTGGGGGCCTATGGGGTACTTGGGAACAGAGCAACATGTCAGCATTCCAGAAAACCCCAACTCCGAGTAAAGTCACGGAAACAAGCATTTTCCAAATTTCTCTTTACTAGAATAGGTAAACTAGCATATCTGGGAAAACCCGAATCTGAAGAGCCTGGGTTTTCCCTCAGTAAGTCAAAACCCCCCAAAATCATCCCCTCACTCCCCAGTCAATCACATGCTCCAATCAGCATCTGTCCCATCTCTACCCAGTCCCCTGACCACTTCTTCTCCAGATGCTGGATCACCCTGACCTTGACTGACAGGAAGAATGCTATTGTGTCTACTAACAACCCCTCTCCTTAATTCCCCCCTCCTACTTTTCCACACATGAGAAGGTGACAGCATTGAAGCTTCTGGCCTAATATGGCTTCCAAAGTTGACAGGCGTTCCCACTTGCAGAAAGAACCACATCCTGAAAAATAAAGCAGACAAAACACAAAAGAAGGGGTTAACACCTTGCACAGGACCCCTTAACCCCCTCTCCCCCCCCCCCGGGGGACCTTTCAGTTTCTCAGGAAATTTATCATGAAATTGTTTCACTAGAGCCGTGATAGTGAACCTATGGCATGTGTGCCACAGGTGGCACACGGAGCCATATCTGTGGGCACGCAAATGTTGCCCTAGCTCAGCTCCAGCATGCATCGGCCAGTTTCGGGCCTTCTGGGCCCACCCGAAGTCAGGAAATGGGCTGTTTCTGGCCTCCAGAGGGCTTCAGGAGGGGCGGGGGAGGCAATTTTCACCCTTCCCAGGCTCCAAGAAAGCCTCTGGAGCCTGGGGGGGGGGAAATGGACCTGCCATCGTGTATCAAAAGCGGGGGGAGTGTGGGGGGGGTCACATGCACATGCACAAGGGGTGGGGCAGGGGTACATTGAATTATGGGTGTGGGCACGTATGTGCATGACCACCACCCCCCACGCTCCCCTGCTTTTGGCATGAGACAGCAAAAAGGTTAGCCATCACTGCACTAGAGTATCAGCAATTACATCCCACCTTTTCACCCAAGTAGCTTCGGATAAAGGGTAACCTTTCCAGTGTACCAAATATTATAAGCAACCCCTGTAGAGTCTAGAGTCCAGGATCTTCTTCACTTCATAATGATTCTCCCCTTGCACTACCAAAGGAGGGGGTGGAGCAGCTGACATGGGTCTTAAGTTAGATTCTCTGGCTGGTTTCAACAAGCTATTGTGAAAAACGGGGTGTACTTTCCCTAATATGTGAGGGAGGCTAAGTTGGACAGTCACTGGGTTAATAACTTTTGGTAGAGGAAAGGGACTTATGAATTTGGGTCCAAATGTCTTGCTAGGTAACCTCAATTTTAGGTACTCGGTTGACAAATACACCTTATCGCCTATTCGGAAAGGTGGTTGGAGCGACCGGCGTTTGCCAGCCTGGGCCTTATATCTTTCCGCTGATTCCACTAAAGCTTTCTTTTTTTTTTAATTGAAAAGTTTTATAACAATACAAAATAAGAACATTCCCCCCCTCTCAACACCCCCCACCCCTTTCTTCCCCCCCTCCCTTCCCCGACTTCCCAGAGCAAAATACAGGGTATTAAAAAGAAAAGAAAAACAAAGATCATCTACACAAATCTATCTATCCTCAAATTAACAACCCCCCCTAGAATCTTAACTCCAATATAGTTAACACAACATTTCTTTACTTTTGTTTCATTCATACGCAATTTGGTGTCTTCTTATTTGATACTTATTCTGAATATAATTAATCCATTTTGTCCACTCCAAAATATATTTTTCCTGCGTACGATCTTTCAGATATGCTGAGATTTTTGCCATTTCAGCTAGATTTATTACTTTTAGAGTCCATTCTTCTACAGTAGGCAAGGAGTCTTTCTTCCAATATTGTGCAACCAGCAGTCTGTCTGCTATTATTAAATTTAAAAGCAATTTCATCTCTAATACTGTACAATCATTTGTTATACCCAGTAAAAACAATTGTGGGGTAAATTTCAGCCTCTTTTTCAAAATGTTCTGCATTACCCACCAAATTTTTATCCAAAATGCTTTAATCTTCTTGCAAGTCCACCATATATGATAATAAGTTGCATCTTCACAATCACATCTCCAGCATTTGGCTTGTACATTAGGATTACATGATAATTTCTTTGGGTCTAAGTGCCATCTATAAAACATCTTATAAAAATTTTCTCTTAAATTTTGTGCTTGTGTAAATTTAACATTTCTAACCCAAATCTTTTCCCATGTTTCCATCATTATTGGTTCCTGGAAATTTCTTGCCCATTTAATCATACAATCTTTAACCAATTCTGTTTCTGAATCTATCTCTAATAATACTTATATAACCTTTTAATGTGCATAAAACTCTGGTCCCTAATTTGTTTTACCAAATTTTCTTCATTTTGCATAAAACCAATTTTTTGATCCTCCCTCCATCTGGCTTGAAGTTGACCATATTGAAACCAAGTATAGATTATCCCTTCTTCCTTCAGTGTCTCCAACGATTTCAGTTGTAGTTTACCTCTTTCATTAAACAGAAGTTCTTGTACTAATACAGATGCTTCATAATACAATCTTAGGTTAGGCATTTTCAATCCACCTCTCCCGAATATCCTGTATAATTTTTAATTTAACTCTAGGTTTTTTTCCCTGACCATATAAAAGTATTAACTCCTTTCTGCCATTCCCTCAAATTTTCATCTTTCTTAAGCACTGGTATCATTTGAAACAAAAATAGAAATTTAGGTAATACATTCATTTTTATTGCTGCTATTTTTCCTAAAAGAGATAACTGTAATTTTCTCCAGTTTTCCATTTCTCTCTGCACTTTTTGCCATAAAACCTCATAGTTATTTTTAAATAACTTTGTATTTGACCCAGCAACAATTACTCCCAGATATTTAACCTTTTTAACTATTTCAAATCCCGTTATTTTTCCTAACTCTTCTCTTTGAGAAACAGACATATTTTTAGTTATTATCTTAGTTTTATGTTGATTTATTTTAAATCCAGAAACTCTACCATATTGTTCTATCATTTCCAACATATATGTGGCTGTAGCTATAGGTTGAGTTAATGTAACAACTATATCATCTGCAAATGCTCTTAATCTGTAATCTTGTTGTCTAATTACTATTCCTTTAAATTCATCAGATTCACGTATCTTTTTCAATAAGATTTCTAAAGATAAAATAAACAACAATGGAGACAATGGACAACCCTGCCGTGTTCCCTTCTCAATTTTAAAACAATCCATTAGGCCTCCATTGACAATTATTTGTGCCGATTGCTCTTGATATATTGCTTTAATTGACTGTTTAAATTGTTCTCCAAATTGCATTTTAGCTATAATTTTAAACAAAAATTGCCAGTTCAATTGATCGAATGCTTTCTCAGCATCCAAAAAGAAGAAAGCAGCAGAGATCTGGTTATTTTTTTCCAAGTATTCCACCAAGTTTATAATTTGTCTCAGATTGTATTTCATATATCTCCCTTTTATAAATCCTGATTGATCATTATAAATTATTTGTTGCATAATTGGCATTAGTCTATTCGCTAACACCTTGGCAAAAAATTTATAATCAGTATTCAAAAGTGAGATTGGTCTAAAATTTTCAGGCTTAACACAATTCTGATCTTCTTTTGGAATCAGCGAGATAAAAGCTGTCCTCCATGAGGGTGGGATTGCTCCCCCTGATTGGATCTTACTAAATAATATCCTAAGTGGTTCCACCATTTCCACCTGCAAGTTTTTATAATAGATGGCTGTCAACCCATCCGTTCCTGATGTCTTACCTACTTTTAACTGTTTGATTGCTACTATGATCTCTTCTGAAGTTATTGGCTGATTCAAACCTTCCCTTTGTTCTAAAGTTAACTCATAAGTATCAACCTCCTTAAGATATCTGTCAATATCTATACCTTGTATTGAGTCTCCTGCATATAGTTTCGTATAATATTCTAAAAAAGCTTTCTTAATCATATTTTGTTGATAAACTTCTTTACCTTTAAATTCTATCTTACTAATAACTCGTGATTTTTGTTTTTTCCTTAATACATAAGCCAACCATCTACCTGGTTTATTAGCACATATTAGATCAACTGATCAGAAATACTTAATTAATTCAAAGTTAGGGACATAGAAGTGGGCAGCTCTCTAAGTAACTCAGGCATTGGCACAAAATCCATGCCCATAGTTATCTGAAAAGGAGTCAACCCAGTACTACTGCATACTGCATTATTATAAGCCAACTCTGCAAACAGTAGTAAGTCTGTCCAGTTTTCTTATTGATAATTTACATAACACCTAATGTATTGCTCCACCATTGAGTTCAATTTTTCATCCGATCCATTAGTCGATGGGTGAAAAGCTGAGCTAAGCCCCTGGAACGATCCAATGGACCATAGAAACTCTCTCCAGAATTTAGCGGTAAACTGGAAACCATGATCTGATATTATTCTCCTTGGGACTCCATGTAGCCTGTAGATGTGTTTCACAAACAGCTTTGCCAGTTTCTTGGCCGAGGGTAGTCCGTTGCAGGCAATGAAGTGTGCTTGCTTGGAAAACAAATCAATGACAGTCCAAATCACCTTGTTCCCCCCACTGTCAGGGAGCTCACCTATGAAGTCCATTGCAATCTCCTCTCAGGGCTTGGTGGGTTCAGCCATAGTCTGGAGAAGCTTAAGGGGCTTCCCTGGTCTGGACTTCATGGTGGTGCAGGTGGCACAGCTCCTCACATAGTCTTCCACATCAGCTTTCATCTTTGGCCACCAGAATTGTCTCCTAGTCAAATGGAGGGTTTTTAAAAATCCAAAGTGGCCTCCTAGTCTAGAATCATGACTCCTCCTTAGCACCAGGAGTCGCATGCTACAGGGCACATAAAGCTTATTCCTCTTCCATGCCAACCCTTCTCTTAGGGTTAGGTCCACCTGGTTTTCCTTGAACCAGGAATCAGTCGAGAGCGCCGCTTTTAGCTCTGCTGTCAACTTTGTCTTCAGGGAGGTTGGAACCATGGCACGTTTGCGCTCTGGTGTGGGCTTGGGCAGCTGGCTGAGTCTCTGAGATCATGGCATGAATTATCTCTTCCTGTCACCTGTCAAACTGGGGCTTACAGGAGAGAGTGTCAGTTAAAAGGTCCCCCCCCCCCCAGGATGTATTTCAGGTTAAAGTTAAAGCCTTTGAAATATTGAGCCCAACGAACCTGCTTGGGTGAAAGTTTCCTCGGGGTCTTCAGCACCTTGAGATTCTTGTGGTCAGTCCACACCTCAAAAGGCTCATTAACCCCCTCTAGGAAGTGTCTCCAGGATAGGAGAACCCATCACACTGCAAAAGCCTCTTTCTCCCATACTGCCCATCTGAGCTCAGTGTCCGTTAACTTTCTCGATACATGACATTAGATTGTTTCGGGCATTCCTTTGCAGTAGAACAACAGCCACTGCCACATCACTTGTGTCCGCCTGAACCACAAATGGCTTATTTGGGTAGGGATGCTGTAGGATCGGCTCCACTGCAAATAGGCATTTTAACCGTTCAAAGGATTTTTGGCAGTCCATTGTCCAAGCTAGAGGCTGGCTAGGTTTTGGCTTAGTGGGAGACGGGCCGGTTTTTAGCAATTCTGTCAAAGGGAGCGCAACCTCAGCAAAGGAAGGAATGAATTGTCTGTAAAAGTTTGCAAACCCCAGGAAGCTTTAGAGTTGTTTATGGGTTTGTGGAGGCTGCCAGTCCAGCACTGCCCTCACCTTCCCTGGGTCCATTTCGATTCCCTGATTCAACACTCTGTATCCCAGATAGTCCAAGGACTCCTTATGGAACTCGCATTTGGACAACTTTGCATAAAGCTTGGCCGCTAGGAGCTTTTTCAACATTTGCCTGACCAATTTGACATGTTCTTCCATACTTTTGCTGAATATAAGAATGTTATCAAGATAAACAAGGACCCCCTTATACAGGTGCTCATGCAAAACTTAATTGATCAGTTGCATGAAGACTGCGGGGGCCCCTTGGAGTCCAAAAGGCATGACCTGGAATTGGAAGCTGCCCAGGGGGAAGTTAAAGCAGTCTTCCATTCATCTCCCTCCTTTATGTGAACTCGGTAGTAGGTTTCTCTTAGATCTAGCTTGGTGAAAATCTTGTCTTTTGACAAGTGGTTCAGCAAGTCCTTCATCAGTGGGAGGGGGAAGGTATTTTGTATGCACATGCAGTTCACACCCCTAAAATCAATGCATAATCTCATCTTTCTTTTCTTTAAATAATACTGGGGCGGCCACCCTGGATTTTGCAGGCTCGATGAACCCTCTGGCTAGGTTCTTGTCCTCAACTCGGTCATTTCAGCAGGTGTCATGGAGTACATTTTGGGTTTTGGCAATTTGGCTCCTGGTTCTATTTCGATGGTGCAGTCCGTGGGCAGATGTGGAGGGAGGAGGTTACATTCCTCCTCACTGAAAGCTTCGGCTAGGTCTGCATACACCTTAGGAATCTGGTGTTCGCCTGGAGGCCTGTCTGAGCAAACTGCTGCTGGTTCTGGCTGCTGGCCATTATGGGTAGGTTGCTGTTTGGGGAGAGGGGTAGGGGGTGATGGGCCAACCCTTATTCTGATTTTTCGGTATCCATCTTTCCATTTGATGGTGGGGTCCCATTTGTCTAATCAAGACAGGCCCAGTATGATAGATTCTGACATTACTATAAATTATACAAGTTCATGATTTCTAATTTAACCAGTTCAGTAATATGGGTGGCAGGCAGTGGTGGGATTCTGCCGGTTCTAGGCGGTTCGGCTGAACCATTTGTGAAATTGTTGGCTCGCCCTGCCCCTTGCCAATATATAGTGGGGGCGGGGCGGGTTGAGGGTGGGTGAGCCAGTAATTTAACAAATGGTTCGGTGTTTTTTTGCAATTTAATGGCCTCGCAGCACACTGAACCATTTGTTAAATTGCTGGTTCATCTGTCCCTCGCCTTGCCCCGCCTCACACCCGCATGGCATCAGTCTACCCTAACCCAGAGCTGGACAATTGTGGCTCTTTTACAACCTGTGGACTTCAACTCCCACCTAGCCCATTCTGGGAAATTGTGGAGAATTCTGGGAGTTGAAGTTCACAAGTTTTAAAGCTGCCAAGGTGGGAGACATCTGCTGTTACACTGTAGAATCCTTTCAAGCATGAAGATGGCTAAGTATCCTCCTTGAGAGAAAACAGTTGAACATCAGGAGGGCCATTAGAGGGCAGGGCTACATTTGGAAATTTTTGTATTTTTGCAAGTGGTGCAATACGATCTGGTGTCTGCAATGGAGAGCAAAATCCGGCTTCTTCTCTCTGCTGTAAGTACGGCATCAGGATTCCACCTTGGTATATTTGCAGC